>BPLT01000069.1:1242623-1863935 GCA_019656295.1 Rhododendron mucronatum var. ripense | reverse complement strand
ACAGTCTACTGTAGGGCAGGTTCCCTCCAGAAGCCGATCAGCTAAGAAACGCTCACAAGCATCACAATATAGCTGAATAGGTTCAATGCGCAGTTAGAATCCAAAAGGCAAATTGCTCCCCAACTACTTTAAGAGGAGCTAGCCATAAAAGGGGCATTTTACCATCACATAACGCGTATAACACCTACATAAAATGAATATACACCTGTTGCATCTTGTTTTCAGATAGCCACTTATTTTCTAGCAACTTCATGAAAATCGCTTGGCAAACTTCAGTTTGCTGGGGAGTTGATGTTCGTCCAAATTCATCGAAACTGATATTGAACCAATCATAGACCTCTTTATGTAATGCATGGTATCTACAAAACCAGATGAGGAATTCAAATACAGTACAAATGCTGCTTTATCTACAAATCATTGGAGTTATTGAAGAATGATTAATTTAGTTTATATCACGAAAGGGTCGAGATTCACTATGCAAGAAAAAACAATCACTAGAAGAACAAAGGTAAAGTATATCGTGGTATACGGCGTAAAAGTCCAAAGTTAGACCAAGGTTTTTGAAAACCTCCTAGAAGACATTATATGGTAGATGGAACGTACTTGTCACAAATCTGCTGAGGAGTGCATTTCTCCTCCATGGCTTTTGCCTCTGTTGCTGTACCATACTCATCAGTCCCACATATGTACAAGACATTGTAGCCACGGAGGCGACAAAACCGGGCAAACACGTCCGCACTTAAAACACCTAAAAAAATAACATGTCAAATCAATACCAACCTATATAATTAAGAACTAAAGATTGTAAATAGACAAGAAGGAACACACCAACTGAGCAATTCTCCAAAACACAGGAACGAGAGAATCACACTTAAAAAATAAATTTTGATCTTAGACTATCAAACAATAAGAACCAAATATGGACCGGTGGTGTCAAAATATGGAGCCGGAACAAAAAAGAAAAACAAGAAGGCGAAACAGGAAAATTTTTGAAAGTGGAAAAACAATGTAAGTAAAGAAACAACGAGAATTGCCATTTTGACTTTTGACAAAGTAACTAATATTATGGAAAAACCAACTGTTCACATAAGGAAGGAAGAAAGAAAGAAAGAAACTTGCACCAGAAAAGAAAGAAAGGTTAGATTAACAAGCAAAAAGTTGGTTCCTGATAAATTAACTAACACCATTTGCATGCTTAGAAAATGGAGAATAATAAACAGTTCCATCCCAAGTAAATAAATAAAATAATTGCACCACCTCTGATTTCGACATCGATTTTGAAGTTATAAGGAAAGAAAAAGGAAAACTGCGCATACTGGAATTGAATGGATAATAAGTTTTTGGTGAATTCCAAGATTTTGATATCAGCTTCACAGCCCCTTTGGATTGTGGGAAAGATTTTGACATCATCAAGAAATAAATTTTTGTACTTGTCAACTCCAACCCTTTTCTTCTTTTCTTTTCTTTTCTCACCAAAACCACTCAATCCGAAAGGCTGCCAGAGTTATTTTCCCTTTTCTTTCTTGGCAACCAAACAGGGTCTTGTTCAGGGTCAGGGGAAGCAAAAACTCTGATTGATGTAAATAAGAGAGAGAGAGAGAGAGAGAGAGAGAGAGAGAGAGAGAAATATATACAGCCGATGATGTTTCCGAGATGAGGGACGTTGTTGACGTAAGGCAGAGCGCTGGTGATGAGTATGTTTCTCTTTCCCGGAATTGGTAGCTTTGGAACTCTCTGATCTTCTCCTGAGGCTCGATCGCCCATGTTACTGGTTTTCTTTTCTCCTATTCTCCTACAGAGAGAAAGAGAGAGAGTTACGCGTCCGCCGGCGGGTGAAAAGAAGAGAAGTTGGAACAGAGACGGAGTGGACTCAGGGCCGGCCTAAGTACAAGGCCCAAGAGGCCTGGGCCTTGGGCATCCCAATAATTACCAAATTTTGGGGCACTCCAGTTATATTATATATATTAGTTGTTCCGTAACTTAACACAATAGACATTCTAGCCAAGTGGTGTCTATAACTAGAATAAAGGCATGAGGTTCCTGGTTCAAAACCCAGCCCTCTATTTTTTCACTATTTGCTTTCCCTTTGTAAACCGTGACTCTTGCATATTTTTGGCATTTGTTCTTCCTTCGTAAACTGTAGACTCTTGTATATAATATGATGACTCTTACTTGTCAAAATACAAGATGGATCTTACACTTCTTATATTTTTAAATACTTAAGCATAGTGACTCAAGATCAAAGTTCAAACGCACCATGGTAAGGATATTTTGTTTGTTTTAATTTTTCTTTTAACCTTGAATTCCAAATTCACAAATAAAATGCATCAATATTGTGATTGTTGCTGTAAAAATTGTTAAAGAATTAACTTTTTGAGGGCACATTTTTTTTGTTAGGCCTTGGGCATCTAAAACCCTTGGGCCGGCCCTGGGAGTGGTTCAGTTGAAGAGTAGGCGGCGGGTCACTGGTACGTCGTGAAGCCGTGCGCCTATTTTGAATAATGTACCAAATGGGAATAAATTCTTTACATGGCCGGTATAATCATTTGTTTTCCTCCAAATTAATTTTATTGCACTGTGTAGCCATGTTTTACTAATTGGAATCATTATTTTAACACGTATCGTGTAGAGACCCGTATTTTTTTAGGTTATAATTTTTTTTTTCTCTTTTGTTAATGTACGGCCCGTCGAGATAGACGGTATGGATATTTGGTGTGACGTCTTCGTGGGAGGATATAGGGGTAATTGTGTGAGGGGTGCACGTGTGAGTGTGTGGTGCGAGAAGCGGGGGATTGCTCCCCACTTCTATAATTTCCCCAGGAGATAACTTTCTCCCATTTTTCTCTTTTCCTCCCTCTCTCGGCCGAACTCTCTCCTCTCCTCCAAAAACTTCTTCATCTCTTCTCTCTTCGATTTCATCTACCTAGGGGATGATCCCGGACAAAACCCAAGAATTAAAGTTGTTCTACGGAGTGCGGGCTTCCTATCCATCCAAGAAAAATCATGATCGGACAACGTGGGAGCTCGGTTGACTTGGTCAAAGGGTCGGGTTTTGCTCAAAACCCATGAGGTAGGGATTTCTTACGCTTGTTATGCGTTTATATGGTGTTTATGTTCCTAGATCGTGCTTTGTTTCCTTGTTTGAGGTTGTTTGTTCCATTTCCGAAAATCTGCAGAAACAGGGCTCGTTTTTGGGGTTTTATGCCTTCTTAAACTAATGATTGAATTTTGGTTCCTGCATATGAAATAGAGTAGACTTAGAGCCCGTTCTAATGCCGCTTGAATCACTCGAAACCGTTGAGAATTGAATTAATGGTGGATTTTAGAAATCTGGTCTGCAATCTGTCTCGTTTTCTGGGTTTCAGCCCACTTCGAATGGCCATAACTTTCTCGTCCGATGTCCGTTTTGTGCAAACTTTATGTCGGTTCGAAGGTCTTGAAGTTAGCTTTCATTTGCCACTAGAATCGTCTTAAAACTCTTAGCACACAGAAACTTATGATTGTTTGAGTGGAGGTGTGTTAATCTGTCATGTTGCGTGACAGATTTGCGTAGCCTCGGTAAACCCCTGTTCAACCACCCTTGGAGTGCAGATTTGACAAGAGTTCCTTCGTGACTTTTAAGCTTCGTTCAATTGCGCAACTTTTGGGACTGGAGTCGCTCAAAACTATTAAGCACTCGATTTATAGTGATTTTTAGAAGATTGCCTTGTAATCTGAAAATCTGGACAGCTCACTGAGCAGCGTTTTTCTTTGTTTAGCTATGGTTAAACGACCCCATTGGTTATGGGTCCTCGTGGGTTTTAAAGATGGGTAAGTTGGTGATGTTTTGGCATTGGAATCATTGAAAAATATTGAGTATGCTATTTTTAATAAATTTTTGAACACGGACTGCTCAGCTGAAAATTAGGATATCTTACAATCATTCCTACGCTTGAAAGATCGTATCGTACGACTCGTCGAACGTATCTGTGCCATTGGTTTTTCGTTAGCATAGTTGGAGTATTGTCGTAAAGGCTATAGTAGCATAAAAGAGTCCGTGAACATCGTAGACAATAAGAAATATTGTGACGTGCGTAGTTGGTAGAGAAGTACTTGTTTGATTAAATGACTTTTGGATTCGATTGAATGATTTGATGTTTGTGGAACATGGAATGAACGTGGATGACAAATGGTCACAAAGAGATAGTTTGGTGCTTGTAAATTGGAAATGCGAATTGAAATGTGAATAACAATCGGACACAACGAGAACATTCAGGGTTCTTAAATGAGTAAATGCCTGGGAGCTAAATGCTCATATCTTATAATTACAGGGCTCTTAAATGAGTAAATGCCTGGGAGCTCAGTGCTCATATCTTATAATTACAGGGCTCTTAAATGAGTAAATGCCTGGGAGCTATATGCTCAAATCGTACAATTACAGGGCTCTTGAATGAGTAATTGCCTGGGAGCTATATGCTCAAAATCGTATAATTACAGGGCTCTTGAATGAGTAGAAAGAGATTCTGATGACTGATGATAAGGAGAAATGGGATTTGGTGATGAAAGGTGAAATGTGAAAATTGTGAAATTGTACGAGATATAATGAACGGTACTAAAGCTGTTGTTTATTTACTTAGAATGATGTAGGAATATTGATGGTCCTTGTTTTGACATATGAGCAGATAGATCCTTCATATAGGTCGCCTCGAATCCCTAATCATAGTGTGCTGATATTGACAGTCTTGTATACTTGGGTTTATCTGTCGTTACTCTCTCACTCTAGATGCATAACTCATCACATTTTCCTATAACTTGCGTATAGATTTCTCTACTGGGCTAGTATAGCTCAACCTATCATTTTCAGGTAAAAAGCAAGGAAATCGGCATGACGTGCATCTCGTGCTTGTTGTTCGTGTGTCTCAGAGGTATAAAGGATGAGTTGAATTCGCATCTCATTTGAAAGTAGTATTCGAAAGAATGAATATTGAAAATTGTAATATTATTTTGGTATTTGCATAACTTGGAGTTTCGAACCAGGATTGTAACTTGTAAATTTTAACTTTGAGAACTGGGGAAAATATACCATTTGGGTATTATCGGTACTTCATTAATGATTTTATTATTTAAAATGATTATTATTTATGTTGAAATTTGAGGGTGTGACATATCGCAATGCAATTGATTTAGAGAAAATAAATGTTTATACCGGCAGTATAAAAAATTTATTCTCTAACTAAAATCACGGAGGAGTGGTGAATAAAATTAATGGAGGAACTCAATCTCAGTCGTTCAAAAGTTTTTTGAACGAACCAAATTAAAAACAAACTATTAATGGTAATAGATTATTTATTAAAAGATTGTTTTTATCCAGATCGTCCAAAATACTTTTGGACAGTTGAGATTGAGCTCTGTAATAACTTATTCACAGAGCTTCATGAATAAGTTATTCACGGAGTATATGTTACCCTCTTCCGAACTTTTCGACAGTCCTTTTGGTCTTTTCCGTCGTCTCACGTAATTTTTTTACAACTTTGGTATATATTCTTATACTTTTTTTTTATTGCTGTCATCAACGAAACAAATGACGTGGTATAAAAATTTGATCCAAATAAAAAATAAGAGAAAACAACTTAAAAAGACCGCGCCAAAAAGTGTCAAAAATTTAGGCTGGAGGGGCCTTGAAACAGTCTATTACACGTAGGGACATGTTCCTAAGAGCAAGTTTACCGGTCATTTGGTAAAAAAGCTCTTGAACAGTGCATATTATTCATTTTACCTACACACATTTTTTTAACACTACACCAATACAATTTATTTTACCTATTTTTTTATTAAAATAATATTAATAGAGAGAGAGAGAGAGTGAAAGAGAGAGAGAAAACAAATAAAAAAATGGATTGCTTATGAATAGTTGTAAGCTAAAAATAGCTTACAACTGTAGATGGAGGCAATATACCTCCTTGTTTTCCTTCTCTACTACAGGGGTATTTTCCCCCTTTTTGTGAGCCAAAATAACTATAAAGCTACTTTGAAGTAGCTGATAAACTTGCTCTAACTTGCTCTTAGCGCAAGTTTATCAATAAAAAGGTAAAAAACTTTGTGAAAAGTGCACATTTTTTATTTTACCTCCTCACATTTCTTTCAACACTATACCAACACTATCTATTTAACCTATCATCTATTAAAATATTACTATTACTTTTATTTACTTTTTTCTTTTTTGGGGAGAGGGAGAGAGAGTGAGTGAGAAAGAGAAAGAGAAAACAATAAAAAATGGGGTGGCTGTTGAACAGTTCTTCGGCGAAGAACTGTAGCCGGATGCAGAATAACTTCATGTTTAGCTCACCTGCTTTGCCCTTTTGATTAGTCAAAATAACTTTTTCTCTTTTTTACCGTCACTGATAAAGTTGCTCTAAGTATCTATTTCTTGATCATCACTACATGATCCCAATATCGATATTGCATTCCTGATTCATTTTTTGGGTGCTTTTAAGATGCAATATTTTTTGGTACTTTTAGTGGGAGAATGGAAACTTCTATGCCTAATGGATATCTTAGGCAAGAAGAACCTTATGCGTTATAAACAAGCCGAAAGGCATAAGCACTAATGTTGGGGAAAAGAAGGATGCTTTGTCACCAAATCACCCAGAGGAGAAGCTTTGCAGCTCACAGGGAAATTTTTCAGTGCCGAGCGGGTACCACGAGGTGCCCGCTCGCACATCCGAACCGTTCATTGCGTGTTTGAACGACTCAGATTTAAAGAGAGAAAAAGGAGAGAGAAATTGTTGGGTGAGAGGAGAGAGAGGGTTTCAATCCGAGCCGTCCAAAAGTAAATCGGACAACTCAGATGCGCCGAGCGAGTGTCACGTCGGCAATACCTGCTTGGCACTGAAAAACTCCTCAGTGGACCCTGGAATTTTTCAGCTCATTGTTATGTGCCAAATTGAGCTTTACTTTCTACAACAGACAGATAGCAAAGATGAGAATTTTTTAGGCAAGTGGCTAAAGAAGCCAATACTCTTAAAAGCAACCAGAGAGTGGGTAGCCTTTGATATGGAGATCGTTTTTTACGGTGTGAAATTCTGTGCGCAGGCTCTGGACCCCCTTTCCCCTCCCCTTTCTCATCTAACCCACCTGACTCAACCACCGCTACATCCCCCACCAATCTCCGCTACCATGACCCCCTCTGTCCTCCCCCTTCCTCCACCCCTTCACTACCCTCCTCCACCGCCACCCTGCACGGTGCAGACCAACTGTAATTAACAGAGAAACTCCGACAATTTTGGCAAGAATTTACACTAGTGTCGTCTCCTACAACCAAACATAAGTTGTGCAAAGAACATGCCTTTAACCAACTAAAAAAGGAGGAGAACCAAGTCAAAATCAACCTTCGCATTTTTTCTTCAGAGGTGAAATCTAGTAAAAACAGAAGCAAATCTCACCAGCAAAAGAGATGCATAAGGTCAGCCAGTCTTTTACGAATCGACAAATTGATAAAAACTAACAGGATAAACTACACATCGGTAGGGGTAAATATTGCCCCATTTCAGGTCTAACTGAAAGTCGCTGCAATTCAAAAACTTACTGCAAATTGAAGCGCCCAAAAGTAGTTATGAATGCATCAATACAATAAGTTGATGAGACATGGTACAGACATAATGCTAGTGCCTCGAGATGATACTTTCATAGGTGTCTGATTACCCTGAACTGTGATAAAATCATAAAACTACAACAGAATTGCTTCTTGAAGCAGACTACTTGGTGTCACATACACTTGTGGAACCACTAAGCGAACGGTGAATTCAACAAGAGAAGTCCTTTCCTATCAGGTTAAACTAAAATTCCAACTTCTTAACAAATCATAAGTAAATTAATTCTCTATTAGGGAGCACTCGCATACAACTATGGCTCGAAGCTCCATGTCACCCTTCCCAAGAGGCATTTTACATCATCGACAACCTAATCGGATTGGTTGCCAAAAACACCACTTAGTCGCAGGCCAAAAGCAAATATGAATAGATATACACTAATCGACAGAAATGTTTCAGTATTTGAATCTGAGGCACCAAAGCTAGTACACTGCACTTACAACAGAATAAGCATAGATGAAATTGGTAAAGCACAAAGCTTGAGGCAGATAAAAAGCACTCCTCCTTATTTCCTCACAGTCAAAGTTGCGCAGAGAAAAGAACTCCTACTCATTTCCTCAGATTCAAAGTTGCATTCATAAGATTTCGTCCAACCTTGGTAGCCATCCGTAACACTTCACATCTAACCCGTGTACTTAATCACGTACATCACCAAGGAATTGCCCTATGTGGACGATCAGAAACTTAGATCCGGTTTCTTAACAGTAAAACTTGCAAAACCAAACCCCTCATCCCCAAGCTCCTCTTTTGACAACTCCGATTGGCTCCAATGAAACTTCCCTGACATAGAGCTCAACTGCTCTCTTTATGTTCTGAGCTAGAGTATAATTTTAAACGGTAACCTCCTCAGTTCCTCCCAATAAAAATCACATTCGGCAGATTTCATCTTACCTTGGTACGCATCCAACACTTCAGGAATCTCATCCTTGTACTCAATCACATACCTCTGCAAGAAATCGTTCTCACTAGAGCTCAAAACTGGGTACAACTTCACATTGTGATGAATCCTGTTTCTTGATAACAAAATTTGCACAACCAAACACCTTGGGATGATCCTCTTCTCCAAACTATAACAAAGTACTTCAGCCCTCCTTGACAACTGTGATGGGCTCCAATTAAACTTGTTGAAGTAGAACTCCACCGTGCTTCTTATCAACCTGTCTGACCTGGATATCAAAGAGGGGTTTACCTTGAACATTTTAAGGAAATCCTCATGGGAAAACCCCAAGGTTTTGTATAACACAAGCTTTCCCTCCCAAGTCGTTCCATTGCAGAATAACAATGCACGTACAGCAGATTTAAATGCCGATGACAAAGGGTCGAAACCCATCTCCATTACAGTGGACACAACCTCACTAAACCTGCATGGTTTTGTACATGTTATTACACGGCCAATTATCGTGTTAGCCAACATAGTTGAAATCTGGGATTGGGGGATGCCAAGATTCTGCAATGTTGACAGATTAGGCACCAAATATTTCAATGTGCTCGAAAGAATAAATGGGTACTTTTTTATTACAACAACAACATTATGTTGACAACCCAAGGAAGTTACCAGAAAATCAACTAACGGGACAAGGTTGTTCTTTAAGCTTCGTGTAAATAATTGAGGGCTGGTGGTGACCACACCTAGGAATTCAGTTTCGGATAAGCCAACCGTACGAAGGAAATCAATCTTGGGCTTGAGGTTTTCCTGAGCCTTGCAGAAGAGAATCCTGGGGTATTTGGTAACTATGGTTTCGACTTGGGTTCGGGAAAAACCACAGCTTCTCAGAAGGTTTAGGACTGCATTGGGGTTCTCTGAGGACTTGCATAGAACAAGAAACTGGTTGGATAACCCACAAGAAGCTATTATATCTTCAACTGTGAAAGAAACCATATCGTTACAAATACTACTGCTGCTGCTGCTACCACAACTTAAATTAGATACGCATTGCAGCCTCCGAAAAGATGAGGAAACAATTCGATTTGACGAAACTAATGAATCTATCTTGATTTGGATAAGCGATTTCGGTTTGCAAAGTGAAGGAAACGTTGCGTTAGGAATCATTGCACCAGAAAGACGAAGAAAAGGGGGTGAGAAATAAGAGGACATAGATGATACATCCATGACTTGCAGATTTTGTTTTATTTTTCTGTTGGGTAGATAGTGAATCGTGCGAGTAGGGGATCGAAATAGAGCGAAAAAATGAGTACCCAATTTCACCCACCTATAATCGGCAGCAGAGAGGTAGAAGACGAGCAGAATCTCCGATGAAAATCGCAACCTTCAGTGGCGAAGAAGGGGGGGGGGGGGGGACCGCTGATACTGGAGTTCCAGACCTTGTTTCGGATCCCACGCCATTCTAGCCTCTAAAATCCTCTTCTTTTTTTATTTCATGGAATGGGAAATCCTCTGGTGGAGCAGTGGTCGCAGTGCGTAATCCGAACCGTCCGTTTGCCCCTCGACGACGTCGGATAAATGCAGGCCACGCCGGTGTGTGTAAATTTATAATCTTGTCCTTTAAAGTCTTTGTTACGAGGTTCTTTTGGGTTTTTTTCCGATGGTGATCAGGCTGGCGTACGCATATCTTGGCACCTGGACTAACTCCCCTTTGGTCCGGTCAAAAGACAGGTCATTCGCATCGAGACTTGAGGATTCACGAGAAATTACTTTCTTGTATATTGATCCCAAAAATTGAACTCTAGTTAATTGTATGGGAATAAATCCACCAACAAACTAGACTAACCTCAATTTTCATTTTTTATTAAATTTTATGAACTTGTTCAGACTTTAATTGCGCTCCGGTGGACAATCTTCAAATTAGTCCCGGACCGGATGTCGATTTATGGGAAATTTGAGAGTCTAAAGTCCAATGAATGAATGAGGGGGAAAAAAGAGAACTTGCTTTACTTCAAAAATTCCTCTATATTTTGCCACATCTTACGAAACTTGGAGGGTTTTTTTCCCTCTATATAATACTGTACACACACGTGGTCACCTTAAAAAAAAGAAAGAAAAAAAGGGAACCTCTCTATTTAGCTCTTTCTATATGGAGTTTTCTCTATCTTTCATTATTTTTCACTTTTAACAAAATGTAAAATATATACTTTATTTATTTGAAAAAGAAAATAAGTTCAATCAGTAACATACTCCAATAAACTAAAGTTCCAGTATAGTAGTACTTTATTTTGAATTACACCGACCTTCATTCTATTTTTTTTGTTGGTTTGAAAATTTTAACTTTTTGCGAGAAAAGAGTGTAAATATAAGAAACGTACATGTCAACTCATTGATGCAGAGGACAATATAGGGGGGATACAGCTGATTATTTTTGTTGCTGTAGAGTCATCTTTGAATTCTCTGGTTCAAATGCGAAGTTTCTCAGGTATTTCGTCTATTACTTTCAAAGGTAATCCTGGTTTCCTCTTTACTTGAGGGAGTCAGGGAGAGAGGAAGAGATAAATATCCAATACAATGTACCTGTGCAAGCACAATCTTTTCACAGGAAGTTTCACAAAATTCGTAACATGACCTATGGCTTCATCTGCGCACACAACAAGAACACCAAAACGCATCAGGAGCACCGTGGAGCCTTCTGAGTGTGGAGCCTTCCGAGCTACAGATAAAAAAGCCAAGTGATCTTGTACCCCAGATGTCATTTGTCTGGACAAAAAGTTATGAACTGAAGAGATGACGGCTCAAGCAACATTACAGCAAGACTTGCCTCTTTAAACTTTAAAACCATGATTCATAATTGATCCGTGCATACTAAGATGAACGGATTTCTGTTGTGAAGTGTGTGACAACAGAAAACACGAAAGAGAAAAAGGTCCGAATCTAGTCCACAACCTCAATCAAGATCAACGGAAATCTAAAGTCAGGTTCAAATGATTACACAAAGCCAAACCTGGCTAAATTTCTAGATGAGAATATTACAAAATTCCCAACATTGGGCAATCACCCTCCAAAACTCCAATTTCTTCCTCCGATGGAAGGGCGGAAGCATGATGATTTCCTTGGCCATTGGGTGCTGTTAGATCAATGTCAACCCCAATCGAAACTATTTCATCATGACTCAGAATCCTTGGGATTAACTCTCCAAAACTTGAAATATTTTTGCAAACACTTCAAGTCCGATATCCAAAAGCTTGGGTCTGAAGATTTTGGTTGTCTTCTAAGAGACGGTCATATTCAAGAAGCAGATCAGCAGATTGTTTCTGGAGGGCAGCCACATGAGATTCAGCTGTTTCAGCCCGTTTGTCCTTCTCTTCAGATTCCAACTTAAGTTTGTTCATATTTTCTTTCAGATATGAGACTTCTTTCTGCAGGAGCTTCATTTCATTGGTAGCTTTCTCTTCCTTTTCTTTAAGCTGCATCTTTTCTTTCGTGAGCCTTTCAATTTCCTCTTTCGAAGCTCCAATGGTACCTCTTATCCCCATTAATTTCTGAAGGTAATGGTGCATACGGTCAATTAAAAACCCAAGAAACAGACAGAACCCTGCAAAATAAACCTTATGGCATCAGGAGAGAAATTTAACTCTGAATAGATTATTGACGAAAATTCATGCTCATAGGGATCGATAACAGTTTCAACCAAAACATGGTGTCTCAAACTCAGTAGTGATATAAATGAAATTAAGAAGGCTAAGAAATATTGCAGCAACTCAAACAGTCAGTGAATTTGAGCCCAACAGCAGATGACACCATAGTGCTCTCATCATCAGGTACCAGCTGGATACAACTTAATGGAACTAGGCAATTTGGCACAACGAAGATTCAGCATCCACCGGGGCATAGAAGGGCTTACTAAAAGGCAGTGCAAAAAATGAGACTCGTCTTTTCATACAGAGCATTCATGTGCATGCTGAAAACCATATGAAATCTGTTTAGCTCCAAAACGGGTGAGAACCAAAGTGATTTACAGATACCGAGGGGCACTAGGGCATAGAAGCCGATTGTAATAAACCAGAATCATAATATAGCTTAATTGTCAGCTTTTTTCAGTTTATTTAAGTTGCTTTGGCCACACTAGCGGGAGCTGTTCTACAGGGTGGTAATGATTTGAAACAAAAAGAAGATAAAACTGCACTTCTAAGTCTAACACAGGAAAATAGCTTGCATTCTGTGTTCAGCAAATTAACTGGCTATCTAGAGGTTCCAACTATGAAGCTGGAATCTGCGAACCTAGAACTAGTAACATCAGAAAGCTCCAGCTCATGTGACAAAGTACATGAAGAGGCTGACGCGTTCTTGGAGGATTATTTGATATGCGGCTCCGAGAACAGTTGAGTAAAATTCTCCGAAGACAGCTTTTGACACCCAGTATAAGGATGGGCAGAACTTTGGCTATCCATGAACTCTAGGCATCAGAATCATAGCAGAACTAGAGAATGCAAAACTGGGGGTCATATAGTTACTCACTTACAGAAGCCAAGTTTAAGTCAAGCACTTGGAGTGCCTTTGTCTGATATAATATGTATAGCTTAAAGATTCCACCAAGGACACACAATTACTAAGCCCTTAAGCTACATATCACATACTCTTCCAAAGGAACCACCTAAAGTCCTTATCTTTAGAGGTGATACGTGCCCTAAGTGAACCCTCTTCCTTTGAGTTGATCCTCGCCCAAGAGAAATGTTGAATCACATTATCCTCTAATTACAAAGGCCACACCTAACACTGATTAATGCAACAAAAAATGTTTCCCCACAGGGCTTTTAACTGAACATATGACGTCATCGAGTGATAAAAAACTGCTACTTACCAGCTAGCAAGTTTCTTATGAGTTATGAACAAGCAAAACCACAGGCTGAACTTTCTTATGAACAAGCCAAACCATCAGCTGAAGTCCATAACTTGCACCCATTCATATGATAGTATCCCTGACATTAACTTTGACAATTGCGTGAAAGCACAAACTTACGCTAGAGCCCCTTAGATTGGCCAGATTAGACATGAGATCAGATTAAGAATACGCGAAGTCCGCATTTCTGGCATCAGGATGCAACAACTAGTGGAGAGATTAATAATTCATCGGGAATACAATACCAAAGGAATTTGATGTTAGTAATCCCCTTGCTAACCCACCATTAGTTCATTCGTCCTATTGAACTGCACATGATGCACATCCACACTATTAGTCCGACCAATGAAACATGGCCATAGTTAAGAAGCTTTATCTCATAAAATTATACGTAGCTCTACAACTACAGGCTACCAGCCTGCCACTGCATTAACTTAGAAAGCGCAATCACAGAATCAACAAGTGAACAAAAACAAATACCGAATTCAAAAGAACAAAAGAAGAAAATAAGAGCACCAAAATCAAGAAGACTAGGATCATACCCATGAGAGAAGCCTCCAGTAAATGGGTCCTCCAGAGAACCTGATCCATGGGCGTCATAGTACCAATCTTAGCACCCTTGTTCTGAATCTTGACAATACTAAAGAAGTTTGACAACAGGATCACAGACATAGTACCAGCAATTGTTTTGACGGTGGCCGGACCCTTTCCCACCTTCACCTGATCCAAACCCTTTATCACCAGCTCCCTCAGAGGCCCAATCTTCACCAGTAGAAGGAATGCCACCACACCCTCAGCAAATACAACCAAGAACAACAGAGGAATCATATTTAAATCAGCAAAAAGTATACCACCACTTTTCCCGCTGTAAACAATCCCTAGTCTAATCGGTAACAATGATGGAAACCCACTTCCAATATCAGATTTCTTCTACCCAATATGAAGATTCAATAACATAGATCCGAAGGTTTAGCCATTGCTAGAAAGAAAGAAGCCCCTCTGCAGAAACCCATTTCACTTTTACTGGGAAAAGTACAGAACCCACCTGACGAAACCAGGATTTTATATGAAAGCCACAGAACCAAAACTTTTACCGTGAACAGAAATTATTGAACTTTCCACAATCTCCTATTCAATAATTAGATCTTGCAGAAAACCCACCTCCAGCAACCGCTAAAAAACCTAGTTCAGTAAAATGCGTCTGAGTATTCGAGAAGAGACCGAAGTTTAGAAGACTTAAAACCACAGATCTGTAGGTTTAGCCATTAATAGAACACCTTGTGAGTTCTTTTTTTAATTGTGTTTGTAAAAAAGGTCGGTTTTTTCCTTTGGGATTAGTGGGATGCAAATGGAGAAGGGTTTTTGCCTAACTGTCTACAGGCCAAAAGGGATTTGGCAATGGCCAATCCTTGACTGTTAACATAATAGAGTACTGCAGATGGCTGAGTCAAAAGTAGAGAACGTGAAATGGGAAGTGAAAGAAAAAGTAGGATCGGAGGCGTGAATCAAGGACAAGAGAGTGTTGAGCAAATGGTTGAATCCAAGTGTTGGAACATAAACGGGTTTGGTACTGGGGCGGATGATTGTGTTTGAGAGAGTTTTGTTTGGGTGTTACTCGCTGTTGCACAAGCCTATGGATAGTACTGGGTTTGGCTTTAACAAGCTCAAAAGAATTTTTTAACTCGTATAGTTGACGAATCGAGTTCGAGCTATTGCTAGTTTAACTTGTATGTATGAGCTTGGCTCGTCTTTAAAGGCTCGTTTAGTACTTACAACTGGTTCGATGTCCCAAAATACTAGTGGAGCTCCACTCCGAACATTTAGGATCCATTTGAGCTCACTAAATTTTAAAACAAGACGAGTATGTACACGCTAAAGCTTGGCTCAACTTATCTAGTTAGCACCCCTAATCATTCCAGTATTCTCATTCTCTGAAATATTTAAGTAGATGGATACATATACATTCTCGAGAATAAATTTTATCTATCACCAGTGTAAAATTTTATTTTTTTACCACCGCCTATTATGAGTCCCAGAGAGTATCTATTATTGTGATCTGAACCGTTCAAATTTCAAGACCCGCAATATAGTATTGCCATGCAAAAAATCAATTTGATCGGAAGTTAATAGACATATCAAAATTTGAATTTTGGTTTATAAAATGAACGATATGATTTCTGGCAATAATAATAAAGATAAACAATCCATTTTACAAAGCAAAATTTAATTTTTGATACTCTTATCGATGTTCGATCAAGTTTATTTTTTGCATTGATACACTACTATGTATGGTTTATAAGATGAATGATTCGGATAAACGATAAAACCGAAAAAAATGGTGGTGGAAATATGGGATTTTCCACCGCCTGTGGGAAAAAAATTACTCTCTACATTCTCTCGGAATCTCTCATTTAAGAAAACAGCTGTCAAAATTAAAAATATATATAAATCTCCTTATCGCTCTCCGTCCTTTACATCTTAAAAAATACTCCATAACAGTTGCAAATAACATTATCCATAACAGTTATGTGAAAATAAAAAATTGCAGATCATAGGTCGCCATACTTATTTTAGTTAGCGGAATAGAGCGTCAATGGAATCCATATTTTAACATGAGATGATGAGAGAGAAAGAGGAGAGAGGGTGTTTGGCTAACGAGAAGAGAGAGTGTTCGGATTTGGCGTACTTATTTTGGAATTAGGCATACTTATTTTAGTTAGTCGAACAGAGACTTGGTGAAATCCACCTTTTGTTACAATAGTGAGATGATGAGAGAGAAAGATAAGAGAGGGGGTTCGGCTAACGAGAAGAGAGGATGTTCACATTTGAATCATCCAAAACACGTTTGGACGGCCCGTCTACGTATGGGAGGAGAAACTGAAACTATCACAAATCGAGCTGGGCATGGACTCTACAATTATAACTGACTCAGCCCCTAGGACCAATCAGGATAAACATTTGGGTTACAATAATTATACAACTACACACAAACACACCCCATTTGTAAGTGAGTGTGTGTAAGAGTTATCATTGGTTGGGCTAATTCGTAAAATAATACTTCATTCGTCCGGATTTAATACTTCCTAGTTCTATTCTTACCAGATAAAAAAATGGATTATATCTTTGAATCTGTAGTGAATTTCATATCGAATATGGATCTTGTTTGATAGATATCGATTAGTTCTATAATACAATGTCTTTAAAATCACGTAAAACATTATAAATTAAAATATATAATCGATTGAAAAATGACATGAACTCCAAAAAAGAACTATTAAATCCGGACGGAGGGAGTATCAAATCAATAAATATGTGAATGTCTAAAATTTTACCTAAACATTATAAATTGGAAGATATAATCGATTAAAAAATGGCATGAACTCCAAAAAAGACTATTAGATCCGGACAGATGGAGTATCAAATCAATAAATATGTGAATGGCTAAAATTTTACCTAGTAAATGTGCAAAAAAATATGTAACATCCCACTATTTTCTAAAAATAAACTTCAAAATACATTGTATTTCAAACACTTCTAAACCACTATTTTCTCCATAAATAAATTACATCACCAAAATAAACTTAAGCCGCTTTCTAAATAATCTTATAGATACTCCAAAATTATCAACTCTTCCAAGACATCTCCAAAATTTCCATTAATCCAGCTCCACACCTGAAAAAGAAATTATCTGGTGAGTATACGATACAACAGAATAACAAAGCTTATAAGTGGAATCAATAAATGATAATCGACCACAAAAGTCGAAGCAACAATCACAAGGGACCTCATACCATGTCCTCCTCAGTACATGACCAGTGACACTCCCCCAATACCTTCCTCACCGAGTCATCCTCGACCCATCCTGGATATTGGATAGGCTATTGATACATGAGTTCACTCGATTCCTGTACTAAACCGTTCTATATTACTCATCCAACAACATCATATTCGATACCAATTATTCCACTTTCCAATGATATCCATAAGATTGAACAAATATATATTACGAGATAATCAAAAGGAGTACAAAGATGAGAGTGAAGAAAGGATTCCGAAAATGGGGAGCATATCGTATACTCTCCGGATTACCTCAAATGTGATCGGTCGTTTTGTCCATGAATCAATGCCTTAAAATATATTTGGACTAAATACATCACTAGCCCACCAACATACACCATTCAAAACATCACTATGTGTTTGTGAAGAAGGGAGGGTATGCATGCCTATTTATACTAGAGGATTAGTACAATTATCTAATAAAATCTTATATTATCTTTAATAAAATCTAAGTGTATCTCATGTAATCTTATTGTGTGAGAGGAAGATCTATAGTATCCTTACAATATCTAGGAATATCAAGATGAAATCTAACATTATCTTTCATAAAATCTAACCATATCTTCTAGAATTATCTCCCATAGAATCCATTGGAATCTAGAAGTATCTTATATAATCTAACAATATCTAGCAAAATCTATATAATATCTAATAAAATCTTATCCAATCCTATCCTAATCTTATCTAATAAAATTCAATCTAATCTTATCCTAGATTGTTAGGATTATAAAGTAGGGTTAGGGTTTCCTAAAACGTCTAGGTTTAGATTTATCAATTAACAAAAATAATTATATCTACAAAAATACTTCAATAAAAATGTCTAATTTTATTCAGAAAAAATATTGGCCCGAGATTCGGGTCATTACAAAATAATTCCAACGGACTACATAAATTGATCCATAAACTTATCACTCCATACATTTGGTCACCTATTTATGTACTCGTTAAATTTCGTGGCGTTTTTTGATTTTTTTGAGATAAAATGTGAGGTCTTCAAAATGTTGTTGCAACAAAAGCAACGTTTTTTTTTTTTTTCTTTCTCTGGAAACAAAATTGACGCTGGGAGGTATATTTGGGTCCAATCTTCAAATTAAAAAACTGCATTTTGAGTTTTGGGGATAAAATGCGAGGTTTTATAGAGTAGGTTATTATTATTATTTTTTTATCACAGAGTAGGTTGACTTATTCATATTTTCATTGCCGTTGCTTTACTTCTAATGATATTGCTGTTGGTAAATCCTTTTTTTTATTTTGGATTTCATATGATAAAATTAACTACTAGTTTATTGGGGTTACCATCCACTCAATAGACTAATAATCACTTATCAATCCGGGGGTTCCACTTAAAAAATTAAATTAATTAATACTTCCATTTGGCTATCCAATTTTAGGCATCTCACTGAAGATGCTCTAAAGAACAGTATTTTTCTCAAGTCGATGTATTTTGCATCATGCTTTCATCAATAAAATGATTTTTTTTTTTGATCCGCTAATAAAATGATAGTTTATGTGATAATGCATCAATGCTTTACAAGTTGCTTTATTGAACAACACGCTAGAAAAGCAAAAGATGACAAACCGAATAAAATAAGGTAGTAATTTTCACACTCCTTTTTTGGTCTTGATGTGATGCAAATTTATATTATTGTCCTTCCAAGTGCGAAAAGAGTATACAAATAAAAGGCTAATTTTGTAAATTCGCGTTACAAGAAGATAAACAACAAGGTGTGATTATAAAAAAGGAGAATATGAAAATCAATTACCAGAAAATATGACAATAATCCATCCGTTTCTTTATTTTTTTTAGACTTTTTAATCCTCCATCAATGTGGGCCGCCGAGGCGGGGAAAAAAAAAAAAAATTTCCATCAAAGTAGGCCGGCAGGAGTATATTTTAATCTCGATTAACCATCTGGAAGCAAATACAATGTTTGAGAAAGCTTTATTCAGTGCCCCTTGGGCACCGCCCCGTGGTGCACCAGACCTCTGCCCAATTACACAGTTTTGCGAGGTCTAAAACTAAACGTAAAAATTACACAATAATATGTGGTAGAGAAAAACTTAGGACACGATCGCGTGATGCCTTTTGGACACCAAATAACAAAGGAAGGGTTACATGTGCATAAATATATAGGCTTTGAATTCTAGAAGAAACTGTAGTATTTAACTCCTACTTGAATTGGACATTCCTTGTGATTCAGAGGACCACCTCATTCCATCTCATTAAGGCAGAGTCTTTGTACGTCATTTTAAAATACATCAATGCTTCGCTGGCTATACAGCTCACAGGAGTGGACTTCATGTGGGCCATCACTGATGTCCCTGTTGAAAAAGACTACGTATAATACTAGTAACATAAACCACACCCTGTATTTTTATTTTTATTTTTATAGCAGAGAGTGCGGGCCAATTTGCGCACAATTCGACTAATTACGGAATCTCTAGAAGTAACGTTCGGACAAACCCTCCAGTGGTCCCATAAAAATTCGAATGTTGGACCTCCATAAAACTAGAACATGCGATTTCACAGAAGATAAACACTTTTTTACTTTCTCATTTTTACTTGAGCAACGAGGGAGTAGTGTTTATCAGCCATAAAAACCTAACTTTTGGTTGCCCCTTCAATCTTCCCCCCTCCCCCCCCCCTATATTTGGGGTAAGCATTGCCGTTCAACTTCAGGCACCATAATAGTTGCAACTATGCAAACTGAATTAAAGGAGTATTTATCTTTTGAATTTCTCGAGACTATCAAATTGTGACAAAAATTCATGTCAATCGGATACTCTTCAATGCATGATCCGAAGATTCACAACTGATAATCGTGATATAAACAAGCTATAATTTCGTGCGGTCTTATTTTAAAATGCGTCAATGCTTGGCTGGCTCTACAGCTCACAGGAGTGGACTTTACATAGGTCAACACTGATGTGCCTGATGAAAAAATACAAATAACATAAACCATGCCCTGTATTTTCTTTACAAAGGAGAGTGCGGGTCAATTTGCGCACACTTTGACTAATTAAGAGGTTTCTTTTAGTGACGACCGGGCGAATCCTTCAGTGGCCCTATAAAGTTTCGAATGTTGGGTCTCCATGAGATTCGAACATGTGAGTTCATAGAAGATAAACAAGCTCTGTTCGGTTTGGGCTTTGATGGAGACTTTTAAGAACAATAAGTGAAGAGAGATAGATGTAAAAAAATCTATCTATTAGAGACCGTGTCTCTTTACTTTCCTCATTTTTACTTAGCCAACGGGTTAACCGTACTAATACTATCAACCATTAAACCCGAACTTTTGGTTGCCCCCTTCAACATTTTCCCCCCTAAATTGGGGGTAAGCGTTGCCGTTCAACTTCAGGCAGCTGCATAATAGTTGCAACTTTCCAAACTGGAAGGAGTATTTATCTTTTGAGTTTGTCGAGACTATTATCTCGTAAAAAAAATCATGTCGAGTGGATATTGTTCAATATACATGATTGAAAGATTCGCAACTCATTTATCGTGATATAAACAAGCTCTAATTTCGTGTGATATTATTTTAATATAAACTTTTTTTGAAAAAATGTCGCCTAACATCTGATGGGAAGAATTTTTTTTGTATTTTATATTGTCGGACTAATAAGTATAAATGATATGATCACCGGAATGTTCGGTAGAAGGCCTCACAAATTTGTCCTAACCTCCCTGCTCAAAACAATTATTAAAACCCACATCACATCAAAGAGAAATTAGGGGTAATTATGTACCCTGTCTATCTATCATTTAGACCGAAGGCTCGCGGCCCGTCTTAATCCCGCTCGGCCTATCATGCTTTTATCCGGCCTGAGCCCGGTGAAATGGACGGGTCGGCTAGGCCCGTAGTTTGTAATGAGCAGGCTTAGACTTATGAATTTTTATTCGGTATGGCCCGTTAGGCCGCCCGGCAGCCGCCCATGGTACCCTCCCAATAGCCCGCCAATGGGCCCACCCATCAGTTCAAAATCTCACAAAATCTTTTCTCTTTTTCCTTGCCCAAGAAAATTTAAACCCGCTCGGCTTTTGAATCACCCGATTTTTGGCCCGCTAGCCCGTGGAACGGATTTGGGCTTCAATTTATGGTAGGTAGCCCGGCCTGAAAAAAATAAAAGCCAGATCGACCCGGCCTGTGGGCGGACTTGAGTAGTGACTTGGCAGATTAGGCCGGCTTGGCCCGACCCGATGATGACCCTTGCCTGTCTATAAAGATTATTATGTAGTTCTGAACAATTTGTTCACGGAGCCTCCGTGTGAAAATTTATCTCTTTCTGTTGTAAACAAAATTAGAAACTGCACCCATCGGATTTATTCAAATTATCGGAAAGATACAGTTCAAAAAAATTATCGGAAAAATAAAAAATATTGAAAAACTACAACAAACGCCCCCAAAACGAGAGATTTTCTAGTGCCATTGGAGCGCCACGTTGTAGTGCCCCTCAATCCTTTCCCCCCACAACGCATTGTTGTGGGTCCTCATACGTAGTCTCGAACCCCACGAAAATATGTGGTTGAGGAGAGAATTGAATGACACTCAGGCCCCGTCCCAAAACGAAGAAAATGTTCTTATTTTTTTAAGAAGCCAATTTCAAACTCAAAAATTATGGACTTATTGAAATCCAAAAATATGCAATATGAATTTTGTTTGAAAAATCTCATTCAGATTCTTTATACGATACAAAAAAATTTAAAAATATTTTTTATTTATATTATTTTTGAATTTTAAAATGTGAAATAAACTACTTATTTTTAAGAAGATTTCTAGAATAAGAACTCAGTCCATGAAACCTTTCATAAAAAAAAAAAAATTTGATTCAGATTTACGATAATCTGAACCATTTAATTTTCTATCATAAACAGTTTCATGGACCTAATTTCACGTAGCATACCACTCCTCATAATTACCCCCCAAAAAGATCACCTCATGAACCCTGTGGAGGGGGACGTTCCAACGGAGGGAGAGGGAGAGAGAGAGAGAGAGAGAGAGAGAGAAGAGTAGACTTCGAGAGTCCAGATTGAGAAACAGTAGCGGAAGAATTGTCAAATGTGACCGGTGGCGCCAGTCAAGAGTCTATCAATAAACGCCTCTCTTCTCTCTCTCTCTCTCTCTTTGTGGACGTTGAAGAATCCTGTTGACGAGCTCTCTGTGTTGGTTTGATCGTAGAGTTTGAGTTCTGTTGAGGAAATCTTTTATTAGCTTGGTGGAGGGAAATGGCTGTAAGTCTGTGCACCTTCTATGAATATATTTTACTCTTCTGATTTCCTGTTGTTTTATGTTTTGAACCGAGGAATCTATGGTCAATCTGTTGTATTCCGCCGTTCAAAAAAATCTGTTGTATTCTGCTGGTAGTTGTACTCTTGTCTGCCTCGAAGCCTGCCCTGAGCTAAAACTCGACGTGCCGGCCGTTTTAGGCGTCAGAAAATGTACGAATTTTAGGCCCCTGGAAAATCAGGGCCGGCCCTGTCTGTTATTCGTTCTTTCTGTGGGTTGTGTACATGTTTGGAAATGCTGGTCGTCGTTTGATATTTTGAAAAAAAAAAAACTACTTTGACCGGAAATAACATACCAATCTGCTTAATTATCCCAGGTGTAATACTTGATTAATCTTTTACTTTTGAAACAAATTAAGCAATTTGTAAGCTTGGTTTTCTGATTTGGGGGTTTTTTTTGTATTTCTCAAATCACGTGCGCAAATCCTATCCTACATGTAAGAAAAATGCTCTGATCAATCTGTTGTTTTCACGTGGTCTAATAATCTAAATGGAATATCATTGCGTATTGTTGTTTTGGGGCGTTTAACGTTCTTTCTAAGTAGCAGAAGTTGTACCAAGGACTTGAATATGACCTTCTGTTCTATGTTTGGTAGTACTTCAGTAGCTTAAGGAAGCCGACTCTCATTCTTAGGACCAACCTATGACCGAACAAAAATGAGTTCGTCACTCTTTTGAGATCGAAATGGAATGGCCTCAAGGCCGATGAAGAAGATGATTTCTTGATTGCAATGACTACTGCATACATGCTCTCTCCATTCCATTTCATATATTCCTCGGTGTATGAAAATGGTATTGAACAAAGTCAATCCTGCAGTATATTCATGTCAGATTTTCCCATAGTTTGCCAATAATTGGTTCGCTATCATTCTTCGTTTAACCTTTTTTACTGAAGTTATAAATTTCTCAGATGGTAATGAAATACGCTACAATAAAGTAACGCGTATCATTTCTCAATATCTGCAATGTTGCTATATTTGCAGCAAGGTGCAAGACAAGGACCGAACCAGCTGCTGATAAACCCGAATGACTCCCAAGCAAATCCTACTTTGTTTCCCAACAGTACTGGGACAAGGACCGAACCTGCTGCTGATGACCAACATCAACGACATGGAGCCCGTGGTGGAGGTTCTGGTGGTCATCCTGGGAGACAAGGTAGTGCTTCTCCGGGTGGGGAAGGGAAGAACTCATACAAAAGCAGCCATGGTGGTGCTGGAAAATCCAGGATGAAACCAGCTGATGAAGGCGATGAGACTGTAAGTTTTGTTTACCATCCGGATTTCTCACAATCCAAATCCAAAATGATGTTCTTGCAGGAAATTAGCACTAGGAAAACTTTATTAGGATATGGTGGCTTTGGCATTTTAGCAAATAAAACTATATGCCGATGGGTGTCGATAAAAGGCCCTAACCTAATGGGCAGTGGGAGTGGTCTTCCAGGATTACTCGAGGTGGGCGTAAATTGACCTGAACATGCGAGTTTTCAAAAAAAGGCCATATCCTCGCACGTCACTATGTACAGATTTTCTAGCAATTTAGTCCCATTGTTCAAAATAAAGGCCTTTTCCTCGTATAATGCTCATACTTTCTAAATGTTTCCCCTACTTTATTTATAGGTTTCTCTGATTGCAGTTTATATTGATAACTTCTTGTATAATTCGCAGCCAGATAGAGGTGCTGCTGTTCCGAAATTCGGTGAATGGGATGAGAATAACCCTCAATCTGCTGATAATTTTACTGGTATCTTCCAACGAGTGCGAGACGAAAGGTACAACGGGCCTGGAAAGTCGCCGGGTCGCGGGGGTACTCCATCATTTTCCAGAACTCCGCGGAAGCAAAACACCGACGACAGTACCAAAGTATGTTGAACAATCTTCTTTCCATCTCCCCCTTTTTTAAGCTTAAAATTCTTTTGTTATCGTGCTTGTTCTTCCACATTAATCCTGATTCCTACTTGTTCCTTTGCTGTCTTCTTCCCAGTGTTCCTGCTTTCCATGGGGTAGGAAGTGAGGAGTTTGCTTTTGTGCATATGATTCTCTCTCTGCCCAAAATGCCTGTCCTCAAGTTCTTCTGATGCACTCTCTCAGCCTCGCTATCGTATAATACGGGATTTCTGTGTCGCGAGATTCTTGTAACCGCATCGAGACAGTGGAATAGGAATTTTTTTAGGACAAAGGATCTGCGATATGGCGTGCGTTTATCTTGTTGATGTTGTAACGAGCTTTTTAGGTTTTTCTTTTTGATGGGAAAACATTTGATTCATATTTTGTTTTTCGGATTCCAATCGTAGCGTAGCACGTGTTGTGCTATCGACTCCCGCATAGCAACATATTTTTTAAAGTAAAATACTTTGGGTCAGTTCACGCTATATATTATATTTTTTTACGAATGTGTTAACCTTAAATATATAAATTTACGTAAGCATCTATAATGTTGACTTAATTTGTAAGTTCGTATACTTTGTTGAGACCAAACGCGTGATTTTCGATGACTTTGAAATTTGAATCATTCTGATTACTGGAACTCTAAACAAGTCCTACGTTCCAAGAACGTTCTAGAACAGTGGAGTGATCTTTTTAGAAGATATAGAGATAGAGTACATTGCTATATGCACGCGTATTTTTCTTTTTCTTTTTTTTCTCTCTTTCGTAGGTGCATAACACGTGTTTCTTCATCTGCTAAGAATGACCTCATGTGAAATTAATTTTTAAAAGCAAAATTAGTTACTCCATTTGTTAAGATAAACCCCCTAACTTAAGTGATTTGCTATATTTGGATGGTGTTTGAAATTTTTTTTGAAAAATAATAGGGGTAATAAGTGGAGAAAGATAGAGAGAGAAATGTTGGAAGTATGATAATCTAATGAGAATTTTTTGAAAAATTCTTTTTGAATTGTAAAGAGATGATGTGAGATAATCTTGGATCAGGGGTGCTGTAGTGCACCCCATTTAGTGCACATGTAAGACGGAACATAGTCGTCGATCTCATCAATCAACGGTTCAGATTAAAAATCAATTATGACTGGTAACCGGTCATAATTGAGAATCATATCTCAACTATTTATTGTCAAGATCAATGATCTGTGTGCGTCCTATAGATTGTCTTACAGGATCTTGCATCCCAGGATTTCCCAATCCGCTCCGAATCCGAGAATCCTAGCAAAACTAAAAGGTTATACTGCATCACATTTTTGGTGTTCCTACAAAACTTTCAAACACTATTTTACATTTCAAATTCTTCTTTCTTTCGGAATTTGAAGTATGACTAACATATTAAAAACACTGTTGAGGAAATCAATGTTCCGTGTGCTAAAAAATTTCATTTTCGTACAGTGAATCAAGAGTTCAAATTCATCCGAATTTAGTCTGTACCTCAGTGTCCATTTTCTAACAAGTACAGAATTAACTTTCTCGATTCTCATTCACACTATCAATAGAACGTAAGTAAGCCCCGATTATCCTCCACATTGGACCTTGATCATTCTTGATAGGGGAGCAAGTTGGGAAATTTTAATGTACTCACAAGCACGAATCCACCCGAAGTATAATTGGGCAAGAGCGAGGTCGGATCCACATGAACTAGTGATTTTCTTATAGGAAAACTAAATAAATCTACACTGATTGAACCCTAACCTGGTTAACAAGAGTCTGATTTTTAATTTAATTAAAATAGACAAGTGATAGCGAAAATAATGAATAAGTCGTCTATTTAACGAAGCTGATAAACCAGAAATTATTGCCATGGGATAAACTTGTAATTTTCACTAAATGGAAGTTAACCGTGTTATTCTATAATAGTTGAGGGAGTAGTACTGTAATTACATTTTCTTTTGGGCTATTTACACCAATCTCCTCTAAGGTTGGGCCGGGCTATTCGCATCCATGTATTTTCTCCTACAGCCTGTTAAAAATTTTCAATTAGACTCGACAGCTAGTTACCGAAATTAAGATACATTTTCAACATCAACTTACCGAAATATGATATTTTTTTCAACAGCTATTTACCAAAAATGCATGTTTGGCAGTTGTCTACCGAAAGTTAAATATATTTTCGACATATAGTTACCGAAATATAATCTTATTTTCAACAGCTATTTACCGAAATATTATTTATGATTTTCAACAACCACTTACCGAAATAGAGTTGGCTATGAGAGAAAATACGTGGCTGCGAATAGCCTAGCCCCTAAGGTTTTCGAGAATCCATACCAATGACTCAATGAGTTAAGATTTGGGGCCGGCTATTCGCAGCCACCTATTTTCTCCCATAGCCCACTATATTTCGGTAAGTGGTTGTTGAAAATCATAAATAATATTTCGGTAAATAGCCGTTGAAAATAAAATTATATTTCGGTAACTACATGTCGAAAATATATTCAATTTTCGGTAGACAACTTACAAAACATGCATTTTCGATAAATAGCTGTTGAAAAAAATATCATATTTCGGTAATTGGATGCTGAAAATGTATTTCAATTTCGATAACTAACTGTCTAGTCTAATTGAAAATTTTTAACGGATTGTGGAAGAAAATACGTGGCTGCGAATAGCCGCGCCTTAAGATTTTTGAGAATAAATTGGTTGGAGAATGGAGAGTAAATTTAATTACTCCTAAAGGCCAGTAACTCGAAATTTTCACAAATATACTAACGAAAGACTAACGGAGTGGATCCCCTCTCATTCAAGGAGGCCGGTGTAATAAGTTGAAAGGTTGGGAGCGCCGTGCATTTGTCAGAAACCTCAGGGGGAGGACGGTGTAAATTACCCTTTTCTTTTTCGTGCTTCAATCGTAGCAGCGCCATCATCAATGGAAGCTCAACAAACAACGTAAGCGCAGACGCACAGGTTATGTTCGTGTGAAACCGCGCCCACGGAACCGACCTGGACGGCGCCACGTGTTCGCATCGCAAACCACACGAGGACACGCGTCTCCATCTACTTACCCCGTACGAGGGAAAAAAACCCCACTAGACGACGTCTTCCCATAGATAGCTCCCATGTTCTTTCTCTCTCTAGATAAGCCGTAGATATATATAGAGAGAGAGAGGAATGCACATTGAGCTTTTCCACTTTCTCCATCTTTATCCCTCCTCTTCTGTATCAGGACCATAATCTTCCTCCGATTCGAGAACATTGGGAAACGGTACGCTCCTAATTTCGGTCCTCTTTGGTAATTTCTGTGTCCGTTTTTTGATCGGCTAGGGTTTTCATCAGTTGGTTTAGTTTTCTCGATTCTACTGTCCGATCGGAGTGTATTTTGTTTTCTGATGGCAAGTTGTCGTTTTTTTACAAGTTCAGTATTCAGGTGTCATTGGCACTTTAAATTTTGTGATTCTCATTATGTTACCGATTTTGTTGCGATTATTATTATTATTTTGGATAAGTAATCAAATTTTATTAAAGAAAGGGGATGCCACCCATGTACGATTTTGTTGTGATTATGTAATGGTGATGAAATTGGGCCGCGTTGTTAGGTTAATGGCAAACTTAAAGTTCAATATCATGATTGTTTTTTAAGCATTTTTTGGATGCCAAGAATTAGATGCTGGTTAGAACATGTGTATCTGTGAGTATTGGAGTTTGCTTATGGTCAGAAAGAGTTCAGAGGTTTGCTTTCCAATTCCAGTTGTGCATTCGTTGATATTGCCGGCTTTGAACATGTGTGTCTATCCGTGTTTGTTCAATTTGCACCTCAAAAACACATTTTTGATTTTGGTATTTTCGTTTCCTCATTCATTCTCCTGTTGACTGATCAGGGAACTTATTCTTAAATTAGACTTGTTTTTTTTTTTTGAATTTCTGATTGTCATAAACTGGAGTGTTGTTACATTCGTTATGTGATTGGAAACCTTGTGAACTTGCAACATGGATAATATATGCTATTCACTTATATTTTGGTCTTAACCTGAAAGTTCATTGCATTTTTTTGATGTATGGTAGGTTTAGTGCTAAAGAAGAAAGCATTTGTCAATGATCGTAGTTTATAACACATGTTTTTTCCTTTGGTACGATCATAGTCCTGTTGTGTAAGTGGTGTTTGAAAGGATACATCCAGGGGGAAAAACTATGTTGATGGTTACTTATGTTGATATAGTTGGTTGTGATTTTATGGTCTAGCTAGAGTTTGAAAGAAGGCAACTTATAAGTGAAAATTTGTATTTTGCAACCTGAATGGATTTTGTATGTCCCTCTAAAGGTGGAGTTCCCTTTTCCATGATCAGGCTCGTTGAGTGTGAGACCCTTAACAGAAAATCATAAAAATAGCATGAGCACTAGGGGTTCAAGGGGACCTCCTCTACAAGGGTATGTGAGGAATGGGAGGAAGAGGAAGATGGTACTAGATGTGGACCTTAATGTGCCACCGGCCGATAACCTGGGTCAGGAGGGCACCTCAGCTCATTCTGCCACTCTCGATGTGCAAAATGGCCAACAAAGAGGATCTGTGCCCCCTGTACCAATTGATGTTGAGGCGTTTGATGACGATGTTGTTATATCCTCACCCAGGGCTTTTGCAGAAGTATGTTTTTCCATTCTCTAAAACTTATATTGTATAGTTTGCTTCTATTTTTATATGGGTTCACTCATTCTTTTATTGACTCTTCATTGTAATTATTTCCAATCCCATATCAGGCTAAAAACAATGTTAGAAGAAGTCGTCAGAGCACTATTCTAGTGGATGTAGATCCAGGTA
Organism: Rhododendron mucronatum var. ripense; assembly: GCA_019656295.1. NCBI lineage: Eukaryota > Viridiplantae > Streptophyta > Magnoliopsida > Ericales > Ericaceae > Rhododendron > Rhododendron mucronatum. Next base: position 1,834,711 of record BPLT01000069.1, on the reverse strand, counting down.
AGAGATGTTTCCGTGGCTGGTAGTACAATGTGTCTTTGCTCTCTCTCTCTCTCTCTCGGAGGTAAGGTTAGGCATAGCCTATATCATCCAGTTCCCCTGTATTCTCTGGTGGCATATTTTTGGTCTTATTCGTGTTTTCTGCAGCTCATGGTGAAGAACATTCATTTTAGTGGGGTAGGCAGTGTACAAGTGAAATAAATAAGTGCACATGGACCTTAGATTGATACGAAAAACTTCAAATCTCAGGTTAGTTTTAAGCTGGATGCCTAAGTCTCTTAATTCTGGGGTAAACCAAGAGTGAATATAAGAAGTGGGCATCTCATATACAATATCATATTGTTTGGGGTCGTAATAAATAAGGGGAAAATATGTGGCCCATTTGTAGGGTTAAAAGTAGAGAACTAGAGCATTTTTGTGTGCAAGGATCTTGTGTTTTCCCTATTTGAGTAAATTTCAAACGAAAACTAGATCTAGGTTGCAGCAATGGCTTTGTTCCTGAGACGGCATGCTCCAACACTTAGCAAATGCTATGGGTGAATAGACTCTCTCTCTCTCTCTCTCTCTCGTGTGTGTAGCCGCATCTAATCTCCATTGTGAATTTTTTTTTTGATAAGTACTTTCTATTATAAAGCTCAAACCCAACTACAATCTCTAAGGGGCATTCCGCCGTACAAAACAAGGCTATACATAAAAATAAAAATAAAAATCTAATGGCAACCGAAACAAGAAGGAAATCTATACATCCAATTCTATTCTCTATCTCAAAGCTACTAGTGAGAAGGGCCAAAAATCCTGTCTGTAAGTCCCCAACTGTTGCAAAGGGCTCTATTTAGTATTTAGTTGTGTTTGGTCCACTCCCCTCTTCAAACACAAAGACTCTTTTACACAAGAAATAGTCCGAAGCATAATTTGGTCTTGAGTTGAGGCATTTTGATTGAAAACCCTTTGGTTCCTTTCCATCCAAAGATTTTACACAGTAGCAGCTAAGACATTCTTCAACAGCAAACTTCTGAAGCTTGTTCCTTTCACATGTTGGATATACCAAGCAATGACTTCAGGCAAGGTAGAGGGGATTTGGTCATTTGAAGACCTCCACATTCTATCCCACACAGAGAGAGACAAGGACACTGAAAAAAAAGGTGATGGTGAGATTCCTGGCCATTGGTACAAAAAGTGCAGTCTCCTTCCACAATCATTCCCCAATTCAATAGTCTAGTGTTCAACTTTTGTTGAACAGCCAACCACAAGATAAAGGACCACTTAGGGATATTTTTGCTATACCAAACCACCTTAGCCCATTGTGAACATGTATCTATGATCTGCCATTTGCAACAGATCGAGTTAATGTGGGTACTCTAGAGAGGCCAGCCTGTTATGTAACCCATTTTTATTACTTGTTAGTTTATATATCTTAGCGGTGATATTGTATGTCATATGGTATTTGCAGTAAAATGTACAAGTGATATTTATCAGCTATTTGTTTGACGTAATTAGCTGACTCTGTGTTGTATACTTCCATAATTGGAAAAGGTTTTGTTTCTTCTTTTCCTCTTCTAATTTCATACTGAGTTTGGTTGACCATTGCAGATGGAGGCCCAGATAGGGCTGCTCCCAGTAGTCGCAACAAGCGGAGGAGAGTTCCTGCAAACCAAGCAATCATAAATTGTGACCTTTACATAAATTTGGAGGGGAGTAGCAAACCTATGGTAATTACTGAGATTTCCTTTTGTTGCATATAGTTTCAGCTCCTCGACTTGATTGTGATTGTACGTCACCTAGCAGACGAGAATACTTGACCTCTCATTAGGGCGTAGAAGAAGAAATTTGGGAAGTCCAAACAAGATGCATGCTCTGGGTGGGGCCTGTTGGACATGAAATTGAATGACTGATACCCAATGATTGAACTTATGGGTCAATGTTTTGGAATTTCAGTTCACCAGGGCTCAATAGTGTTTGCCTACTCTCCACTAGGCACCAAGTATGTTATACCAGACCATTTCCACTGTGACAGTGACGAAGGGTGATAGTGAGTTAAAGCTTCACCTCCTTTATATCGAATCGAACTAACACATATACATTGACTTTACTAAAGACACTTCCAAAAAGTGTTTTATGCCAGTGCATAAATCATTTCGAACTTGGCATAATTTATCTTAGCTCTATACGTGAAGCTAACTACCACATAAATCTATTGCCTTCTAGTTTTTGTTAGTCATGAATATTTTACAAGGTTCCACATAATTAGACACATTGAATACTTGTTTCCTGGCATCTTGCACAAACATTTCCAAAATGGAAAAACATGAATTCGAAAACACTCAAGTCTCTTTAACGATATATCACAAAAACATGGTAGACAGTAAAAGAGTGTAGGACAAACAATATCAATGACGAGGTCCATTGGTGGAAAGAGATTGGGCAGAGCAGATATATGTTATTTGGAAACAGACTCAGATGAATGGGCAAGAAATTTGAGTGTGGCAGCTGCTCCCACTAGGGTAAGGGTGGCTCCGCCACTTTGTGTGATGGCCCATTGCTCATGATAAAGACCTTAGATGGCACTTCATGCTTCTACCCCAATGTATAGCTCATGGCTAATTGTCAGCCTATCCATATCTTAATCAAGGATTCAATTAGTGCTGCATATGACATGATTGTTCTTTTTCTTCTTGGCATTTTATACTTTGCATGGTGTCGTGTAGATACAGTTTTTTAACCCCTTGGATAGATATATAGTTATCCGATAAAGCTGATTGTTGGGGTAACCCATGCACATGAATGGTTATGATTGTTCTAGTTCTTATTAAAACTAATCTTTCTATGCCAAAATTGTGGCAGAGAGAGTACGTTCAGATTGCTGAACCATGCCCCCCGAAGCCGCCGAAGGAGCCCACTTTTAGCTGTCCAATATGCATGGGACCATTGGTTGAGGAGATGACAACGAAGTGTGGTCATATATTCTGTAAGTCATGCATTAAGGCCGCAATAACTGTTCAGGGTAAGTGCCCTACTTGTCGAAGAAAAGTCACCGCTAGAGATATCCACAGGGTCTACCTTCCTACAACCAATTGAACAAGGTATGCTGTCGATTTCTTTTCCCTTTTTGTGGGTATGCATTGATCTGTTTCTTCCGCGATAAATTGGCTGATGATTTTTACCTGGGGGCGGGAAATGGGAAAAGTTCAATTTTCATCTGATTAGAGAATTTCTAAACATTTAATTGTCCACTGGGAATTTAAAGATTTCCTTGGAATGGTTTCACGATACTTACTTGAAAGTGTATTTGCGAGCAATATGCAAACCTTGGTGGAGGTTTTTGTGAGCGTTAGCGAGGATTGAGACTTTGGGCAGTGCTATTGCCCTCCGAGGCCAGAGCCATTATTTAGGGCAAGGAACTAACCCTATTATTATGCGAACTACTGGGGTTGTACTGGAGGTTTCTTTTGCTCCAAATTTGATTCAATTTCAATCTTGCTGTGTGGAACTAAATGTATGCCCTCTAGACTTTGTTGCAAGCTTATGTCATGCTTTTGATTATGCATTTACATGCTTCATGTGCTTCGTGAACGAACCATGGTTGGTGCGAGTTCTGTTTTCTTTCTTACTTTTGGCTCATGTTCAAAGTTTATTTTGCTTTTCCCTATCAGGCTCTTGGTGTTTTCTGGTGTCCAAAAAAGGAAGGTGCGTACCGGCTGCTTTTCAACATACAGGCTGTTTTCCAACATTCCTGAAAGGAATTGAAATGAAACATTGGTTTGGTCCGTTGTCTGTTCCCCGAATTTCATCATCTCTGGGATCACAATGCGAGAGTTTGTGGAGATTACGGACTGTAAATTGCTGTAGGCCTTTGGTATCCATTAGGAACCAATACTCTTGGTCAGTGATTGGCTTGGCTTATATGTATCGGATTGTTCTATTTAAATTGTTGTTCAATAATAGTAGTATTTTTTTCTTCACTTCAAGCCACGATAGCTTACATATATGGCCTTTCAGAGATTAGATTAGAAGTTAGGGATCGACGAAAACCTGTGTTTTCCGTATGGTATTTCGTTCTTATGATCTGATAGATGGAACTAGTTAAATGGTAGAGTCGAAATTCATTTTGGTGATATGGAATTGTGAAAGAATGCTGAAAGTGCTACTAATTTATGTAATTAGCACCTCTCTCTCTCACTCTCTCTCTCTCTCTCAAATGGAACTTCACTTTGCCGCAAGGAACAAGATGTCAAAGAAGAAACAAAGCTATACATGTTCAATCTTTCGAATAAAATTATGTGGATCTTCTCATTTTCATCCAGTTTCACAATCTAAACACAACCATATGGGTTTAGATTGAAAAAAGCTTATGAATATTGAAGCGAAGAGAATTTTTTTTTCTCAAGTATAAAGAAGTAATAAGTTTGGGAGATTTCCATCTTTCATCAATGAGATTGGACCTTAATCCACAATCAGAGAATCTTGGATCAATAGGGTTAGCGATAGTTTCCACGTTCTTTAACTGAGCTTCTTACTTGCTCAACTTTGATCTTTTATTCGAAATTTTGAAGTTGTCCCAAGTTAATCTAAATGCAAATACAAAAAACACTGAAGCAAAATCCCTTGTGAGGAAAGGCACCCCCCAAAAGATGGAAAACTAGGAGCATTTTGAAAAGAAAAATAAAAAACACGTAAAAGAAACAAGAACGAAACACAAACAACCTAGACATGGGAAGATGATAACTTAGCCCTATGACTTGAGAAAGAAAGACGATAAAAGATAAACCGAATGATTAGCTTATCTTGCCGGTTTCTTTCTCCACTCTGTGCGGCCCCTGTTTATTTCAAGCCCGTTGAGAGACAATCTCAACAAATGTAAGAATTGAGTTCCGTTTTTAGCTGCTTCTGCAGCAGATCCAGTCCTTCTATGAAGCTCTGAAAGTGGAGCATCTCCAACTAGTTCCGGACTCGTAAGAGAATCAACCAAATCGTTATGCTGGCATTCCTGTCTGTAATCCAGGGTGATTGTTTGCAGTTCATGAGTATCCATGATTTCTTGAGGCATACTCTGTCAAACAAAAAAAAGGGGAAAAGATGGAAAAATTGTGATAAGTTAGGCTATTAACGCAAAAGAAGCGCAAATTGCAGTCAGTGCCCCACCTTTCCTTAAAACACTTTCTAACCAACATTCTAAAATTGCCTACCAAAAAAAAAAAAAGAAGTTCTAACGGTGCCAATGAAGTGGGCACATGGTTGCGAATTGTGAACTAATTAATGGCTAACAAGACATTTATGCAGATATCAAGACAGCTATGCCGGGGTCGCATGCATTGCAATGTTTGGAGGACATTACATAATAATATTACATGATCTCGGACACCTCTTGTTAGACATTCCCCAGCCCCAAACCTGGCATGAGAAGCATTAGAAAATTATAATCAACAAGTCTTGGTAGTGTTGTTTTCCTATTCGTTTGTTAATTTTCGGGTTCTCTTTCAATTCCACTAAATTGGACTCTTACTCTTCTTTGGTGAAATAGCAAAACACTAAAAAACAGGAGGAAAAAGTGACGGAAAAAGTCCTATCAAGGTCACGGTGCTCCATTCCATGTAAAAACAAGGAAATTCAAGTTACTGATGGTGGCACCAGCCGCTATCCATGGACCCAATGCCTCCTCAATTCAGGGCCATCAATTATCAAGGCTGGACTGGATGTTTAACAGTTTAAGCTGATAACTTTTTGACAAAAGATGCATTAAACGTCTGACTAGAAATATTAAGAACTAGTGTTTGGATGTAAAAATGACTTCTATGTTGACAATGGGGGGATACTCATTCCTACCTCCAGCACCCATCCAATATAGGTGACATTGTTTACATGCTGGTTCATGTCCAGATCAACTCTTCTAGGCTGCAAATACAAAAGCACTTTTGAGAGCTCTAAAGAAGTACTTAGCCAAAACTTAGACATAGGAAATGGACAATGGACATACCACCAGTCCTAGACGAGAATACTGAGCAGGATCTTCCAGTTTTGATATTTTCTTCAGGCTTCCATTGTTTTCCTCGGGAAATGCAAGCCTAGATGCCATTGCCAAATGAATGATAAAGGAAAACGCAATCAAGAAAAATCATTGATTAAAAGGAGAAGAAGAAGGTGTGAGGTTTGGACACGTTAAGGTTTGATCATTCAAATAAATAAAAGGAGAACACCAATTGGTGTGAACAAAATTTTGAAGCTGTCTCACAAAAATGATTTCCAATATTATCAAAATAGAAACAAAATTGTACAACTACTTCTACTATAATATGAACTAGAAGTTGTGGCACACGTAATGCATCAAATTACTCACCAGCCAATTTGCTCTAATTCACGCAAAGGAACACATTTTTAATTTTTTATCAAAATAAAGGGGGAACACCAATTGGTGTAACAAAATTTTGAAGCTATCTCACAAAAATGATTTCCAATATTACCAAAATTTTGAAGCTCTGACAAATTTTTTTTTTTTTAGGAGAATCCGGTGTGGATCCCGCACCCATGTTGTGTCGTGTTGACATGGGTACTTCCCCCAAAATGGGGATCCGTGCAACTTACGTGAAAGATACTTTCGTGATTGCACCAAACTCATTTAATTTAATAAATGTCACACAAATTTCTTCCTTGAAGTCATACCCATACGTGGCCAATAGGTGGGTGAACAGTTTATTTGCTAAGCTGAAGAATGACAGTGATTCATGTATTCCTATACTTAGCTTCTACACTTTCCAGATGGCTGACCCAATAAGAAAGTTCCGCAAGCGGAATATTAAAAATTGGATCTTTTCACTGATGTGAGGATGCCATCATCTTCGGACTACAAAAATCCTGAAAGCATAAAGGCAAGGATGTGTTCATGTTCACTTGAAGGGGGAAACAAAAGAATCTTACCTAGGTTCTTTTGGAAAGTGAACTATATATTCTTCTCGAACGTCATCTGGTACTTTTTGGAGCCGTCTGGTATCTTGGTTCATCATCACCCACTTGCTGCACTCCAGAATTGTATATTGTTGAATTTTAACTTGCACAAAAGATAAGGATGGAAGAGTATACAATCTCAAATGTGAGTAGTAGATTTGAAACATGTAAAGCACCACCCTACCAAACTCTCAATTACTTAAACAAGCAAAATTTTTGAAATTGCCATGGTCAAGTGCAAACAGGTACAGTTTGGTGTAGCCACATGGAAAAACATTCATAGCCAGGAGAGAGAGAGAGAGAGAGAGAGAGAGAGAGAGAGAGAGAGAGAGAGAGAGAGAGAGAGAGAGAGAATTGGCTATCTAGAACAGAACCACTTGATTTTGATCTGGAAAGCAAGCATGAGAGGAAGGAGTTTCAGGCTATTGCATTTGGATCATAAAAGGCAGTACGTTTACATCCCACAAGACTTGAACGAAAAGAAACACCACCTTCAAGTTTCCAAAATAAAAAAGAAACGAGGGAAAGAAAACTGATACACCTAAAACAAATAATAAAAATGTAATGCAATTTGTCCTTCTCACATTATAGGGAGGGTTCCTATAACTGCTACGAGTAATAAACAGTGGTTTACAACAGGATGACTCCAACCTCAAATGAGGTCTGTATTGCCCGAGTAGAAATGTACAAACATTTACGGGGATACAAGTACTCAACATTGTTAAACCATGCTTGATAATAGCATCACTATAACTTCTGGCCACATGTGAGTTGTTAAAATTAATGAACTAATAAGATTTGAAAAGGGACCAGAAGAAGAGAAAAGTAGCTGTGTGGTCACCTTGTAGCCCTCCCAATGACTACACCAGTAGCATAGTCCTTGAGAATCCAATCACGTCTAGTCCCAATCCGCCCTTCGCTTTGGCACCAAGTTTCTATTTCTACCGCATCACCCCTGTACCACAAAAGAGGAAAAGATAAATCGAAACTGGACATATACAAACAAAAACTGCATAGTTATAGGACTTTGAAGGGATCAAAAAGTTTCACCAAGCTGGGTATTGGTAAACTTCGATGTGCATGCGAGCAGTCACCCATATGAGATGCAATTTTCTCATGGTAGGGGTTGTAGCGAAGCCATCTGTTGAAAATCCTACGCTCTGAGCATGATTTCCTCCTACCTCCTACATCACAAACTGGAGAACATCATTTCAAGAGGAACACGTAACCCAGTGTTTGGTTTGATTGAATAATTCTGGAAACTAATAGAATAGTGCACTCAAAGACCTAAAACCAGTAATTTGTCTGCTGAAGTAAAGAACTATGTATTGACTTGATCCAATCGGGCACGGAGGCTGCTGGTAAAGACCAGCATCAGTCATATGTAGTATCGAAACCTAGGAATGAATTTAGAGCTAGCCTCAGCTCAGCGACTAATAGTAATCCCTTGACCTCCCAATGGAATGACCATTCACCTAAATCAGTGAATGCTAGATTTCATTTGTAAGCCACATTTTGTTGTTTTTTCAGCGAATCAAACACTGGGATGGGCAGGGCAGTCAGTCCACACCTCCACGGAATGCCCAATCCATTCCAACCTTTCATTTCAGTCAACCAAACACTGCCTAAATGTAAAAATCACAACATGCAATATGACTACCGACATGAAACATTTGATGATGAGAAACTTAAAGAAGGAATTCTCCGCTGTAAGAGAGGAAAGAAAGAGAATCAAAGGACCACTTGCAAACGGAGAAAAATCGTAATACTTTAATCAGTGTTCTAAAAGAAGGATTTAATCGTCGATTATTCGGAAATTTGGCCTAACTGATTAGATTAATGCCTAGTCGGTTGAATTAGTTGGTCAGAAGGTTAATCGGAGTTAGTTGGCGATTAGTCGGTCGGCGTCTAGCGGCGATTAATAGGGGTAAAATCTATAATTTTGGAAAATCAAGGGGTGTAACTGTTATATACTTATATACTCAAACCAGTTTAAGGGCTTCGAATCATAGTTTTTAGGGCTTGTTCAACACCCAGTGATCGATCTCGGAATCAGCTGTCATACCTCTCTGAAACCCTAAAACACGAGATCTCTGAGCCGCCTATCGCCTCTCTCTCTCAAATTCGAGAGATCTTCTCTCACTCCACGTCTCCACCGACCTCGAACATTAGTTTTTTTTTTTTTTTTTTGAAAAGCCCATACCCATATTGACACGTTAGTGATTCTGGAAACAAAGTGTAGTAATATTTTTTATTAAATCTTAACACGAAGTGTAGTATTGTTTGGTGTATATAAATAAGGTTATTATAATTGGGAAGTGACTAATAAATGAACGACCCATACCCGGTACATGTTAACAGCATGTTAACAGTTTTCTGTAAAGGAGAGATTTTTATGTCATATTTGAAAAATAATTGATGTTGATGGATTGATAGATGAATGTTCAATTTTTTATAGGAGTTGTCGTTGGGGAGTATTTATATATGAATAGATAAAAACCAAACTAATTGCTACAAGCCAATTAATCGGTGATTAATAGGTCTCGAAGCTCGAGTTGACCAAGCGACGAACGCCGAGCGACGTTTAGAACATTGACTTTAATTGAAAACATTCACATAATTCAAACCAAACACATGCAAATGCAATTGAGTAAACGGAAAACAGACATTACTCTTCTCCCACAAAGCAATCAAATCAATTGAAAGAGAGGACATAAAATCAAACAAATCAAAGGCAAACAAAAATAGCAGTACATTAAAAAAAATACATTTTTTATTTAGTAACTAGCGGCAAAAAGTTTAAATTTTCCGACGGAGACGCATTATTTGTAAGCTCTCATTTTGCGGATAGGCAAAACTTTCCGGGACGGAGGTAGTAATAACTATAGATACAGAAAGAGGTGGGTGGTGAAATTAATTACCTGCAAAAGATTAGCAATGGTTTCGACGGTGGCAGTTTTGTTCATCCCAACCTCATAACACCTCACGATGAACTTCTCCTTATACGAAAGCCCGTCCGCCGTCAAGCTCCCCATCCTAAGCCGGTCGGCCCAGCTCCGGCCCGATCCGCCGGCCCACCCGTTGGGCTCCGCCGTCAGAACCGGAGCATTGTCCGACGAAGGCAACGAAGAAGAAGCGCACACGACGGCGTTTCGTTTGCGAATCGGAAGAGAAGAAGGCAAGAGGCGGCCGCATTGATTGTCTAGGGCTTTTTCTCTAATCGAAGCGGCATTGCATGCCGGAGAACACGAGGGAACCTTCAACATCATCCCCTCTCTCTCTCTCTGTCTCTCTCTCACCACGTGTAGTTACAATTGAAGCGTGTAATGTGTATTCCGTCTCTCTCTCTTTCTCTCTCCAACGAGCAGAGAAGACTATAGGTAGTCTCTATTCAGATCTACTTTCTCACGCCATTTTATAGCAACAGAAATCTAGGGATAGTCGCCTCGTCTCTTTCAACTCCAGACTATTTGTGAACAGTAAAACCAAATTTTTATTTATGGACCAAAAGTTCACGCCCAGTTTTCCTAAAATTCAGTCAGGTCCAAATTTGGGGGGCTTGATACACTGAATATTATCCATGAAAGTGTGCAAGAAACATAAATGGACGACTCAGATTCGTATAACCGTCCAACACTTTCACGGATCTTTAACATTTTCCTAAATTTGGGTAATTGTAGACCCTTCTCTTGTTCACACTAATTAATTGGAATTGTATTGGTTTTTTAGAACTCGTCGAGTAAAACACATTTGTACAAGAAAAAAAAAATAGACGACTTATAATTTGAAACTTTATATTTGTCATTCTTCTCAGCACCAATATGTTTTGTTCGTATAGTTATCGATGTTTGATCAAAGTTGAATGAAGAATGAGAGAGGAAGAGGGGATGTGCAGTGATTTTTTTTTAATCGAGTGATAGTATATTACAGAGAACATGGTAATTACTAGCGTTACCAAAAAGTTGGAAGAGATTTGGTAAAAAAAAGAGTGATTTGGTTTTTCTTTTTTCATTCTTTTTTTATCATGCTGTCACAATCTTAATAATAATAATAAAAAAGTGATCGGAGCAATATACGCGTTGCATTCGCTTTTTATGTCTAGATATTTTCAAGTTTTTGCGCATAAAAAAATTTCATTTTTTATACTGTCAGATACTAGTATATTGCGAAAAACAAAAGTATTTGCGCACATTTACCTAATCGACAATGATTGAATTTGTTTATCTAACCTAAACTTCAGCTAGGAAAATGGGTTAGGCCTGGGCCGTGGCCTAACAAAAATGACAAAATACTAATAGTAAAAAATCACGGCGCCACCCCTAGTAATAATATAATAATAACTACTGCAGAACCAAGCTGCTCCGCTAATTAAATTCATTCATCTGTTCGTTGCAGAGACAAAGAGCCATCCATTAATGGCACAGCAAACATATTTGGAAATGTGGTGTCCAGATGCTAACCACACAGATTGTATGTGCACACGTTGTGCACATGCGGTTTTGTGGGGTCCACGATAAGATCCCCACAAACAATCCAAGTCGTCCACTAGCTTTAGTAAATGATTTTATATTGTATTTTGCAAAAATCAACTCAATCGGATACTTACAAGTGCTTGATCCAATTGCCTAAATGTTACTTCAGATTTCAAAATCTTAAGAGTCTAAGCGAAAATTTGAAAGATTAGATTAAGTATTTAGAGATATTCGATTGAGCTGATTTTTCATGTGATGACTTAGAAAATTATTTTAAAGATAACGAACGGGTTGGATCATTTGTGGGGACCCCGTAGTAAACCCCACCAAGTCGTATTTACTCTCTGTGTGGTTAGCATTTCTGTTCTTTCTTTCTTTCCTTTTTATTGACTTCTTCTTTTTTGATCATTTTTTATTGACTTGTTTTTTTTTTGAACCGTTTTATTGACTTGTTCGATAGTACATTTTGTCGATCATTATAATTGCCACCAAGGGTGGGTTGGGTAGGTGGGTGAGGAACTAGGAAGCAAGATCCCGTCCAGTATCCTAGGGTCCAGTCTGATTCAATTTTGGGCCCAGGAAACAACTGGAGCCCGTTCATTTTTTAGAGCTCACCTAGAACATTAAACTCGTCAAAAATTACGTTGATCCGATATCATTTGATATAATTTTCGAAATGCAATAAGCCTCGTATAATTGTGTTGGGTTGTAATCCAGTGTCACACATTTGTTTTTGTTTTTTTTACAAATTTAATGCATTTCGAAATCATATCAGATGGTATCGGATCGACTTGATTTTCAACTAGCCTAAAGTTCTCGGCAAGTTCAAAAAAGTGAACGGCTCCGATCGTTGTTGTAAGACTGGACTAGACTTGCTTGCCGGTGGTGAAGACCTTGACTTTGGGGTTTGCTCCCAACTAAGATTTCAAATTCGAAACCTCTAAAGTGCTATAAACTCTTTTGGGTCAACTCATATAGAGCTTTGCTCTAATTTTAAGGAAAATAATTTTTCCACTTTCTTTTTTATTAACACTACTCCCCGCACGAAAAATACATTTGCAGAGGAGTGACGTTAACAAAAAAAGGAGTGACAAAATTAGTAGCCAATTTTAATTAGGTTCTCCACAATTGGCGGTGAGATTAGGTCTTCCAAGATTAGTGGAGGTGCACGAAAGCTAGCTTAGACAACCGAGTTAATAGGTATTAAAAAAAAAAGAACAGGGAAATGTTTTGCTACATTGCAAGACATGGTTCCACGCCAATCACAAAAAATCACAAACCAACACCAACCAACCTCCCCCGTTCGTTTTTTGAACCGACCAACCTCACCTATACGAAAGTGAAGTAGCAATTTCCCCATTGCTGTCCGTTGGTATATGCAATAAATTATAAGAAAAAGACGTGATGGCATCTGTCCATCAAATATGCTGTGAGAAGGGCTGTAAACGAACCGAATCGAGCCGAAGAACCTTATAAAGTTCGGCTCGGGTTCGTTAAGGTATGAGTTCGGCTCGAGTTTGATTCGAGCCTGAACAACTTGACTCGATTTTGGCTCGTTAAAATTTTTCAAGACTCAGGTTCGGCTTGATACTCGTCTAGCTTGAGTTTGGCTTGGGTTCGATTTGAACTTGAACATCTTGGCTTGAGTTTGGCTCGTTAAACTCAAATGAATTGAGCCGAGCCAAATCTAAGCTCGAATTGAGCTCGTCAAGACTCAGGTTTGGTTCGGCTCAAGCTCATTAAACTCAAGCGAACCCAAGCTCTCTCATTGATTGTATAGAATTTGCAAGAAAAAATACATTTACAAATAGACCTCTATTGAATTATTGATTAAATTTAAATATAGATTTGCGAACCTAACCGAACTGAATATCGTTAGGATCAGGTTCGGCTCATTTACGGAACGAGCCTAGAATTGAGGTTTAGGTTTAGTTCGTCTAGCAGACGAATCGAACTCGAACGAGCTCTTGCCGAACCGAGCCTCAAACAGTTCGCGAATGGTTCAGTTCATTTACAGCCCTAGGCTTGTGAGCTGCTTTCGTATCTCTCACCTCTAGGCTAATTGGAATTTTTTTCAATGCCGGGTGAATACCACGTGGCCGTGCCCACGTACGGTCATGTGGTACCCGAGCAGTCTATCCGGATCATCCAAAAGTATATTGGACAACCTAGATTGAAACACACACACACACACACACACTCTCTCTCTCTCTCTCCACCACTCTCTCTCCTTTCTCTCTACAAATCCAAGCCGTCCAAATCCGAAATGGATAACCAGATGCTCCGAGTGGGCACCACGCGGTTCCCACCTAACAATGAAAAATTTCTCATCCCCATGATTCCTCTTGGAGCATCATGTCAGCTTTGGAGTCAAATCCTGCCCAATATGGGTTACCCTCTAGACCCATCTAGTTTGGCCTTTTCCGGGCCCACAACAATGATCAATTCCGTTCATTTTTTAGCGTTCGTCGAGACCAACGACCATGCCAAAAATTACGTTGATCGGATATCGTTTAATACCATTTCAAAATGCATTAATGTTTGTATAAAATAAGAAAAGGTGTGAAACACAGGGTATCAGAAACTTCAATGTGATATTTGGTGTGGTCGTTGGTCTCGACGAGCTCTAAAAAGCGAACGATTTCGATCATTGTTACAGGCCCAGAAAGAGCCCAAAAAAGGCCGAACTGGAGGATAACCCATACTGTGCGGGATCTGACTCCGCCAGCTTATCCATAAGGACAGCGTAGGGGTTAAGGCCCCTCTTGGGCCTGGACTCCTGGACTTAAAAGGTAGAAAGCTAAGCCCATGAAGCAAAAATATAAAAAGACCAGAAAGCAATGTCTCGGTTTCTTACATCCAGTGGGACTGGGTTTTTTTTTAGGTTCAAAATTCGTAATTCTCCTTTTGGTTTCCTATCAGGTCTGGGTATAATACCATCTTTCATTCCATCTTGCAGTACGGGTAAATGTTGAACAAAAATGCAGCTATTAGCCAAACAAAACTATAGGAAATGAATCAAGCTGTGAAAATCATAAAGGAGTGTGAGACTGTTGCATCCGGCCAAACGGAATCATTCAATTTTCTAAGGGCCACGTTCTTCGTGATCTTGGAAGTACGTGGCCTACAGTTTATGCTCCTTTTCACTCTTTCTCTACTATGTTACTACCAGACGGCAACTATAAGGTGTTTTGCTGGAAACTCACCTTGATTGTAGATCGTAGACGCTTCTACCTCCCAAGTTTTGGGCACGTTGTCAGTTTCTTTCCGAGATGGACAACAGATCGCTGGAATCTGGAATCCAGCAATTAAGAGAAATGCCAAGTCCAGACCACTAAGAAAAAGAGCAGAACAAGTTGTGGGAAGGAGGAGGAGCATTTAATCTGCTCTGATCATAAACAACCACATTGTGGAATTTTTATATATCTTTGGCATTGTTCTGCACATATAATTGCAATAAATTAGATACAGTATGGGCAAATAGGAACTAAATAAGTCCACGTTCAACCAAAATGTAAAAACTGACGGTGTCCCTGTAGTTAGAACATCCATCTCGGAGATGAATGAACCACACTTGGCCGAGGCCTGTTTGGCAGCTTTGGCTGCTCTGAATTGTTCCGTTTTTTCATGATGGAGGAGACGGTTGGGCTGAAAAAGTCATTACTTCTCTGAGAAGTCGCCCCTTGCGAATATAGCATTCTTCCTTGCATAAAACTCCTTTGTGTTTCTAGCACCTCCTTTCGAACCACAGGATTTCTTTGAACAGCTCCCCATCTGTTGTAACTCACACAGCTCTGACTCCTCCCTACTTGCTGAAACTTTCCCTCCCTTGGACTCGTATAATTACGACTTTCAGCTGTTTCAGCTGAATACATTGTAGTTTCTCCCTCACTGCTATAATACCCATTCCGCATCTCCGACACCTCTATTGGGGATGAACTGGACAGGACCTCACTATGGCCACCATTTACAGAACCTGTTGAGGCCATGTCAGCATCTGCCATTGGACCTATCTGTCTTCTGTCACTAAATCTTTCATCTCTCAATGGCTGCTGCAGAGGAACTTCCTTGAGGGTATTTTCGTCAGAGTAAGGGGCAAGCAGCATCTTGGCAGGTTGCGGCAACACTGGAGTTTTGGTAACCTTCGGAGGAAAACTAATATCTAAGAGTTGGATTTGGCTATTTTCCTTCTTCCTTGTCGGGACAGAGGTCAATTTTCGCGATTCATAAATTTGTGGTTTTGGAATCCCCTGCACATGGCTTGCAGCACGCGGATCAGCAGTAGGGGTTTCATCGTCAAATGTGTTTGCCGCAGCAGAGCAGCTCGGTCCCGGCTTATCGTTTGTTTTCAACATTGCAATGGATGGCGACGGTGTTCCATTGCTTTCAGGATCTGTTGACTTGAAGACCCTCTTCATTGTGAAGGAATCGCTCTTCCGGCCAGCCGACATCAACCTGACAAGTGGCAACTTCGGTTTGTTGAGTTCATCAAGGTTACCCTCCCAATGCTGGGTTAACCAATCACAGATGATGGGAATGGGTATACCAAATTGCATAGGAAGATCCTTCTTCACAGATGAAGATGAAGACGATGAAGTCGAAGAAGATTTTGTGTGTGGAGATGTTGCTAGCTTCATGGGATCACAGACCATGAATGAAAGATTGCCTTGCACATCAAAGCCAGCGGAACCAGGGCTCCAAGTTACAGAGTCAGTGGACAGCTTTATGAGATTGTCAGTGGCTATAACGACTTTTCCTTCACCAACTGTCAACTCGTTTTTTTTCGTGTAGCCCAAAAGATAAACTGCACTACCTAGTTCAAGATTTGGTTTAGAGCAGGTTTTCAAGTAGTGGGGTTGCTGCCCCTGAGCATTTGAGTCTGCATCCTTGGCATCCACACCTACTATTGTAAGATCAAGAACAGAACTGGTGATGAAAAACCTGCAATCAAGATGAAAGAAATGAGAAAATTATTTAGAACACAAGTACCCGCTAATTGCAATGAATGGTGGGAAAATACAACCAGATCACCCATTCTGCCAAAAATCAAGTTCAACCTTGCGGCAGAGGACTAAAATTTTTTTCTTTGTCTTTTTCCCTCAAAGCATTAAGATCCACCGGGCAAAATAAATTTGGGAAAATATAACCACAATAGTCATTTGGCCCCTAAACTTCCAAGATCCATCTAGCAGCTTATGACTAAATTCCAGACCAGAGTTTGAAAATGGCACAAACCTTGATAATGTAATATTAGAGTAATTCAAGTCCTGCCAAGTGCCAAAGCATACAGCAATGGCGGGGAGAGAAAACAACTAGCTGATTTAGAAGTAGATTTCTATTTTTTCATTTACTCACACATTTCATTTATCAGCATTCCCCAAAGATGTCAGGTTCCATGAAAGGCTGAAAGGGATAACTTCACTACTAAAAATACTCAATATCTCTATGTTTAAGAATTGAATTCTATTCACTACAGATATTCATGAATAAAATTCCCAGCTTAAACTACTTCCTAAAAAAGTTGGCATTGAGATGATCCATTTTGTTTTTTTTTTCCAGCGGAAAAACTATGTAGCTTAGTGCTACAATAAATGTGATGGACGAGAATCATCGTAACGAAAACTTTTCAGGAATATTGCAAGAAACCATGTCAATAGTAATCAAAGGTAAATTGAGTAAAATACATATAGCTATATGTCCTCGGCAACACAGATTGCATTGAATGGAATCAACTAGCATAAATTACGGACAAAGAAATACCTCATAAGCCTTGATCGTTTTACATACTAAAGACAGAAATTGACAAAGACAAACCTTCTTTTCATCACAGACTTATCTAAAATATACGGCAAATAATATAACCCCCATTCAGTAGGAACTTTTCGTAAGGCGCTTGCCGCGCTTCTATAGCATCATAATAAGAAATTAGAGGAAAGTCCACTTTCACCCCCTGTGGTTATCGCCATGTGCGGATACCTCCCTTGTGGTTTAAAACTGACCACATAACCTACCTGTGGTTTTGAAAATGTGCGGATAGACCCCCTGCCGTCATGTTTTCCATCCATATTAACGGACACAACATTAAAAGACCGTTATACCCCCATCACGTCCCTTGATTCTTCTTCTTTTTTAAATCTAATCACACTATCCTGTATACCAAAAATTGAATCCAAACCGTTGATATTGTAAATTTTGACGAGTACTACGTCTATGCCAAAATTCAAGTCAATCAAAAAATGAAAAGCTCATGGTCAAATCGATTTTGTTATGAAATTAAAATTTCAAATTTGAATTTACTAAAAATTAGATCACTGAGTTATTGATGCCTGATCGAGATGATTTTTTACAGAGATACTTTATTCTTTGTTTACTACATTATGAACGACTCAGATTACATTCTAGAGATGTGTGAGATACACATCCGTTAATATGGATGAAAAACTTAACGGCAGGGGGTCTATCCGCACATTTTCAAAACCACATGTAGGTTATGTGGTCAGTTTTAAACCACAAGGGGGGTATCCGCACATGGCGATAACCACAGGGGGTGAAAGTGGACTTTCCTCAAGAAATTAATTACTGACCCAACCCTCAAAACAACGGCAAACAATATATCCATTAACAATAGCAAGACTGCATGGTCACTCAAAGGCGTCGAAGCAGGAAAATTTTGTGAGACAATTTAGTGGAGAAATGAGAAACACAAATATATTACAACAGGTTGATCCTATCGTTGTCCACAATCTCCCATATCCCCACTGCAGTGCAAACCACGAAGAAAAAATTTCCTGAAACAACATTTTATGACAATACTAAAAGTAGAGCTTGTTGTTACTCACGCAAGTCATCACATTCCTCTTTCACGTGTCGCACTGGAATATGGTACTATAACATATCCAACTTCTAGAGTCAAGCAACGAATTGAACACAATAATGTGTACTGGGATGTGAATCCTGAAAATGATCAGGGGAAAAATGGCAGAAGAACAATCAACATGCCGCTCCAATCTTACCCCGCCTATTATAATTTTTGGAATTCTCCCTGGATTTGGCTGAATTTTATAGGTTGAGTCAAAATTGTGCTATTGGAAGATATTCAGGCACTAAGACCTATAAATTAGAAATTATATAATCTCCATGCGCTGAAACAGGGTGAGACCCGACAATATCAAATAGGGAGTGACCAGAAGACAGAGCCCTCCTACAAAAACCTTGGCAACCCCCAACACCACCCAAATGCTCCTCATGTGGCCATCCATGTGAATTCGGAGTTACGGGGCTCAGACCTAGTTACATTGCTTTGGTTCAATATTCGGTTAGAGTTTAGGCAGATCTAACTGCATTGGATATCAATTTAAATGGCAACGACGCGCTGTAAAATTCTGAGTTAAAGTATAATTCTGTGGCGAAGAGAAAATGACTCTACAAAATAGGATCGAGATAGTAACTTCTCTTTTGCATCAACCAATAGTCCAAAAATAGGCCATCGTGTTGTTAAGTACGTCCATCTTGTCCTCATTTGTGTAATTAAAATTGACGCTCTATAAATAACAAAGATAAATAAATCAACCAATACATATCAACTAATCAAACAGTAATATATACTAACAAAAATCAAGAAGAAAACTAACATGCGTCCACACATACACACGCATTCGTATGTAAAGCAAGTAATCAAAGCGTTAAGGTCGAAACCCTAACCTGTGAGGATAAAGGCTGGCGGCGACGCCGTTCTGCAAGCAGATCTCCACGGCCTCGGCGGCGGCCACCGACGGGAGGTTGACGTGCGACGTCAGCAGCAGGTTCCGGTGGATTAAAAATCCGGTGCTAGAAATCCCTCCGGCGCCGACGCCGGCAATTCTCGCCATGGCCTGGCCTTTGCCGGAGAAAATGGCGGCTTTGATCCTCTCGGACTTGCCTCCGCCGCTGCAGAAGCACCAGGATTCGCCCAAGACCCCCATTCTTTCGTTTTGACTTCGTCAAAAAGGTTTCAGATCCAGAGCCCCAGCTTGTGCTGCATTCTCTCTCTCCGTTAATGGTAGGGGAATAGGAATCGTGAATGTATAAGGAGTAAAAATGGCGGATGCAGAGAGATTACAATGCTACATATAACATACACATGGACTGTCTGCTCGAACGAAGGACAGAGAAAGAGAGAGAGACAGAGAGAGAGAGAGAGATTACATGAGTGAAAGGAGGCCGCGTGACCAGGAGGGATGTAAAATATTCTTTGTTTTCTTTCTTTTCCGGTGAGTGACAGTAGTAATTATTCGAGTGCCCGTTTTATTAATACTTTATTTTTAGTTTAATTGGGGTCTGACTCTGAATGAATCTATAGCTTTTTTGCATATATAAGAGTGAGATACTCGATCCGTAACTAAACCGGTCGTCACACGATGTCTCAACATTTTTTTACGACTATTTCATTCGTCTTAATTTGTAATTTATTTTTTTTATTTTGAACCTATTAAAAAGTTATTTGGATTATTCATTTTTAATATAAATCTTGTGTGATAGATTTTTTAAATAATTTTATAAGTTAAAATAAAACATACACATGTTAGTATTAGATTAATGATCAATAGTTTTTTTTTATTGTCGAAAACCAATGTAGTTAGATAATTGAATTAATACGTTGGAAGAGTAATTGAGCTCGTGACTTCTTTTTTTCTGACACCTAAGTTATAGTGTCTTTTTCTCCTCGCACTCTTAATGTTGTTGGGCCAAAAATATGTTGACTCGTTCTTGTAGTTCGATTCGAACTAGCCACCCTCTCCCTCAAACCTTAAGATATTTTCGATAGTAGTTCTTGTTGCACCAAGAAAATAAAAAGAGAACCCGGAAATTTTTTCAATTTAAGGTTGTGTTAGCTCAATTTTTCGCTTTAGAACCATAATTGGAATTTATATCTTGCCCTTAGGCAGGATTTGAGAGACTCAAGACCCGAGGGCAGGACCGTTCTTGAGTTTTTTTCAGAGGTGATATCGGTTCCATCAGTTCGGTTTTTTGGAATTTTAGTAACCGAAATATCAGTTTGGTTTTCCATATTCACCTACGGAAACCGACCGAAAGGGATATCAGTTTTTTCGATTTCGGTTCATTTGGTTTTTTGTCGGTTTCATTCGGTTTTAAGTTATGGGCCTCAAAATGGAACAAAGTAATGATTCACACATATATTGGGCCTAGGCCAGTTAATGGATCAGATCTGATCTTGATCCAACAAATTCGAATCCGATAATGGTAATCCAAATCTAAAAATTTCTAATCCAATCCGAAAATCCAAATCCAATCCAAAAATTTTTTTATTTCAAATAAAAATTAAAAAACTAAAATGAAAATACAACTTCTTAAACATTTTTTTTTCCAAAATAAAAAATTTCCAGTTTTTTTTTAAAAAAATTTAAAAATTTAAAATTTTGGATTGGATTGATAACAGATTTAATCCAATCTGCATTTGGATTACCAGATTCGGATTATCGGATCGACGCTATTGGATTCGGATAGGATTTTTCGAATCAGATCCGGTCCATTGACAGGTCTACTCGGTAGCAATCAAATGACCCTTTTATTGGTTTATCATATTGAAAGTTCTCTTAAACTATATATAATATTTTTGTTTTAATTTGTTTTAGTTGAATTTATATTTAAGTCTTCATCTAGTCTCTTTTTTTCCTAATTCTAACTTGTTGGTTATGCCAACTGTCACAAATCATCGCATAATGTTATTAGAATTAATTTAGGGGACACTCCTTTATTTTTTGATATTTTTGTTCGTCTTTCTAATTTTTTTGTTGGATTTGCTTTGATTTTTACGATTAATCATTCATTTCGGCAAGAGGCGAAGAGTCTAAAAAGTAAAAATTAAGACCAAAAGTTTCTAAAAAAAAAACTACCAAAGACCAAAAAACATAAAGCAATTGAGTTTTTTTTTGGTCGTATTTTTGTTATTATATGAACTTTTTAAAATTTCGGTCCACATTTTTATATTTTACTGATTCCCTTGGTCGAAACGAATGCTTAATTCTCGATACAAAAAGATAAAAAGAATTATGAGAAAACAATAACGACAAAAATTTCCTGACCGAAAAATTATGGGGGATTTAATTAATTGGTGACACGGATTAAATTCAAGGGATTGTAACGTAACACGTACAGCAGAGTCGCTCCTGTTCGTGTTTGATGGTTTTGATTCAGTGGAACCAATCCCATTTTAAGAAGACCAAATTCATTCAGATTAAGTACTAATCTAAATCCAATCAGCATTATTTTTCTACACGATCTGTGGCTTAACATTATCTTCAAACTGAACGTCTCAGATCATGGAGATATGAAATTGTATCAGTAGAAAACGTCCTTGCAGCCTAAGAGTTCTTAGAACGCAGATATGGTTTCGGTACGCCGCCGTTTGAAGGAGTTTGCCGTATTATCAAGTGCGGCCGTTTCTATTTTTATTAAAAAAAATTCATTCAAATCATCTTCGATTACATACTAATCAGTAATTTATTTATGTTTTATTTACCGAAGTTTATCTTCTTGACAAGATCTACAATTTGAACAGTTTAGATTGTAAAGAATAATTAGGCATGAGTTCGCAATTTACCAATTACATCATTTGAATGGACTTCTCATGGTCAAGATGAGAAGTCATAGAATGCAGGACGTCGTCGTTTTTATGAAGCTCCTACGTTGAAGATGCGAGGTCTCATGTATAATGCGACGTCGTCGTTTTTATTAAGCTCCCGGGTTGAAGTTCCGAGGTCTCCTCGACATCCGGTCGAACAACCTTGCGTCACTGAAGTGCGAGTTCTTCGTCAAACTCGCTCGGGTATCCTCCACGAATAAAGAAATGCTCGGAGCTCCAAGGTCCGCTTCTCTCTCCTTGCTCCTCCAATCAGACTTCTCCATTATCTCTCTCTCTCTCTCTCTCCCTCCCTCCTGTTTGTTTGCTTTTTTTTTCATGGTTAATTTTGAAGCTTAAACATAATATGTATGGGGTTCGATCCACGCATCTGTAGTGAAGCAACTTAAACACAGTTGTAGATGAAGATGCATGGGATTTGAAAACCAGCTTGAAAATCTCGCCGACACTGGGTTTCGAAATCCCTCTCTTCTCCTGTTGGCGGTTCAACGCGGTGGTCGTTCACTGGTGACGGCGGCGGTGGGTCCGTACGTGAATGAGGTATAAATTGGGTTTCTCATTTCACTGATTTGAAGATGGTTTTGGAATTTCATTCATAAATCTGTAAATTGGGTTTCATAGTTTGCTTGGCTGCTTCTGGCTGATTTCACTAATTTGATCAGAAATCTCTTGGTTGTAATTTGTTGAAAAAAATTTATTTCTAGTTGTTGAAATTTGGTCTGACCAGAAATCTTTTCACAGTAATGTGGGAAGGGGGATAAGATTTGACTAGAAATCCCAGGAGAAACTTATCTGGCTTGAACAGTGTAAACAAACAACGGATATAGGCACGTCGGATATGTATATCCGGGGACTATAAGCATAATTCTTTCAGCGGCTAAAGTCTACTTAGATAATGAGATTAGCACATTAGAAAAATAGTTGAACTATTGATCATTTGATCTTCTTTCTCCTAGCATCTATACTTCTAATCCCCTCCTTTCTCCCGGCACAGCCCCGTTTAGTTGCAAGGAAAGAAAAATAAAATGCGAGAATGTTTGACTTTCCTTACTTTGCTTCGCTAAAATTTTCTCGAAAACAATATTCCTGCACCAATATTTTATTGACAAGTGAACAGAGCCAAAGACCCCTTGACTTGTGAACGTATATAGCCAAAGGTTTAGGGTTCAAACTAGCCACCCTCTCCCTTAAACCTTCGTAGTTCTTGTTGCATCAAGAAAATAAAAAAGAGACAAGGGAAATTTAGCAATTTAAGGTTGCATTAGCTCAATAATTCACAAGAAGGCTACGTAAAATTGCTAGTCAAAAGTGTAGTTGTTCTATTTTACCTAGTCACTTTTTGAGCTTGCACTCCAATAATGCTAGGTATATATCCTTCCTCTTCTTTATAAGTATAATAAATATTTCATTATTCACAATTAAAATGAGGAGAGAGAACTTGAATAAAATAGGAGAGAGAGTGTATTTTTGTAAAAAAAAAACAATAATAATTTTGTGCTTACCAAGTGAATAGTAACTCAACATATTTGTTGCGTTACTGTAGCCCAAGGTAAAATAGCTAGTTTTTTTTTTTTTTGCAGAGGTTCTTGCTAGCTAAAGTACCTAAAAAAACCCTATATTAACAAGGCAGGGCTTCTCTCGTAAACTAGGGGCCGTAAGATATAAGTATAGAAAAATACTAAAAAATCCAATCAAATAGTAGTATTAGATAATTGCATATTATGCAAAATATGGTTCCAATTTTTTACAATTAATCAATGGGTAATACATCTACGCAATAAAACCACACGTCTTGTTAGTACATCTTTTTATAACCCTCGATTTATTTTCTTAAACTATTCTGACTACATTGTATCTTCTTTATATGAAATCATACTGCATCTAAGTTAAAGATTTGAATTCAAGATTTAAAAAAAGAAGTAAAAACCACTTTTTTGCAATTGTGGAGGGAAAAAAGGTCTAATGAGTATATGCATGCTTTAATTATTCAATGAACGACCAAACTATAATTCGCATATTATTGTTGCATTGGATTCCAAATGATCGACTTGTATATTACAGAATGCGAGAAGATTAAAGTTATATTAATACGTTATATTTTCCGAATGAATTTTTTTTTCTTTGGTCACCACCCCTCGGATTGAAATTTTGGCTCCACCATTGTCCATTGCTCATGAGTAATGATATGCACTAGATTATGAACCCCATATGACTATCACACAAATTTCATGCTCCTGGGTGGCTACAAACAAGAATTGTTGTTGATCTTGGGATACCAAGCTCGTGGGATAAATATTTATTATTTACTATCATCTCCAGACCAACCAAACAGCCCTTTCGATTATAACTTTGAGAACGGACCCAGTAACATGTTTGCAACACTCAACGATCTAAAACGTGCACCGTGGTTGGATGTGCGTTTGTCGAGGAAAAAGAAAATAATTTCATTTAATTATAAATTGGCTCTGACAAACACTGTAATTTAATACCCAGATAACATCTATTTCAAAAGCAATAATACACCACAATCCAACGACACATTATGCGAGAAGACTCATCAAACAAAAAACTAGTAACTAAATGTAAGATTATATAAACACATTGCAAAGAAATTATTGTCATTTTTTCTGTCCAGCTTAATTTCCAAATGCAGCCTCAGTGGTTTTATCTTAGCAAACTTATCTAATCGAGAGCTAATTCTGTAAACACATCTTGCACTGAGAAAACCAAAGGCCTGTGCCAAGATGAGATTTATTTTCTTTCAATTTTTCATTTCCATATGCAAATCTGAGATCCAAACACGGCATTAGTGGGTTTATCTTCACAAACTTATCTTACTCCAACTGCTCAGCAACTTAAGTAAATCCTAGCAAATTCAAGACATCAGTTCATAGTATTAAAATGGCAATGCTTTGGCGTGGAGGCAAGCAAAATTTTGACCCATTAAATCAGTAGGACCAGCAACTGCTAATGTCACTGCAAATTTACCATCTCTGGCTATCAGAGCAACCTAAAAGAAATACCAATAGAAGAATTTTGGGCCAATGCAAATTAAAGATGAAAACCATATAGGAACAGACCTACTACTATTTTCTATAACTGCATAACCCGTACGCATTAACTCATTTGACAAGAGTCTCCTGGGGGGGTAAGAGAAGAAGTTCTCAATCCCTCAGCTTGCACTATAAATTGGGTGCATCAGCACCATCTCTCCATCACAAAAGAGAGAAAGAAGATACACAAGAAAAAGAAGTTTTAACTATGGTGGGTGTTCCTAAAACGGTACTAGTTGTCCTCGCCATCTTCCTCGTGGCTTTTCTCTCTGGTGCAGAAGGAGGAAGAGATTTCTCCACCAAAGGAGGGGAGGTCTACAATCCCCAAGCTTTCTGGTTTCCACACATCCCCTGGTGGTGGGCAAGTATCAACAAAGCTGAAAGCGGGCCTAAAGATATAGCTAAAGGAGAAGCCAGAAACATAGAAGTTCCCCAGGTTGACGGTACGGCTGGCCACGGATATCTTCCTGAAGTTGATGGTATGGTATCAACCGAAGGAGAGGAGGTCTACAACCCCCAAGCTTTCTGGTTTCCACACTTCCACTGGTGGTGGCCGGGTAGCAGCAAAACTGAAATCATACCTGAAGATAAGGGTAAAGGAGAAACCACTAACATGGAAGTTCCCAAGATTGGTGGTCTGGCTGGCCATGGGTATCCATGACTAGTAATCATGGAACCCAACGGGTGTTTGGTTAGGGCGCTTATGTACATAAATAATGTTAATGCCAGCTTGTGACCCTACAGGGGTTGCAGCCGGGTTTGCTCCCTCCATGAACCTTGTGTGTTACTGCTATAGTGCTATCATCTATGCAATAAAATATACCCCAGAAATGTTTGTGCCTACGTTTTTTGTGTTGGTTCTCTGAAATAAGTGAAATCCAGGCAAAGAAAAACACATTTACTGAAAAAATGCAGTAGTAGTGTTCTTGCTGAAGAGCTTGCACTGTCCATCACCCATATAATGCCATGGGCATATTCAGATCATACACAAAAAATTTCGGGAAAATATTTTGCCTAATTCAGAATGCTTCCTGATATTTGTCAGCATGAAATACTGATACAAAACCGGTTACCTTTCAAAAAATTCTTGCGAAGTTGAACCCTTTCGTGGCATACAAAAAGGAATTTTAATGATCAGTCCATCAGAACCCACATCAATCCCTCTTTGTTCCAAGAATTCCTTGGCCTTGTCAATGTCCTACAAAATAAACCTTACTAACAGCGAACTTATAAAGAAGTGCAAGAAATTACAAAATCTTGATTTATTGGATAAGAAAACAAGCATCCACTATCTTTTAGACCAAACATTATCCAAATCAGCCAGGTGTTAAGGTGAACAAGCAGAATAATATGAGTTCACCCCCATAAAACAGCAAAACAACCGTTGCAATGACCAAATGCCTAAGAGTAACCCTCTAAAAATAGTGCAATACAATAAGAGAGGAAGGAACAATCCAGCTAAGCCTCAAGCCCAAAATTCCATATTAACAGGTTTTGATGATGAATGAGACTTTCATATCCCAATGGAACTACCTTAAATTTCTAAATTAACAAAATTTTGGGTTGTGGACAATAGCAAAAATCATTTTAATTTAAAATCATTACCTTTAGATTGTACACCATATATCAAAGTCTTTGGGCTGCACCCATTTCCCAATTACAGTCCAAGGAACTACTCAGTTCAACCATCTATTGCAATTCAAGGAAAGCAAAAAGTTACAACCTAGAATTCTAATTCGGAGAGAATCACTAGCATTACTTTTATCTTCAACAGGGAATGAATAATGAACACATCTTGTTAGTAAGCTTCCGCATAAGCATGGAAGGGGATTAAGTAAGGAAGGTAACCTGAAGCTAAGTTTGTAGATAATATGCATGAACGTTCTTCTAAATTGCGAAGGAAGATAAATACTCTACAAGGTTAGCTTGGCACTCTATTGGGCAGGTACAGGTACAAGTATCCTGGTGGAATCAGGTTTGATCAAACACCAAAATGCCCCTAAATGGCCTTCCACTCAGCGGCTTTACTTCAAGAAGTATTGGCAACTAGGGATACATTGAGGGAGTTGAATGCCGTTTCTGATACTTCTTGTGCCTCCTGCACTCAGGCTAAGGAATCCCACAGACGCTTATTTTTTGAATGAAACAACTCTAGCCAGATCCTGGAAGTTTTTTTTTTTGATAAGTAGCTAGATCTTGGAAGTATGATGCTTAGGAATTAGGAATCAGATCCGTAGAGGACCTCTTCGAAAAGAGTTCACAACACGATAAATGTTTGCATTGTGTTCACAAAACCACATTTGTAAAACACCAAAATCGGGACTTGATGGTAGAAAATCTGCACGTCTCGGAACATATCTACTTAAATTTGTAAAGCTCACTGATAATGAGTGTTTTACAATTGTCTGTCTTAGTTTTCCCATTGGCGATGCTGCTTAGAGCTTAGGATGGTTCATTAAGACGGTTTTGTTTCTGTTTGAGTGGAATCTGGTGTTTTTTCCCTTGTTTTTTTTCTTGATTGGCGGTCCATCGTATGAACCAGCTTGTATCATAGCTTCTTTGCTCTTCTTGAGTGAATTTTAATTGACTACAGAAAACTTATGCAACGTGGGTCTTTGAAAATTGGAAGCATGCCCAACACAAATCCAAGTCCCGCAAAACTACCACCAATCAATTCTGCTCTAGTTATGTAATCACAAGACAAATCTAGGGTGGTACAGATTTATGCAATAGAATTTGAGCCCCAAATGGCACACACAAATTTCATTCTATGGGATGGTTAGAAACAAGATTGCTGTTGATCTTTGGAAACCAAGCCCTTGACATAAAAGATTTATTAGCATCTCTAGACCAACCAAACACACCCCTTGGCTATAATGTTGAGAATGGACCCAGGTGTAAACATGTTTGCAATACTAGAATTCGTAAACATGTACCGTGTTTGGATCTTGAATTTTGTCAAGAAAAAAGAACATTATTTATTGGAAAATTTATAGAAATGGTCCTTCTGGTTTCACCCGAGTCTCATTTTCGTCCTCCAAGTATCAATTGCAACTCTTTTGACCTTTAAGTTTGGTTTTCGTACCAAGTTGGTCCAATTGATAACGTCTGTTAGCCAAATTGGACAGAACAAATCAAATTGATGGCAGACGTCATTAATTGGACCAACTTGGTACGAAATGCAACGTCTAAACTATCATCAATCTGATTTTTTTCATTAAGTTTGGCTAGCAGAAGTTATCAATTGGACCAATTTGGTACGAAAACCAAACTCGAAGGTCAAAAGAGTTGCAATTGATACTCAAAGGACGAAAATGAGACTCGGGTGAAATTAGGAGGATCATTTCCATAAATTTCTCTTATTTATTTGATAATACGCTCTGCGACATATTGCTTAATTAAAAAGATGGAGAACTTGTTTCTCTCTTCTAATGACTCCTAAACAAACTTAAAAGAAGAAGATGCTACCAAGGTCAAAAATAGAGAATTGCCGGATGGAATTCAAATATTGGCCAACAAAACCAGCCTATGAGATTCCCAACAGGTGAAAGAGTTTGTAATCAGCGCCATTTAGAAACTAAGGACTTGATAATCTTCACAAACTCTCCAGTCTAAAAAAAGAACTACGAGACCCTTCTGTTAATAAGATGATCCAAGGATAGTCATAACTCATCAGATTAATGGGAAAATGAGCGTGAGCTTCTATGAACACATATTGCATTGGGACTGTGATTATTCTTTCTTTTCATTTCCCTATCCAAGGATAGTCATAACTCATCAGATTAACGGGTAAATGAGTGAAAACTTCTATGAACACATATTGCAATGGGACTGTGACTATTCTTTCTTTTCATTTCTCTTTGCAACTCCTAGATCCAAACACGGCCTTAGTAGGTTTATCTAACCCCACCTGCTCAGCAACCTTATCTAACGATTCACATTTTCAAAAATTTTGAGACATCGGATCATACTATGAAGATGGTAATAGTTTGCTTTGAAGCAAGCAAAATGTTGACCAATTAAATTCATGGGACCATCAACTACAAATGTCACTGCAAATTTACCATCTCAAGCAATCAGAGCAACCTAAAAGAAATACCAATACAAGAATCTTGGGCCAACAAAATTAAATTTGAAAACCCAAGGGAACTAACCTACAACTACTTTCTATAGAGTCCCCTTCAGGTAAGGGCGTCCTTACCGTATTAAGTTGTGGACCTCCCCTTTCCTCCCCTTTCTTGATCGAATTTCAATGATCCGAACCGCTCAATGTGTTCAGAACGTGATTTTAAGAGTACCCGCGAGAAATCAGCAAAAAAAAATACCGGGAAGGGCCTCATTCGAGCAATTTTTATTTGAACCGTTCGATAAAAAAAAAAAAAAAAAACTGCTCGGATGAAACCCTACTCGATCATTTTTTTTTGCTGATTTCTCGTGAGTACCCTTAAAATCATGTTCTGAACACATTGAGCGGCTTGGATCATCGAAATTCGAGTGGAAAATGGGAGGTCCTTACCTTAACAAGGTAACCTGAAGTTTTGTAACTTTCTATAACCTTATAACATATATGCATTAACTCATTTGACGAGAGTCCCATAGTTGGTAAGCTCGAAAGTTCTCAATCTCAGCTTGCACTATAAATTGGGGAGGTATCAGCACCTTCTCTCCATCACAAAAGACAGAAAGAAAGATACACAAGAGAAAGAAGTTTAGAATGGCGGGTATTACTAAAACGGTACTATTTGTCCTCTCCATCTTCCTTGTGGCATTTCTCTCTGGTGCAGAAGGAGGAAGAGATTTCTCCACCGAAGGAGGGGAGGTCTACAATCCCAAAGCTTTCTGGTTTCCACACATCCCCTGGTGGTGGGCAACTATCAACAAAGCTGAAAGTGGGCCTAAAGATAAAGCTGAAGGAGATGCCAGAAACATAGAAGTTCCCCAGGTTGATGGTACAGCCGGCCACGGATATCTTCCTGAAGTTGATGGTATGGTATCAACCGAAGGAGATGAGGTCTACAACCCCCAAGCTTTCTGGTTTCCACACTTCCATTGGTGGTGGCCGGGTAGCAGCAAAACTGAAATCAGACCTGACTATAAGGGTAAAGGAGAAACCACGAACATGGAAGTTCCCAAGATTGGTGGTATGGCTGGCCATGGATATCTTCCCAAAATTGATGGTATGGCTGGGCATGGATATCCATGAGACCATGACTAGTGATCATGCAACCCTATGGGTGTTTGGTTAGGGTTATATACATAAATAACGTTCATGCTGCTTGTGACCCTCTATAGGGGTTGCAGCAAGTTTGCTCCCTCTATGAACTCTGTCAACCTTGGGTCTAACTGCTATCTACCATGCAATAAAACGTATCCCAGAAATGTTTGTGCTTACCTTTTTTTTAATTCTCTGCAATAAAAGTGAAATCCAGACAAAGAAAACAAACTTTACTGCTGAAATTGTGTTAGTCTTTCTAGCTGAAGAGCTTGCACTCTCCCGAGTACAGATAGATCATAAGAAGACAACGGCATATTCATCTCAATACACCAAAATATTGAGATGCTTCCTGATATCTGTCAACCAAACACCGATACCAAACAGGTGACTTTTAAAAGATTTTCTTGTGAAGTTGGACCCTTTCCTGGCATTCACAAAGGGATCCTGATGATCAGTTCCATCAGAACCCACATCAAGCCCCCTTTGGTCCAAGAATTACTTGGCCTCGACAAGCAGCGAGCTTATAAAGCATGCGCAAGAACTAATAAAATCTTTATTTACTGGATAATAAGAAGCATCCACTATCTTTTAGACCACACATTATCCAATTCAGACAGGTGAACAAGCAGAATAATATAAGTTCACCCCCATCAAACAGAAAAACAACCATCGCATTGACCAAATGCCCAAGAGTAACCCTCTAAAAATATTGCAGTATGATACGAGAGGAAGGAATAATCCAAAGCCTTAAGCCCTAAATCATATATTAACAGGTTCTGATGATGAATGAGGCGTTCACAATCACATCCCAATATTTTCTAAAATAACAAAATTTTGGGTCATGGAAAATGGCAAAAATCATTTTACCTTAACATCATTTCTTTTAGATTGTACATCATACATCAAAGTCTTTGGGTTGCACCCATTTCCCAATAACAGTCAAGGCAACTAGTCAGTTCAGCCATCTGTTGCAATCAAGGCATGCAACAACTCACTGGCTAAAGAAAGTCAGAGCATAGAATTCCAAATGACAGATAACCTCTCAGCATTATTTTAGCTTTAACAGAGAAAAAGAAAATTTAGCTATCAAAATGGGATCCAAAACCCAATCTAACTGTCTAACACCATTTATCGAATAAGGTGGTTATGGGAAAATATCAGCAATAGTCTTACAAGTCTTATCCCAGTTAGATGAAGTTATTATAAACCAATGAAAAAAAAAATACGTGGTTTATAATGAACCCTTGTCTTCTATAGCTTCGACCACTCATGACTTACCTTTGATGTCAAACGCAACAGCTAAACTTCTTATTTCCTCATAAGCCAAATTATACTGCACAAAAACATCAATAGAAAGGATTAACCTTGTCCACCATTGTGAAGGGAGATTGCGATGATAGAATTATTCAACCTTAGATTAGGTGTCATGTTATCTTCACCATACCATTATAGGATTCACTACTAACTAATCCCCCTATGTGCTGTCCGAGCCTAAAAACGCAATTGGATTACATAGACATCCTTCATCTACCAGTAACCTAACAATGTAGTCCCCACTATCGATAGGCTAGATTTCTCATTGGTTAGTTATACAGCCAGCTGGCACCACTGTTACACCCAATATTAACCTGTAAAGGGCCAGGATCTTGTGGTCGCAATGAGCTACATCTTTGTTCTAGTTTGGATGCTCTAAAGAACATTGATAAAAAAAAAAAAACAACATTTGCGCTCGCGTCGGCAATGAAAAACTTTCAATCTCTCACTTCATTATGTTTTCACATGTTTTTCCCTTCCCTCCACAAATCCAAGATCCAAAAACAGAAATAGCAACTGAGTGGGTAAATCTTTATCTTGACATAGTAGCATTTAGGTAACCTTCTAACTCCACCCACTTAGCATCCTAACCTAACGGTTTAAATTTTGCAAATGTAAGCCACCAGATCATAGTACTGAAACGAAATGCTTTGCTTTGAAGCAAGAAAAATGTTGACCCCATTAAATTCATGGACCATCAATAAATTGTGCTACGACAATCTTTCCATCTCTGGCAATCAGAGCAACCTAAGAGAAAATCCAAATACAAGAACTATGGGCCAATAGGAATTAAATATGAAAAGCCACTAGGAACTAACTTGCTTACATTTCCTATAACCATGTGACCTATATGCATGGACCCACTAATAAGAATCCCATAGTTGTTAAGAGAAGAAGCTTTCAATCTCCCATCCCGTGCTATAAAATGGGGAGGCCTCAACCCCTCTTCTCCATACCCAAAAAAAAGGAAAGATACACACTAGTGAAAAGTTTCCAATGGAGAGATTCACTAAGGCACTAGTTGTCCTTTCTATCTTCCTCGTGGCATTCATCGCCAGAGAAAAGAAGAGGGGGTCTACAATCCCCAAGCTTTCTGGTTTCCATAATTTCCAAACTTCCCCTGGTGGTGGACAAGCATCAACAAAGCTGAAGGCGGGCCTAAAGATACAGCTAAAGGAGAAACCAAAACATCCTTTTTTGATCCGCAGAAAACCAAGACATAGTTGCTCCTAAAGTTGATGATATGGGTGGCCACAGATATCCATGACCTTGGAACCACAGGGGGTGTTTGGTTAGGGCGCTTACGTACATAAATAACATTCAAGCCGGTTTGCGGCCCAGTACAGGGTTGTGGCAGGTTTGCTCATCTATGTAATCTGTATAAAAAAAATTCCCGAGCCATATATGTTTGTATCCCTTATTCCCTTTTTATGTTAACGCTATGCAATAACGTTGAACTCCATATACAAAGTATTTAACCTTTGCTGCCTAAAATCAAACTCAATTAACATGAAAAGACAAACAGTTAGCAAGGGTATATTCAATGCCGATACCCAAAAATTCGAGCAAGATTATTTGCCAAATTGAGAGCGTTTCCTG
The DNA here is from genome assembly GCA_019656295.1 of Rhododendron mucronatum var. ripense. NCBI lineage: Eukaryota > Viridiplantae > Streptophyta > Magnoliopsida > Ericales > Ericaceae > Rhododendron > Rhododendron mucronatum. Next base: position 1,801,486 of record BPLT01000069.1, on the reverse strand, counting down.
ATGTCTATCCACATGAAATACTCATGCATTCCGGGTGACCTTAAAATATCTCTTTGCGTAGTTGGCCCTTTCCTGACAAGGTACTTTGCTGATTGGATCAATACGAGCTGATATGAACTCCTCTTTGCTCCAGGAATCCCTTGGCCTCTACAATGTCCTGCACAAAGAACCTTACTAGATGATGATTTTATAAAGCATGAGAAGACATGGAATCTTAATTGATCAGTAGAAAACAAGAATCCACTATCTTCTTGATCAAATCATTCCGGTGAACATGCAGAAGACTTGAACCCAGCAATACAGAAAAACCACCATTGCGATGACCAAATTTCAGTCAATAACCCTCTAAAGACATTACAATATACAAAGAAAGGCACAAAACAATTCAGGTAAGCCGAAAATCGCACATTAACTGGTTTAAGATGATGAATTAGGTTTTCACATGTCAATTGATCTGCACTTGCTTTGTCAAGATAAAAACCTTGGGTTGTGGAAATAGGGTATAATAGATATCTATTTTACAACATTTCTTGGGGATTGGATGGCATATAAAGAAGTGTACTTTGAGCCATTCCAGTCAAAGTAGTCAAAAGAACTACTATTAAGTTTACCCACTTATCAGATTTTAAGGCAAGCCAGACCCTTTGACAAAAGGAACTTAAGAAAGTCACAACCTAGACTTCCTCATTCAGCGTTCCATCAAATTTGTCCAAACGGGAGTTCCATACCCTATGTCCACGGAGAAAATTTCTGAATCAGGAAAATTTCTAAATGAAAGTGCAAAGCGCAGTAAGTTTCGATATATGAACCGGTAACAAAAGTTCATGAAAGCTTAAAACAAAAGGGCTGGATCATACTGACTCTATTCACATCCAAAATATCAGATAGAAAGCTCCCAAATTCGAGCATTTCAAACCAGACATCTAATTTAAAAAACAAGACATCTATTTTAAAGGCACATTGACATGCTCGAATTCTTCCAACTCTGATATAATTTACCTATATTTCACCACTTTGATAGGGAACCAAGGCTTCAAGACTTAAGGGACGGGCATGAACAAAAACAAGTCAGTCAACCCACCTAAGTAATTGCATCTCTCTTCGTCTTTCGCCTCTTCATAAGTAAAAAATGTTCACCAGTACAGTATCCCTTGCATGTCGAGAAAGCTGAAACAATGCTCTCTGGGATGAACAAAAAGGTCAAGTAAGATACCTGGTGCAACAGAACAGCTTCTTGCGGGCAAGTTAGAAACTGCATCAGCCCAACTCCAACCATTAATAGGACGTAACATCCTAGCGACAAGAGGAAGTACAAAGGTAGCTGGAAAAAGGAAGTCAACACCGCAGAGGCAAAGAACATAAGCCGAAAAACACAAATATAGTAACCTAATAATTTTACAAAATCAAGGGAAAGGAGCTCACCAACCAAGTATAGCTGCGTGGAACCATAGATGTTTGCAACAACAGGCCAATCCAGAAGGCAGATATTGCCACCAACAATGTCATTATCTTCGCAACACGCTTCATGTCCTGATTGAAGTTAAACGACATGGATCTCTTGGCAACATGAAATAATACTGGAGATTTGTACTCCGTGTGCAATTATCGACCAAACAATCTTACCGTGCCACAGCTCACGTAGTATCTATCTATCTATCTATCTCTGTGTGTGTATCGATCGATCGATCGAGAGAGAGAGAAATTGTGACCATTAGTTGTACCTTTAACAAATCCAGAGAAGAAGATCTTCCTGAAACAATTAAAGTTGAAATTAGGGAAGAAAAGGGTATGAAATTCTTGAACTGCAACTGGAATAAAGGATCTAGGGTCTGTGATAAGGAAAATCTGAATATATTTGACGGGACTTGGGGGCTCTGCTGCCTTCAAGGGGCAGTAGCCCTTTCCCGCACCTCAAAACTGCGTAGTTTTGAGGCCACTGATGGTCCCCCCTTTTGCTCTCATTTGTCCTGTTTGGTACTCTATAAATAGGGCAACTGCTACAGGTTTAAATGTGAAAAAACGCTTCTTATTGTACTGTGTTCATTTCTTACTGTATTGTGTTTACTTGGGTTGGGTTTGTTAATAATATTGGGATGATAGGGTTCAGTCGAAAAAAAATTTTGTGAAAAGGGAATCTATCTAATAAAACACAAGGGTGTTTAAGAATATTCTTTCTCAATGGTTTAGATTTCTTCCCGACACAAATTTTATTTATTCATACAAACAAATCCAATAGTCTAGATTTCTTCACTCTTCACATATAAATCAATGGTATCTTCGTAAATAACTTACATTGTTTGGCCAAATTTTTATGGCATGTTTTGGAAATAGTGTAAAGAATAAGTGTTCCAATTTTCAATCCGTTTGAACCGGTGCAAATATCTTATTTTCTTGATCATTTTATTCCAAAGGGTTGCAATTAATTTTTTATTATAAGGCTTTTATTTTATCTTAATTTTGTAACTATATTTGATTCTACATTTATGTTAGGGCTCTAACAGAAAGGCTTTAGAATCAAAAATTAATTACGGCCTTTTGGGATAAAATAATCAGTTAATTAAGATCTTCACACCAATTCAAACGGATTGAAAATTGAAACACTTATTCTTTTACTATTTTTTAAAGACTTTTATATATTAAAAAATAGTTAAAAGATTAAGTGTTCCAATTTTCAATCTGTTTGAACCGGTGCAAAAATCTTATTTTTCTGATCATTCTATCCTAAACGGTTGTAATTAATTTTTGATTATAAGGCTTTCATTTTAGTATCTAAATCTTTTAACTTTGTTTAGTTCTACAGTTATCTTAGGGTTCTAATAGGAAAGCTTTAGAATCAAAAAATAATCACGACTCTTTATGGTAAAATGATGAGAAAAATAAGATTTTCGCACCGATTCAAACAGATTGAAAATTTGAACACTTACTTTATTGAGATTATTAAATAATATAAGAGAAATTAGGAAAGAGAAGTAAAAAATAATAGTATAAAAAAGAATTGCTATAATATCTACTATTCCCTTTTCACGGTTATAATAATGGCGTTTTTTCACATTTGAACTTGCAGCAGTTGGCCTATTCATAGAGTACCAAACAGGACGAAGGAAATCAAAAAGGGCGACCATCAGTGGCCTCAAAACGACGCAGTTTTGAGGTGTGGGTAGGGGGTGCTGCCCCTTGAAGGCAGCAGAGCCCCTGAGTCCTATTTGACGGTAGCTGGTCCAGGATGGTTGTTCGGCTAAACAAGTGAAGTGCTTAATTTTCTTAGTTTTTATTTAATTTTTTTTTGTATTTATTAATTTTGTATTAATTATTATTTCGTCATAATAAATAGAATTTAAAAAGTAAAAATATTGAGATCGAAATCCGATTTTTTTTGAATAAAAATAAAAAAATTGACTTATTGACTTATTTTTACCTTTATTAAAAAAAATTGAGTTTCGAATCTTTTGATTGTAATTTTTTACTTTTTAGAATGAAGTAATAATCCCCAAAAAATTAACTAAAATTTTTAATAAGAATCAAAAAATAAGTCATTTGACTTATTTAGCCAAACAACCAATGATTTTTGCCTTTTTATAACTACATAAAAAACGTGATTACTACCAGCAGTATACATTTGTTGCGGCAATACACAGTAAGCTGCGGATGACCGCAATAAGTTGAGTCATGGGCGCAACCTTTTGCGTCTTGGTCACGAATTTTTGTGTTATAGACACAGACTTTGGTGTTATGACCGGAGATTCAACTTTTGGGTCAGAAATTGGATTGTTAAGTTGGGGGGTTTTTTGGGCTTATTATTGGGGCTGAAGTAGACCTACCTTCATTTAAAGTCCAAAAACAATTGAAATGTGTGCAAACTAATTTTTAAAAAGTCTCCGAGATAAAAAAAAAAAAAAAATTCAAAAACTCATTTTTTCCAAATTTGTCTTATAAAAATTGCTTGTAATTGTGACCGTTAATGATATCTTTTCTTGATCCACCAACGAAGATTTTCTTGAAATTCGAACAACAAAAATTCAAAATTATACTTGCACAAAGGGTACGATTTAAAAATTCCATTTTTCCCCCCAAAATTGTGCTGGGAAAAAGTGTAATTTTTTCAAATTTTTTTTTTCGAGAAGTCTAACCCAGAAAAAAAACACCGCACCAAAACTTGGGGCGAAGGGAGCCTCACAAGCTTTTAGCGAGCCCAATAACAAAAATTCAAACATTCAACGGCATCTCTCATCCTTTTTACATATGAGATTAACATTTTCTAAAGTTAAAAGAACTGTAATTTAATCCACTTTGAGTTGTAACTTCTAAAGTCAAAAGAACTGAAATTAATTTTCCTATTGTATTTACCTCTATAGCTCAGTGATTAGTGAGAACCAATCGTTCTTTTTTCCCCCTTTATTGTCAACATGCTCAGTCCTTGAGAGTTGCTCTTTCTTGAAATTTCAAGGTACCAAAACTCTTAAATTTTCCCTGCAAATTGCTTGGCTCTTATGCAAAGTCATGCAATTTTTGAATTGAAAAAAAAAAGACTTTCGAGTATCATTTTGTAAGGTTTTTTTTACACCGAATTATAAATATTTCATGATCTCTTTAAAATTGTGCAAAGAAATTTAGAGAATTATGCACAGAAATATCATGAGCACCATGGAAAGTTTCTAAATTCATCTCACCAACCCAGTACCTCACGTTCAGTAACCGGATGCACTCAAAACTACGGCTATCCAAGTCGAACTTTGTCGAGCTCGAGCTCGGTTCATATTGTTTATTAAATCATTCAAAAATTTGAATTTGAGTTTGACTCGAACACTTAACGAGTCGAGCTTGGTCATTTATTAAGTGAATCTCTTTAATCGAGTTGAATCTCCCTTAACAAGTTGAGCTCCACTCCGCTCGTTTATTAAACTAAACAAGCTGAAAACTCAAGCTCAAACTCGACTAGTTTACCAAACGAGTCGAGTCGAGCCAAACATTAACGAGTTAAGCCGAGTCGAGTTCGGCCTACTTAAAACTCTATGGTTCAACAGAAAAATTTGTCTATTCGATGGAAATGGAGTATTGACAATTTTTTACTAATTTTTTTCTCCAGGAAAAGACAAATGTTAACTCAGAAGACATAACCAAGAACCGGGAATAACCCATTTCGCCAAGGGAAAGTCGCAGCCCCGTTGCCAATCACACCTTTCCCTCCTCCGACGATTCTCCTCTCTCTCATCCGAATCCACATGCGATGGGAAGCAGCGGCGGCAGCGACGTGGAGGCGGGCTTCGCGAAGCTGCAGGGCGAGGACTTCGAGTACTATATGCAGACCTACTCGATCGTCCTCGGCCGCAACAGCAAGAAGTCCACGGTGGACGTCGACCTATCCTCCCTCGGCGGCGGCATGAACATCTCCCGCCACCACGCGCGCATCTTCTACGACTTCACGCGCCGGCGCTTCAACCTCGAGATCCTCGGCAAGAACGGCTGCTTCGTCGAGGGGGTGCTCCACCTCCCCTGCACACCTCCGGTCAAGCTCGACTCCCAAGACCTGCTCCAGATCGGCGACAAGGAGTTCTACTTCCTCCTCCCCGTGCGCAGCATCCTCGGTGGGCCGATCGGGCCCCGCCATGCGCCGAATTACCCGCCGCCCTACTCGCTTCCGCCGCCGTCCGGGAGGGTTGGGAAGAAGGGCGGCAGGGGTAGGGTTTTGGGTGGTGGTGGGGAGTATTTTGAAGATGATGAGGAGGAGGGTCGTGGTGACGAGGGTTTGGTTGCCGCGACCGCATATAAGAAGGCTAGGAGAGGAGGGGATGGGGGTGAGATGTATGGGTACGGTGGTTCGGCGGTGGGGTTGGGTGGGAAGGGGGTGGTTTTGGCGCAATTTGGTGAGTAGATTTTTGAGATTGGTTTGCTTCTAAGAGTTGATAGAATTTTAGTGATTGCTAGAATGAATGTAGGGAATTTGAATGAAAGATCCCACTGAATTGAATAGGGTTTGTTTGTTTGTTTGTCACATTTTTAGAAGAAGCTACATTACTCTAACCCTGACACCCAATTGATCAACAAGAGTATCAACATCCTCTCTATATAGGGGTTGAACTCACAACGGTACTGCATTTATGTACAGCTACACGTTGGGCAATTCGGTGAGTAGATTTTATTCACATTGGTTTAAATTTTTAGACTGCTAGAATGGATGTAGGGAATTTGAATGAACAACCCAACTCCGGATTTTAAATAAAGGCCGATACCTTTGGAATGTTTTGTCTTTGGACAGGGATCTATTTATTTGGCGATGAAGCAATAACCTAGTGGGTTTCGTTATGTTTAGGTTTTCGAACAAGTGGAGTTTGACTCTTTTAACACAACTCCTTTTAATTTGGCCTTTCTCTAATGAGCTGCCGGTCTCGCGTGGCTGTTTTTTAAAGTGTAAGCCACGTGAAGACTTGGTCTTGCCCATCATAAATTGAAGACAAAGAGCAGACTTGGTAGTTGTAAATCTCAAAAACAGATTGTTATACGTAATCGTGAACATATTTATATGGACCTAGGTATGCTAGTTGTAGTTATTGTAGTATTGTAGATGCCATATGACTGAGATGTAGAAGGCAATCAAGTGTTATGGCGTGATCAAAATCATGTGCTGATTAATCAAGTGTTTTCAGTCACACAGTTTGGTGGAGTAATTAATTTTGACTGTTAAATGATCTGAACTGGTATCATCTATGTATGGAAAGTGCATAGGCCATAGAACATCTAATAACCAGTGGCAACAGAACCCAATCCTTAGGCGTTAGGAACTTAGGACAATGATCTTGTTGAACTTCCACCATGGGCTGCAATTGTTGCTGTAGTTGTATGTTGTTACTTCAAAGAAGCAATTAAAGCGGAAAAAAACTTGCATAAAGGGCTGTAGTTTGTATTGTTAGTTGTTTGCTTAGTTATTTCACTTGAAATTTCAATGAGAGGTTGAGTTGGGAAATATTCTTCTGGCATCATTTTTGTGCTTTGAGAGAGATTTCATCACAATTCCTAATGATTGTACTGTTGAAAATCTTGAGAGAGTGGAAAGAAAGACCAAATTATGGGGAAGAGACAGGTTTTCATTGCAATTCCTCACGATGTGCTGTATCATAACAATATTGTCTGCATTACCTGCAGACAAGAAAGCTGAGGCAAGATCCAGAGTTGACAGAGATGCCGATAATCAGCAGCTTCTTCAGTTGGAAGAGAAGGATGTTGTATCATCTGTAGCTACTGTACTTTCTGATCTTTGTGGCCCTGGAGAATGGATGCCTATGGAGAAACTTCATACGGAGGTAAGTCTTAATTGTTTTTTTCCTCATTGCGCACTTAGGTTTTGCTGTCTGTGGTCTCACTTGGAAGTTGAGTTTCATCAAATGTGTAGTAAGTAGTAACAACTTAGAGTTGGTCCTATGGCACACTAGAGCATCTCCGAAATTGAGTATTGTGGATAATGAATGCAATCCAACCTATCTCTATTTTGATTCTCCAAAATGGAGACTTAGAATTTGAGTCTCCAAATTTGGAGACCCATGGGACATTTTGGAGATTCAATTCTCCAAAATGGAGATATTGAAATTGTGAAGCGAAGTCCCACATCGCTTAGATACCAAAGTAATAAGAAGAATATAAGTGTGAGGGCACCCTCACTTCAATAGCTAGCTTTTGGGGTTGAGTTCTACCCAAGACCGTGTAACATGGTATCAGAGTCGGGTATGCCAAGGATGGGTAGGGTGCGTGTCCCTGGCCTGCACGTGGCAGGTGCTGTCGAGTGAGCACACTCGGCGTGAGGGAGGGTGTGAAGCGAAGTCCCACATCGCTTGGGTACCAAAGGAATAAGAAGAATATAAGTGTGAGGGCAACCTCACTTCAATAGCTAGTTTTTGGGGTTGAGTTCTACCCGAGACCGTGTAACAGAAATACCTTTACCCTTGTGTTTTGACTTTAAATTTCAATACCATCCGTATCCTCTGTTTATTTTTGTGAATAGGTGTAACTTTTATTGAATAAGTTTAGTCTTCATTAAATTTGGTCGTGCATAGGCTACAGTTTGTTACAGGATCAGCTTATTGTTAACTGTATCTTTTGGAAAAGACTGGTAAAAGATAAGCTTGTTGATGGGCTCATCCAAAATTTTCACTGGTGATGCCTGAGGATCTCCCCTATTTGTCTCATTTTGCATGTTTTAATAGTGGCATGTTAACCTGCATTTGACTTTTAGAAATTGGAAACAGCATTAACTTTTCTGGTCAAGCACAGCTAGGATAATCACCTTTAGAGCCTTAGCATACAACGAAATGCTCTGGGATGATAACATTTATATGTTACATAACCAAATGTCCCTCTTTTCCCCATCCCTCTGTAAACATTTTATGTTGCATATTCGCTCAAGGCATCCAACCTCTGACTTAAAGTTAGTTTGGGAGGAGTGGTGTAGTGTCCTTACTTTTCTTCATTCTGTCCACCGCCGAACGAGTAAAAGGGGACTGTTGCTAGCTTCTCCATGTTGACTGCCTAGTACTCGACTCGTAAAGAAGACTCACTCACCTTGTCAGGTCATATATAATATAGGGTTTATGGTCCCCTTGGACAAATCATAGACGCTTCGTCAAGAGCCGTCTCTTCGTGCAATTGTTCAGACTTTTAGGGCTTTTGTTGAATGTCCTTGGAAATTCCCTCTTTTACCCTCTCTTGCTGAGGAAACTAATTAGGCTATTTTGCATTGCATTTTAAATGAATCCACCATATCATCCGTTAGCAGTTACCTCAGGTTTTCAGCGCATGTTTCAAGTTCCTCGTATTCATGCTAATCACCCTGCATTCCTCTTGCTGTTGGTTCTTTTCTACTTAGCCCATTCCTTTTCTTATACTACTTAAGTTTCTTATACCTCTGAGAACTCTAATTTACAGGAGCTCTTCTTATTCTTGTTTGTGCAGTTGGTGGAGCATTACAGCACTGTTTGGCATCACAGTCGTGTAAGGAGATATCTCACATCCGAGGACTACCCTGGTCCAGAATCTAAGGGAAAACCATGGTATGGTCTGCTTATGTTGTTGAGGAAATACCCTGAACATTTTGTGATCAATACAAGGTCCAAGGGCCGGGTGACTCTAGAGTTCGTCTCTCTTGTCTCGCTGCTTTCGTGAGAATTTGCAGCCTCTACAATCGTCTAACTTATTATTTATCAGGAAGTGAGAATCGATGTGAAATGTGCGCTTGTAAATGACTCCGTGGACATAAATTTGAGTTGGGACTGTTTTTGGCATTCAAATATGTTGGAAACGTGTCTTCTTGTTGTCCTCTCAGTGCCTCATTGCTGTGGTTTTTCTACTCAAATCTGTGCTTCCTCTTAACAAAGAGACAGATCGGTTACTATCCGTCTTCTCCAATTTGTTATTGTGGGTTGCAATGTGTTAAAATGATTTAGCTAGTTCATTTTATTTTTGGGAACCATCAATATTTTACATGTAGATGATTGTGATTTATCAGGAAGCGAGAACCATTGTAAAATGTTGTTGGCTTGGTTGTTTGTTTCAGCTTGTAAATGACTCCGAGGATGTATATTATTTTGTGTTGGCAACTTGGCATTGTTTGAGGTGATTCCATTTTGGAAAGCTTTTTACTCAATGGCAGTTAAATAATGAATTCTTATTGAATTAAAGACAAAATCTGCTACCAACATACAGTATATGAAATCCATTATATTCTGCCCTAATAGGGGCCTTTATACTCCAAATTCAAGACAAAGCAATAAAAAATGGTACAATCAGATAAGTGGATGAATTGCGAGATCACAAGTTCTCAGTTGTGACCCTGAACAAAAAAGTTCAAGATGTGTCTGGCTCTAAGTCTTCCGAAGCTGAGAAGCCGTTCACACCTTCATCACCTTCCCATTCACTATTCTGCGCTGAAGGCTCGGTCTTTCTTCGCAAGCCTGCCCCACTTCTTCTCCGGTGTCCTGAAGATACCATTATAGAAACTTATTCAAGACCAGAAGATGGGAAAAACAAGTGGATCACAGAAGTATTGAGAGTTGGTAAGTTTACTTTTGTTTGTAATAGCAGAACGAGTCACTGCTAAGAAGTCGTCCCACTTGAATTTCCTAAGTTCTTGCTTCTCCTCCTCTGAGAGTTCAAAGTTAGGTTCCCTCCCACACATAAAAGCAGCCCTGCAAATCGGAAAAACCTACTAATCAGTGTCTCAAACATTTGCGTCATATCCGTCTCAAATAGCTCCGTATAAACAACACAAAAGCTACAATTTGGGTATATTACAGGCTCCTTGCTCATGTCGGAAAAAAGAGAAACCCCATGAAAAATTATATCAAATACAAGAGGAAACAGGAATAATGAGGCCAGTAAGGTGCCTGCACCTACAAATGAAAGGATTTGTTCCACCATTATGACCGTTAGGATCAAGACAGCGAAAACTGAAAACAATCAACTAGCAAGTAATTCGGCTAATTGAAAGATATGGATTACACACAACTTTTTCTCCATTGAATGGAGAAGCCTCATAGCCTATCTTTCTTTGCTATAAATGGTCTGGAGACACTCTAGCGTCTAGTCCTCATTGAGATATATGATATGGATTCTTCTTATCCTTTTCTTTCCTGGGTGGCCTTGATATGGTGTATCAGTGAAGGTAAATTGGTGTTGATACCTGTCGTACAAACGAGCAGCTTCTTCTTGAGAGCCGACTGTCCCCAAGTGGATTTGTTTCTTGTCCACTTTTATTGCTGCCTGCCATTTCAAATTCTTAAAATAGACACCTCTCATCAAACATGGTTCTTGGTTTTCAAAATGCTTTCTCCGGTGTCGCTTTCTGCGCTTGACTTCTGGCACTAACACACACACAAAAAAATACTTAATGCATTAGCTTAAAGATAAATGGTATTGCTGAGTGAGACACCAATACACATGCACACAAACGAAAAAACCTGGATATTGTTGATTATGCTTCTCTTTTGATTCGCTAGAACCAGACGCATTTGATGACCCAGGAAATACTCTAGAAATGGTTTCCTGGGAATCAGTAAAGAGAATATGTATATAAGCTTGAGGTACAGGGTAATGGACACAAATGGTTGGTCATGCTTCGGGATGATAAACAATCTATCTAGTGTGCCATTTTAGTATCTCAGAGTCGCAGTGATATGACACAGTTCATCAGCATGGGCAGAATATTGAAAGCATACTATGATGATTTCGGAAACTAGAAATTGTGTCATCCAACCACTACAAAACTTCATGATAGGAAAGTCATTGGAACGAATTACTTGCAGTGAGATGCAAAGACTACAAAAGATCTTTACAATTTTAACTCTTTGTCTTCGACTATCCCGCACTTTGATAGAGCATAGGTAAATTATGCAACAACTCAAACTCTACTCTCAATAACTAATAATTGCTTTGATAAATGGTGATGAAATTAGAAGGGCATGACTAACCCATTGACAAACACATTAATCATAAGCAGTGCAAGACTTTCACCACTATAAGCAAGAATTAGAAGGGCATGGCTAACCCATTGACAAACACACTAATCATAAGCAGTGCAAAACTTTCACCACTATAAGGTGCCCTTAATCATGCTTCTCGAAGAGCAGTCATGGAGCTCCTCTATGATAACAAAAATATAATTCCCTAGATTAGTTCTCAACAAGTAGGTTTGTGTAAACAAGTAGCTCTTGACAGAGCTCAATGGAGGAAAAGGATTCATGTAGCCGACCCCAAGTGATTGGGACATAAGGCTCGGTTTGGTTTGGTTTAGTTCTCAACAGCTAGTTAACTGTTGTATAAGACAAGCATATGCTGGAGTAAAACGGCAAAAGCACATGAATGGGCACCCTCATTTCGGTTCAAAGAAGGCTTTATCCACTACTGCAAAATCAAAGTGGCAAAGACAAAACATATAGATCAGTTTAAGCCTACAGAACTCAAATAAGTCCATCCCTCCTTTCTCCTGCAAATGTACATGGTCTTTAATTCGTTAGTAGTTACAGTAACATTACTAGCATCTTACTGTTACACCCTCAATTTGTTAGCTACTATCTCATCGGAAAATTTAGTAGACAAAATTTGATTCTCATGAGATGCCCAACATTACTTGACATTTCACATTTCACTTAAATCTATAGTTTAGTAGCAGACCAAGAAGAATTTTGGTTGAAAACTTCACAAAACCACGGTATTGCTTATGATTATTGTCAATTACTAGAATGATCAAATTTCTGCAATAATAAATGGAAAAGAACAAAGCTAAGTAACAGACTAAACAGAACTATACGAACTCATGCTAACCTCCTTAGTTTGCTCAGCTTCAACCAAAGGCATAGGATGAATACTGACTGTTCTGGTGCTCTGGACAGGATGTTCAGGAGTATTTCCGTTGTCAAAAAACCTGGGAAGTGGTGACAAGAATGAACTTCGCCCTACAAGATGGGTGAATCAGGTTTGCTTCAGCACAATATCAGAAGATTTAATGCAGCACAGACTCTTTCACTAACTTCTACATATATTATGAGGATCGGTTCATCAAGAGGATGGACAAATAAAGCCACGCCAAAGAAGTTAGAATGCAATATATCGTAACAAAAAAACCATTCATGGTCTCTCAAAATGGTAAGTAACTGTCTCATGCTTGTTAAATGAGGTACTTCATCACTAACTATAGCGAATTCAACTTTGACGTACCGGAGCAAAGTTTCAAGAGTCTGCGCCTTCGTATGCTCACCATGGTTGAACCTGCTATTCCTAAAACTGCAAGGTCATCTCGTTGAAGCCCTTAGGCTATTACACAAATAAGTACAACAATAACAGACATATATGCTAAGGCAATTTCCAGAGACAGACTAACTACTAGAAACATTTGGTATTTAGTATTCGAAATAACAGTCATACAGAATTTCCAGACTTTCTAGTCCTGTCAGGTAATAACATGAAAATGGTATCAAAGGGACCATAAACAAGATAACATATTCAGACATCTGACACAACAACAGGATAATAAACGGTTAAGGGTGTATATAGAACACTAAGCCTGAAGAAAATCCAGGCCATTTCTCACTTTACACTACATCGGAGTGTGAGACATGACAAAGAGATTGAACATACAAGGACTGACATTCTTTAACCAAGCAATACAGTAAGTAGCATGACCCCAATTTGCTAAACCAGAATCTCACAATGTGGGGTGTCATTGCCTGAATGAAGGCCATTAACAGCCAAGGGACCTTCTCAGTAACAGCCTGTCTACTTACGAATTTTTCAGCAAATCTCCACTAATAAAGTTTTATCATTAGAGGTGGCTCAACCATTATGCTGTAAGCCCATTGAAACTTCTGTTCTTTCTAAACCCCCAATTGTGAAACAACTAAAGAAATAGGCCTCATCAGTGATGTTTGAATTAAAGCCTCTAACACCCTTGGGCTGCTACTGTCTGCTAGCTACTATCATCAGATGATGACAGGAAGTTCAATCAAAACAGTTGGCCACTTTCCAACTCAAAGCAGCCAAATGCCCAAGCAGATCACCACTCCCGTACATTGAAAACATATAAAAGCTAGTGCATATGTGCAGCTTGTGAGCTATATCTATATGTAAACTAATATTATGCACATTGATAGAAACAACTACAAAAACAAAGACCACTTTTTCTGTAAGACATAAAAGTAGCCCCAGATGGGTACGTACCACACTTGAAGGTGGTGCCAAGACCCCAAGTACCTCATGCCAAGACTCTCAACGCAAATTTCGGGAAATTTCCATTTAAGAACCATGATGAGAGTACTAAATCAGGTGAGCAGAAACAACCCCTTCTTTGTCGTACCCGAAAAGAGGTGAACAACAGCGCCCCCTTCTTTGTTGTACCCGAAAAGAAGAAGCTCATTACAAGGTGGTGGGTATGCAACTTCAGTAAAGAAACCCCAAATTCAAGGCTTCGAAGCATCTAATTCAAAACTGGTGAGGCTGCTCATATACTAACACGTGGGGAGGTTATTACGTGGGACAATCGGTAACACTCCCCGCAGTGTGAAGAGGTAAACAAAAGATTCACAACGTAGGGATCATCATACTTATTAAACAAACAAAAGAGAATTGATTTATAGAGTTTGCCAAAAATCTTTGAAGGCCAGCTTTTATAATTTTGGAGCATCCAACTCAAAATCAATCGAAAGTGCATAGGGAAGATGCCGGGCTCACAAGCTAGTTTGGAGGTGATAATCAACCGCTTAAGACATACTCTAATATAAACAGACCTAAGCCCTCCATTCCAAAGAATTTCTATCCTCTCTCCTACGATAAAAGTCAACCCTCGCCAACCTACCACCTTTGAGGGGAAGGGGAGGAATAACCCCAACTAGAAAGCACAAAGCCCAATACCCACTTAAAGAAAACGATACCACAAAAATTAAGAGAAACCCATACGGCCGAGAAGAGTTCAAACCCATAAAAAGAAAAATGCCCCAAAAACAAGAAACTCAGAGTCAACTTGACTCAGTCGAGACCAAGGCGGCACACGAAACTCAGAGAATCTTGAGCTAACCAAGCAAAGTGGTAAGTCATTACAAAAACAAAGAAAAAGAGAGTCTTGTGTTCATACCTGAGGGGTAATAACGAAAAGGTGGTGGAAAGAGGGCATAAACCCAGGAAAATCAAACTGGGTCTTGACGGAAATCGACGGGCAGTGAGTGGATTAGGAAACTAGGGTGGCGAGGGTGGAGAGAGACAGAGAGAGAGGGGTTGCTCATGCATCTACCACCTTTTGGTTTATTTCTCTCCTCTCATTGTGCCCTGTTTGGAGAGAGAGGAAGGTGGTGGAGGTAATGGCGGAGAGAGAGAGAGAGAGAGAGAGAAGATTGTTGGTTGAATAAGAGAAGAGGAACGTAAGCTTCTATGTACTTTAGCTAGGTTTTTCGAAGGACGGAAAAGCCCTTGTGAATATTTCCCAAAACAACTGGAATACCATAGGTGGAATTACCATATTACCAAAATAGCCCCCAATGATGAGACTGTCTTGTTTGTACTCTGCCATTATTGGAATTCCATTATTTTGTCCAACGTTATGTCTTCTTATCATTGTTGTGTCGGCATTGCAAATGAAATCAGCTGATAATTATTTTGAAGAGAAAAACTATTTCATGGTGCTTTTCGTTAATAATGGTTTACGGAGGTAAATCGTGAGAATTTAATAAAATTTTTTAGGGGAAGAGTTGAACTTTTTCCCAAAAAAATTCATTAAAATTCGGATTGTCCAATTTCAAAACGAACGACTAAGATTAAGCAGCAAATTACCTCTTAACAGCGACTCCATGATAAGGCATACTTTATTTCGAATGGAGCTAAAAGTTTAGTTTAGCAAAATACTGTCACTACAAGTTAGGGATTCAAGTAGACAAATACTTCTCTTTATATTCTCCTCAGGAAAGTTACTCTATTTTGGTGGATGGCAATAATTAAGGTTGCAACATAAATATGAAATCATGTTTTTTTTAATTACCACTAATTAAAGTCCTTACATTCTCGAATTAAATAAAAACATGTTATGGAGTCGATGTATAAGATTGTGATATAAGCACCAAACAATTAAGTGCAAGTTGTCACGCTATTATCAATTGATACACTTGAATTATTTTGATGTCTTATTCATATACAAAAGATCTTATTTTAAATTCCACCATATATAGAACGGCGCAAAAAGATGACTATTTAATTGGCTAATTTGCATGACCTTCTTGACGTATAAGTAATACTCCTATTTTGCAAGCTTCTAACTTCTTGTGTTATTTGATGATACAAATAGAAAATGAAAGTCTAACCTACACATATATATACCTTAAATCAAGGCACCTATGAGGAAAAAAAAAATTGTTCCGCACTCTGGTTTAGATTTTATTTGGCTTATTAACTTTTTTGGTCCTCAAAGTATTCAAAAAATCTCAATTTAGTTCCCAATATAAAAATTGGAAACATTTAGTTCCCATAGTATCAATTTTGTACCAATCAAGTCCCAAGATTAACACCGTTAGCTTCATCCGTCAAAATAAAGGGCATTCTTGTCATTTTGCACCCAAACTTTTTTTTTTTTTTTACGAAAGAAGAACCCAAACCCCCTGGACGGCCCGATCCCCAAACCCCCAATGGTAAGAAAAGGTGGTGGTGCGGATTCGGGGGGGGGGGGGGGGGGGGGGGGGGGTGGGACGGGGTGGTTATATGAGCTGCCACAGCAGCAACCGCAGCCAACGCGACCCCAACACGGCGGAACCCACCCATCTGAGCCCGAACAGCTCCCTCGCCCTCGCTGCTCGTCCACCAACACCAAGTTCTGCTACTACAACCTATCCAAGCCCCGCAACGTCCCCGTCGGCGGCGCCACTCGCGCCCACAAAAAACCCCACCAACAAATGCTCTCGCACCTCCACTACCACCACCTCTCCTAACTCGAGCTACGACCTGTTACCCATCGGGCCGATTACCCAAATCCACATGCCATTGCGTTCCGTGGTGAACCTGAACAAGAAGAGGTGCCCGAGGTGGAGGGTTTCGCGTCGTTTTTTAATCTGAATGGGGGCGGGTTTTTTTGGGTTGGGTGGGTATGGCCCGTATGGGGCTGGGTTTCGTGAGATAGGATTTGGGGTCTGGTAGGGTATGTGACAGATGGAGGATGTTAGCGGTGAAAATGATGGCGGCGGTGGTGGTGGTAATATGTGGCAGGTAGGGGTGTGGAAGGAGGGTTGGGTGATAGACTGATAGGAGTTGCTATGGTTGGCTGGATCTTGCTATTTCCACACCAGGTGAACGGCTCAAGTGAGCGAGCAGCGGCCATGGCTGCCGCACGAGCTTTTTTATCCCTCTTTTTTTTCTTCTTTTTTTTCCGTTTTTATTTTGACAGAAATTTGGGGGCGAAATGACAAAGATGCCCTTCATTTTGACGGATGAAGCTAACGGCGTTAGTCTTGGGAACTTGATTGGTACAAAATTAATACCATGGGGACTAAATGTCTCCAATTTTTATATTGGAGACTAAATTGAGATTTTTTGATTATTTTAGGGACCAAAAAATTTTTTTTTTTTTTTGATCCGCGACCAAAAAGATTAATAAGCCGATTTTATTTGCATCGACGTAATGATATTTTTTTTTTTTTTTGCTTTCAACCATTCTTTTATTTAAAAAGGTCTCTTGACAGGTTATGTCGCATGTAGCTAATTTTTTTTTTTTTTTTTGATTACTAAAAGGGTAGGAGGAGGCGACCGGTGTAGCAACCCCCCTTGGGCGTGACCGTAGGGGCTCCCAGCCCACTGTGGAATGTTCGGTTCGAGCTATAGCTACTATCCGTGAGGACAGACCGTCACCACAGCACCACCTAGGTGCACAGCTGGCATATGGCCCTCCATGAGTCCCTCCAGCGCATATAAGTTTTTTTGCCACTGGAGGGGCTCGAACTCGAGTGCACATGGAGGGAAAGGCACTCAAGCCCCATCACCCAGGCCAGCTGGGCTACCACCCTCGGTGGTGCATGTAGCTAATTAGAAAGTCTTTTTTCTTTTCTTTTCTTTTCTTTCTTTCTTTCTTTTTTTTTTTTTTGCAACTTGATAGTTTATAAATCTAGATTGAAACTCAACAAGCTAACGAGGGTGACTGTTGGCCTTGGAGTGCCCATATGGATTTGGTTACACAATGTCACTCTTGCGACTGCTCTAAAAACAAACTTGCGGGTGCGATGTCGAATGCCATAAAAGACTTAATTGAAGCCTTCGCTAATACCAATTGGTTTTATGAGAGACAAAGGAAAAACGGTCCGACACTAACTAAGTTGGCTAGCGCTTGTGAGCAATTTAATTTTTAGTTAATTTAGAAACTAAATTTTTTTAGGGCTTGTGGGCCGCGTCATGAGCATCGTTCTTCTTCTTTCAAGTACGTTGTACAGTTTTCTGATAACTCAAATGTCCAGGCTACCTTGCGCGTACTACGATCAATTCTGGAAGATCGATTCCACCGCCCACTAGGGGTCCTCATTAAAGACAGAGCAAAACTCTATATGGATTGGCCCCAAAAAAGTTGGCTTGAGAGGTTTTGAACATGAGATTTTAAAAGTGAGTAAATTTCCAAGTTCAAGTCTTGACCACCAGGCCAACAGCCCCTTAGGGTTGTTTCTTAGTTAATGACATAGGAGTATTTGAGGGGCATTACTTATTTGCTTAAGCTGTGTCTAAATTAAGACGTAAAATAAACAAAGACATACTCAGAGACGAAATCATCAAAGAGAGTTGACGTTGATAAAAAAATACCGAACGAACCTTAACAATTTGAGATTCATGAGGTAGCAGGGGTTTTGTTAATAATGTCAAAAGATGCACATAGAAGGAGAAAGTCTTAAGGTATTCCTAATACAATAACAAAAGAAAAACGTTCAGATCCTCCCCGGTTTAATTTAAACTATGAAGACAATGATAGTTAACCGGCCAGCTAGGAGAAAACCACACGTATGTTGTATGCAGTTCAACATACAAACAAACAAAACTAAGAAGGGGTTGTTTTATTGGTTGAAAATTGAGGGCCGATGCAAGATGTATATAGTGGTGTTGTGGAGTTCCTTACAGATAGTGACGGAACAATACTCATAGACAGAAAAGACGTGGTTGGCGGAGCCAAGAATCTTGGGCAGTAGGGTCAATATTTCAAAACATTCTTCACACAAAATATATATCTCGATTGTATCCCTTGTTGGAAAATATGCATGCATTGCAATTGTGACTTCTTTTGCATTCAACTAGTATTATCCACACTTATTGGCCTATGGTTGGCAAAATTTTAATGTTAAAAAGAGGGCAAAGTTATTTTTTAGTGGGGTTGCTTCATACATTGGTGAATTTCGTTAGAATTATGAGGTCAAATTCACAAGATGTCGCAAAAAAATTTAAGCAAATGAATGGGTAAATGAGGAGGTTAGTATTTGACCAAGTGTAGCTCCGCCCACTATACATGCACCTCCAATTTAAGTTTAAGAAAATAAAAAAACAAAAAAACAAAAAGGCCAGCAAAATGGCAACAGAGAACTAGAAGGAAAGGGTAACAGCGTCATTTAACATTTTGAAATTGGGATCTCTAAGTGAGATAGGCCAGGGACAATTTGGGAATTGAAGGGGCAGTGTAGGGTAGACAAAGTCATGGACAATTATTACAAGGGGTGCTACTGGAGTTGGTTGGTGACTAGCAAAGCCGAGGGAGCAAGACCAATGAATGAGTGAGATAGTGAAAGAAATATTATTAGCACCGACGATGGTGTGATTGGATGGACGGCCTACCATCCTCATATCCAATCCCCAAGCCTAATTAACCCACGACTATTTGTTCTCTCTCTCTCTCTCTCTCTCTCGAGAGAGAGAGAGAATGTCCGAACTTGTTTATGCACAGAATTACTACTCCAATCATAGATCTATGAACGAGAACAGATTTATGCGGATGTGTTTGAAATTGTTTAATACATGTGGATATATCTCATACGATAGATAGATGTTGGGCATAACACATCGTCGGACGATTCTAGGCACACTAGTGTGTGGAGCTATGCCATTTTTGATTGTGGATGTCGGTAGTATGTCTTCTACTTATGCACACCTTAATTAATATTAAAAATTTAGAATTAATGATTTGACAAACTTGCCTGGCCCCAAAAATGAACTAATCCTATTAATATATCGGATTAGAGAACTATTCTTAGGGGGTGTTTCTTGTAGTGAAAAATTTGTAGATTTTTATTTGTGATTGAGAAGTACTTGTTAGGTACTTTCGGTAGTGAATAAGTTGTTGAAAAATCTGTGAGTGTTAGGATTGTAACACACACGCACACGATTTACGAGTATAAACACAGTAAAGAATAAACACAGAGATATACGTGGTTCTTCAAAATAGGGTACGTCCACGGGAGAGAGAGCGGCTACTGTTCTTTATTATCACAATATCAGTTCATTAGGGTTTTACAATAGAGAGCCTTTTATAGTCACCTTATTCCAACCCTAAGTAACCCTAACCCGTTACTTACTGCGGTAGGCCTACAGCTTAAAGCTGTAGAGCTACGCGTGTCTCTGGCCAACAACTAGTCTCATTCGTAGCCCTACAGACCAAAGCTGTAGCCCTACCGCATTGACTAGCGGCCCTTTCCTGACTTCTCTCGGCGACATCCAACACGCCTATTCTTTGAACTCCTCTGTATCTCTCATACTTAACATATGAGCCACAGTTCCAACAATCTCCACCTTGGCGAATACACACTCGCCTCTTCAGGAGATAAACCACAACCCCCCCCCCCCCCCCCCCCCCCCCCCCCCCCCCCCCCCCCCCGCGACCCGGCGCATGCGCACTTCTCTGGTGACCTTCGGCGATGTTCCGACCACCGTTGTGATCGTCTCTTCAAGCCCCATCCGACCATGTGCTCTAAACTCGTCTTCGATCATCCACAACCTCGGGCTATTCAAAACAGCCGCTCTGCCCGTCGCCGACTCCGTCCGCTGCGATCGAATGGCTTCCGAGCCTTCATCCGGTGACGAAATTCAACCCCGTCACCTCCTATAGACTCGTCTCAATGAGGTGCACAACCCTTACTGGTCCGATTGAGTTTTCAGACGGCTCAACCGAGAACCCAGCAAAAGGTATGCTCTGTGCTTCTTCCAACGATGTTGTGCTTTCTCCGGTGACCTTCCGCTGCATAGCCACATCTCCGAACCAGCAACCTGGCTCTGATACCATTTGTAGGATTAAGCGCTTACCATTTTACCAAAATCCGCAGATAGTGGTAAAGACGCAACTTTATTTCCCCCCCCCACCTAGCACCTGCCCGCAAGCAGCATGCCATCCAAGGGAGTCGAACCCGCGACCTTGGCTTTGATAACACTTGTTAGGATTGTAACACACCCGCACATGATTTACGAGTATAAACACAGTAAAGAATAAACATAGAGATATACGTGGTTCCCCAAAATCGGGTACGTCCACGGGAGAGAGAGCAGCTACTGTTCTTTACTATCACAGTATCAGTTCATTAGGGTTTTACAATAGAGAGCCTTTTATAGTCACCTTATTCCAACCCTAAGTAACCCTAACCCGTTACTTACTGCGGTAGCCCAAAGCTGTAGAGCTACGCGCGTCTCTGGCCAACAACTAGTCTCATCCGTAGCCCTACAGACCAAAGCTGCAGTTGGAGCTGTAGGGCTACGCGCGTCTCTGGCCAACAACTAGTTTCATCCATAGCCCTACAGACCAAAGTTGTAGCCCTACTGCATTCACTAGCGGCCCTTTCCTGACTTCTCTCGGCGACATCCAACACACTTATTCTTTGAACTCCTCGGTACCTCTCATACTTAACATATGAGCCACAGTTCCAATAGTGAGTATAGAGTTACTGTAGCAAAAAAAGAAGAAGTTATTGTTGACAACTTTTTTGTTAATGGAAACGAGATGGTAAAATGCGTTAAGTTTTTAGTGTTTTATGTTAGTGGAAACACCCCTTATATGATTGGGTAAGACAAACTATGCTCTATTAATTTTTTTTTTTATTTTTAAGAAGCTCTATTAAATTGATCTATTGGTATTACTTTCTCACTTTAATTTAATTTTATTGTTTATTTTGATACTTCAACATTTAAAAAGAACACAACAATTTAATGCACTGTAAGCTTTAAAATAATTCTTCCCAAAGTACTATACATCCACGATGATTTTGAAAAACTCACACTCTCTATGGTTTGATTTCTCAAGTGGACATTGTGTAGGACAGTACTCCAAAATAAATCCATATATATAAATTAAACAAGACAAAAATTATCAGTACTTAATTTATTAGCAGTTCTTTTATAAAAATGCAAATACTATATATACCACTAATCTAGACGAAAGGGATGAGACTGGTGGAGTTTGAACATAGCACTTGTGCATGGAGTATAAGACACCTACCACATAGCTGTCGCTCCATTTGTTCTTTATTAGCAGTAGTACTTGACAATATGCATTTTTAAAATAGTGTTACGGTTATATTTCTACCTATTCTACCCTCACGCTTCATACTAGTTATGACATTATTTGATGGATGAAATCCTTTCGATATATATCAATTTCAATCACCCTTTGTAAGTCCAATTCAATTCTCGTATCTGGTCTTCATCATTTGACATAATAAGTTCATCGATTTTCAATAAGCTTCCAATCAAGACGAATTCGAATATATATAGCGTTCCATATTCGAAAAACATATATAACAGGTTGTGAAATATGGTTGTAACGAGCTTGTTTATATTTTTAACAATAAGTTGTTCTGAAACTACATTTCGTAAATTAATTAAGCAAAATTCTAGCCCAGCTTGTTCTTAAACACATGCAATGTCTACCGCTGGCAAATCTTTATCCATTTCTGCATTTGACCTGCGCGCAGTACTTCTGGCTTGAAATTTGAACTAATCTAATTAATGCATTATCCCAGAGCAATTTTAATGGTTCTGGTACCTTCTGGTGGGTGTGCCCGACATAAATTCTGGAAAAGCACATTAATACGATAAAAAAAATAAAGGAAGTCTATTTATTTGTGAATATCTCTAGCTAGGTGTTGATCGAAATTAGTTCACACGCGCTTTGACTTTTTTTTGAGACACCATTGCACGCAGGCAGATAACTCAATTGAAGTTAGGACGAAATCCCATGTACACTTATCGCAAAAGAAGTGATAACACACCAGCGAAGTTTCGCACCTGAGTAAATTAAAGAGCCACTATGGCACTGAGTGGTTTAAAAAAGCTTTTTTTGAGTGTGTGTTTGTATTGGAAAGTAAGGTTTTAGAGCAATGCTACATATTCAGAAAACTTACCCCAAACAAGAAAATTAAGGCTTAAAGACTTATTTGGTCCTTACAAATAAGGCTCGGTTTCAATTTCGTCCTCCTAAAATTTTTCGTTTCAATTTTACCCTCATAATTTTGACATGATTTCAATGTTACCCTTACTGTTAAATTTGGATGGAAAATGCTTGTGTGACAAACGGTTGGGTGATTAAAAGGAAAAAGAAAACCCTAAAAACCTTGTAAAAGAAAAAAAGACCCGTAAAAGAAAAAGAAAAGAACTTGTAAAAGAAACCTCCACCCTTCCCACTCTCGGACTCTATCACCTCTCGGCATCTCCTCCTCCACCGTACGGCCTCACCTCCGACCAAAGACCACCCGCCACCTCCGGCCCGTACCCACCACCTGAAACACCTCCCTCACTCCTCCAAATTCCATCCCGGTGGTTTTAAAAAAATAAAAATAAACAGCTGTGAGTATGTGTTTGCCGTGAGTTTCATGTGACCGCCGCCGCCGCGGGCCCCATTAGAGTGCCGCCGGACCACCATGGCGATCTACGGACACCATACAACACTTACCCGGACTTAGAATCGCGTTTAAGGTAGTTTTCCGGAAACCCGTAACTCAATCTGCGTTTTAATGGAGTTTAGGACTAAATTCCTATTGTAGATGATAACCTGTTTTAATTCCAGAAGTTAATTAATTACTGTTTAGTCCTGTTTTCGTTTATATTTAGATCTATCTATGATTAAAAAAAAAAGGCTATCTTTTACTGGGTTTTTTTCTTTTTCTTTTACAGGGTTTTTTTTTTTTGTCTTTTATAGGGTTTTTAGGGTTTTTTTTTTCTTTTTAATCACCAACCGTTTCCCACACAAGCATTTTCCATCCAAATTTAACGGAAAGGGTAACATTGAAATCATGCTAAAACTGTGAGGGTAAAATTGAAACGAAAAATTTTAGGAGGACTAAATTGAAACCAAACCTTATTTGTAAGGACCAAATAAGTCTTTACTTAATTTTCTTTTTCGGAGTAATTTCAAAGCAAGTTAGGTGGGTACGCAGAATTATTGAATAATAAAATGAGTTACTGCATATGAATGGATACTTCAATCATTACTAGAAAGGTATCTTCTGCTAGTTTTTGCAACGTTGTCGACCCGTGGTTTAACAGTTTCCATATCTGCATGTAGTGGACGAGGTTTTATTGGGATATAAAGTTTTTTTTTTTAAAACTGATTTTCGCGTTTTACTTTTTACTGATGGAGCTCTATTTTGTTCATAAAGTTGCTCCACTTTTTACTGATGGCGCTCTACTTTGTTCATAAAGTTGACTTCATGAACAAAGTGAAGCGCCATCAATAAAAAATAGAGCACGAAAATCAAAATCTTTTTTTTTTTTTCTGCCCTTTATGATACCAATTGGGGAATAAAGTTCGAGATCAAGATGTTGAAAAGTTCACCACAAGGTGGTGGACTAGATGGCAAGGGTGAGTGGACTTAAGTGATCCAGGTTTCAATCCCTGCGTTGGCGGGATTTGCGCGAAGAGCTTTTTGTCCATCGAGTATTTAGCTGGGTGGTGTTGTGGTGATGAACAGGCTCGCCTTTACGGACAGTACCTAAGGCTCAAACCAAACATTCCTCATCGGATTGGGAACCCTTATGATTATGTCCAGGGATTGGCGGATTGCTATGCTCGTAGCCCCTTCATTCCCACCCTTTTTACTGTTTAAAAAAAATAAAAAAATGTTGATAAGTTGAAGTTCCCAGAAAATGAAACCTCATCAACTGTCAACCAGGAAACACCAGCACGCGTAAAGTCACCGCATTTGGCACGTGTGGCAACAGTATTGTTTTGTTTTTTCCATTCTTTGACATTATGATTTTGGACTCTATTTCTTCATAAATGCATTTTAAACAAAGAAAACTGATTTTTGCGTTCAACTTTTTACTGACGGCGCTTCAATTTTAACGTAAAGTTACTAGTAACTTCATAAATAAAGTAGAGCGCAAATTTCAATTTCCTAAACAAAACATAATTTTTGAAGCACACTAAAAGTAAATATAAAAGTACATTTTTAAAGAAATGGAGCGCAAAAGTTATTTTTCATTTTTTCATATTCTTCCTATGGAAAAATTTATATAATAGATCAAACTACTTGAACCCCAATACAATTTACTCTCTCTGTCCCTATTTTTTTAGTCCCTTTTGAAAATTTCAACTTTATAAAGAACATAATCATTGCATTTTTTTTTTGCTCCGCATCATTGCATGTTTAATCACCACATTTTTCTATTCTACCCTTTTTTTGATTTTTTTGGGTACTATTGATTTAAAAGTGGAAGGGTAAAATAGAACTTTCATTAACTATAATTCTTTTGGTTTGAAAGTGAGACAATACTTTTGAAACAACAAAAAGTGTTAACCGAGACTAAAAAATAGGGATGGAGAGACTATGTACATAAGGTATCAATTTCTAATGAATAGAGTTTGAACCCACACTTTATCGCACTAGGGTATAGCCACACGGCCCCCTAGGATCAAACCCTCAAATTTTGTTTTAAGTTTGAGCAATGACTACGATTTCTTCATGAAAAGTTATCAATTCGAATCTCCATTCATTTTATGCAAAATAAATTTCCATGCATGGACAAGGGGACGACTTATATTAGGTGCGTTTAACTTATTTCAGAGCTAAACGTTTCTCTCACATGAAATGAGACCTACATATACATTACACCCATCTCACACGATAGAGTGTTACTAATAACCGTTGTAGTATTCAAATTTATAGAAACTCCGTATTGAAGGACAAGTTTGGGAAAATGACAACCAAAGACATGTTTTGATAATTAATACCTACCCGTTAAGAATATGTTGAGAACATTTGTTAATACTGAAAATGTTCTTGGCGAGTATTAATTATCAAAACACGCCTTGAAGGACAAGTTTGGGAAAATGACAACTAAAGACGTGTTTTGATAATTAATACCTACCCGTTAAGAATATGTTGAGAACATTTGTTAATACTGAAAATGTTCTTGGCGAGTATTAATTATCAAAACCAGGGGCGGAGGGAGCAAGGGACAAGGGGGGGCGGCCGACCCCGCTGCCTCCCAAATTTTGTTAGAGATTGGTATAATTTTTACCCAATTTTTACTCATTTGACCCCCCTTTAAAATTCATTTTCGCCCCAACCCATATATAAGGGTTTTGTACTTAGGAAAAAGAGGAGTCAAAATAGAATTTCTACTCACAAAAATTCTCAAAACGTCGCTCTTGCACTCTGAATCATACATAGTTCAATTTTCGACCCCACTGGACGAAAATCCTGGCTCCGCCCTTGATCAAAACACGTCTTGAACCGTCATTTTCCTGAAAAGTTTTTGACATTCTTGTCCAACTTAACAAAAAGAAAAGAAGAAGAAGATATTGTTGTGGGCTGGGTAGGGAAGCCCATCAGGAAATCGCAATTTCGGGACCTCAGGCAAAATTGCGATCGTGGGCTGGGTAGGTAGCCCATCATGAGATCTTGGGCTTGTGGGCTAAAAACGGCAATTGGGCTGCTCGACGGCCTCGCCCGCTGCCATCCACAGCATAAAATATAAGGGCCTGGAAACGAACTGCGTTGGCAAATGCAAGGATTAGGGTTTACGAAATTTGAGGGTTTGTTGCAACTGTAAAAGCGTTGTGACTGTTTCCGTTCGAAATCAAAGGCGCAAAATGATCTACGACGTGAATTCACCCCTCTTCAGGTCCTTCCTCAGCCAGAAGGGAGGTTCTTCTGACAAGAGGTATTCGATTCCCCCTCACTCGCTCTCCTTCTGCGTAATTTTTTTGATGCCTTCTCTTTGTGTATATACCCATACAAATATGTATATATATGTATTGTGTTTGTGTGTTGGTGTATCAATTAGTATAGCCTTCTTGGGTTAGTTTGTGTGGGCCTGTATAGATTCCTGTTCTTTCCGTTTTGTTGCTAGGGTTTGCGATGGTGAAATCCGTTTTTTGGAAAAAAGATTTGATCTTTTTAGTTTTTAATAATAGGAGAACTGGTTGGTTGTGATTGTGCCGATGGGGAAGTCGGCTTCAATTTAATGCTTTTCTTATGGTTTTGTATGATTGTGTAATGGGATTGTGTAAGGGGCTGCATTTTATGCTTGATGATAATCTCAGTCTCGGAGTAGAGATCAATGAATTTATCCGACTGATGTAGGCAGTGCAGTGCAATGCAAAAAAGGTCGTAAGTTGGTGGTTAGAAAGACTGGATTGTTGAATTGGTTATTGAAATTCTGAAGCAAGTTGCGAAAACCTTGAATGGGTCAGGCTCTAATGTACTTTTCTCTTGTTGCAAATTCTTAGCATTGTCATCGTCATCCTGATGTCTATGTGGTTTAGCATGATAAGGCAAGCCATTTTTCACCGGGAAATTGCCTTGTTTTTTTTTCACTGCTTGTTGGTAGAAATGTGAGGGCTGCAGATTGCTACGCATGTAGTTACGAACTTCTTGTTAGGTGGAATTTATTTACCAATTTTGTCATGTAATGTGAGGTGGAAAAATTCAGTCTACTAACCTTTTGGTTGAGGTTCGAAAAAGAGGACAACCACTTTGTGCACTTGATGCCTGCTGGTTAGGCTTAAACCCAATTTACTGCGCCTGGACCCATTATACTTGTTTTTGGTGGCAAATGATGCTGGAGGTTAGTTTGGAAAATTGATTACGTCCACCTCCAAATTCATGCATTGATATTTGATGGTGATTCTTTCTTCATCTTGGATTGAATTTCTCTGCAACGGTGACCAAGGCTGGATAACCACCACTTTTATGCACTCATTTCTAATGATAAAAAGCATTGATAATTGCTTAGCTAAAAAGAAAAACCAGATTGTGTAGTTGTTGGGTTTTTAATTCACTTCTGACATTTGATTCTAATTGTTGAAAATATAGGAAAAACGAGGAGCAGAAACCAAAGGAACAGAGGCCAAAAGCTAGTGAAAATAAGCCTGTTATGAATGAGTGATAGCTCCATGCTCAAGCTTCTTGTGGCACGGGGTAGGATCTTTTAATTGCTAGAATGAACAATCTTAAGCACCTATTTTGAAGGGAATTCGGCTACTGATGAGACTTGTGTTTGAGCTTTGTATGATGTTCTTCCTATGTAATGTTGCAAGTCATGTTTGAAACACAATTTGCTTTAAGGAGTTGATCCTTTCATGAAGATTTGATTTGAAGTTACAGTAAACAGCACTTGGAAGATGCTGCAGTTACTTAAAGCCTAAAGGGTACCTAGTCTTTGTGGTTGCAAGCCTGCCCTGGTTTTGCCCAATTGAATGTTTCTGTTGTGATGATTTTCTGCTTCTGTTCGATATATATGCTTGGTCTTTGGATTGTAGACTTCCTTTTCTTTTTCTACTATGCTACTACCACACACACTTACGCACACAATCACACAAACTCTCTCACATCAAACATGGAACCCACACACATTATACATATATTGGGTGTGTGGGTCCCGTGTTTAATGTGAGAGAGTTTGTGTACTTGTGTGTGGTTAGAGAATTATAGTAGTATTGCTTCTTTTTATGTTTGGGTACTAGCTTCTGATTCTCTTCCTGAGCCTATTCAACTTTATCAGACCCCCTACCAATAATTACGGTGGGAACACTTAATTATTAGTAGTGTCTAAAGGAAAGAGGGTGCATTCCTGTGAAAGAGAAGGTTAGGGACAGATGGGTGTGGTCAATAAGCTGTTATATAGGCAAGTGATACATAGTCAATGGCCCTGGGTCCCATGGTGCTTTACTGTGATAATCCAGCCGTGTCTGAAGCTCACTTTGTGGCCTGAGCCTAAGAAACTAAGAAAGGATCCGATGGGGAAATTTCTGTGATTGGAAAGGCAACAACAAACATATGGGTCCCTCTTGTGGGGATAAGGTGCATAGCATAGAAAAGCATGCACTTGAGTGGGCATGAGTACTTCCCCATGTGAATGTGAAACCCACCTTTTACAAAGACTAGAACCTACGAAAGTTCCAAGCCCCTCGATTACCTCCTGTGTCCTAATAGCATTTCTCACCCGCCCGTAACCTTTATTCTAAACTAGCCCCGTATGTTTGATTCAGTTACGGTAATGATATGATTTGCATCGATGGTTCCGAAATATGTATTGGACAGACAATGTCTCGGAGACCATGTAAATTGGATGGAGATTTGAATTCAGGAAAACTGAAAGGCTGGAGGGTTGGGAAAACTGAGTGAGGAAGAATTGGCAAATCAGGATTGTTTCAAATCAATTGTGGACAACAGGATACAAGCCGGAGAAATTTGAAGTGGCAAGTAACCTCAACTCATTTTCAAATTCCATTAGTCCGTTAATGTCAAGAGCAGCTTATACTACGATTTGCCGACACATTGTTTGAGAACACATGTTCTGATCTTGTTGGTGTGAAGCCCTGTGGACCACCTGATTAGTCAAATCTGTTTTTTATTTGCATCTCATATGCTATTTATATTGCCTTGTCCGGTTCAAAAAAAAGAAAGAAATTTATATTGCCTTGTGTAGGCAAGTAAGTGGTGCTGTGAACATGTTATGAGGTCCACTATTTGCTCCACTCTTTATACTTGTTTAATATCAGGTCCATTAAGCAGAAAACGTAGCGGGTCATGTTTAATACCGGAGTAATAGGGGTTAGATGAGAAGTCTGCCTTAAAAAAGAGAGCTTTGAAAGTAGGGTCCTATCTCCAGGTACACCATGTGCTGCTTACCAGGTTAATTAATTACACTTCTACCTTCTGTTGTAAATCTTCCCTTATTATGGTTCTGGGTCCGACTTTCATTTGGCTGGAGATGCAGATTATTGGTATTATGCCTAATGTGATATTGATCTCTTTTACCTAATCCACAAAAGTACGTAACCAGGAATGTACCTGATGCTACGTCCAAAAGACAGCATAATACTGAAGTTTCTTGGGAGGTTTTTTTTAGGGAAATGATTTTGCCATTTTCTCTTTTTGTTAACGTCACTCCCCTGCAAGTGTATTTTTGCACCAAAAATACGGTGCAAAAATACACTTGCAGGAGAGTAGAGTTAACAAAAAAGGGAGTGGCAAAATGAACAATCTTTTTTTTTTTGGCAAGTATGAACAGCAAAAGGCAAAACATCTGGTGGTTAGAGAGGAGAAAAAGTTTCTAAAGAAAGTGCTCTTCTTTGACATTGTTAGTTTCTCTCTCTCTCACTCTCTCTCTCTCTCTCTCTCTCTCTCTCTCTCTCTCTCACAAACACACACACTTACTTTCAATCCCTCTATTCACGCCGCTTTCAATTGCACAAAATCACCCATCTCTTTCCCATTTTCTAAAACCATCAAGAAGACCGGTCTGTCTTCCTCCCATTCCATCACCGTCTTCCATTTTTCAATTCCTCTCTCTCTCTCATAGACCAGAGGGAGAAAATGACTGAGATGTGCTTGTCAAGCACCCCAAGAAGATTGCTACCCAATTCTCTACTCTCCTACTCTCTGACTTGTCCTATTTTTTTCTTTCATTCTCTCACACCCTCTCTATTTCGCTTACTTCATCTTCTTCTCACCATACCTTCTCAAGCTCCTCTCTTTTCTCTCTCCTCTGTTCATCACCACTGCCCTCCTCCTACTTGGTTTCCTCACCATCTCTCCCCTCGAAGCTTCCGAATCCCATGAGGGCTTCCTTCTCTCAACGTATTATACAGTCAGAGAGAGATTATGGTCAACTACAGAAAATGAAGACAGGGAGTTTCCTCTTTTTGAGGAGTTTGAAGCTTACAAAATTATATTTGACACGCCAGCTCTGTGTGCACTAGAAAATTCAGATGGAGTTCCGGAGTTGAGATCAGAAGAAAATTTAGAAGAGAAAACAGTTGAAATTGCTTGGGAAGAGAAGAGAATTGAAGGGTTCTTCAAAGGATTGGAGGAGTTCGAAAACATGACTTCGAATGAAGAAGAGAAGAAAGTTGAGTTATTAGGCATCAAATCCGACGAAGTGAAAAAAGAAGTGTCTTTTGTGAGAAGCGAATCTGAGGCAACGGGCGATAAACTTAGGGATGACACAGTTAAAATCAGTACTAATAGTGGTGGAGAGTACGCGGCGGATAAGCTATTGGAGAGCCCAAGTTCGCAAGCATTTGAGTCAGGTCTCGGGAGCTATGGGTCGATGAGGAAAGAGAAAGAGTGGAAGAGGACGTTGGCGTGCAAGCTTTTCGAGGAGCGGCACAATGTGGGGGGTGGTGAAGGCATGGATTCACTCTGGGAGACGTACGAAATGGATTCGAGCAACAAGGCCAAGCCAAAAGGCAATGACACCAAGAAGAAGAACAACACGAAGAAAATCGTTTACGAGGAGGAGGATTACGAGGAAGAGGACGGCGATGGCCAGTTGTGTTGTTTACAAGCTCTCAAGTTCTCATCAGGGAGGATGAATTTTGGGATGAGGAAGCCCAGTCTTGTGAAGATCTCCAAGGCAATCAAAGGGATCGGGTGGCTGCACAGTGTGACCAGGCATGGCAGGAAAGGGTAAAATTGATATAGATTTAGTCCTTAACTTGTGTCATGTCTTTGACAAGGAAAAATAAAAAACTAGCCTTATGTTAGTTAAGTTTGCATAGCATAATATTTGCGGTTTTCGCGGAAGAAAAGCAAGTATATGTAAGTAATTTCTGATTAGTCATTACACGAGGAGAGCCAATTCATCATCCTGTTTTGCTTGTGTTGCTTCTGGTGTTGTTTCTAGTAATCATCTGCTTTTAGGCATGATAGAAACTGCCTTGACATGCTGGAATTATTTGATGGAAAGCCTCATGAAGCAACCATTTTCCCCTTGTTTTTTTCCTCTCTAAAGAGATTCAAACCAAATTTGCTTTAGTGTCAAAATCAAGTTTCATTTTAAACTTTTATGTGTATCTTCGTTTCTTCAAATGCTTTGTAATCAAATTATCTCAAATTCAATTAAACTGTGGTTCAACAACGGAACCGAACCGTAGTCTGATGGTTTAGATTGGTTCAGTCCTATGCATTTTGTGGATTGATTTGGTTCTCAAAATCTTTGATCCGTAAGAGTCGGTTTGGTTAGGTTTTTTTTTTTTTGAAAGGCAAGAAAATTTCATTAATCTCTAAAAATATTACAAAGATTAATAGGAATAAGGAATGATGACATCAAAATCCTAGCCCGACCAATCCGATCCATACTCACCCCTACCATTTTTCCCTTGTTTCCTCTCTAAATAGATCCAAACCAAATTTGCTTTATTGTAAAAGGGTTGGTCATTTTGTCACCCGTCAGAAATTTTGGTCCTCACTTATCAATGGCATCTCTGGAAAAGCTTACCTTTGTTTAGGACTGAAGGTTTGTCCGTCAAAAAGTCATTTTTTTTTTTTGGGACCACACAGAGTTGTATCCGAAAAAAGTGCCGAGGGGTCACGCCCGATAAACTATGGACTTGGGGGCTGCTGTCCCTTGAAGGGATAGCAGTGTGCTGTCCCGACCGAGGGGGGCCTATCGCGAAGGGAAAAAGGAAAGATGCCAAAAGGATGAATCAATTACAAGGATATGGTTCTTTTTTGTTCAAGGGTATGCCTACCTTCTTTCTTTTCTTTTTTGGTGGAAGGTGTAATAGAAAGCCCATATTCTTCTTGCCTTTCAGTAAAGAGCTCCGACTTGCCTTACCAGTAATTGGCATTCAAACTAGATTTCCTTTGCAAACAATCTGATCATCTTTGGCTCAACTGGCGCTGTATATCCATTTTTCAACCACTGCGAGCTCCCTCTTGTAGCCAGAATCAAGACTCCGCTCTAAAAGTTCTAGAATATCTTTGTGAAATATGTAGAGTGTTTTTTTTTAATGAGTTAATCATATATATAATTTTAGAATTATCTCAAAATTTATCTTGTATGAAAATATATTTAATTTATACTAAAATTCCATCAGAGTTGGAATGGATTTTTGTTTGTGGTATAAAAGAATAATTTATGTTGGAAATCCGGTCGTCGAAATGATGAAAGTGATGGCGTCGTCTCTTTAAACTTGGAACGGTAGAAGCATTCGAGTCATGTTGGATAACGCTTTCCTAAAGACAGTATTTGCCCCCACCAAAAGGTGTGCACCGGGTTACAACAAATCCGCCTTCAAGATAAATCGAATCCGAACTCTAGGTTCTTTCTGTTTGCGTTTGCACAAATGAAGACAGACAGAATATCCGCTAAGCAAATGTAAAACCAAGAACTGATATTCTATTTCCATTTCTAGGAGGAGAATGTGTAGAGAGAAAGAGAGCAATTCTGTATGGAATTTTCTGTCCCTTGAATGACTTTACAAATGGCCTATTTATAGATTTACAAGCACCCTTGTAAGAAAGGTTGTGTCTCTAGTAAACAACCATAAGGAATGGTCATGTCCTTTGAAGACACCAGTTAGGACGAATCATGTCTTTTCCAAGACAATTAGTAGAAAGAAACATGCCTATTAGTAGGCACCCTTTAAACAATCATGCCTCTTGGAGGCACCCCCATGTTTCACATCCTTTCCCAAATGAACACACCCTAATTTAATGGGTGTTACAACCATTTACATAAAGTCGCAACTCATGTGAAAAGTGTAGCAACCTTTCACAAAATTCTCACTTAATATCTTCCGAAAATTCCAAACTACAATTCAATTTTATTTGGAAAAACTCCAACAATTTATGCATCCTCTTTAATCCCCCGACACTTTTTCTCTCGTATTATTTACTTTAAATCATAGAATTCTCGTCTTCTTTATCTTTTTCTTTTTTCTTAATTCACTTTTCAGGCAATTTTATAATTTCATATGGACAAAGATAAAAAAAGAAGAAGAAGAGTGGATTAGAATAAAGGGGAGTAACATGCTTTTCCAATTGTGCACGTAAATAGTCAACCCAAAGTCACTGGAGACGAGTTTTTCTTGCATGTGTTAATGTCGGCATGTAGTCCAAAGAATTGACAAGATGTGTTACCTAAATTAGATCAACATTCTTTTTATAGGCTTGAAATTGAAATTATACCCCAAGAGACATCGTACTTCCCATTATTCCAAGGGAAGACATGGGTTTTTGCTAAATACTCCTAATTGATTTACAAAATCAAACCAATCATAGAATCTCAAGTGCATGTTTATAGAATCTCAAACTCGAGTCACAATAAACCAACTGGGGCTACTTCAGTTGGTCAGGACTCTTGCATCTTATTAGGTGGTTAGGAGTTTGAGTCTTCCCATCTGCGTGTAAGTGTTCTTCCCTTAGAGGGCTTTTCTTTCTTTCTTTGTTTCTACCCTATAATTGGCTTATTTATTGAATTGGTTTGAGTTGTTGAGTTTGGTTGTCTCGTTGGGCTCGTGTTCTGGATATAACGCTTGTACTTCATATCTGATATAAAAATGGCCCATTTTATCGATTGACTAAAAAAACAAAAAACTCAAGTCATAATAACATATTTCCTATACAATGCCGTTCACAAAACAAAAAAAAATCGTACACTGTGATTTCACTTAAAGTAATCGATCTAGACATTGCCGCCAACTCACAAGTAGTGCCGTAGTGGTGATCGTGACCCGCATTTTGCACAACTCTAGGCTGTAGACTCGAATCCAGTCCTTTGCCCGCAACTCGTTGGCTTAGCTGCAACGAAACCACTCCAGTAGCTAAAAATCACTTAGGCGAGGCGGAGATTGTTTCATTCTGATCATGAGCAAAACTCTTTTGCTGATAGTCAATCGGAAACTAGAAGTTCCATCTCCTCCTTAAGAACTCCTCGTTTTCTTGTCGTTATTCACATGCAATAACGAAATTGCCCTTGACGTGTAAAAAGCAAATTAAGAAGTATGGATAGTTTGCTAATGAAGGGTACTTTCTCGTAATTTACATGAATAAGGACAAAAAAGAGCATAGAAGAGTAAAAGGGGAGTGCAAAAGATATTTTTATTATCAACCAAAAAGTCAATTTTTTTTTTAAAAAGTTGGGCACGGTACGGAATACCTCCCTGAGATTTTTTCGTTTGGCAGATCCCTTGAATTGTCGGAAGTGTGTCAACATGCATGCGTCTACATAACAGGAGAGTATATAGAAGGCTTGGAATTATATGGATATGAAAAAAAGTTATTTTTTGTTGCTGGTAAAATGTTGTTAAGTTTCTTGAGATGTGGTTGTCAGCAATTGATTGAGCTATTGTTGAAGGCTTCATTGTTAAGCATGAAGTGGAATACAAGGGTATTTTGGTCATTTAATCATCAGATTTAACAGTTTTTAGAGCCCTAACTTAACAGAAGGTAGAATATGTACATTGTTAGATAAAGTAGAGGAGGTCTATGCTATTTCAGAAACCTCAAGGGAGTCTCTGCTTTTGTCAGAAACCTCACGGGAGGTCAGTGAAATTTACCCAAACTTTAGAGATGACCCCATGGGGTTTTTTAATGACCACATCGCCCCCTGTGGTGTTGGAGTAAATGCAACTATTATGTTTTCCATCCCTTGTGACGATGTGTGTACGCGCCTGTGTCGCATGTGTAGTTGTAAAAAACATGTTTCCCTCCAAAAAAATGAGACTTTTTCTTCCCTTAATGCCATTTTTCTCATCTCTATAAAAGACATACCCTAGTTTCACTCCTCCCACTTCATTATCATTACCAACCAATTGGTCCGACTTTCTTTCCAACTTCTAAATTCATTTATTTACTTTTTAATCATCTTTTACTCTCTTTTTAGAGAGGTTTTTCAACTGTGTATAAAGAAAACCTCTGGGGGTCATCTGCCAATCGAAAAAACCTTTGGAAGGTATTCCGTACTTTGCCCTTTAAACTAACCCCAAAATACTCCTGTGATGAGTTTTTCTTGCATGTTAATGTTGGCGCCCTAGTCAAATGATATTGACAAAATTGTGTCACTTAAAAGAGATTAACTTGCAACAAAGGGCTTGTAGTTGAAATACCCCATGGCAATGTTAATTCTTTGCATTTCTCTTTGGGAAGGAACAAACTTCACAATTTCAAAATACTGTCTCATTGCAGCGAAGTGTTCCAATAATCTCACACTCAATAGTACCTCATTCAGATTTTCCTATACTAATTATCGACAAAAAGTTGGAGCTATTCGAACAACGAAAAAAAGGATCCATATCTATTAGTCTCATGAGTCATGACCACTGGATGCTTAGAAGAAAATACTTGAAACTTTCTTTTCTTCCACAAACAAGAATCTAAATGGTAAGTTGGAACTATTGATTTTGTACCATCCTTTCCTCCCCAATACTGATTATCTCATAAAAGACTTGTTCTCACTTCAATTTCGTTCAACTAAAATCCGGTAGCAGAAATGGGAGACCCCTTGTCCTTCTTTGCCTCGGAACCCAAAAAAGACCTGGCCCGCTGCGTTGCTTGTTTTTCTTGAATCGAAATTAAGTAGTGCTCCGTCTGAAGCCTGGTGGTGCTCTCAACTTTGGAAAAGATGATCTCATCCTTAGCTTCCAAACGATGTGTTCTAAACAAACCCTCCCCAGTTGCCACCAATCAAACAACGTTTTTTTGGATATCGTTTGAATGTCATAACCCAAGTCTTGTTTTGATGGTCAAGAACGTTGAGGAATGGTTCTCCTCCTCGTAACCCTTTTTGGTGGCTTTGGACTTGGGAAATGCTGTTCTGAAACTTCGCCAGGAAACTAAGAGAGAACCGCACCGAACATCAGATCACTAGTCAAGTTGCTTGCGAAAGGAAGAGTTTCCTGGACTGTGGACCAGCAGCAGTTTCATCCCCCTCGTAGCTACTGCCTATGAAATCATCGTCTGACGGAGCTTATGGTGCTCTTTCCGCTATTAGTACCTCTGCCCTTTATGGCCTTCTCTTTCAGAAGCCATACTGTTTGGGACGCCAAGTGTTTGACAGGCCTCTCTTCAACATAGTATTCATATACCCCCCTTGAGCATCAATCCTCAACTGAAGATATTTGCAAACAATATCAGATAACGCCAACGAAAACCAGCTACTACGGAAGATATTTCGATAGGGATTATTTATAGAAAGTTGAATTTACAGTACAATTTGACAGGATGAGATCTCTTTTGCTCACCTCTGGTTGGTTTGCAGTCTTCTCTGCTTCTCCATTTGCATGCTAATCGGCAATCGCATCACGGAAATGAATGTTATAGCAAGAGTATCAGAACTCAAAGAAAACACTTAAGAAAACAAAAAGACAGAACAAGAAAAAATCCCTACAGACAGAATCTTACCTCTCGTACCTCCGTATTTACGCGAGCCAAGGAGGTAGTGCTTGTTATGATCAGGACAGGAAGGTATAGTAGAAGCTAATCAAGTCCAAATCCTCTGAGATCTTGAGCAGAAAAAAAGTCTTTCCATCCAGTTATAACCCATCTGTACTAGAATCTTGAGGGACTTAGGAGTTTTCATATGCCAATTGGTGTCGAGACTGGTTCGGTCATTCAGTAGGCTGACCTCATTTTTCGGTTCCCGAATTGGCCAAGAAATGCTTTTTGGCAGTTCCAGAAGTAACGGTGAGCGTGTTGTTCTCGATATTGCTACGACATAATTGCTCTTCAAAGAGAAAAGTTGCCCTCACAAATTCATCCCTTATGTCGCGAGCTGAAAGGTATAGCATCCCCCTTGTTATCTCTCTATAAGAAGATATTTGTCCACAGAATGTGAGAAAATAAGCATGTAATAATTCTATCTCACCGTAGCACAGGGAAGGCTAAATTGCATCTTTGCCTACATACCACCAGCAAGAATTTTACACGAAAAAAGACAGAATATCCATCTGATTCAATGGTGTCCTTCAAATAGAATTTTTTTTCCTCGAAGTTCGGTTGGGGTGATAGAATTCAAGCACGTCGTCTTATGTTAAAAACGAATTATTTGGAATACATCCGCTCACAGTCATCCGGTCCAATGGCCGTCTGCTTATTGAACGGGGATGTCATCGAGGGGCGTCGGTAAATGGGAATCCCCAATTAAAGGCAATTTGACCAAAACAAGATAGCAACAGCCAAGAACAGAGCAGTGTGCGCCTTATGTGGATTGACATTCATATGATTCGGGTTTTCGGAAAACAAGGCTGATGAGTGTGGTACTTTGTTTACTGAGGAAAATGAAAGAAAAGCAGATGAATACACACACAGACGAAAGAAAGAACGAACTCACTCAAGATGTGCAATTCTTGAGAGAACAAAAATCTAATGAAGTATCAGTTTTTAAAAGAGTAGAAAAGGGAAAGTTTTTTTCACCTGGAGTTTGCTTCTGATGAGGGCAAAGAATTCAATGAGTCGTGGCTCCGATGGCGGACCAACTTGTAATTCTTCTCTAAAGGGCTGAAACTCTGTGTGGGGGCAGCAACCTCTGATGGGTTCGAAGAGATTTGATTTTGTTCTTCTTTTTCCCGGAGAAGAACGCCAAATGTCGAACGCGACCCGAGTGAACCGACATTGTCTTCGTTCTCTTCTTCTTCGGATCTGAGTTCTTCATCAAGTTCCCTTCTTTCTCTATTGGACCAGTGTCAAGGTCTCTGCCTTTAGGCATTTTCTTGATGTTTCTTGAGTTATTGAGAGAAGTGAGTACTTCGCTGGCTCTGGAGAGAGACGAGAGAGAGAGAGAGCAGAGAGATGAGAGAGAGAGGAAGTCGTCGTTTTG
Organism: Rhododendron mucronatum var. ripense; assembly: GCA_019656295.1. Taxonomy (NCBI): domain Eukaryota; kingdom Viridiplantae; phylum Streptophyta; class Magnoliopsida; order Ericales; family Ericaceae; genus Rhododendron; species Rhododendron mucronatum. The sequence goes on along the minus strand of BPLT01000069.1, from coordinate 1,762,981 downwards.
TTATATAAGTTGACGGTTAGATTTCTCAGCAGTTATGTCTCGTTGAGTCAGTTTTTTTTTTTTTTTTGAATCCACTTGATGCTGTAAACATGAATTGTAGTGGTCTGGACTGGATAACGGGTCGGCAAATGTCCATAAAGAGATCAAAGGGGTCGTCGTGATGGTGTGCATGTCGAGGTCTGATAGTTGTAGCGTTGAAGTTGTGGTGTTGGTGGTAGTAGTTAAATGAAGGCAGAGGTGGTAGGGTTTAGGGGTGGCAATGGTGGTAACATAGTGGAAGTGTGGTGGTAGAGGTGGTGAAGTGGTAGCGGTGTAGGGGTTGTGTTATGATGACAGTGTTAGTACTGGAAAGTGGTAGTACTCCGATGATCTTTGTAGTGGTTTACTTACCACTCATTTTTCATAGATAAAACTTTATTATTTTTATGGTTGGATTACACCATCTTTTAGTGCTTTGAAAGTCCTATTTATCGATATATATATATATATATATATATAATAAGTCTTTACCCGATTTAAAATGAGGAAGATGCGAGCGTTTAACCTAAATTATTTATTTTTTGATATACTGAGGGTAAATTGGTCATACTTTTATGCACAAATAATTTTAAATCCAAATTACTTGGGTAATAAAGTAGACTCAATAAGTTTTTTAACGGTTCAAAACTTGCAAAAATTGGAGTCGGGGAGTATCCGAAACAAACCCGCAAAGTTTGATCAATTGTGGACTTCTAATGCGCCCCAGACGCAATTTCATGCGCCTCAGGCGCACTTTATTGCGCCCCAGACGCATTCTCGAGATTTCAAAACTCAATAAAATTTGCGGTCTTGCTACAGACACTCCCGAACTCCAATTTGCACGTGGTTTGAACTATTGGAAAGCTTGTCTACCCTACTTTCTAACCAATTTATTTTGGCTCCAAAATTATTCATAAATCAAACTATATGACAATTTTACCCTCAATATGTCGAAAAACAAATTATTATGGGAAAATTCTTGAATCACACTAACTTTAAACCGGATCAAAACCTACTTTATATCGATAAAGAGAGTATTCAAATTAATAAAATATGATGGGACCAAACCATAAAAATGATAACTATTGGTTTATGAAAAGTTAGTCGAAAGTAGACCAATTCAAGGATCGTTAGAGCCACTAAGGCTAAAACATATTTTTGCTCTCTCCCACTCATTCTAAGTTCTTTTCGGTACTTGTATTCTTAGTTCTAAGGTATTCGTTCATTTCTTAAGATTTCTAGAGAGTTACGTTTGACACTTCATCAAAGCACACAAAAACTAATTAATTATCGGGATTCGCCAAAGACATACGCCAAAGACAAGGCTTATACATTTACGAAGCCAAATTTTAGTGTCCACACCACCAACAATATCACTTGACTACTATGAATACCAAACCACTAGCACCACCATAACCGCTTAACCCCACTGGTACTATCGCCACTAGCTCGACTATAATCACCTCTCCACTGCACCTTCAGCACCACCCCCATCATTTCACATACTATCACCACAACCACCTCGCCAGCATTCCACCACCATCCATCGTTATTTCACCACCACGCACACCAGAAAATGGTTTGGGGTCGCTGTTGAGGTTGTTTCTCCGATGTGGATGATCTGGATATCATGTATTAGCTCGTTACATAGTAAATTACCGAAGTATCAATGTTTTGGACTGTCAAAGCTGCTATGGGGACATTGGCCTGGCATCATGGTAGGTAGAGCTGAGACACTAAACATGTATAATAAATGTTTCGCAGAGTTTGGAATCAATAGATCAATGGGTTTCTCGTTTGTTGGATTGTTGAAGTTGGCCTCGCATCTTTCTCCAAAAAACAGCAGCTTGACATTCCTAAGAGTTCCTGTATTATGATCAGGCAATGAACTATATTTTCAGCTCTTCAAACAATGGGGACCGTGCTGTTTTTGTATTTTATTGCTTAATACAAAATTCCACCTCATGTGGAGGTCTGCTAGTCTTCGCGGTGAAGTTGTGGTGTTGGTGATAGTGTTTTATGAAGGCGGAGGTGGTACGGTTTAGTGGCGGTGCCAATGATGGTAGCAAAGTGGAAGTGTGATAGTAGAGGTGGTGAAGTGATGGTGTAGGTGGTGAAGTGGTAGTGGTGGAGGGTTTGTGTTACGATGACCATGTCGGTAGTACCTGACGATCTTTGTAGTGGTTTACTTGCTATCCATTTTTTATTGATAAAAATTTATTATTTTGATGGTTGGATTACACCATCTGTTAGTGCTTTGAAAATCCTATTTTTCGATATATAATAAGTCTTTATCCGATTTAAAATGAGGTAATTGCGAGCGTTTTACCTAAATTATTTGTTTTCTGATATATTGAGGGTAAATTGGTCATACTTCTTGATGTACAAATAATTTTTTAAATCCAAATTACTTGGGTAATAAAGTAGACTTAACAAGTTTTTTAACCGTTCAAACTTGCAAAAATCGGAGTCTAGAACAAACCCGCAAAATTTGATCAATTATGGACTTCTAATGCCCCAGACGCAATTCCATGCGCCTCAGGTGCACTTCATTGCGCCCCAGACGCATTCTTGAAATTTCAAAACAGACCAAAAATTTGCGGTCTTGCCACGGACACTCCCGAACTCCAATTTGACGTAGTTTGAACTGTTGGAAAGCTTGTGTACCCTACTTTCTAACCAATTTATTTTGGCTCCAAAGTTATTTATAAATCAAACTATATGGCAATTTTACCCTCAATAGGTCGAAAAATACATTATTATGGAAAAATCCTTGAATCACAGTAACTTTAAACTGATTAAGACCTACTTGATATCGATAAGAGAGTATTCAAATTAATAAAATATGGTGGGATTGAACCATAACAATAATAGCTATTGGTTTATGAAAAGTTGGTCGAAAGTAACCAATACAAGGATTGTCGCAGCCACTAAGACTAAAACATCTTTTTGCGCCCTCCCACTCATTCTAAGTTCCTTTCGGTACTCGTATTCTTAGTTCTAAGGTATTCGTTCATTTCTTAAGATTTCTAGAGAGTTACGTTTAACACTTCATCAAAGCACACAAAATACTTAATCATCGGGATTTGCCAAAGACGTATGCCTAAGACAAGGCTTATACATTTACGAAGCCAAATTTTGGTGTCTACGCCACCAACAATATCACTTGACCACTATGACTACCAAACCACCAGCACCAACGTAACCGCTTAACCGCACCGGTACTATTGCCACTAGCTCGACTATAATCACCTCTCCACTGCACCACCATCCCCATCATTTCACATACTATCACCACAACCACCTCGCCAGCATTCCACCACCATCCATCGTTATTTCACCACCACGCACACCAGAAAATGGCTTAGGGTCACTACTGGGGTTGTTTCTCCAATGTGAATGATCTGGATATCATGTATGAGCTCTTTACAGACTAAATATACCAAAGTATCAATATTTTGGTTTGTCAAAATTGCTTTCTCGTTCTTGGATTGTTGAGTTGGCCTCATATCTTTCTCGAAAAACAGCAGCTTGACCTTCCTAAGTGTTCCTGTTTTATGATCGGGCAATGAACTATTTTTCTGCATCTCTTCAAACAATGGGGACTGTGCTGTTTTTGTATTTTATCACTTAATATAGAATTCCACCACAAAGAGAGGAAGTTTTCTGTTCATTAAAAGAAAGAAAAAGCTTCTCTTTTTTTGATAGCAGGAATAGGGAAGAAAGGATCTTATGTTAGATAGAGACTTAAACCTTTGAGGGGTATCTTTGGTTTTTGCAAAAGTTGAAACTACCGAATTCAATTAAACGATCTGATTACCGCAAGAACAGTCACCATGCATAACAAGAAGATGTGGTGAGAAGGAGGTTCGCAAGAAAAACCGGGCTCACAGAAGTTTTGACATCAAGGACTGAAATCATATTGTTAGTTTGGCTCATGGGTTTGCGAGAAGAGAAATGGCCCAAAACGAATACTGAGAATGAAGGAGAGATTAAATCCAGTCAGCGCGACTACTCACTGATGTTATCATCCAAACAGGTGCAAAAATTGATGGAACTGAAAACTCTCTAGGATGTCAACTCTAGGTGTTCATATAACATTTCGGTGCCAATTTCAAATTCACGGATGTGCTTCATGTATATACAGCGTTTGCAATCGCAAGATCTATGAATGGGCAAAGCTAATGTTTGTAAATAGCCTTCTAGAAGTAAATACATCGAGCCCTTATTGCAGCCCGTGCTACTGAATCAGCTACTCTCTTTTTGGAGTTGGCTTTCGATTCATTTAAGGAATTTTTTTGATGACTACCTTTTCCTGTTTTTCCTTGATCAATAATCACCATGGACTGACACACTCTCATGCCCTAAAACAACAATAATATCCACACCCACCAGATTTCTTCTTACCCCTTTTGCGACTGCTGTCACTGTCACTCCTGCGTCTTGAACTATCGTCTTGTTGATTCTCTCCTCCTTGATTATGATCCTCTCCAATTCCTTCAATTCTTGAACCTCTTGTGCTATCATCGGCTTCTGCAGCAGTAACCGATTGATAAGTCAGATTATAACTCCCGCCGGCCTCGTCTATCTCCTTAGCATGTTGAATAAGAAAGTGTCGCGAGTCCAAAGGCAGGACGGGTTTGTAGAAGCTAATCAAATCCCCAGTTTCCACCTTGTAGTCCTTCACAAATCCCTCCCAACCATTTTCGAGAAAGTAGGTTCCCAAAAAGCACCTGATTTTGCAGCACCACTCCATGTTTTTAGCATCAGTAAAATAAAGTCTCTCCAGCTCATGAGTTTCAGCAGGAATCCCAACTGCTGGGAAATGCAGTCTCACTTGTTCCTCAGAAAGACTTAGCTGCGGCCTGTCACATCCAACTTCGGATAGGGTCAATTGTTTCTGGAAAAGAAAATTTTCCGGCTTGAACTCCAAACTCTCCTCTGCAATTCTTCTAAATACAGGTTCAATCAGGAAACAATCATCGTCTGCCCGGGGGAAAGGTTTGTGGAAGCGAATCACATCTTTAGCTCTCAAGTTGTTCTGCTCAGCAAACGTCTGCCAGTCCTCTATCACAAAGACACATTCCTCCGGATCATACTTGATTTTCGAGGACCACCACCAATTGCAAGTATCGGTAGTTAGCTTAATTACCGTCTCTTCTTGTTCTTTACTATCTATTTTTGGAAGAAACCTTTGAAAATGGTCCAATGCTATTTCCACTGGAATCGAGAGCCTCCCCTGGTAATCAACTTCGCTAGGCGTCAACCGCATCTGAAAGAGTAATTTCCTCAACTTGAACTGAAAAACTTTGGTTGGTTTCGGTGTGGTTAGCAATAAAGTTCCACTGCTATCACCAAATCTCTTGAGATGTTCAATAAGGAAGTGTCGCGAGGTTAAAGGCTGGACTCGCTGGAAAGGCTCGGTAGAACCTTATCACATCCCCGGCTTCCACGTTGTGCTCCTTCACGTATTCCCCCCAGTCAATCATGTAGGTTCCTGATGCATGGTACGTATTCTCATGCACCACTCCCTGTTTTGAGCGTCAGTAAAGTACAGCCTCTCCACATGACGCGGAATCTCCCCGGAATGAGTGGGGATCCTAACCGCACGAAAATGCCTTCTTACTATTTCTTCATCAAGGATCATCGATCCGAAATTGAGATTGTATTCGCTCACTAGCCACTGGAACTCAAACTTTTCTCTCATGAATGTAGCAGGAAAATTCTCGCCAACACCTTCGTCTTGATCCCGCAGTCTGACATGTTTTTCAATCAGGTAATGGTTGTTTTGTGAGCCATTACCACCACCGGTAGCGCCAAAAGGTCTGTAGAAGCGAATCACATCCTTAGTTTTCAAATCATTGGACAAGGCAAAACTTAGCCACCACTCTCTGTCAATCAGGAACGCGCATTCCTCGTGAATGTACCTCATTGTCATGGGCCAAACGCGGCCTTGGGAGTCGGAAATAGTTATCTTCTTCTCCCAAGTATTTGGACCGTGTTTGGGTGGTGGAGGGGGAAAATCATTGTCCATGGTTATCTCCGCAGGAATGAAGAGCCTGGCCTGTCCAATGTCGTCGGGTGTCAACCGCAGCTCGAAGAGGAAAATTTTCCGAGTGAAGGAAGGAACAGTGGTTGGTTTGGCAAGCAACAGATCGTGGGTTGTCGGCATATAAAACAAAGGGCTATCTGGTTTATCAGTAGAATCATCCTCTGTTCCTTTTAGCTTCTGCATGCCACCCCTCATAGTTGAGTCTCTGCAAATTTAAATGGGGGAACAAAACCATTGATAAGTTCAGTCTGATCATGGCAATTGGCACAAAAAATACATCTTATCTGTCAATTAGTTATATGTAGTTATGCCCACACACACTCAAATTTTGTCGGTGTCCGGGCAGCTTATGCGCACCTCGATTGATCCAAGGAGACCAAGAAAAGCAAGCAAACTCTGCAGGTTATCTTTCAAGATTTACTCAACGAATGTAGAAATATGGAATACCACATAAATTGGCCTTCTCCATGGTATGGCCAGAAATTATCCCCCCAATCAGTAATTGGCTTTGTTGAGTTCATTCATCAACAATGGATCATATAAGTTCAGAATATAGTAGAACAGAAACCCATAACGTGTTGGACACACTTGGGACATGCGAGCGTGTCGGAAGCCAACTTCGGTTCATCTTCCTTGCATGCAAGCAAACATGCTAGTATAGACTATAGAGAGACATGCGTAATACTCTCTCCGTCCCACAAAGAATGCCCATTTTCATCACTTTGCATTGTCTAAATATTGTTATGTAATATACGTTTTTCGATCTTAAGAACTTTGTTTAATAAACTAAGTGAGATAACAAGATACGTATTGCATAAAAAAAAAAAATAATAATATAACAAAGGTTAGATAGTTGTATGAAACATGTGAATGGTGAACTGACATTTTTAGTGGGACGGAGGGAGTAATAAGAAAGAAAAAGATGAGATTCAACAAGTTCACGAAATTACCAAACTCTAGAATGAGTCAAAAATCGCCCTCTTCTTCTCCAGTGAATAACAACAATTCGCATCAAATCACCGCATCCGAACATGAATCAAAACCAAACCTCAGAGAAATACTAACAAAAAGAACACATCAATCAATGAAGCATTATAGGGGTTGAGAGTTGAAGCTATGACCTGCTGATGAACAGAGTAAACATATAGAGGTTGACCTGGAATTTTTTTTCTTTCTTTCTTCTGAAATCAGGTGGACCTCAAAGGGTTTAGAGTCAATGTCTTTATATAATCTTTTTGGAGTATTGATAGGACCATAAATGTTTTTCCTACTATATAGTGCACAATAGGAAACTTATTTAAGGAAAGAATCAAATAAAATCCCACAAGTATAGTAACGTTATTAATTAAATCACATCCCCATTTTTAGGAAACAATATCCGAAACTCTAGTTTCCGAAGTTAGTTTCAGTCAAGTTCATGGTTTTCTCTTGCACTCAAGTTGATTTCTTTTGTTTGCTTTCTTCCTCCGCTCCGTCTTCTTCTCCGGGACTACATTTTTGTTTTGGAAACCCCAAGAACCCTAATATCTCTTTTTGCCTTTTCTTTTGATAACTATGTGTCGGAGCCAGCTTACCCCACGCCCTCAACTAATTAATCCCAAGATTCCAATCCCACTGTCCAAAAAAACCTTTCTCCTGGAATTCCGAAATATTGGATATCGTTGTATCCAACGGGCAAGATTTTGCTTCGGAAACCCTAAACTCCATTATTTCTTCTCGCAGTTAGCTAGATTCATTCAACTTCCGTTTTCGGTAGTTAGGATCATAGGTCGGCGATTTTACCGCAAAAAGGAAAAAATGATTCATATATATGCATCAGGAGAATACACCGTGTCATTAGATTACCTTTCTTTTTAACAAAATTCTCATCATTTGTACTTGATTTTTCACTACACTATTATTAGTAACTCCCTTCTGCTATTCCCATCCCAATTCCAAGTTCCAAATGTAAGTATATGATTTCTTCTCCTTTCTAATAGATTTGCTTTGGAATAAATGGGAAAAAAGAAAAGAAAATGTCCACATGTGCAACATAAGATATGTCACTTATGCTTTAATCATTAATCAAGAGACCAAGAGTTGGTTAATTGTCATATTTATGGTGAAATGGGATTTCCCACAAACACCCCCCCCCCCCCCCCTCCCCCCCCCCCCCCCAAAAAAAAAAAAAAAAAAAAAAGAACTCTTGGCGGACTCTTTTCTGTTACTTACAAAATGGAGTTTAATTTTGCAGACATGCCGTTTCAAGCGGCTGCGAATATTTCTCTTTGAGAAGCCGTTATTGGACGTTGATTATATGAGGCTTTACATACCACAACAAGTAGCAAGAGAAAAATTCCCTCTGTTGGTAGAGAATTCTAGAGGTACTTCTCAGCTGAATTTACAAGTCTTTTGACGACAGAAGAAACGATTGACAAATGACACTAGAATACGCGCGATGGCCCCAAAATCCCTATGCCATCACACAAGGATGGAATGAGTTTGTTGATCGGCACAGTTTGGAGCCTATGGATTTGATTAGCTTCAATGGAGAAAGGTACGAGTCCATTGCTTCTGGGTCTATAAAAGCCAAAAGTTGTTCTTGGCTTCTTGCTTAGTTGGCCTCTTGATATGTATCTGAATCAAGCATATTTGTAACTTGTACAAACAAAATGACAATAGAAATTGAAGCTGAGTATGATAAGGCAACCAAATCCATTGATCAACCAAAAAAAGTCACTGAGCTCCCGGGTGATGAATATCGTGCATGTAGGGACTAAGGTCTGAGCAAAAGCTCATACTATAACGAGCACCTGTTGATTAATCTGATGAGTATATTTCTATCCTCTGCAATATGATCGATTCAACCTTTGATCAAAAAGATTTATGTAGTAGTCCATCAATCTAAAGTAATATGTACTAGGAAGTAAACCAACAATGCCAGCTTGCCTAGGGGTAAAAAATGAGACCGGGACTGATTCATGAATCAGGATCAAAGCTTAGTCAAATATAACATCTCCAACTTGCTCACATTGGCTTTGGCTTTGAAATGTCCACGCCAAAGATCATAAACTTTGAACCGCTTGTTTCAGTGATTGGCTTTGAATTGCTATTTCCAGCAACACTGATGCCCTTGTCCTCGTCGTTGCTTCCTCCATTATTTCTATCATCATCATCTTTTCTTGCTGTAGCTGATTGAGTCCTGTCAGCTCTGGAAGTGGCCTTTTCTGCTTTCTCAAATTGAATAAAGTACCGCTTACTATCAGGCAGCTGTTGGGGGTCAACTCTGGAAAACATAACTGCGTCATTGGCTTTCAAATTGTGTTCTCTAAGAAACATTCCCCAGCTGCCGGTAATTATAAACTGATCAAATCCGGTTCTTCGGTATTTCATTGTCCAAGACTGGTTTTGGGCATCAAAACAATCGATCAGCACACTGTCTTCCAGAGGAGGAAAAAGTTTTTCTGCGGCTTCTTTAGAAATAAGGAGCGTACTAATAGTATCACTAGGATCTAACTTTTCAGAAAGGTATAGCTTCCCTTTGTCCAATCAATAAGGTAATTTGTGTCATGCAAATGGTGGGCGGGCTTGTAGAAGCCAATGAGATCCGGATCTCCATTTGGACCAAAGAACTGTTTCCATCCAGTTATTACCAACTGAGCGCCAGGCTGTGGAGGGATAGAGATTTTCAGAGTGTATTTGTTAAGGTCTTTGTCAGAAAATTCTAGCTCGATTTCCTGACAAGTTCCTGTACTATGATCTAACAGGAAATGCTTTTTTGCAGTTCTCCAAGGAATGACGAGGGTGCCGTTTATGTAATTTCTAGGAGACAATGCCACCTCAAATAGAAAATTACTGTCCTCAAATTCATCCATAATCTTCCCAGTTTTGATTGACTCAGAATGATGAACCTCCTTGTAACTAGCACCTGCTGTGCTTTGTACCAGCTCATTGTTGTTACTCTCAAACGATTTTCTGCAAATACCAAATGACCAAAATTCAACAATTTGTCATGGAAAATGCAAGATACACACCTCTTTTTTTTTTTTTTTGTTTATCAGCAACAAAGATAAAACAATTACTCAAATAGACAAAGCAAGAGAAAGTCCCTAAATAGATTACAAAAGAATTTTATCTCATAACTGGACCAAGCACTTCCCAAACTTAACAGTTGGAATCAGAAATGACTATACACCTTTGCCGAAATACGAGACGCAAGTTTATGTATATCAGGATCTTTCTATACCATATCGTGATTCACAAACCACCTGCTGATTAATCTGATGTCTATATATCTATCGTTAGCAATATAATCGATTTCAACCTTTGGACAAAACGATTTATGTAGTAGTCCATCAATCAAAAGTAGTAGTACCAGACAACACTGTGTAATGAAATTATGATCAAGGCTTACTGAAACAAAACATTTTCGAGTTGCTCACATTGGCTTTGGCTTTGAAATGTCCTGGTCAAAGATCGTAACATTTGAACCTCTTGTTTCAGAGACTGGCTTTGACTTTGAGTGGTTATTTCCCGCAACACTGATACTCTTGTCCTCCTTGTTTCTATCACCATCATCTTTTCTTGATGTAGCTGATTGAGTCGCATCTGTCCCGGAAGTGGCCACTTTAGTTTTCTCAAATCGAATCAAGTACTGGTTATTATTAGGCTGCTGGGGGTAAACTCTGGAAACACTACCACGTCATCGGGTTCCAAGTTGTGACCTACAATAAACGTTCTCCAGTTGCTGGTGATTTTAAACTTACCTTGATGGTTTTTGTAGCTCATCGACAAAGACCAGTTTTGGGCATCAGAACAATCCAGACTGATTTCCCGACCGTCTTCCAGAGGAGGGAAAAGTTTTTCTGCGACTTCTTTAGGAATACTGAGCACCGTATCAGTATATATCAACTTTTTCAGAAAGACACAGCTTCCCTTTGTGCAATCAATAACGTAATGCTTGTCATGCAAAGGGTCGACAGGTTTGTAGAAGCCAACTAGATCTGGATCTCCTTTTGGACCAAAGATCTGTCTCCATCCAGTTATCATCAACTGAGCCCCAGGCTGCGGAGGGGTAGAGAGCTTCATAGTGAATTTGTTATTGTGCTTGTCAGAAAATTCTACTTCGATTTCCTGACAAGTTCCTGACGTATGATCCAACAGGAAATGTTTTTTTGCAGTTCTCCAAGGAATGGTGAGCAGACCGTTAACGAAATTGCTAGGAGACAATGCCACCTCAAACATAAAGTTTTCGTTGTCAAATCCAGCCATAACACTCCCAGTTTTGATCGACTCAGTGGGAGATGGATGATGACCCTCTTTGTAACTACCACCTGCTCTGCTTTGTACCAGCTCATTGTTGTCACTCTTGGATGATTTTCTGCAAATAACCAATGATAAACATGCAACAATCTGTCATGGCAAATGGAAGATATAAACCTTATTTATTTATTGATCAGCAACAAAGATAAACTGATTACTGAAGATAAAACAAGAGAGTCCCTAAAGAGAGAACAAAAGAAAGACAAAAGAAATTCTATCCCATATGGACTATTTACAGTTGGAATCAGGGAAGACAATACACCTTAGCTGAAATGCGAAACGCAAGTTTCTGTCTGAAGATGTTTCTATCAGCATCACGATCTTTCTATACAGCCTCTGAGCATCACAAGTGGCTGTTCTCATGGTTGTGCTTTCATGTATATGAACTTGAAAAACTAACTCAGCCACTTTGTTATTAGCTCTTTATCATGCTTAGTCGGTGCAAAATGATGCAACTGAAATTTACAAAGATGGCTTACCCCTTGTATGTTTGTATAGTTATAGAAAAGCTATTTACTGCACCAGAGACCAAGAAAAGGCATGTTTTTCGAACTGCTAGTCGGCTTTAGGTAGTAATTTTCGAGCAATCTTTATATAAGTCCGACAGAATTCAATCCGTAGTCTAAAGGATTTAGATTTCTATTTTCATTTGATTGTTGAACAATAACAAGGGAAGATAATTTCTTTTTTTAGTCTTCTTAAAGTTGGATCCCCATTACCCTTTTGGAGGCGGGGATGGAGGGCAAGAACAATTCCTCAATGTGGATAGGGTCGGGGATGGAGATGGGAGATAGGTTGAGTGATCAAGGACCACCCAGTTGCCATCCCCATTTCATTTGTTTGTACACCATTTCCGTATGACATTTCAGTTGGCTAAGTATCTTTGGTTGCGAATTTAAATTTCAGAAGCACGGTGGCTTACACACAAGAATCGCTCACTTTGGATTACAAAAGAATCCTAACCATTATCATGAAATTTGCAGCGGAAACGTAAAATGTATTTACAAGTATTGCGAAGGATAATAAGACTACATACAATGTTCTAAAAATCGCTACGGGCTAGTCGGGCAGTCAGCCACCTTTGAGCTTTGAGGCCTAGTAATCGGCGCATAGCAATTAGTCGGACTAGACACCAATGATTAACCGCCGATTAGTTCCGATTTTTAGAACACTGACTACATAACGTGTTTGAGGCCTGGACTAGACAAAACATCGCTCGATAAGCTAGCTGTAACGTGATTCGGTGTTCAATCTATCAGATGCAGTAAAAAATACATGGAAAACAGAAACAGATGGCAAAACTGATGATCAAGATAATAAAGAAATTGAGAATCTTGAAACAATACTTACCCCCCGGAGAATAATCTTGAACTGATAAAAGTGGGGTCAACCAGAAAAGGAATTAGTCGAATGAAGCAGAAGACTATCTAGGGTTTCAGATTAGCAGAGAAGAGCACGATGGTGCAACTATAGTATCTGTGTGTGTGTGAAAAGTGGGCTCCCGTCCCACCATTATATTCACATCAAACGATGGCGTTTGGTCTAATATTGGGGAGCTTGGGAAATGCTCTGTTTGGTTGCAGAGGGAAACGAAATAATTTTTTTCCTACTATAACGCAAAAACAGAGTAGCAGTACGAAAAAGCAAAAACAGAGTAGAAGATTGAAAATGTGATTACTACCCATGTTGTTTTTGCTTCTTCAATGGCGAACCAGTTTCTATTCCTTTCTCGCCATCTGGTTTATTCATTGTTCCCTTTCGTTTGTCACTTCGACCGGAGTCAGCAACTCTACTTTCGGCCATTTTCTTGATCTTCCCTGTATGCTTCTTGTAATCGGCCATTTTCTTGATCTTTCTTGAATACTCTGAGAGAGAGAGAGAGAGAGAGAGAGAAGCGGTTAGTTATTATATATAGACAGTTGCAAGGTTATAGCTTCTGGGCAGTTTTCTGTTGGGTTCAGTGATGTAACTGTATATGTTATCGGATTACACACATGGTAAGGCAGTATAAATGCTGGGTTAGGTCTTCGGTTAGACCGAAGTGAGCAAGTGTTTGATTAAGCCCTAGTAGAGGTGTTGATTAAGTCCCGGTAGAGGTGTTGGATGTTTTGAGCAATGACGGCGAAGGTATGGAGTATATTGCGCTATTTTGTGTCGAATGTTTTTGTTTCTTAGGGCCTAGGCCCTCTTGTGTAACCTAATAAATAAATGCTGGTGACCAATTAAATAAGCCATTTAAGCTGTTGCGAATTTAAGTACTCGTTCCCCGTTGATCAAATCTGTTGCATGATTTAATAGACTATTCTCTTGATTAAGAAGACAACCTTAGTTTAATCATACCGAGCTTTGCTCCGACTTTAATGGGACACCCTGCAAGTGGACGGTGGGATTAGGCCCTCAAGTTTAGTTAAGGTGCGCGAGCTGATGCACGAGTTTTTAAAAAAAGGGGGGGGGGGGGGGGGGGGGGGGGGGGGGGGGGGGGGGGGGGGGGGGGGGGGGGGGGGGGGGGGGGGGGGGGGGGGGGGGGGGGTGGGGGGCGGGGGCTTTAGTCATACTGATGAAACTATGTTTCTCCAACATTATTTCCAATTGCTTACTGAATAAGGGAAGACAAAATTTGTACAGAGGCTTTTGGCTGGATAAGTTGTTGTTCCTGGTCTCAAAATAGATCAAACACAACATCCACAATAAATGAAAGATCTACGACTAAATTAGGAACGATGTTGCGTTTCACTGTTAATTGAAACGTAACATCTACGTACACCTTTGTTTACGTCAACTTTGGGGTATAAAAGCCTTGTTGCTAACTAGATTCCACTCGTCAAGAAAAATAACATAGCTACGTCTTTCCCCACTCGCTCAGATCGAACATCTTTTAATTTCATCTACTAATAACCTAGCTAGTCATCAAATGCTTCCTAACCAGATGAGTTCCTGGCTATTCTTTTCCAAATCTGGCTACCGATAAGAGTCTTCCCATTCTCCCCTCCATCGCCAAAGCCACTGCCGCCACCTCATATCCCTTCACCACCACCGCGCTTCTTGCTGCCGCCACCTTTTCCTGATGGACTCACATTAGTCTCCGCTGCCTCCTTCGCTCTCAGATAATCAACATAGTAATGCTTATCTCCTGCAGGAACAGGTTTAACTACTTTGAAGAATCGGATCACGTCTTTTTGGTGCAACTCGTGCTTGGACACATACTGGCTCCAATTTTCGCCGGCAATCACATATCCTGCCAAAAATCCTGAGAATCTGATATTCATCCACCTCCACCAACCTCGAGGGTCGTAAACCTTAATCTCCTCCTCCTTGTAACTCCCATCAGGCTTCTTCACCAGAGGAGGGAAATGCTTTTCCGCTTCTTCGATAGGAATCCTGAGATACTTTTGACTAACATCGGCACGCGTCAGTTCCTTTTGAAATAGAAACTTCAAGGCAAATCCATTGAATTTCATATCGGTTTTACCCGGTTCTTTCTGATGAACTACTTCTGTTCGCTTTTGCTTTCCAATAACGATGCCCTCGGCCTTCTTCTCATTTCTCCTAGTGTTTCCCTCTGTCGATTTTCTGCACTGGATGAGGTAGTGGTGTTTCTCTGACGGGTTCGGGTTGAGAGGTTTGTAGAATCTAACCACATCCGTGGCTTCCAAATTGTATTTGGTAGCGAAATTCGGCCACCCCACTTCAATCCCATACTGTCTTTCCAAAGGATAATCTGAGACTCTCATAATCCAGCTTTCGTTTTGAGTGTCCGAAACTAGAACTGGATGTGAAAAGTTAAGTTCTGTGTGAGGAGGGAAATACTTTTCTGCCTTTTCCCAGGGGATTCGGATTTGTCGGCGTTCCACATCGTTGGAGTCTAACCGCTGCTCAAAGAGAAAAGTTTCCCGAGTCGTAGTTGGAGATTGAATTTTTCTGCAAATACCGAAATTATATAAATTCGATTTCAAAAGTCCATAACAAATATCATAAAACTGCTACAAAAAGAAACCACGATTGTCCAGTTGGATGATATGCCAAGGTCCTCCTCTTTGTTTTTTGAGAAAATGAAAAGGGAACACACACACGCACAGGAGAGAGAGAGAGAGAGAGAGAGAGAGGAGAGAGAGAGAGAGAGGAGAGAGAAGGTGTCCAACAAACACCATGAGAAGGTGTCCAACCAACACCATCTAGTGCTATAATTCCATGATTTTATTCTTCTTGGGGTGAACCCAACAAATCTGTACATGAACTTCTTGTCAAGAAGTGAGAGTAAAAAGCAAGGCGCTCTGTTTGGTTGTTGAGAAAAGGGAAAGAACTGGAATGAAATCAGTAGTTTTCAATGTACAATGTTACAAAGTTCTGTTTCTTTCTCTTCGGCATGCAACCGATTAACGTGGGTTTATGTGTTGTTATACATGCGCGTATATACATGCGCGTATATCCACGCTAAGTTCACGAACACGCATGAAATTTTAAGAAGGCTAGTTCCTGAAACGATGATCTGAAAATTCGCTTCTTGGTGAAGAACATGCTAGCAGTTACCTGTTTTGGTCAGTTGGAGTACTCTGTTGAGCATTGGGTGGCTTACGTTTTCCCTCTGGCGACATTTTCTTGATCCTTTCTTGAATACGTTGAGTACTTGAGTACTTCTGAGTGCTTGAGAGAGAGAGAGAGAGAGAGAGAGAGGAGAGAGAGATTATATAGTGTGGTAATGGGTCATATAACTGTCCGTCTGTTAAGATGACAGTAGAGAAACTCTCATGTAGAAATTAGTAGAAAAGGATAAATTAAAAATTAGCAAGGATAATTACCCTAGCTAGGTTTTCATTGTATTTTTGCTTATGTATAATTCACGATTTTAAAACACAATCTTAGGTGGTAAAGTACTAGACTGAACTGTTTTTGGACATGAACATTGACCATCTCAAAAGAAAAATAAAAGAGCTCTAAACAGTTGTGTTCCATTTCTATACTAATTAATTCGGCTGTATTGGAGGAAATTTTTAACTCACTTTGTGTGGGCGGGAGTGGGAGTGAAGGCGTGAAAACAAATTTTAATCACGTCAAACAAGTAAAATTCTCAAGAATGAATATTGAGGTATGAGCGCAATGCGAGGATTAAAAGCAGGGAGGACATGTCATTTTGAAGTAGAAGAGGAAACAATGAAGTATCTTTTGCTTTTTCTTGGACTTATTTCCACACCAATCCTAAGTTCCACTTGTTTAGATAATTTGGTTTCGAAATCTTTCTAACATGTTTAACCTCTCTGCTTTGAAACATGACAAATGGCCTAAGAGCATCTCCAACCCTTGACTTCAAATTGGGGATGTCAATTTTTTTTTTGAAGGCAGATGTGCCATTTTGACATCTCCAATTTGACATCAAAACCTCCTCTTCAACACTTATGTCAAATTCTATTTATTTGACATCAAATTATCCCTTTCCAACCCTTATGTTAAAATACAAATAGTCATTTTTTGAAATTTAGCAGGCAAGGTGTAGGTAGTCAAAGTTGGCATGCTTCCCCCCCTTCATCCATGTCAAAAGCCACGTAGGATTTGGCCTAAAAAAGGCATATGGGTTGGTTTGACAATTAGTGTCAAATATTACCGTTACAAGCTCCACATCAGATTTGACATCTCCTGTTAATGGGAGATGTGATCAAATCCTATGTGGACATGTTAATGGTAACATTTGACACCAAAATTCAATCCAACCTAACAGCCTTCTTTGATGCCAATTCCTACGTGGATTTGCCAATTCCTACGTGGATTTGAAGGGAATGACAAAGTTGTCAAAGTTGACAACCACCCTCCTCCATGGCAAATTTCAAAAAATGACCATTTGGATTGATATAAGGATTGACATTAGGTTTGGAGAGGGATAACTTGATGTCAAATAAAAAGAATTTGGCATAAGGGTTGGAAAGGAAGGCTTTGATGTCAAATTGGAGATGCCAAAATGCCACGTAAGCCGTCAAAAAACGTTTGACATCTCCAATATGAAGTCATAGATTGGAGATGCTCTAAGTAGCATTTATGCATGTAGAATCTTGCCCAATTGGCAGGATGCAAACAGAAACATCATCCTTGGACATTACTTAAAATGTAAGCTTTATATAACTCCAAGTTACTGTTTGATTTTTTTCCTTCTGGGTCTTTGATGAAATTCGATTCGATAACTAGCTCACACAAGTTTACTTCCTGTCAAAAATGTGATTGAATTCATCGTCAGATGTGCATTGGCTAAATTAAAATAACAAACAATCCACCATCACCTGAACACCTTGTAGAGATATCATCAATCAGTTTTTCACTATTTCAACATCTACTTCACAATTTGAATATCGATTTCTTTCCAAAGCTACTAGCTAAGCCAACAAGAAATTTCCTTCTTATTTCCTACCTAAATCAAGAATTTACTGCATGCGAACCTGTCAACAAATTTCATATTCGATAACTGTTCTTTCTTCCAATTTCCGAGATCAATCACCAATACTGCAGCTAATTTTTTTCCAGAACATACATCAACGTGCAAAAGAAAACTTATTCCTCTTGCGGCCACCTCCAATTGTTCTATCCTCCACATTCATATCAGCTAATGCATCTACAACATTTCTGATACCCTCCTCCCCAATACCTTCAATGCTTGCACTAGTCCCAGTCGACTTGGACAACTTGTAGAAGCCTCACTGTTGCGCACACTCAAATCATGTAATTCAGAGAACGACTTCCACTGGCTGTTTAACAGGAAGGCGCATTCGTTGGTATTGTACTTGAGTGTCATGAACCCATCACGGTCTTGGTCATCGGTTATTTTTATGTTCTCCTCATAAGTCTTCGATGGCGTCTGGGTAAGGGAGGGAAATGGTGTACTGCTATTTCCAGAGGAATGAAGAGCCTCCCCTGGTGAACATTGCGAGGAGTCAACTGCACCTGAATCCATCAACTCCGGTTTGGTTAGTACGCAACTGGTCATCACTTTCTTGTATAATCTCCTTGCCTAGTCTCCTAGAAGGTTCTCTAGAAAGGGAAAGTGTCATGACCCAAATCTGATGGGTAGAATTAGTGATATGACCAGTGATTTAAAAATTATCCAGGCCTAGATATCTCACAAAAAAAGAATATTATCATTATTTTTTTATGCAAAACTCGCAGGACCGTAAATTAAAAGTTAATGAAATATTATATTCAGAGCTATCTAGCGTGCTCACCGATTACAACTTTAAAATTACATAATTGTGGCTTGCACATACAAACACCACTCATTAACACATTATTTTCTTATTTAGCCATGACAACTGGTATTTTTCACACGCAACGGATAAGCCTTCTTTAACCTTGATTTCCTGAAAAGGTTTTATGAAATACAAAACCAATTCAATAAGTTAGGATATACTGGGGTTACACAAGGACATGGGATAATTCAAATAAAGCATGCAGGGCATAAACAAATAACAATAAAACGTGGCATGAACATAAACCATGGCATAATAAAACATCCCATAGGCATAAAATCAACAATATTTATTAGCAACTTCCAGGCTCAAATTCGTAATGGGCGAAATACCGGCGGTAGCATGGGGAGTGACCCCAGCAAAACACGGAAAATGATATCAAATCTAACCGGATACCCAGCAGTATCCCTCGGTAGGCGCCAAGAGCAACTCACTACCCATATAACTCGCTGCCCAGATGTTGTCACAAAACTTTTCGTTTTCTTTTAAAAATTAATCCCATGGTCCTTTAAAAATTCCTTTTCGCAAAAATCTGTGCTTAATATGTACTATGTACAAAATGTCTATTTTTAATATATTAGAACATAACATTTTATAAAAACAAATATAAACAATCCAAAAGAATTATTTAACCAGAGTATATTCGTAACTCACCTCATCCAAAAAACACAATTTACCGTGCGAATACCTACTTATTAATTCCGGAACCTCGTGTTTTAATTTTAATCCTCTCTCTCTCTCTCTCTCTTCTCTCTCTCTCTCTCTCTCTCTCTCTCTCTCTCTCTCTCTCTCTCTCTCTCTCTCTTCTCTCTCTCTCTCCTCCACACCCCTCTTTCCTTTCCTTTAACTAAGTGCCGTGTGTGTATTGTGTGTGCGCAGGTGTGGTGTGGTGTGTGGAGGGGAAGGGAGGAGCCTATTTATAGGAGGCTTTTCATATCTAGAATAATCCATGCATTATCTATTAATATCTAATAAAATCTTAGGGAATCTAATAAAATCCAAGTGTATCTATTAGATATCTAGTCTAGAATAATCCCACAAGTTCTATTCCGATTCTTTCCGGATAATTCTTTGAACCTTACGGCTGTCCACCTCGTGGGGACTCTTGCCTCACACTCCCGTGCTGCGATGAAGTTTTGCAGGATTGGGATGATATCAAAATCTTAGAAAATACACTAATTCTTTTCTTTTCTTTCTTTTTCCCTATAAGTTTTAAGTTAATTACAAATAAGTATATTTCTTAGGGTCTAAGGAAAAGTCTACAATACACACCCCTTATTTGGGTGTGTATCATATGCACCCCAAAATATTATGAATTATACAAAAAATGTTATGAATCATATTGCTAGAAAGTTACAAATCGTATAAAGGTTACGAGATATACCAAAATGTTATGATTATAATGAAAATGTTACGAATCTTAATTACTGCTGAAAAGTTATGAATTTTAGAATAAAAGTTACGAAATACACTAAAATGTTATGAATTAATGAACTATAAATAGGTGCATATGGTACACCATTTTAAAGAGTGTGTACTGTAGTCTTTCCTAATGGTAAGCGGTTACTAGTGTTGAGTCCTTAATGTCTCCTTTTTTCTTTTCTTTTTTTAAATATAGGTCGGGGTGTTACAGAAAGAACACAAGTAATTAGTTATACTTAATCGGATACTGAAAATTGGCAAGAAAGGGGAAGAATTCAAGGAAGAATACCAATTGTACCATAGTCTTATGTAGTGACGAACCTGCATGGTTCTTATTTTCATGGAAACTGTGTTTGTAAAACTAGGGGTTGTGCATATAAAAACATCCATTCACAGAAACAAGTGAAAGACCAAAAACTTTTCAAGAAAGAAAACCTAGAAAATCTCAGATGCTTGGAGATAAAAACAAAAAAAAGAAGAAGTTACATGTTCTTAGAGAAGAACTAGCATCGGACTACTTACCCCAATTCCAATTCTTCTTTAGGTGTTTGTGTACCAGTATCAACTGCACTTTGAGATGGAGATGATTCATGTCCTTCTAAGGACTCGTCCTCTTCTCTGCCTGTACCAATGCTTCTTCTGTTGTCAGACATTTTTGAATATGCTACTTGGAGAGAGAGAGAGAGAGAGAGAGAGAGAGAGAGAGAGGGGGGCTTTGTTCTGTGGAGGTGGGGTGACTATAGGTGACGGACCTGTATATGGGCATATGGGGGCCACGGTCCCCGCGTTGTTTCGGAGTTTTTTTTTTTTTTTTTCAAATTTCAATATTAATATTAGTTTTTTTTTTTTTGGGTTAAAAACACCTAAATATTGTATTTTGTGTTGAATGTTATTTAGACATTTAAATGCTTTAAAAATGTGTTTATTTTGGGTCCCAAAACTCAATTTCTTTCTTTGTACACGGTCTGCCATAAGTTTTCTTTCAATTATTAATCTCATTTCTCTTTCGATCTTTCTCCACTCATTTCTCAAAAAACCTCCTTCAAAACCTACACCAAACAAACTATTAGATTTTTAAACTTTAAAATTTCAAAATTTTCTTGTTCATAGTTCGGCCTCTGCGTTTATGAAATCTTAGTTCCATCCCTGATAGGTAGGTGATAGGTGTTCGTATGAGTATTGAGAAGGCAAGCGAAAAACGGTTATTGCAGTTATAAGTAGTAGCACTTATCTACTTGAATAATCTGTTCTAATACATAAACGGATAGCAAAAGTGATTTACAATATTCTCCTAATCAAAACCCAAAATTTACATCCCATTTTACTACCCACCCTCATTCTCACTCTCCAAATATTTTTACATCCATGTTCCTGCGGTAAAGGTAGTCAAATTAATGGGTAAATCCAAAAAATGATTTTTTTTTTTTTTTTGGGGTGGGTTTTCAACCACCACAAACAGGAGTGATTTTTTCTTGGAATTATTAATTACCCTAATCTCTCACTTCATTAATTTCAGATTACTGAACAAGAGGTGAAATGTCACTTTTCAACCTAGTTATCTTTTTAACGATGTCAATCCCCATGAAGATTCTTCTTTTCAATTCTTCTTCTGGAACTCATCAATTTGGTTTTCCTCTTCTTCTTCCCCTCGCCCGTTTTTCTTCTGGCATTTGAAAACCGATCATCATCTTCTCGCCATGTTGAATTCCGCAGCAGACGAAGGCTCTCCATTGAGATTTTTGATTGCCTTAGGGTGTGTGCCGATTCACTTCCTTTTTATACCTTCTGTTTCAAAACAAAGTAATTTCAAGTTCAAAGATAATGAAAGTAAAAATAATTTTTTAATTTTTTTTGCACCGTTTAAAAGATCCCGATGAGATCTATCAAACAAGAATTCCATATTCGTGGGAAAATTATTTGCATAAACAGATAATTTTTAAGTTTGAAAATTATCTTCATTCTTCTAAAAGTTTTTTTTTTTTAGAAACTGGAACACCCCCTTAAACCCTAAAGGAAATATTCTACCACCACACTCATTTACAATTCCAAATACACACACATACTCACAACAAGGGTGGGGCCCACACACACTGAGTGTGTATAGTGTATGCGGGTTTCACCCTTGTTGTGAGTGTGTGTGTAAATTGATGTGGTGGTAGAATAATTGAACCCTAAAACCCAAATTTGGCCGTTGGGGTTTTCAACTTCGTATGTTGTTGCATCTGCATGAGTAGGGTTCTTTATTTTAGGCTTGTAGGAGCTGCATTTCATGTAGAGAACTAGAGGTGTCAATTCAACCCCAGGCGGGCGGGTTTTTTTAAAAAATTTCGGGTATCGGGTCGGGGGAGAGTCGAAGACATCCGGCCGTTTTCGTGTAGACATTATCCCATCCGAATACTCGGCCTGAATTTTTTTTTTACGCCAAAATATGTATTTTACCCTTCCAACTGAAATACCAGTAATACATTAATCATTTCTTCCTTTTGCTTTTAGGTGGTAGATTTTTGTTAAGCTTGATAGAAGTAATTATCTTGTGAACTTTTATTATTTGTAGTCACTTATTTTGGAGTCAAAGAACATCTTTTCTTAATTTGCGAAATAATAGGAGTGGGGCGGATAAACTCGGTATCCAACTGGAGTAGGGCAGGGGTACCCATGCATTATCCGAGAGGGGTCTGGGGCAAGGCTGAATTTTCGAATCAGGTATGGCAAAACCTGTTCCGTCCTGTTGCCATTCCTAATTTCAAGTTTGAACTATTTGTGGGTGTTTCTCTTAAAAAATGATCGCAGTCCTTCACTTTTTAAATCTTGTCGATTGTATTAGTCCTTCAAAAAATCATGATGATCGGAGTTAGAGAGATTTAGTCCAGTGTGTACATATTGTTATATAAGAAAAATGCCTGACGACTGATTCCCAATCGACATGATATGGTCAATGGTCCGATGAGATTTACTTTGTGAATGATTCCGATTATTTTTTTTGTGTTCAGAAATAAACCCGAAAATTGCCACAACAGACAATCTAACCCCAACTGTGTTTAGATTTTCGAATTTTCTCTTCTGTTGGGAACAGGAAAATGATGGCTTAGGACGTGTTTTGATAATTAATATCCGTCAAGGACAAACTAAGAATATTTGTTAATGCTGAAAATATTCTTAGCAGATATTAATTATCAAACCACGTTTATCGGCCGTCATTTTCCATTTTTGTTTATAGGCCCAGATAAAAAGACTAAAAAATAAAGGCCCAGTAAAAAAGCTTCTTCTCCAATGGCCTCAAAAGCCCAATGCAGAAAACCATTGACCATATACATTTTTTATTCTTTCTCGTGAAGACAAATAATTAATCTTAAAGATTACAATAAAAAGACTAGCAAAAAGTAATTGAAAAAGCAAAAAATACAAAAAAAAAATCCACATAAAAACTTTAGCGAGAGCCAAAGCAACTTCTTTTTAAGCTCGATAAGCTTTCAAACCAAGTTCGAACAAATTTCGTGATTTTGATTAAAGCTTCTTTTGAAAGCGGTTCGTCTCCAACACAAGCGGTTGTATAAGGCACAGAATCAGTGATAGTTATCCTTTTTCTATAACACTGCAGAAAACTTCAGCTCTTGTATAATAAATCCACAGTAGTCCTTTTTCTATCTTTTTCAGCTCCTTAGAGCATCCCCAATGGGGATGTAAACCAGCTGCTATATTTATAGTACAACCCAGATGTAAAAAAAACTTGCTCCAATGGGGATGTAAAATAGCAATTTCAGAGATGTAAAATGGCAGAGATGGAAAAGGGGACGGATATTTCCATCCCCATTTGACTACAGCTATAATTGACTGGTCATCACCCAACTGATCCTACCAGAATTTTGGACAGCCGGAGGTTACCTGATTTCGTCGGAAAGTAGTCGGGAATTGGGAGAAAGCGCCGGAATCCGCAAGAACACGCCGGAAGGTCCCCGGAAACAGATTTTAGAGAAGGGTTGGATTGTCGTCGCCATACGAGTTCGGTCCTGGCTGCGCCTTCCGAAATCCTGTCGCCGGCCGAAACTGATTTCAGAGAAAGCTCTGGTTCAGGGCGGTATGGTTCTCATCAGAGAGAGAGAGGAGGGAGAGAGAGAGAGAGAGAGAGGAGAGAGAGAGGGAGGGTGCGGGGGTTTTGGTTTTAGAGAGAGAGAGAGGGGGTCTTCTGGATCTTTCTTCTATCTGTTGTGTTCGTGTATATATATATATAATATTATATATATATTATAATATATAGAGAGAGAGAGAGAGGAGAGAGAGAGAGAGAGAGGAGAGAGAGAGAGAGAGAGAAAGAGTAAAGTTGGGTCTGGACTCTGGATCTTTCTTCTGTTGATCCGACCGTTGGGGTTTTTTCTTTATTTTTTTATTATGAGGATCGACCGTGGGCTCAGCCAACGGATCACAAAATGACACAATGGTATTTTTTTTCCTTCCTACAAATGTGTGTTTTTAAATAGGATTTTACACAACAAAAATTTTCTCCCTTCTACACAAACACCCTCCAAAAAAAAATGGGATGGAAGTATTTTTTTTTTTCGGAATAGTTTTTTTTTAAGTCCTCGATTATCGGATACTAAAAATTATTTTCCAACGGAAGTAGTACTTGAATTAGGGTTAAGAAAGTTGGAAAAAATTAAGGAGGAGGGAAAATTAGTTAATTATCCATCCCTTTTTTACATTTCACCATTGGAGAGGGGTGAGTTCTATTTTACAACCAACTAACTTTTAACCATTTTTTTCATCTAAAATAAACTATCCATCCGGTTCCAAAATACACATCCCCATTGGGGATGCTCTTAGTGCTATTTGATTCATTTGATAACTGCAACTTCATGATGCAAGACTTAACAGCAGTTTCATGATCAACAAACCTAAAATCTAGGTACTGTTCCTTGTTTAGGACTTTGCATAATTCAAGGTAGCTCAGCATCCCGTAACCGTTAGTTTTCAACGCAAAAATGACAAGCAATATACCATCGAGACAACTTGTAAAAGGACTGGTAATCAAAGAGATTCACATTTCAATTGTGTCAGCAATTGGATGAATATTTCTGCATACCTAATACTTGAATTTTCCTGTCTTCCTACTGATTCGAATGTACAATGGAGCTACCCATTAACTACCTTTCATGACTGATATTTCCTTCACCATGAAGCACCACTGCTGCAACCTCCTTGTTCAAGACTCCTCCGCCCTTGCATTGCTTTTCATTGCCATACAGCAACCTCCAAAACCAAATTTCCACCACTTGTGGCCCCTACTACTAGTCCTTCCTCTTCCATCACCTTGTCCGTCACTGCCTCTGTCCATGGTATCATCTGTTGTTGCAGTCTCGGATTGAGTCGGTTCCATTTGGCATGTCGAGTTAGGTATGTCGTGTTTGGCAGAAACTGGTTTATAAAGACAAAATAATGACCTCTATAAGCTAGTTCCAAATGCGTGAGGCTATTAGCTCGATTGAAAATTTGGCCGATTTGGACACAAACCAGATAGAATATAGAGTACTCTCTATATCTATCAAAATTATGCAACGAGGTTCACCCAAATTGGCCGATCAATACTACAGCTTGTTGCCATGAGACATTGAACCAGAGAGGGAAATGGAGGAGTAATTGTTTTGGCAATGTACGGAGAAAAACACTATCGCGTATTTTCAAAACGCGCTATAGCTTCTACGGTTTTATCGCGCCATTCCAAAAGGCGCTAGGGTTTTGGGCATTTTCCGTGGTTGAATATATATGTATCCCTTCATGACCTTATGTTATCATAAAAAAAAAACACATAATGGATCCAAACTTTCCTTTTGGAAGAAGACTAGAAAAGGGAGAGAGTTCATGTACACGCACACGTGCTCCCCCACCTGTTCGACCAGGCATGTACGGTGTAGTTTTTTGGAGGAGATCGCGCAGGTTTGAAGGTCACGATTGACGTGGATAGAGAAAGGGAAAGAGCAGATAGGAGGAGAAAAGGGGAGGATCGATTATGTCCAGATTTTAAACCTATAGCTCCTTTGTAAAATGCGCTATAATAAACCTCAAAACGCATTCAGAATACGCATTATAATCTGACTTGGACTTCTTTGCCACATAGGAGTTGCCTACCGTATAACACGTTTTGAAAAGGTGCAATGGCCTATTTTTACAAAACGTTTCAGAAGATGGGTATTCCTCCAATTTGATTAAAAATTAAGGCCAAAAACTCGCCTATATCCGTTGTTTGTTTACACTGTTCAAGCCAGAAAGTTACTCCTGGGATTTCTAGTTAAATCTTATCCCGCTTCCCACATTACCAAATTACCTCTATTCTTCTTCCCACATTACTGTGAACAGATTTCTGGTCAGACCAAATTTCAACAACTAGAAAATAAATTTTTTTCAACAAATTACAACCAACATATTTCTGATCAAATTAGTGAAATCAGCCAGAAGCAGCCAAGCAACTATGAAACCCAATTTACAGATTTATGAATGAAATTCCAAAACCATCTTCAAATCAGTGAAATGAGAAACCCAATTTATACTTCATTCACGTACGGACCCGCCGCCGCCGTCACCAGTGAACCACCACCGCGTTGAACCGCCAACAGGAGAAGAGAGGGATTTCGAAACCCAGTGTCGGCGAGATTTTCAAACCCCATGCATCTTCATCTACATCTGTGTTTAAGTTGCCTCACTACAGATGCGTGGATCGAACCCCATACATATTATGTTTAAGCTTCAAAATCAACCATGAAAAAAAGCAAACAAACAGGAGAGAGAGAGAGAGAGAGAGTGGAGACGTCTGATTGGAGGAGCAAGGAGAGAGAAGAAGACCTTGGAGCTCCGAGCTTTCTTTATTCGCCGAGGAGTACCCGACCGAGTTTGATGAACAACTCGCACTTCAGAGACGCAAAGGTTGTTCGACCGGGTGTCGAGGAGACCTCGCCTCTTCAACCGGGAGCTTTAATAAAAACGACGACCGCCGTCACATTACAGACGGAGACCTCGCATCTTCAGTGCGCGAGCTTCATAAAAACGACGACGTCCTGCATTCTATGACTTCTCATCTTGAACATGAGAAGTCCATTCTAACGACGTAATTGATAAATTGCGAACTCATGCCTGATTATTTTTACAATCGAAACTGTTCAAGTTGTAGATCTTGTCAAGAAGATAAACCTTAGTAAAGAAAACATAAATAAATTACCGATTAGTACGTAATCAAAGGTGATTTGAATGAATTATTTTTAATAAAAATAGAAACGGCCGCACTTGATAATACGTCAAACTCCTTCAAACGGCGGCGTACCGAAACCATATCTTAGTTCTAAGAACCCTTAGGCTGCAAGGACGTTTTCTACTGATATACTTTCGTATTTCCACGATCTGAGACATTCAGTTTGAAGATAATGTTAAACTACAGATCGTGTAGAAAAATAACGGTGATTAGATTCAGATTAGTACTTAATCTGAATGAATTTGGGCTACTTAAAATGGGATTGGTTCCACTGAATCAAAACCGTCAAACACGAACAGGAACGACTCTGCTGTACGTGTTACATTAGAATCCCTTGAATTTAATCCGTGTCACCAATTAATTAAATCCCCCATAATTTTTTTATTTTGCTAAGCAATCCCCCATAATTTTTTCGGTCAGGAAATTTTTATTGTTATTGTTTTCTCATAATTCTTTTTACCTTTTTGTTGTGATCTCGAGAATTAAGCATTCGTTTCGATAAGGGGAATCGGCAAAATATAAAAATGTGGACCAAAATTATAAAAAGTTCTTATAACGACAAAAAAAACCCAGTTGCTTTATGTTTTTATGGTCTTCAGTATTTTTTTTAAAACTTTTGGTTATAATTTTTTCTTTCTAGACTCTTCTCATCTCGCCGAGATGAATGATTAATCATAAAATTAAACCAAGTCCAACAAAAAATATCAAAAAATCAAGGAGTGCCCCCGAAATTAATTCTGATAACATTATGCGATGATTCATGACAATCGGCGTAACCTACAAGTTAGAATTAGGGGGGGAAAAGAAAAAAAAAAAAAAAGACTAGATGAAGATTTAAATATAAATTCAACTAATACAAAGTATTATATATAGTTTAAGAGGACTTTCAATACGACAAACCAATAAAAGGGTCATTTGATTGCTACCGAGTATATTGACAATCGAATGAGATGGCGTTGAGTTTTGAATTTTCTCCGAGACTCGTGAGAGAAATAAACAAGAACAAAACACTCATAATTTTCGTTGATCAATTATTTTCTTTAAAAATAATAATTTTATTTGTTATAAATCCGAATATATATCGACATTTTTAAAATGATGGCCCATTTCCCCCCTTATCTTCGTTCTTGTTATGACTTTTTTTTTTTTTTCCTTCTTGTTTTTGGTGGTGGAAGTGCTTGTTATGAGCTATTGAGTTTGAATGTTTTCGAATAAGTGTACTGAAGTGGGAAAAATTCTTTTCCTCTATTAGATATCCCAACAACTACTTTCGTCTTCTATTTTGAGATGGACTCGATTTAATTGGTGGTATGGATGAAGATCACACTAACATGTTCTCACAGAAGAGATACTTATCAAAGTTATCAAACATACGAAGACTTGGTAGTTGAAACTTATTGAAATTCGATCGGAAACTTTGGAGTGTTTTTTTAGATATTTTTTTTAGATGTCTCTGAAACTGCCCTGGACACCCATATGCCTATCTGGCTATCTCTATTAGAGAGTTAGTTATTGGAGATAGCCTCCAATTAAGGCAGGTACTAGACTAGTTTGGTAGCCGTGGTGAATCTAGCTTTTGCTCCTGTTTCATTTGGTCTGCAGGATAATATGTATGCCACTATGCACTCTCGCACGATGCAGAACTCTTTTTCTTAACGTTCTTGATGAATTTCCGATTGACCCAAAAAAAAAAAAAATGCACGATATGCACAAGTCCTTCAAACCAAAGGTTCCTCAACAACTTTGTACACATCAAATCTTTTTCTCTCTCTTTTGGTTACACGTACAGGTACTTGTATAACAGTAAACATTTGAAGTTCTAGGTTATTGGGCCCCATTAGCATCATCAAGCAGATGCTTGCTTTCTTACACTCAAATTCACGACGATGGATTTAGCAAGAGCATCCGCACAATGATTTGCCTCTATGAGAACATCCTTGATCTACACTTGCAATTTTTGAAGGAGTGAACATCCTTTTTCTATAGCAGATATGAGAGCATTGTCTGATGATGGAAGAAGCTTCGATATAATTGCAGCACAGAAGAAACCCGCGAAGGAAACAAAGCCAAATATCAGGGGGAAAAAAAAAAAAAAAAACCAGCACCAATTCTTTGATCAAAACAAGACAATGAGAGAAATACCGCATGCTGCATCAATTCTTAATTTGATCTAAACAAGACAACTGTTTCAACATATTCCTTCATCACAAGGCCATCCAGCATCCTACTCCCATGTAAGAAGAGCCACAGCATTCGCCAAAATAGTTTAGGCACAGAATGAAACGAGGTTGTTACGTGAAGAGCTTACTGGGCTTTGTTGGCTATCCTGACGAAGAACTCTAAGCATATATAATCTACATCATTCCGTATTCATAATAATGTTTGCAGGGTTGTACCCATGGGCAAAGCCGGGAGAAGTTGAGGGGGCCGAACCATGAGATATATTTTGTGCCCAAAAGGTCAAACACACACACACACAAATTGCAATGTGATTCAGCAAGTGCCTACTCCACGGGCGGCAAATTGGAGCCAATCCAAAACCTAAAATCTAGCTACTGTTCCTTGTTTAGGACTTTGCATAATTCAAGGTAGCTCAGCATCCGTAACCGTTAGTTTTCAACACAAAATGACAAGCAATACACCATCGAGACAACTTGTAGAGGGACTGGTAATCAAAGAGATTCACATTTCAATTGTGTCAGCAATTGGATGAATAATTCTGCAGACCTAATACTTGAATTTTCCTGTCTACCTACTGATTCCAATATACAATGGAGTTACCCATTAACTACCTTTCATGACTGATATTTCCTTCACAGTGAATCACCACTGCTGCAACCTCCTTGTTCAAGACTCCTCCGTCCTTGCATTGCTTTTCATTGCCATACAGCAACCAAATTTCCACCACTTGCGGCCCCTACTATGAGTCCTTCCTCTTCCATCACCGTGTCCATCACTGCCCGTGTCCATGGTATCATCTGTTGTTGCAGTCTCGGATTGAGTCGGATTACCATCTCTGTTGCTGCCTCTCTCTGTTCCACGTCCTCCACCGTCACCCTGTCCGTCACCGGCTCTGTCCATGGTATCATCTGTTGCAGCAGTCTCAGATTGAGTTGGATTACCATCTCTGTTGCTGCCTCCATCTGTTCCTCCTCCTACACCATCACCCTGTCCCTCACCGCCTCTATCCATGGTATCATCTGTTGCTACAATCCCAGATTGAGTCAGATTACCACCTCCTTTCTCATATTCAATAAGGAAGTGACGCGAGTGTAAAGGATGTACAGGTCTATAAAACCGAATCATATCTCCTTTTCCCAAATTGTACTTGGTGAAAAAATCAGCCAGCATAAGGCGGTAACTATCAATTTCGTATGCGATTTTTATGCCCCATAAGGCATCATTTAGATCATCAGAAAAATACAGCCTCTCAAAGTAATGAGTATCAGCAGGGACTCCCACTTTAGGCCAATGTTTGTGTACATCTTCAGAGGTAATGAAGAGCCTTTGGAACCGGATGTCCCTATCGGTCAATGGCAGCTGAAACATGAAATTTTCAAGCTTGAATTCAGGGATAATCAGTGGAAATCTTCTTTTCACAAGTTCAACCAGGTAATGGAAGTCATATGAAATCGGAACAGTTTTGTAGAAGCGAAGCACATCCATAATTTCCAAACGGTTCCAGGCAACAAACCTCTTCCACTTGTTTTCCACGACGAAGGAACACACCGAAGGATCATATGTCACAGTCATATGCCAATGGGAGTTTTGATGGTCGGTAATCTCAATCTTCAACTTGTAAGTTTCCTGGCGATTGGCTAGAGGCGGGAAATATTCCAAAGCTGCTTCCACAGGAATTAGGAGCTTGTCTTGTTCAACATCACGAGGAAACAAAATCACTTCAAAGAGAAAAATTCCATCTTTCCCAGAACTTGGTTTACGGGGCCAGGAAACATAGGCCACCAACTGATAGCAGATCCGCATAGGAAAGAATAAAAGTGAGTAAGCTCATTGACCATGGCAATTGGGAAAAAACAATGCAGCTTAGCCTGAGTGGGTATCGAAATCATTGAACATTCACTAGACCAACAAATCATTATCGAGAAACACAGAAAGAAAAAAGAAGGGGTATTCGGAAAGAAGATTTATAATCTCAATCTTGATTTCTCTTTTCTTGGCATGACTAAGACAGTAAACGATAAGTGGAGGGATATTATCAAGGAGAAGGAAATTGGTTGGGGAAGCAAAGAACAAAATCTAGCGTCTTTACTTCATTATCTTCTTTCTAGAATATCTGTTTGGGAGGCAAGAAAATGGCAAGAATTGAAGAGAAAAACACGCAGAGATTAACACCAAGAATCTAATCATGTTCTTTGCATGCAAGTAGAAACACATCAGTATGTACTGCATATATGCAAATCAAACTAAACATGTTCTTAATATTATCAGTTT
The DNA here is from genome assembly GCA_019656295.1 of Rhododendron mucronatum var. ripense. Lineage (NCBI taxonomy): Eukaryota > Viridiplantae > Streptophyta > Magnoliopsida > Ericales > Ericaceae > Rhododendron > Rhododendron mucronatum. Next base: position 1,731,279 of record BPLT01000069.1, on the reverse strand, counting down.
TCTTGGTCAAGAACTAGTTTTCAGTGCTTACCTCGGTTCTGATTCTTCTTCCGGTTCTGATTCTTCTTCCGGTTCCTCGACATTTGAAATGTCAGGTCTTTGTGTACCAGTACTAGCGATCCCCGTTGGAGTTGAAGACGCTGCATGTTCTTCTAAGGGATCCTCCCCTTCTCTGCCTGTACAAATGCCTCTATTGTCAGACATTTTTCCTCGATGCTTTCTTCAATATGAGAAGTAGTTTTAGAGAGAGAGAGAGAGAGAGAGAGAGAGAGAGAGAGAGAGGTGGGCTTTGTTCTTTGGAGGTGGGGTGATTATATATAGGTGTTAGTATGACACTTTAGAAGGCAGGCTGTTGACGGTTATTGCAGTTATAAGCTGTAGCACTTATCTACTTGGGAGCTTGGAGTAATTATGGAGTGTTCTTAGAGCACCGCCAAGCAGTGTTCCACCCTTCGACCTCACATTTCTATGGGACCATATTTTCTGTGGGCCATAGTTTCTTGTTATTGCGACACATGATCAAGTGAAAATATTACGGAGTAGGTGGTTTTCGGATTTATTAATTTCCCCTAATCCCTCGCTCCACCAACAAATTAATAAAAAAGGCTTATCCCAAAGAGATACTTTTCCAAAGGAAAAACCTTTGGAAGAGTATTCCTTGGTTTCGCTACACTTAGTGGCCCCACGCATTGTTCAGCGGTTAAATTCAGAATATACAACTGCCAAGAATCGAACCTTAGTGCCTAGCCTTGGTATGTTTTAACCTCAACTGAGCGGCCCCATCCTTAACCAACTGCCATTGTTAATCCCCATGAAGATTCTTCTTTTCAATGTTCTTCTCCCCAAGGAATTCATCAATTTGCTTTCCTTCCCTCTTTTGTTGCTTCTGGCGTTTAAAAAGAGACTCTTCTTGGCCGCGGTGTTGAATTGCACAGCAGACGGAAGGCTCTCCATTAAGATTGTGATTCCCTAAAACCCTAATTTCGCAATTGGGATTTCCAACTTCGCATGCTGTTGAATTGGCCAGACTGTAATGTGTATGAGAGAGAGAGAGAGAGAGAGAGAGAGAGAGAGAGAGAGAGAGAGAGAGAGAGAGAGAGTATGTGCATGTGTTTGGGTGTGGATTTATAATATATATATTTTTCCCCTGAGATCAAATGAGATTTAATGTGTACACATTTTTTTATAAAAACAAATGCATGGAGAGGTAATTTTTACCGAATCTCCATCGACATAACAAGGTCAATGTTCTCCATCAGAATTATAATGTGAACGGTTTCTATCAATTTTTTATGGGTTCGGAAATGATCCAAAAATTGCAACAACAGACAAATTTACTCCAATTATGTCACTTTTTAGAATGTAAAAAAGGAATAACTTTTAGATGACACAGAAAAAGTTGGGGTAGTGATTTTTGGACTCCCACAATCCCTTATGCCACTAACTCCCACAATCCCTTATTCCACTTATTTGCTCATTCAGTAAGGAATCCTTCTAATAATTTTCTTCATAGCTTACAATTTGAAATTTCGGTTCCAAATGATTATTCTATTTTCATGTTGCTTTATTTTCCATTTTTGTTTAAATTTTTAATAATTTTTTTAATCTCTTGCCCCTTCCAACTCAAAATCCTCGTCCCGCCCTAAAAGGCATCCAATGAGTATTGAGCCCGTGATTATAAGGCCTTATTCATAGAATACCAATTCAACAGGCCGTTAACGGGCCCATTTAAGCGACCAACTGAACATATACGATAACTTCACGAGTAGTATTACCCAATCCTGCATCATACACATCATTTAACACTCAGACATTGTTTCAACCAAGTGCTCTTTCAGTCTTTCTCTCCTTGTATTATTACCGGAAAAGCAATACGAAAGAGCAGTAAAAGATGTGTTTCCTATAACAGTCAAGAAAATTTTGAGCTCAAAGTTAGCCCTTTTTCATTGATGTCAAGACTTCGCATGAGTATCATGATCATTGATCAGCAAACCTAAAATCTAGCTACTGTTCCTTGTTTTCGACTTTGTATTGTTTAATGTAGCTCAGCATACGTAAGTTTTCACCGCAAAAATGACAAACCATACACCATCAAGACAACTAGTAGAAGGAACGGTAAATCAAAGAGTTTCTCATTTCATTTGCATCGGCAATTGGACCTAATACTTGAACTTTCCTGTCTTCCTACTGACTAGAATATACAAGGAAGCTACCATTCATTCCCTTAACCATGAATCACCACTGCTGCAACTTCCTCGTTCAAGACTACTCTATCCTTGCATAGCTTTTTGCCGGGAAACAGCAACACCCAAAGCCTAGTTTCCACCACTTGCGGCCCCCACTGTGACTCCTTCCTCTACCGTCGCCCTGTCTGTTGCTGCCTCTACCCGTTCCTCCTTCTCCACCATCACCCTGTCTGTCACTGCCTCCAACCATGGTATCATCTGATGCAGTCTCGGATTGAGTCCCATTACTTCCTCCTTTCACAAATGCAATAAGGAAGTGACGCGAGTGTAAAGGATGTACAGGTCTATAAAAGCTAATCATATCTCCTTTTCCCAAATTGTACTCAGTGAAAAAATCAGCCAGCATAAGGAGGTAAAAACCACGATCGTATCTGATTTTTATGTCCCAAAAGTGAACATTTAGATCATCAGTAAAATACAGCCTCTCAATGTCATGTGTTCCATCAGGGATTCCAACTTCAGAGAAATGTTTGAATACATCCTGATCACAGATGAAGAGCACTTGGAACTGGATGTCCGTATCAGTCAATAGCAGCTCAAACATGAAATTTTCATTCTTGAATTCGTGGATGGTATTCTCATAGCTTCTTTTGACAGTTTCAACCAGGTAATGGTTGTCGTCTGAACGAGGGACTGGTTTGTAGAAGCGAATCGTATCCAAAGTTTCCACATTGTTATAGACAGCAAATATCTGCCACATGTTTTCCAGGATGAAGAAACACTCTGAAGGATCATACCTCAGAGTCATAGGCCAATCAACGTTTTGAGGGTCGGAAATCTTTATCTTCTTCTTGAAAGTTTCCTGACAATCGGCTAGAGGAGGGAAACATTTCAAAGCTGCTTCCACAGGAATTAGAAGCTTGTTTAGCTTAACATCACCAGGCGTCACAAGCACTTCAAACTGAAAACTTCCCATCTTTTCACCAACTTTGGTATGGGTGCCAGAAACCACAGGCCTTCTACTGATAGCAGATCTGCTTGGGAAAACAATAAAAGTGAATAAGCACATTGACAACGGCAATCGGCAAAACACCACAGCTTAGCTGAAGTGGGTACAGAAATCATCGAACACTCACTAGACCAACTCCTCTTCATTGAGACAAAAAGAAACATAAAAGAAGGGGGATTGGGAAAGAAGGTCTATGATCTTTCAATCTTTATTTTTCTTTTCACGGCGTGGTTAAGAAAGTGTTGGAATCAACGATAAGTTGAGAGATATTATCATGGAAACGGAAATTGGTCGGGGAATCAAAGAACAAAATCTAGCATCTTTACTTCTTTATCTTCTTTCTAGAATATCTGTTTGGGAGGCAAGAAAATGGCAAGAATTGAAAAGAAAAACACGCACAGATTAAGACCAAGAAACTAGACACGTTCTTTGCTAGCGAGCACAAACATATCAGTATGCGTTGCATATATGCATAAGAAACTAAACATGTTCTTAGATGTCATCAGTTTTCTTGGTGAAGAACTAGTAACGGGTACATACCCCAATTCCGATTCTTCTTCAGGTATTTGTGTACCAGTATCAGCCATTTGAGATGAAGACGATGCATGTCCTTCTAAGGACTCGTTCCCTTCTCTGCCTGTACCAATTCTTCTTCTGTTATCAGACATTTTTCTAGATGCCTTCTTGAATATGCTACTTAAGAGAGAGAGAGAGAGAGAGAGAGAGAGAGAGAGGGCTTTGTTCTGTGGAGATGGGGTGACTATATATAGGTGATAGGTGTTCGTATGAGTATTAAGAAAGGCAGGAGAAAAACGGTTATTGCAGTTATAAGTAATTGCACTTATCTACTTGGGGGCTTAATCATTTTCCCCAATCAAATGGGTAAATCCAAAAATTGATTCTTTTTTTCTTTTTTGTGGATTTTGAACCACCACAAAAAAGGAGAGATTTTTTTCATGGAATTTATTAATTACCCTAATCCCTCACTTCATAATTAATACAGGCCATACTTCACATGTGACAAAATTTCAGATTACCTCTTCACCGTTATCAATCCCCATGAAGATTCTTCTTTTCGATATTCTTCTCCTGGAATTCATCAATTTGGATTTCCATTTCTTCTTCCCTCGTTTGTTTCTGCTTCTGGCATTTGAAAAGATCATCATTTTCTTCGCCATGTTGAGAGCCCGTTCCACTTTCCCTTCTTTTTTTCAAAGTTCTTTTTCTTCAAATTTCAAACTCAAATATAATGAAAATGAAAAATAATTTTATGATTTTTTTTGCACCGTATTAAAGATCTCAATGAGATCTATCAAACAAGATCCATATTGGTAGGAAAATTATTTGCGTAAATTCATGATTTTTGACCTTGAAATTCACCTTCTTTTTCAAAAACCCACTTTTTATAAAAGCGAAACGCCCTCTGAATTCCGCAGCATACCGAAGGCTCTCCCTTGAGATTTTTGATTGCCTTAAACCCTTAAACCCAATGTGCTTTGTTTGGATTGTAATTTGAAATTTTTTTAAAAAAATAATAGGGGTAATGAGTAGAAAGAGATAGAGAGAGAAATGTTGAGAGTATGGGGAATTTAAGGGGAATTTTTTGAAAAATTCTTTTTAAGTTCCAAAGAGAACAAGACATTTTGGCAATTGGGGTTCTCAACTTCGTATGATGTTGCATCGGGTGGGGGGTTCTTTATTTTTGGTGGTAGGAGGAAGGGATTGCATTTCAAGTAGGCATGTAGAGATGGCAATTCAATCCGGTCGGGGCGAGGCGGGTTTTTGTTATATTTTTTTGGGTATTGGATCGGTGGAGAGTTGAAGACCTTCGGTCGGTTTCGTGAAGATATTATCTCTTCCCGATACACGCCCAGAAAATTTTTTATGCAAAAAAATGTATTTTACGCTTACAACTTGAATAACACATAATACATTAATCATTTCTTCCTTTTGCTTTTAGGTAATGGATTTTTGTTAAGCTTAATCGGACTAGTTATTTTGTGAACTTTTATTATTTGTAGTAACTTATTTCAGAGTTAAGAACATACGGAGTATATATTATAATATGTGGAAAAAAATAGGAGTGGGACGGGTAAACTAGGTATCCGACGGGGATGGGTTGGGCGGGGTTGGGGGCAGAGCTAAATTTTCTGATGCAAAACCCTCCTCGTCTCGTTGCCATTCCTAATTCAAGTTGGGACTATTTGTGGGTGTTTCTCGAATTTTTAAAAAAAGATTGCAGTCCTTCACTTTTTAAATCTAGTCGATCCTATTAGTTCTTCCAAAAACCATGATAATCGGAGTTAGATAGATTTAGTCCAGTGTAAATATGTTGTTATTACAAGAAAAATACCTGACGACTGATTTCCAATCGACGTGATACGGTTAATCGTCCGATAAGATTTACATTGTGGACGATTCCGATTAGTTTTTTTCCCTTCGGAAATAACCCGAAAATTGCCACAACAGACAATCTAATCCCAACTGTGACACTTTTTTAGATTTTCAAATTTTCTGTTTTGTTTATAGGCCCAGATAAAAAGGCTAAAAAATTAATTTTGTCTAAAGGCCCAAAATGAACCCCCATGATTAAAGGCCCAGTAAAAACGCTTTTTCCTCCAATGGCTTCAAAAGCCCAATGAAGAAAACCACGGCCTTGTTCATTTGCGAGTTTCAGTATTTTATGCTTTGTTCTCTTAAAATGTAAAAAGAATTTTTTAAAAAATATTTCCTAGATTCCCTCTACTTTCAAAATTTCTCTCTCTCTCTCTCTCTCTCTCTCTCTCTCTCTCTATTTTTCTCCACATATTACCCTTACTACTTTTCAAAAAAAATTTCAAAAACCAAACCAAACATAGCATAGTTTTGGTAATGGATGGAAATAGAATTAGGGTAATAATTGAATAGAGAGGTAATGAGTAGAGAGAGATAGAGAGAAAAATGAAAGTAATAATTAAAAAAATAGGATTATGATTAGAGAAAGATATAGTGCAATGATTAAAAAATAAAATTAAAACAAAGTTAAATATCAAAACGAACAAAGCCCACAGCTTTCCATGTGCATATGAGGTGAAAACCAATATAATAGAAGTGATATAATCCATCTTAATAGCAAGAAGTTAAAAGGGCAATAACTTTTAGAATAACAATACACCAAAAAAGAAAGAGTTAAGGCAGTGATTTTCCACAACTTCAAACCCTCGTAATGGCTCATTCCATTTTGCTTTATAATCCTTTACTTCTACTTATTTGGTCATTTAGTAAGAGGTTTCTAGTGATTTTCATCATAGCTGACAATTTGAATATTGGGTTCAAAATGAGTATACTATAGGGAACGACTTCGGTGTCCCCGGTCCTTTTGGGGACACCGTAAGTTTTGGCATAACTAAATCATTACAAGCATAACCAAACCAATTATATGTATAACCAAGCCATAATAAGGCATAACCAAGGCATAACCAAAACTCCGATCCAACGGTTGAGATTGTGCCACGTATGCTAGTTTGACCAAAAAAAACCGGTCTAACCGGTCACCCAACAGGTCATTGAATTTGGCATAACAAAACCACTAAATGGCATAACAAGTAAACCCAAAAAGGCATAACATGTGATTTAATGGCATAACATGAGTATAACATTTCTTAAACAGGTATAACATTAACCCAAAATAGGCATAACAAAACCATTAAATGGCATAACTGTTGAATCATAACCATGTGGGCATAACGTAAACCATTGAAAAGCATAACACAAAACCAATGACAAATATAACAAAAACCATAAACGGCATAACAAAAAGCAAAAAGTAAAAGAAGCATAATATGACCATATAAAAGCATAACAATAACCTCTAAAAGGTATAACAACAACCTCTAAAACCATAACAATACCCACCTGTCATTTTTTCATTTATTTTTTTATTTGAAAATGTTTAACCATGGTTAAGTGGGAAAAAATTTTAAAATGTAAATGTGTCTTGCAATTATGTTCAACAATAAAATGTAATGGATCTCAATAAATCATTATTTTAATAATCAAGACCATTAATTTGGTTGTTATTGTTGATTTAGTTATTTATGGAAATTTTGGGCTCCATCGGGATTATGAAGCTCTTTGATTGGTACAAAAATTCAACATAAGAATGATAACTCATGTCCGATAAAGTTTGTAACGCTATGCAATTTACTTATATTTTTTGCAAGAATGATCTAATCTCTCTTACGGAAATGATAGACGGTTCTGATTTTTAAAAAATTGATCAATCGGTCATCGAGTTGTGAATTATAGGACTTTAATACCTACGTAAGCATCGAATGTATTCCGATCGTATGGTTGCCGACATCCAATCATCACTAAAGTTGGCGAAAAATATAGAATCGATAAGATGTGCAATCTTAACGGTTTAGATCGGTTATCAGAAAAAAATTATTGAACAACTTCCTTTAAAATCTATATGTTGAATTTCATTGTTCCTAAACTAAGGTCTTGTGCTTTTGTGTAATGTACAACACTCATACTATCGAAACACAATCACAATGATCGATACCATTCAGTTTGTTTTGCTTGGTGTTTTAATTGTTCTCGTAGATTTTTGGGACTACCGGGTTTAGAAAGCCCTTTTATTGGGACGTAGATTCATTATTATAATGACATTTTACATCCGATCAAGTATGTTTGATAAGAGATTTAATTTATTTCTGGCAGAAGTATTCTAATCTTTGTTACATAAAGTATAGATGGTCCTGATTCAAAAAAAAATAGCCGAGGCAGCCCAAGAGTGGTGCAGTATGGGACTTTAATGTTTCTGGAAGCACCAAATGTTTTTCGATTATGTGGTTATTGACATTCGATTATCACCGATTTTGGTGACAATGATTAAATCACCAAGATGTTAAATCCCATCGGTTTAGATCGAGCATTTTAAAAAATTAGTTGCCAACTACCTTAAAATCTATACATTAAGCCAAAAACACCCTGATTATATTGTGCTGTAGTCTAATGTACAGTAGCCACACGAATGCATCACTATCACGATGATCAATACCGTTAATTTTGTCGTACTTGTTGTTTTAATCATTCTCATAAAATTTTGGGTCTAACGGATTTTGAAAACCTTTTCATCGGAATGCAGATTCAATATTGTACGTTCGATTATCCGATTATGTATGCAATTGGTCCCGCCCATACAAGGAGAATTCCCAAAATTTTGAAATTAGCCTTTTTTGCAGCAAAAAATTTGGGATCTGGATCCTAGAGCTGCGAACACATTAATTGAGAATTGAGAAGATCGAAGGGCCCAAAACAACTCTCTTTCTTTTTGACAAAACACGCTGCTACAGGGAATAATTGTCTATGGAGAGAAACCCTCCGTCCTAATCGTCTTCTTTTTCGTTCCTCTCAGTCGATATCTTCATCTCCATTCTGGTTCGACGATGTCTATGGAGAGAAACCCTCCGTCCTAATCGTCTTCTTCTTTGTTCCTCTCAGTCGATATCTTCATCTCCATTCTGGTTCTACGTTCTGTTGTGGATCGCTACCTTGTGACGAGGTAACCATTGCTACTGTAAATAGGGTTTCGTAGGGTTGTTTTCGTTTTCCTGCACTTTTTTTTTGGTTTCTTTGTTCATCAGAATAGTTAGGGTTTTCCTGCAATTCATCCGAATAGTTTTGTACGCCGTGTGTTTCGAACTTTGGGGCTACGTGGTAGGAATACTTGTAGTACTTCAGATATTATTTGCTCTCAAATGGGTGAACTCATTGAAGAAGATCGATCTCTTCTTGTTCCCTTTTTGTTTTGTTTTGTTTTTTTTTTTTTTTTTTTCTTTTCATACTAATAAGAAGCGCAGAACTTGCTTCTTTTTCTGGTTAACTAGCCCAAAGTAAAAGTGATAATTCTGTTGAACATCTCTGCATCAGTACATTTCAAGAAACCTTGGTTAAACATTTGTGTTTGCATTCTTCGGCTAATAAATGTGCACTCTATTGGTCTGTTAATGTTAATATAGCTATATATACATCTGTTGAGCCTTTAAATAAATTAGTTTGTAACAATAAAACATGGCATACCTATGCTTCCAGCTTGTCCTTGGTTCAAATCATATAAGTTGTGTTTTGTGTGAGTCGGTGGTCCTTGTTTTGTTCTCTCTCTTGACAAATGAAGCAGGGTTGTATGTAAGGAAAAGTGTTAGATATCTTGTTGTACATCATTGGGCTTATTTCATGATGGGTGAAACTTTTATATGAGTTGTTAGTTGATAAACTGGAATTATGTATCAGGAAATCTCATTTTGGGTTGTGGTTAGTATTTTTATTAATGATTTGTACCTTTCATGCAACTAGATTTGTTTTAGGGGTCATTTGTTCCGACTTCGGCTCTCTTGATTTTTTCTTCTTGTTTCTCCCTTACTGGTAGTCAGTGTCTTGGCATCGAATCCTCAATACGATGATGCTACACTGGAAAATCCTTTTACAATGGCTCTGAAGTACTCAACATTATTTTTTTGTGTTGAATGCCCCTAGTAGGAGTGAATAACATAAGAGTTCTAGTGAGGTTTGTAGTTTCCTAAAGTGGGTGGTTATCTCGAAGGTGGGGCCTGACTGTGGTCCTTTGGGAAGATTGTTGGCACATGAACAATGTAGGTGAGTGCCGAGTCAACCTAGCTAGAGAAAGAAAGGGAGTGGCAGTCGAGAACGCAGGGCTATGCCAGAGGTGGGTAATATCTACGTGCATTAGTTTTGAATCATGATTGTTTACCTTTGATCATAGATATACATACCAACAAATGATCGTGGTTCCCACTGGTTTTGCATCAAAATAGACATGGGCATCCATATGGCTTATATTTTTGATTCAAAGCCCGCTACTCGATCCAATTTGTTTCGTAAGAAACTGACACGACAAGTGGTATGACCACCTCGTTTAGACCATGTTTTTTGATATGCCCGATTTGTATTTTAACTACTTGTTTTTACGATTAGTTGGAGGGATTACATCGCGCGTTGCTCTTCCAATATGGAGACCTCTATCAGGTTGATGTCAGGAAGTTTAATATTGCTAATGTTGAAAGGCAACCCTTGCAACATGAGGAGGACGGGTAATTTATTAAACATATTCTTATGTTACTTGCAATGAATCACGGATACGCGAGGGATACGGATACGCGCTTGATATGCCTATGAGACTAATAATTATGAAAATGTATCCTCGATGTATCCGTATCCTTTTTTTTAGGTTTTGCCATATCGCCGTATCCATATCGTGTCGTATCCGTATCCCGTATTTGTATTTGTGCTTCATAGGTTACTTGTGTTAATTGTGTTTCTTGCTTTTGAAGTGGTTTACTTTATTCCTTTCTGCACATTTTTAGGTATGATTGTGGGCTATTTGTTATAAAATTCATGCAAGGGTTCAATTTCTCATCTGGTGTACACAAGGTTAGTGCTCGTAAAGTAACATCGTCATGTTACTTAACTGGTTGTGATAGTGTTGAATTTCTAAGCTACCTTTGGGTTTTGTAGATGGATGATACCGAAAGGCCAAGGTTGTTATTGGAATTGTGTGGTGACAAGAATAATCGGGACGCCTTGGAGGTTATAAAAAAATATGAGGCATGGAAGGTAGAGAGAGGTCAAATGGGCTTTGTGTATGCAGGTGGTCAAGTGATTCGTTTATAACTAACAGTCTGTAGGCAAATTTTGTCAAGGTTAAGTTTTTTGGGGGCCTGATTTTACGTTAACTGTTTATAGATGTTATGGGTTACGTTAACAGTTTATGGATGTTATATGGGTTATCAAGTATCGTTCCGTATGGTAGTTTTAACTTTTTAGGGTATTCCACTTGGATTATATGGCAGATGATTGGAACCTAATGCTATGTTGTTCATATTTATTGACGTGCAGTATTTTAGTTATGTGATTTCCTTGTTCCATATGGGTGATCAAATTTGATGGGTATTCATTAATGCCTGCATGATGGGAAAGATGTTTTTTTTTTTTTGGTCTGTTTTCGTTTTACAAATCCAGGGGCTGCTTTTGGCAGTTCAGGGGGTGGCCATGGAAGTGTGTTAATGGAGTATGAGTTTTTCCCGGCTGGGAAAAGTGGGTGCAGAGGAGCTACTCCTTGAGAGATGTTTGTTTGTCAATGCTGTAAAACTTTGTAGTCCTGAATTTCGGATGTTTGTTTGTCAATGCTGATCCTTGAGAGATGTTTTGGTTTTCTATTGGACACTGTGTGATCTGATGTATTTGTTGTAGAGGTTTAACGTTTGAATTTTTATGGCAATGGGTTGACATATTTTTTACCTACCTAAGAGACTAGCTGGAGATGTGAATGATTGTTTAGTGTATACATACTACATATCATGGAAAACATGACTAGATGATATAAATTCCCAGAGAGTATAGTGATATTATCAAAGTGTCAATCTTTTAAGATGAATAGGCGTTGAAGTCAGTGTTGTTGTATCTTTCATCTTTTTTACGGTTACACTTTGTTTCCCAAGTTTTGGGAAGTCTTTTTGCAGTTAATTTGTGAGCAGGTAGTTCTGAGACGGGTAATGGGTACGATCAATGATGATGCTTCTTCTACATACTTTCGTGTCCATGGTTGTTTCTTTCAACTGTGTTGGGATCTTGGATTTGTGACAGGATTATCGAAGCCGTGTTTTTTCGAGATTTTTGCCTTGAGTGTTTTTGAGATCCAACATGTTGGAAGGACTATGTTTAACCTGTTAGTGAGAAATGAGAAGTTCACAGACCATAGTATTGATTCTGCTGCAGAAACCTAATACTAGTATAACTGTAGATGAAGCATATATATAGTACTGGGATTAGCTCATGCACTGGATAAAGAGGCTATTGATGAATGGTTAATACTACTTTTTTACCTTCGTGAATTCTCATGGTAATGCTATATTGCTAAGCTTGGAATTTGGATTTCTCTTCACGAGTAAATGAATGCAATTAGAAAGAGTCTTGTTGATATTTTCACAGAGGTCGTTAATTGTCAGAGTATAGAGAGGCTGCAGTCATGTCCAGTTTTTGTCGGTCTTCAAACAATCTCAATGATACTCTCTCCAAGCCACGAGTCTTTAGATTCACTTTAACTGGAATAATATTTTCAAGGGGATTCTGACCGACGGGACGCCGGTTGCCGTGAAACGAATCGAGGGGAGGCGTGAAAAGGAGTTTCGATCCGAGGTGGTGGCCATAGCTAGTGTCCAGCACGTGAACTTGGTCCGCCTCCTCGGATATTGTTATGTCCCCGCTGGCTCACGGTTTTTGGTTTATGATTTCATACCCAATGGATTGTTAGATAAGTGGATTTTTCCTCGTAGCGAGAAAGAACTTTGTCCACGAGGGAATATCCAACATATTGGCGTTTGGGCTTTGTGGCTCCATAGGATTGATCTTTTGATAATGTTATTAATCATCCGCTGAAACTCTCGCTTTGTATGAGGCTCTTTGCTCTCAGATTCATGAATCCTACAGCCGAGCCAATAAGCTTTCTAAGTCAAAACCGGATGACATGCATCCAATAAGCTGAAGGGATTTTACTTAGGTTTAACTTTTGTTTGATTAAAATTTTTTTTTTTTTGATGCGGGGAGTGATATATGAATTTAATTAATTTGACAATTTAAACTAAGTGGAAATCTGTTTGATGTATGAATTTAAATTAAGCGTGTGCACTTGGATTCGTCCACGAGTCATACTATGCACTTGGATTCTTTGCCCATGCATAATCGTAGCCACTAGCCAGTTGCACATTTCCGCAAAGCGCGGCCCCACTAGCAAGTACCAATATAGACAGCACCGCCGAACCTTTCCACAGACTTACTGATCAAGGCTTAACTATGGACAGCGGCCCGAATAGAACCCGATATTTCTCAAACTAGGAGAAAGAAAACTTGTAAACCATTTGCATGCCAACCAATAAACTGATCAAGGTTTTGGATACGGTGTCTTTAGAGCTGCTAAGAAAACCCTGGTAAGGTTCTGGTCGAAAAAAACTGACGGTGGTTATTTGACCCTTCTTCTCTCCAAATTAATCCTTTACTAGTACTTAATTCACCCCAAATTAACAATCGTATATATCATTATTCAAACTCCATTACATAAACTTGTTCAAAGAAAAATCCATCAACATTGATTGTACTTTAGCAAATCTCCCATAACACATACCAAAACAATCCACAAAAATCATTGTCCAAACTTGTCCAACAAAAATCACATAGGCTGTCATCCTTACAAAACCTCCATGATAATATATATCCTGCACGAAATGCTTCTAGATAGTCCTATCTCCTGAAATAAAAATGACAATGGAACAGATTAAATTTAATTTTTAACCTTTAACCTTCAACAAGAATCATAAGTAAACAAACATGCCAAACAAGGAAACTTGGAATATCATAGGAGTTAGATCCAACAACGAGCATAAAACGGAAGAAACATAAATGTATCCAACAACGAACAATTGTATATTTCATTTTAACCCCGCCGTATCCTAAATGTATTCTGCCATACGTATCCCCGGAGTATCCCTCGCGTTTCCGAAACATAACGAATGATGGCTACAGATTCAATACACATGAGTTTGATCATTTTGCAGCGAGAAGCTGCCGTAACAAAAGCAGTAGCAGAACAGCAGCAGACTAGCAGTAAAATAGTAGGATTTGTAGACCACAAGCTACTACCGAAACACAGTGGTTTAGGGAAATATCAACGAACCCAGGTGGCCTCAAACTTTCCTTGGATCTTACACATTCATTCGAAGGAGTAATTAATTTCAGCTTCATGAGGTTGTTATAGAGGCATTGATGCCATTTATTATGATAATATAGTAATGTGGGGTACAGAAATGAATCTAAATGCAAAAATGCATCACACAATGTTGGATTTGAAACAAATTCCCAAATCTGCAGCTGTACACACAGACTATACGTTCAGAACACAGCAAAACAGAACTGAACAGCAAATAATGTGCAGAGGAGCTACACTGCAGCAGGAGAATTGAATGATGGGCAGCAGAGCAAAACAGAATTGGAATCAGATTCACTCTCATCAGAAGCCAGGAATTCTTTTAATTCCATTTCGGCTATCTATAGGGAAACATAATTGGAATCAGTAAGGGAAAGAAAAGGTAATAGTCACTCCATCCCATTTTGTTTGTCCAATTTCACTCAGTCCAACACAAATCTGTCTGTAATCTATACTCCTATTGCCCAAATTCATCTTTTCATATGTTTTAAAAACAACTGTCTGCAAGAACTAATTATGATCATGTAATTGGTGAAAGTAATACTAAAATATTTACTTGAATACGTTATTTGTTGATTCAATTAATGGCACGATCACCAAAGTGGACAAATAAAATGGGAGGAGATGATCATAAAATCTCTTCAAATTAACAGCACACAAAGGTTACTCTTTCAAGTTTCAACAGTCTCCCCTTTATTCTTTGTTACTTATTACCATTCTAGTCCTTATTTTAAACACCCATCGTTTTTTCTTTTAAAAAGTCATTGTTGAAAAACATTCGCCACGGCCAGAAATGAGGGTGTAGAAAACAAAGAAAACACTGAAAATTGAAGGTACCAAGTCAAACCCAACAGAATTTAGCAATCTATGCAAATTGACGGTAAAAATTGAAATAAGAAATCTGACGTATAAACTACTAATGAAGAAAGATTGAAATCGTACCTTTGTATTTGGACTCCCTAAACAACTTTGGACATGTCCGTTTATCGTGACCTCGGCACTTGCAGTGGCTACATTTCCTAGGATTTCGAGAATGTTGGGCACTGGACTTCTTCCCTGGGTTGCCTTTTGTCTTGACCACAGGTGGATCGCCCACACCAAACAAAGTTTGGCCATCACTTGATTCACCAATCTCTGTGTTGCACTCCTTATTCTTTCCCATCTCCCAACGCTTCCTCATCCAGGATGTCATTTCGTGTTGCGCTTGCCTAGCATCTTCAAATGAGTCATGGGCATGCGACGCATAGAATGACATCAATTTGTAACCCGAACTCAATATCCCATACCTAGCCATGTGGGATATACTGTGAGAAATTTGGCTAACATTTGGTTGTTGGGCCGGAGGCCGACCACACCTTGTCCATCTTCGCATGACTAAACTAGGGGGAATGGTCGATAGGTGTTCATATTTCATGACCACAATCATATGGCAACAAGGTAGACCAAAAGACTCAAACATCAAGCAACTACAATTGATTCTGCTATCAATTGGATAGTACTCGACCGTCCAATTGGATTCTGGATGTGAGTACATCTCAATGAAGTACAACCGACGCTCCATCTCATCAACTCGACGCGCCACAATCAATGCAGATGCGCGTTGTATTTCATCCTGAAAGAATCTGAATATGGATTGTGTGTACACCTCGGTTCCATTCTTCTCTAAGCTTTTCAATTGCGTGATCAAGACAGGGGTACTATGCTCTGTTGCCGTCTCAGCCTTTGCATCAGCAACTCGCATCCTAGCCAGACCACGGTGGTACTGTTGGACAAATTCAAAAAGCCGTAGCCTTACTGTTAAGAACCGATTTAAATAACGGTTCATGCCTTCACAGCGCTGAGTGCTCCTCATCCCAGCAAAGAAATGGCCGAGAAGATATGCCTCGGCCCATCTTTCACGGTCGCTATACATCTCTACCACCCAAGCATTTGTCTCTAGGCCGTAGTGTGATACCATGTCAGCCCAAAGAGTTTCAAATTCTTCAATATCACATTCCATTTGCATCAATATGGTAAAGTCAGATACGAATTCCGGTATGTGAACATTTTTAGCAGCATTTCGCTCCAGATGCCACGAACATAGGCGATGCCTTGCATCTGGAAAAATATTTCTAATTGCATTACGCATCGCCAAATCACCATCTGTGACCACCGAGATGGGCCGTTTACCATCCATAGCCTCCAAAAACGTTGAAAGAACCCAATTGTACGTATCCTCTGTCTCCTTTGACAACAACGCACAACCAAATATGGTCGTCGTAAAGTTATTACTCACCCCCGCCAGTATGACAAATGGCTTCTTGTAAGCATTGGTTCGATAGGTCGTGTCAAAAACTAACACATCTCCGAATGCAGCATAATCCATCTTAGACCTCCCATCTGTCCAGAAAAGTGTCTCCAACCGGTCATCCTCATCAACAGTGTACTTGAAGAAAAATAACGGATCATTACTTACCTGAGCAGACAAGTATCCCAGTGCACCCTCAGCGTCCCCATTTCTTATTTCTTCTTTACGAATGCTATGCAATTTGTTACGCAAATCTGTTACAGTGAACCCCACATTATGGAAACCCCCAGACTGATATGTCATATAGTCCATAATTTGGGATGGCTTCATGCCTACATTCTGCATGGCCATTACCTGAGCTATGTCTGCATCACCCACACGTCTGTGCGATCGCAGAAAGGGAACACAATGTGGTGCTGCTAAGGGATGATTGTGGGTACTCACAAACTCTGTGACAACATAATTTTTCATGGTTTTGCTCATACGACAAACCCGGAATTTAGCACCACAACCAGTTCTTGTTTCAGCTCTATGACGTCGTTTTCGATTAGTGCGTTCTAAATGCTTCTTGTTTCTTTTACCTTCCCTAGAACAAACCCAAGCCCTCCACCTTACGTACATTTCATTGCCTATTTGTCGTCTACTTTTATATTTGCGTACGCTAAAACCAATTGCTTTGGCATATGCATTGTAGAATTGACCAGCTTCATCTTCAGAAACAAATTTCATTTTCACAATCTCCATATCAGTGAGCAAGCGAAAACTATCATCTACACAGGAAACTGACCCTTCCCCTTCCCCTTCCCCTTCCATTTCCCCATCCACATCATTATCTTCATCTTCAGAAACAAATGTATTACTCTGCGAATCTTCCGAACTAGAACAAGAGTCGGAATTGGATTCCCAATCGTACGAATCTACCTTCACACCCTTGCTGTTGGTACTACTATTGGGAGTTTCCATTGCAACCCTAAATAATAAACAACATTGCCACAACTTTTAATCCACAAGACGAGTTACATACAGAGGTGAAATAGGTTGCATACACATGACCTATAACTAAAGTGCATTACTTACACAATTGTTAACTTTATAGTGATAAACAAAATAGGTCTATTTCGTGACACCTCATATGCCTTCTAAATGGGTTTTCAAGAGACTTATGTCACCAAATCTACACAAACATTATAGACTTCGATGTCAAACTTTTGCATAACTACTATTTCTCAAAAAAAAAAAAAAAATCGGAAAGTTGTTCGATTATTATTTGGACAAAACTGAGACTAGGGCCGGCCCAAGGGTTTTAGGTGCCCAATTCCAATAAAAATAAGTGTGCCCTTAAAGAGTTAATACTTAGCAATTTTTACAGTAGCAATCATTTGGATTGACATCCCTCGAACTTTCATTACTACTCTCATTGACACATTGATAGTCTTCCTCACCCTCCAAATCCTCACATTCTTCTTCATTCACCAAGTTTTTAGCAACATCAATCACCAAATTTTTGTGTTCTTCGACTGAGCTCTGTACATTTTCATCGCTTGAAAAGAACTTTTTAATAGCCCCTTTTTGAGAATTTATTAACGCTTCTGTTCTTTATTCTTTTCTGATGACCAGATAGCTGACGTTTAGGCATGATGCACCTAAGTAAGAATTAAAAAAAGAGCCTTATAACATGATTGTTAATGATGCACTAACCGATAATCAGATATTTTTAAATTTAAGCACACCAACTATTGTCAACTACATCAGCACAAATCTAAGCACCACCAGCCAGGGCTCTGCATTTAACAACATACATACAAATTTAAGCACCACTAGCCAGGGCTCTGCATTTAACAACATACGTACAAATTTAAGCACCACCAGCCAGGGCTCTGCATTTAACAACATACGTACAAATCTAAGCACCACCAACCAGGGCTCTGCATAAGAAGAGAATACTTACCGATTTGAAGCCTCGCAAGTCGCAAGCAAATGGGACTCTAAGACTCTGCAGTGTATATTATACTAGTAGTATATACTGGTCCTGCATTTCAATTTCCAATAATCTTAAACACAAATCAAGTGGAGAATAAAAAAAGCCCTAACATCACTATCACTAATCAACTAAACTTAATTAAAGAGATTCTCACTTCTCAATGTTCTCATAAGCAATATTAAATTACAAACTTCATTACTTCAACAGTTCAACACAGAGTGGCAGCCGGCAGTGCCCTTCGGGCTTCGAACCTTCCCAGAATCCGAGTTCAAATTAGTTGATTATATTGATTAATATTAGTATATTACATTACAAACTTCAAAGAAAGTGAGAGACCTATTAACTATTGACTGCTATAATACTATTGAAAGTTTGAAACTTGAAATTGAAAGCACCGCTGCACCAATCCGAAAAAAAATTACCTCGAGCTCGAATCTCAAACACAAACACAGAGTACCGTGAAATTCAAATTTCAAATTTCAAATAAACCTTTCAAATCAAATATATAAAGAGTACCGTGAAATTCTGCTACGATTGTCCCATTGAGAAAAATACGCAAATATATAAAAAAAAAAAATCTGGTACTATTTTCTGGGTGCTAGTTTCATCATCAGGCCACGCTTAAGTAGTACAGCAGCAACAAGTCACAACATAGGAGTGCTAGAATCGTTAAATTAATTCTCATAATCTCACAGGTGCAACCAACAAGTTTCTCAATATCAAAAATGAGATTGGGTAGCTTTTGTGATTTTGCAACTTAAATTCTCAAAAGAAGAATAAATTAATTCTCAGAAACCCTACCAACACCAACCTATGATTTTCCAGCTATGGAAGACCAGCAAATCCGTACAGCAAGCCCAAACACCAAAAATGCAAAACAGGAACAAGGCAAACTGCAGAAAAAAACATACACAAAACACTCCTAGTAGCTATCACTACACCACTAGGCAAGGACCAAGCATCAGAGGGACTTGCCCATCTGAGAGGGTTTAATCTTCCTCAAGGAGCTAAGGTAGTCTCTGATACCAGAAATAATTTTCCCCACAGTCTGATCCTAAATTCAGCCCTTCACTGAAAAATTGTCTGGTTACTTTCTTACCATAGTAATACTCTGATGCTGCCAATGAACACTTCCTTACCAACCATATGACTTCTTCCTTTCACACTCTGCACAAACCAGTTTATTATCTCATCCAATCTATAAAAGACCACTCTGGGCTGGATTTTAATGCCTAATAGCATGCCAAGCAGACTTTACAGTGAATACCCCAGTAGCATATGGAAGCCACTGAATTGAATCTTCCCTGTAGATTTCTGTTTGCAGATTTGGAGGAGAGTGGGACATGGTACTTCTGGTAACCCTATTCCTAGGCCTGCACCATCCATTGGCCATTGCAAATAATAGAATCCCCTTTAGCTTGTATGGATCTCCCCTTATTATATTCCACACTATCCTCAAACCTTTTATAAAGAGCCCCGAAGAGTGCCAATTATTGAATCCTATACAGCATCAAACGTTGCCCCAAATCCCTTGTACTTGTTTTTTGTTCTTCATTTATTGAACAGTTTTTCGAATTTCTTTAGTTGTCTTAGCCTCTTAGGTACTTGAAGATTAGATAACCTCTCTAGTGGGTGAAATATGTTGAAGTCACACAACAATTCATAGGCTAATGAGGAAATAACTACATGCTTGTAGTAAACTAGAATGCAGTATATAGTAAAATGACATAAACAAACTACAAACTACAGTAATATTTTAGTGATTCTAAAGTGATTTAGATTTCTACGGGCTTGTCAAACCCTAGGTGCGTAGTATACCCGATAGTAAACTGTAGAGCATGCATGTTCAAGTGCCGAACAACTTAGACTTTGTGATTACCATATAAAGGAAGTCGTATGTCTTCTGTTCAATTTAGGAATTTTTCTATATAGGTACTTGTGTCCTAGGGTTGGATATTCTGCCATTTGGCCAATTTCTGAAACTCAAATTTTGTAGCGGGGTTGCTACACTTATCTTACTTCAAATTTCTCTTTTTGTAGGCAACAATATACCAACACAAGGCCTTGGATATCAACGAAAGGGAACTTGGCCTTGACCACCCTGATACAATGAAAAGCTACGGAGATCTCTCTGTTTTCTACTATCACCTACAACACATTGAATTGGCTTTGAAGAAACTGTGGGAATTGAGATGTAAAAATCTCCATATATTGAAGTTTTCAATAAGGGCTCGATTTGATTGACTCGAGAGCAAAATTCTAGATGCTTGCTTTAAAAACCTAACACAAATTAGAAGATTTCAACAAATATGGGCTGTAAATAAAATTTGTTCAAAAAATAAAATAGGGAATCAGATTATACCCAAACACAAATACTGGGTTGGACGTGGGCGTGGGGGAGCTTCAGGATCTCGGCCTTGTTCTCCTCGAAGGTGGGTTTCGGATCTGGATTGAAACCGGGTTGTCTGATGGAGGCCCGACGCCGTTGCTGTTGGTTGTGAAGGGGGCGGCGACGGCCCGACGCCGTTGCTGTTGGTTGTGGGGGCGGCGGCGACGTCCACGGGGTGGATTTAAGGTGGGGAGGAGGGGACAGAGGAAGAGAAGAGAACAGAGAGAGAGAGAGAGAGAGAGAGAGAGAGAGAGAGAGAGAGAGGAGTCGCTCAGATCAATCCATTCCTCGACACCAGACGAGGAGTCGATGATGGAGGGAGATGAACGTGGTCAAAAGGTTCTGGGTGGGAGTCTGGGAGATGAGGAGATGAACGAAGTGCAGAGGGTGGTTAGGGAATGATTGAGGGAAAAGATGTAGAGGATGATAGATGTAGGGGATAAAACTTCCTTCACCGTGGTTAAACCGTGGTTGAAGAGGGCTAATTTCTTTTTCTTTTTTTTTTCCACCGGTTCTTTAAGTATCCGGGAAATTTGTTATACCTTGGTTATATCCTGTATGGTTTTGGTTATGTTTATAATGGTTTTGTCATGCCAATTATTACGGTGTCCCCAAAATGACCGGGGACACCATAGCATCATCCTATACTATATATACTTCCTGTTTGCTTTATTTGTCTTTATTGGTTTAGTAGTAATTTGTAACAATTTATTTTTATTGATCTCTCGCCTCTTCTAATCCAAAATCCTCATTCCGCCCCTAAAAGGCCTCCAATCAATTATTGTAAGGCCTATAACTACTGAATCTATTAATATTTTCGGGTGCCCCGACAAGCATGTACACACCTCAACTAAAACTTGAAGGAATAATTCAACCGTCCACTATATATAGCACACATGAGTAGTATTACAAAAGTACTAGACTAATCCTGCATCGTACACATCATTTAACACTCCACATTGTTTCCACCAAGTGCTCTTTTCTCCTTATAACACTCCAGAAAATTTTGAGCAAAACGAAAGAGCAGTAAAAGATGTGTTGCGTCTTCAAGACTTGACATAGTTTCATCATCAACAAACCAAGAATCTAGTTACTGTTCCTTGTTTAGAAACCTTGTAGTACAAGGAAAGGTAATCAAAGAGGAGAAAACATTCTTTCCGGAGGCGGAGGAAAAGAGGGTTTTCCGCCACCCCCATGGGCCTCTTTCTTGATTTTTTTTGGGGTAATCCGAACCGTTCATCATATAGGGCCCGCAAAATAATGTATCTACGTAAAAAATTAGCTTGTCCGGACATCGATAGGTATGTCAAAAGTTGAGTTTAAGACGAAAGAATGGACGACCGTTGATGGTTTAACTTGAAAAATAGTTGACAAATCTATGCCGTCCACATTTTCGTCTAAAACTCAACTTTTGACACACCTTTCGATGTCTGGACAAGCTGATTTTTAGCGTGGATACATTATTTTGCAGGCCCTACAAAATGCA
This sequence comes from Rhododendron mucronatum var. ripense, assembly GCA_019656295.1. NCBI lineage: Eukaryota > Viridiplantae > Streptophyta > Magnoliopsida > Ericales > Ericaceae > Rhododendron > Rhododendron mucronatum. Next base: position 1,709,182 of record BPLT01000069.1, on the reverse strand, counting down.
TGGCTCGAATTACTCAAAAAAATGTGCGGTGGGGGCCCACACTGGGGTGGCGGAAAATCTCTTGTCCGCCAGCACCGGACGAAATTTATCCCTATTACACTTCTTTTGCATCAGTAATGGCATGATATATCTGCAGACCTAACACATGAACTTTCCTATCTTATTACTTCTTACTTAGAACATACGAGGGAGTTTTTCAAAAATAAAATGGACGGTTCAGATGCGCCGAGCGGGTACCACGTGGTACCCATTCGGCACTGAAAAATTTTCCCCTTACATGACTGTTTTTTCTCCCTTGACAATGAATCAAACAACTGCTGCCACTTCCTTGTTCAAGAATCCTCTGTCCTTGCATTACTTTTCATTCCCACACAGCAACCACCAAAACGAAATTCCCACCACTTGCGGCCCCCACTGCGACTCCCTCCCCCATCATCACCCTGCCCATTGCCGCCTATAACGGCTCCTCCTCCACCATCACCCTCACTGTCACCGCCGCGGTCCTTGCAATCATTTACTGCAGCAGTCCCCGATTGAGTCGGATCACCACGTCTTTTCACAAATCCAATAAGGAAGTGACGCGAATGTAAAGGCTGGTCAGCTTTATAAAACCTGATCATATCTCCTACTCCCAAATTGTGCTCATCAATGAATGCCTCCATCCTAAGCAGGAAAGGACCTTGAAAGAATTCAATTTCCATGCACCATTGACCGTTTCGATCATCAGTAAAATAAAGCATCTCCATCTGATGTGTTTCAGCAGGGATTCCAACCCCTAGGAAATGATTCCTTACTTCTTCCGGAGTAATGAAGAGACTTCCCAACTTGATGGCCGTATCGGTCAAAGGCAGCTGAAACAGGAAATTCTCAGGCTTGACTTCATGGATGATCAATCTCGCATGCCAAATGTCTTCAGCAACTTCACAAAATCGATTCGAAAAGTAACCCTCTTTGAATGTTTTTAATGGAAAAAGATTGCCTCGTCTCCTCCCTGATGCTATCACTCGTTTTGTGGTCCTGTCCTTTATCATAAAACTAGTAGCAGAGAATTCAAAATTGCATGGATAATCGGAAGTAAACTTACTGACAGAGAACAGATTTTTCTTAATTTCTGGAACTACCAGCACGTTTTTAAGTAAAATCGTCCGATGCCCCAAATTTATAGTTGCATCTCCGATATGTGTAATGAGCAATAAATCACCATTTGCCACCCATAGTTTGTTATTACGTTTACAGGGTCGTAGGTTGTGAAGTTTACGCGAGTCTGCAGTATTGTGATCTGAGGCTCCAGTATCAATTAACCACTCAACAATAGGAACATCTGCTGAAGTAGAGGACACTAGAGCTTGGGGAATATCTTCGGGTTGATTGGAAAAGTTGAACCGATTGTCACATTTGAAGGCTGAATGTCCAGTACTCGAACAAATTTGGCAGATGACTGAATGTTTGCCGCAACTGTCACTGTCAATTTTATAGCTGCAATTATCTCCTCTTCCACCTTGTCGATGCTGTGAGTCGCCGTTGGCATTGCAGCCGTTTTGTCTGGACTTTGCAAAACCTTTGCCTTCGGAACTGAAAAAATCTTGGCCCTGAAAAAATTTGGTTCTGTTTTTGGCATTATTTTTCTGTCCGGGAAAGGCTATATTTTGCTGAGCCCCAACTTGAATATCAGAATCGTAGAGACCCGTTCGAGTCTCATAGCTTCGAAGGAGTGGAATAAAAACATTGAACGATGGCATTGGAGGTTTCAACATTGTGGTTGTGAAAGACTCGTATCGAGGCGGCCCAAGACCTTGAAGTAACCAAAAACTTTTGGTTCTATCATTTGCTGGACAGCCAACAGCACATAAGTCATCACAACACAAGCTTTTGAACTTGCTCAAATAATCTTGCCTTTTTGGCATTTGGCATTGTTGAGTTTCTTGTGAGTTTTGGGCCAAAAAATTCTCCAAAGCAACCCATACCTCTGCAGAGCTGCTTCTTAAACCAACAACCATGCGAAGAACTTCCTCAGACATAGATCCGTCGACCCAGCCACAAACCAATAGATCGGACCTCCTCCACAACACAAAGTCAGGATTCGGCATCTCCTCCTTGCCACCATCCGTTGATTTCTCCGGGGCGGAGATGATTGGTGCAGGAACCGAGTATTCGCCATCCACAAAGGTGGAGAGGGATGCCATGGGTGCAGTGGCGTAGCAAGGAATTAACGATAGTGGGGGCACTTTTTAAACACATTTCAAAAAAAATAAAATCATAAATAGCAACACCAAAATAATAAAAGAATGCTTGTGCTAAAAATAATTTTAAAAAAAAGCTAACACATTTACTAAGGAAGGTAGTAATTTCATAAACTATCAAAACAAATCAATTGTTTGAATTGTCTCAATGGACCAAGTCTAATAGCAGTTAGATACACAATAACTAAAATGTTAATATTCAGTAATCTTGATCCAATCAGAAAAAATGTGCTTTTCTTTTCAAAATTTATGCTTAAACCTCTATTTCGTCACGCGTTGTGAGTTCTATCGACAAAGATAAGATTATTTTTAAAATTGTGAATAATTAATGAAGTATAATGCATATAACTCATGGTTTAGCCACTTACAAATTTGGACATTATGTATTGAGGAGTTTCAAATGGTGAGTGGTGACTCTCTTTTATTCATTAAACATCTCACTTCGCAAGTGTAGTGGAAAAATTGTTGTAATATTGGAATCAAAAAGTTGAGAATGAAATATATACAAAATGTATTAAAGTGATTCAACAAAGAACAATTTAAGAAGCCAATTACAGAAAAAAATACAAAATCTGAAAAAAAAAAAAAAAAAAGGAGTATTCTGTGGGTGCAAAAGAAAAATGAATCGAAGGCGAGTGTTCAGAGTAAAATTCTCTCGCACGAATATGGAGAGGTTGTATTGCTTTTACCAATGGTACAAGAGCACAAGTTACACCCGACATATACAAAAGGAGATAAAAGAACAAGTACTATAGCTTGTAAAATTATTCTTAATCGTGTTAGATAATTAACAACTTACGTTATGTCAGGGTCTAGAACTATCACGATTATTACAATACAAACATTAAGCGGAACATAAGGAATCGAGAACGGCGTACCCAGATCTATTTATGCGGAACTTGAGCGATCCAGTAAATGATTGTAGCGATCATAATTTTTCTAGAGCATTAAACACCAGGTGGGGATTGTAGCGATCATAATTTTACTAGAGCATTAAACACTACGTGGAAGACGGGTTTCTCTCCCTTGCCTTACTTTCTAGTTGTTTAGCATATGACGTTAAATTGATGAAACATTAAACCCTTTTCTATAGGCAGAGATAGGACCGGTTTCCTTATTAAACATGGATACTAACTCCCCATCAAAGTATAGCATATTTAAAAACAACTTCTCTATTTGACCAATAGAATAAATCTTAGGTATAAACTATAAAGATATGGAGAATCTCATTGGACCCATTATTCGTATGTGTCATACTTAAAACATGTGGGCCATAAAGACTAATTACAAAATTTAGTCTTAAACATGTGGGCCATAAAGACTAAGTACAAAATTTAGTCTTACATCGCTATCAGATAACTATCGAAAAGTCCTAGCCTTGATCCAATTCTTTATCATGTTCGGGGCTTGATCATGTTTCGCAAACAACCACAAACTCTTGTAAATCCTAAAAATGGGTAAAAACTAAAAACAAAATTGTTTTCTTCCTGGGTTTTGAACCACCACTGAAAAATGGCGAATTTGTGATGGAATTTATTAATTTTCCGTAAAATCCCTCACTTTGTAAATACAGGCTAAACAACGGGTATGAAAAAATTTCAGATTACTGAACATGAGGTGATTTCAAACCCTTTAAAATCAAATCTCGCAATACGCTGTAACAAGAGTGAGCTTAGAGTAACCGAACCAAACCGACCTTATGTCCCAATCAATTGGGGTCGGCTAAGAGTGAGTTTAGAGTGCGGATCAAAAAGAAAAAAAAATTAGAGTAAATTAATTTTTAGTACTCCATTAATACTTCATACTTTACTAAAATCAAATCTTGCAATAGGCTGTAACATGGTGGTGGAGGGTTGGGTGGCGGACGGCGGTTAGTGATGATGATTTGTTGTGACTAGAAAAAAAATTATACTTGCAATAAGAACCGCACGGGTAACAAAAAAGAGGACAAAGAAAATGAGATGGAGGAAGTATTAGTCAGCAATTTATTTAGCATCTCTAGACTTTCCGTTTAAATTATCAACTTATAAAGAGCTCCATAAGTCTTGTTGGTGCATTCACACCTTCCAGTCATAAGACATTTTTCTCAAATTTGGCACTTTGAGACCCCTAAAACTCATTGCATTAGCTTTTATGATTTCAGGGTTGTCTACTAATTTCAGAACAAAAAAACCAAAAAGTATAAAAACAAGAAGAAATAAACCAAAACCCACAACAGAAATCGTTGATTATTATTATCATTGAATGGGCAAGGAAGCTAGCTAGCTAGTGGGTAATGTTCATTCTAATTCCTACTGGCTTCAGACAGTCTCATTCAATGACTATTAATTCCTTAACTACTTGATCAAAATCACCACTGCTGCTGCTACTTTCTTGATCATGACTCCTCCGTCCTTGCATTGCTTTTCTTCAATGCCATACAGCAACCTCCAAGACCAAATTTCCACCACTTGCGGCCCCCACTGCGACGCCCTCCTTCACCATGACCCTGTCCGTTGCCGCTTCTATCTGCTCCATCACCCTCTCTGTTGTCACCGTCTCGATCCGTGTTACCACTTACTGGTGCAGTCCCTGATTCAATCGGATCAACACGTCCTTTCACGAATCCAATGAGAAAGTGACGTGAGTTCATAGAAGGCTGCAGGTCGGCTTTGTAAAACCTAATTGTATCTCCTTCTCCCAGATGGAAACGAGCGATGAATTCCTCAATCATAAGCTGGAAATTACCTCGACAGCACACAATCTTAACGCAATGTTGACTCAAACTATCATCGGTAAAATATAGCCTCTCAATGTGATGTGTTTCAGCTGCAGGGATTCCTACTGCAGGGAAATGATTGCTGACTTCTTCCGCTGGAATGAAGAGACTTTTGCACTGGATGCCCTCATTGGTCAGCGGCAGCTGAAACAGCAACTTCTCGGGCCTAATCACATCATATCTTCTTATGACCTTTTCAAACAGGAAACTGTTGTTTTCCCAAACCCGGGAAGGTTTGTAGAAACGAATCACATCCCCGTGATACAAATCGTAGTACCAAACAAACTTCTGCCAAAGGCTACCCACAATGTAGCAACACTCAGAATTATCATAGCTCAGAGACAAAAGCCAAAGGATTGGAGGTGTGTCTGAGATATGCTGCATATTTATACCCTCCTGGTAAGTTTGAAGATCGGCTGGAGAAGGGAAATATTGCAATGCTGCTTCCACAGGAATTAGGAGCGTGCCTCGAGTAGTATCGTCCCGAGTCACCAACACTTCAAAGAGAAAATATACCATCTTGTCACCTACTTTGGTTGGTGAGCCAGAAAACAATAAAGATCTGCAAAAGAGAAGAAGAAAATCGAGTGAGCCCATTGACCAGGGTAATTGGCAGAACAATACAGCTTAGCTTAAAACACATCCAGGCTAAATTTAAGTGACGACAGAAACCATGAAATATTCACCAGACCTCATGTCTACTGATCTTCATGGAGAAGAAATAAAGATTCGGAAAGAAGATAAATGATCTTTCAAGCTTTATTCACTCTACTCGATGTGACTAACAGTTGGGTTCATTGAAATCTATATAGCACAAGTTGTCCATGCGCACAAAACAAAACAATCTGTTTTTCCCAATAGAACGCAAGAACATTGTAGCTTCTCTAGGGGTTTCCGAATTTATCTTCTTTACTTCATTGTCTTCTTTTCTTTGCGCTCCATCCAAAAGAGGCAAAATAATCTGTTCTTTCCAAGAAAACCCAATATTAATGTAGTTGTGATAACATTCTTTAGGGGTTTCTTAGTGATTTCAATCAATGAATCCACCCGCGCACACAGTGCACACAAAATCACCTAATTTTCCAGAGCTAATATATATATACTCTAGCCCCATAACATTGAACAAACCAAAGACCTAACGACATTTATCTTGTCAGAACAACACCCCACCCCCCAAAAGAGAGAGAAAAAAACCACCGCTACCACCTGCTTGAAATCACCTGATTCTCCTGAGCCAATACACCCACTCAAACCCTTGAACGTGCAACAAACCCAACTAATGATTCCACTGTCAGAGATGGTAGAACACATTACAAGAAAACAGAAGGATTGAAAAAGAGAAACCCTACTGATGACACCATCAAACTACACATGCTATCTGCATGCAAGTAAAGCATATCATTATGTAGGCATATATGCATATATCGAAGTGTGCGTGGATGTATAAACCCATAAATACGATGAGTTTTCTTGGAAAATAACAAGTGTCACTATGTCATGTACTTACCCCCACTCTATTTCTATCCCGGGTTCCTCCGTAGTCGAAATTTCAGGCGCCTTTCCATGTGTGGAAACTGGTGGTTGAGATGAGGACGAAGCATGTTCTTCTAAGGGATCCTTTCTTTCTCTGGGTGTACCAATGCCGGACAATGCATGTTCTTCTAAGGGCTCCTCTCCTTCTCTGGGTGTACCAATGCCAGACGATGCATGTTCTTCTAAGGGCTCCTTTCCTTCTCTGTGTGTACCAATGCCTCTGTTTTCAGACATTTTCTTGATGCTTTCTTGATGCTTTCTTGAATATCCGGAGAGAGAGAGAGAGAGAGAGAGAGAGAGAGAGAGAGAGAGAGAGAGGGCTTTGTTCTGTGGAGGTGGGGGTGAATATGTAGGTGTCAGTATGAGCCTTTATAAGGCAGGCTAATAACGGTTATTGCAGTTATAACATGTAGCACTTATCCACTTGGGATTAGAGGATACAGGATCCTCTACGTATCCATCCCTTATAGGAGAGAGAAAATTGAATTTTAGAATCACATGAAAATATTGGCAAATCTGAGTGCGGAAGATTAAAATTCATAGGTATATGCCATTTCTTTTCAATTTTGAGGAATTTATGAAATTGTATTTGTTGAGGCCTAATAAGTCACCTATTGCGCGAAAGAAAAAAAGTCACCAATAGTAAAAGAGTTCGAAAGTTAAAAGCAAAGCATAAAGCGGCAATTAAGAACGAAAAAATTCACCGGAAAATCATGTCACCTAGGCTCCGCCTAAGAGCTAATTGAACAAGGTAGTAAGAAAAAAGGATTAGAAGAAGCTGGTGAAATATATATATATATATATGTATATATATATATATATTTTGGTAAATGTCAATTTTATTCACCAAAACTCCATGTACAAGGACTCAGTCCTTAACACAAAAGAGAAAACAAAGCTCCTACAAGGAGCAACACAGAAACAAAGAGAAACAACATATAGCTAGCCCAACATCAGGAATCAAACTGCTGGTGAAATATTGTTTTGATCATTACCGTTTAAATTATCAACTCATAACTTCGAATAACTACCATAAGTTTAGTTGGTGCGTTCACACCTTCCATTGGAGTCCAAAACCAAAAAAAAAAAAAAAACAATGGAGCCAAATTTGCCCTCCAAAACTCATTGCATTAGCTTATAATTTCTGGGTCCATCAGAAAAGAAAAAGTTCAGAAAAAAGAAAGAAGAAGAAACCAAAACTCCAAACAGCAGTATTACGATTGAGTTTTTACCCATTCAAAAAGGACAGAGAAATGCTTCGATGTTATCACAATCAACAATCAGAGTGTCATCGGCAATCATTGGCAAACACTGTTCACTATCTTCTACAGAGCTAGCTACTACTAGAAACTACCATTTCGTCCTTCCGTCTACCTCAGGAATTTACAAGGAGATTCTGGAATCAAAATTTCGTTGAATGACTATCCTTGCCTACTTGGTCAAAATCGCCACTGTTGCTACTTTCTTGTTCATGACTCCTCTGTCCTTGCATTGCTTTTCAACACCATACAGCAATCTCCAAAACCAAATTTTCACCTCGTGCGGCCCCCACTGCTACTCCCTCCTCCGCCATCACCCTGTCAGTTGCCACCTCTGTCTGCTCCCCCCCCTCCACCATCACCCTCTCTGTCACCGCCTCGATCTGTGCTATCATTTACTGCTGCAGTTCTTGATTCAGTCGGATCACCACGTCCTTTGACAAATCCAATATGGAAGTGATGCGAGTTTAAAGAAGGCTGGTCAGCTTTGTAAAATCTTATTGTATCCCCTTCTACCAAATTGCGCTCAGTGATGAATTCCTCCATCATAAGCCGGAAAAGACCTTGAAAACATGCAATTTTCATGTGCCATTCACCGTTCTGCTCACCAGTAAAGTAAAGCCTCTCCATGTGATGTGTTTTAGCTGGGATTCCAACCGCGGGGAAATCACTCTTTACTTCTTTCTTGAGAATGAAGAGACTTTTGCACAGGATGTCCACATCAGTCAATGGCAGCTCAAACAGGACATTTTCAGGGTTCAATTCATGGATGATCCCCGGAAACCTTCGTTTGGCAAGTTCAACCAGGTAACAGTTATTGCAGCAAACCGGTAAAGGTTTGTAGAAATGAATCACATCCATACCATCAAAAGGGTTCCGCAAAAGAAAACTCTGCCAATTGCCATCCATGACGATGAAACACTCCGACCTAAGATATTTCAGTGTCATAGACCAATCTCTGTTTTGAGTGTCTGTGATCTCTATCTTCTCCTTGTAAGTTTCTTGACAATTGGCTAGAGAATGGAAATATTTCAAAGCTGCTTCCACAGGAATTAGGAGCCTGCCTAGATAACGATTACTCGGAGTCAATAACACTTCAAAGAGAAAACTTCCCATATTTTCGCCAACTTTGGTTGGTTAGCCAGAAATCATAGCAGTTCTAGATCTGCATAAGAGAAGAACCTAGTGAATAAGCTCATTGACCATGGAAATTGGCAAAACAATAGCTTAAAACACATCAAGGTCAAAGTTAAGTGAGTATAAAAACCATGAAACAATGACTAGACCTACTGATCTCCATTGAGAATAAAAGAAAGATTTGGAAAGAAAGATCTATGATCCTTCATGCTTTATTTGTTTTTTCTCAACATGACCAGCTGTTGGAATGATTGATATGTGGAGGATTTTACCAAGGGAAAGGAAAACAAAGAAATAATTTTAGCTTCTTTACTTCATTGTCTTCTTTCTTTTTCTTTCACTCCAAACGTAGCACATGTTGTCTATGTCCATGAAACAAAACAATCAGTTCTTTCCAAGCAAACTGAAGATTAATGTAGCTGTGATTAAACTTATCTAGGGATTTCTTAATAATTTCAATCAGTGAATCCACGCACACAAAAGCACCTGATTTTCCTGAGCTAATACATGCACTGTAGCCCTTGAACGTGCAACAAACTCAATTAATGACGTCTATCATTCCACTGCCAAAGAATCAAAGATGGTAGTATACAGAAGAATTGAAAAGAAAAAATCCCACGGATAACACCAATAAACCACACATGCTCTTTGCAAGCAAGTAAAAACATAACATAGGTATGGCATATATGCATATCAAAGTGTGTGGATGTATAAAACCTCAAATACCATGAGTTTTCTTGAGAAAGAACTAGAATCCGGTGCTTACCCCAACTCTAATTCTTCTTCGGGTTCCTCCACATTCGAAATGTCAAGCCTTCCTGTATGCTGAAGACGATGCATGTCCTACCCCAACATTTGAGATGAAGGCGATGCATGTCCTTCTAAGGGCTCCTTCCCTTCTCTGCTTGTACCAATGCCTCTGTTGTCAGACAAAGGTCAAAATTAAATGAGTACAGAAACCATGAAACATTCACAAGACAGAAGAAAAAAAAAAGATTTGGAAAGAAGATCTATGATCCTTCACGCTTTATTTGTTTGTTTTTTCTCGACATGACCAACTGTTGGGATCATGGCTAGGTGGAGGGATTTTACCAAGGAAAAGAAAATAGTCAAGGAACCAAAGAAACAAATTTAGCTTCTTAACTTCATTGTCTTTTTCCTTTTTGTTTCACTCCAATCGTAGAACATGTTGTCTATGTCCATGAAACAAAACAATCTGTTCTTTCCTAGGAAACCCAAGATTCGTATTAGCTGTGATAAAGCTTCTCTAGGGCTTTCTCAATGATTTCACTCAGTGAATCCATGCACACAAAAGCACCTGATTTCCTGCGCTAGTACATGCACTCTAGCCCTTGAACATTTAACAAACTGATGAACTGAGAAATTTTACCATTCCAAGTTAAAGATGCAAAAAAATAGAAGAAATAAGAATTGAAAAAAAGAAAGAAGGAAAATATCCACCACCGCCCACACAATATCACCTGATTTTCCTGAGCTAGTAGTACATGCACTCTAGCCCTTGAACGTTCAACAAACTCAATCAATGAATTCTATCATTCCACTGTGATAGATGGTAGAATACAGGTAAAAATAGGAGGTTGAGAACTTGAGAACCCTAGAATCTATATGGGAGGCAAGAAAACAGAAGAATTGAAAAGATAAAACCCCACTGATAACACCAATAAACTACCAATGTTCTTTGCAAGCAAGTAAAAACATAACATTGGTGTATGACATATGTGCATATCAACGTGTCCGTGGATGTATAAAACCTCAAATACCATGAGTTTTCTTGGAAAAGAACTATCTGGTGCTTAGCCCAACTCTAATTCTTCTTCGCATTCCTCCACATTCAAAATGTCAAGACTTCCTGTACGATGAAGACCATGCATGTCCTTCCCCACCGTTTGAGATGAAAACGATGCATGTCCGTCTAAGGACTGCTTCCCTTCTCTGCCTGTACCAATGCCTCTGATGTCAGACATTTTTCCTTGATGCTTTCTTGAATATGCTAGTTAAGAAGTGTGTGTGTGTGTGTGTGTGTGTGTGTGTGTGAGAGAGAGAGAGAGAGAGAGAGAGAGAGAGAGAGAGGCTTTTGTTCTTTGGAGTCGGTTGGGTATATTGGTGTTAGAATTAGACTATAGAATGCAGGCTAAATAACGGTTATTGCAGTTGTAAGTCGTAGCACTTATCAACTTGTGGGCTTTATCATCTTTCCCAAACAACCACAAACCGTTACTATTAAACTGGGATAATACTAGGATACTAGATGATCCAATACATATCCTTGCAAATGGGTATATCCTAACCGGGACAATAAGATACAGAATCATATCATATGTATATCCTGTCATTGTGCTAAAGGCAGACAAATTGGAAAATCCAAAAATACCGTGTCTGTTTTTTTTTTTTTTTTTTTTTGCTATAAGCATCACAAAAAACAAAAACCCAATGTATCACGAAATTCATTTAATTTCCCAGAAATCCCTCAATTAAGAAATAAAATCGGAGATCCAAACCTTTTCACTTCTTCGTCAGGTCGCTTTTTTCTTTTTCTGTTTTGCTCTTCTGGGGCTTAAAGCGCACCTTCCATTTATTTGACATTGGAGTCCAAAAAAAAAAAGAAAAAAAGAAAGAAAGAAAGAAAGACATTGGAGTCCAAAACCCAAAAAAAAAAACAGTGGAGCAAAATTTGCCCTCCAAAACTCATTGCATTAGCTTATAATTTCTGGGTCCATCCGAAAAGAAAAACTTCAGAAAAAATAAAGAAGAAAGAAACCTAAACACCAAACAGTAGTCTCGATTATGATTGAGTTTTTACCAATTCAAAAGGGACAGAGAAATACCTCGATGTTATCACAATCAACAATCAGAGTGTCATCGGCAAACACTGTTCACTATCTTCTACAGAGCTAGCTACTACTAGAAACTACCATTTTGTCCATCTGTCTACCTCAGGAATTTACAAGTAGAATCTGGAATCAAAATTCCGTTGAATGACTATCCTTACCACATGGTCGAAATTGCCACTGTTGCTACTTTCTTGTTCATGAGTCCCCTGTCCTTGCATTGCTTTTCAACGCCATACAGCAATCTCCAAAACCAAATTTCTACCTCGTGTGGCCTGCACTGCTACTCCCTCCTCCGCCACAACCTTGTCTATTGCCGCCTCTGTCTGCTCCTCCGCCACCATCACCTTCCCTGTCACCATCTCGATCCATGCAATCATCTACTGCTGCAGTCCTTGATTCAGTCGGATCACCATGTCCTTTTACAATTCCAATAAGGAAGTGATGCAAGTTTAAAGAAGGCTGGTCAGCTTTGTAAAACCTAATTGTATCCCGTTCTACCAAATGGCGCTCAGTGATGAATTCCTCCATCATAAGCCGGAAAAGACCTTGAGAGCATAATTCATGCGCCATTCACCATTCCGCTGTGATGTGTTTTAGCGGGAATTCGAACTGCGGGGAAATGACTCTTTACTTCTTTCGTGGGAATGAAGAGACTTTTGCACAGGATGTCCACATCAGTCAACGGCAGCTCAAACAGGAAATTTTCAGGGTTCAATTCATGGATGATTTCAGTGTCATAGGCCAATCTCTGTTTTGAGTGTCTGTGATCTCTATTTTCTCCTCATAAGTTTCCTGATGAATGGCTAGAGAAGGGAAATATTTCAAAGCTGCTTCCCCAGGAATTAGGAGCCTGCCTAGATAAACATTACACGGAGTCGCAAACACTTCAAAGAGAAAATTTTCAAAATTTTCACCGACTTTGGTTGGTACGCCAGAAATCATAGCAGTTCTAGATCTGCATAAGAGAAGAACATAGTGAATAAGCTAATTCACCATGGAAATTGGCAAAACAATACAGCTTAGCTTAAAACACATCAAGGTCAAAATTAAGTGAGTACAGAAACCATGAAACATTCAATAACCTACTGATCTCCATCAGGACAAAAGAAAGATTTGGAAAGAAGATCTATGATCCTTCAAGCTTTATTTGTTTTTTCTCAATATGCTCAAGTGTTGGAATAATTGATATGTGGAGGGATTTTACCAAGGGAAAGGAAAAATAAGAAATAGTTTTAGCTTCTTTACTTCATTGTCTTCTTTCCTTTTTCTTTCACTCCAAACGTAGCACATGTTGTCTATGTCCATGCAACAAAACAATCTGTTCTTTCCACGAAAACCGAAGATTAATGTAGGCATGTAGCTGTGATTAAACTTCTCTAGGGATTTCTTAATGATTTCAATCATTGAATCCACGCACACAAAAGTACCTGATTTTCCAGAGCTAATACATGCACTGTACCCCTTGAACGTGCAACAAAACTCAATTAATGACGTCTTTCACTCCACTGTCAAAGAATCAAAGACGGTAGAAGACAGGTAAAAACAAAAGGTTGAGAACCCTAGAATCTGTATGGGAGGCAAGAAAACGGAAGAATTGAAAAGAATAAACCCCATGGATAACACCAATAAACTACACATGCTCTTTGCACGCAAGAAAAAACATAACATAGGTATGGCATATATGCATATCAAAGTGTCTGTGGATGTATAAAACCTCAAATACCACGAGTTTTCTTGGGAAAGAACTAGAATCCGGTGCTTATCCCAATTCTTGTTCCTCCACATTCGAAATGTCACGCCTTCCTGTACGCTGAAGGCAATGCATGTCGTTCCCCAACGTTGAGATGGAGACAATGAATGGCCTTCTAAGGGCTCCTTCCCTTCTCTGCTTGTACCAATGCCTCTGTTGTCAGAAAAAAGGTCAAAATTAAGTGAGTACAGAAACAATGAAACATTCACTAGACAGAAAAAGAAAGATTTGGAAAGAAGATCTATGATCCGTCATGCTTTATTTGTTCATTTTTTCTCGACATGACCAACTGTTGGGATCATGGAAATGTGGAGGGATTTTACCAAGGGAAAGCAAAACAGTCGAGAAACCAAAGAAACAAATTTAGCTTCTTGACTTCATTATCTTTTTACTTTTTGTTTCACTCCAATCGTAGCACATGTTGTATATATCCATGAAACAAAACAATCTGTTCTTTCCAAGAAAACCCCAAGATTAATGTAGCTGTGATAAAGCTTCTCTAGGGCTTTCTCAATAATTTCAATCAGTGAATCCACGCACACAAAAGCACCTAATTTTCCTGAGCTAGTACATGCCCTGTAGCCCTTGAACGTTGAGCAAACCAATGAACTGAGGAATTTTACCATTCCAATGTCAAAGATGCAAGAAAATAGAAGAAATAAGAATTTGAGAAAAAAGAAAAGGAAAAATACCCACCACCACCCGTACATGCATTCTAGCCCTTGAACGTGCAACAAACTCAATCAATGAATTCTATCATTCCACTGTCCTCGATGGTAGAATACAGGTAAAAACAGAAGGTTGAGAACTTGAGAACCCTAGAATCTATATGGGAGGCAAGAAAACAGAAGAATTGGCAAATCTGAGTACAGAAGATTTATAGGACACAGGATCCTGTACGTATCCATTCCTTACAGGAGAGAGAAAATTAAATTTTAGAATCACATGAAAAATGAAAATATTAGAATTCTAACATGAGTATTGGCAAATCTGAGTACAGAAGATTTAAATTCATAGCTATAGGCCATTTCTTTTCAATTTTGAGGAATTTATGGAATTGTATTTGTTGAGGCCTAATAAGTCACCTATTGCACGTGAGACAAAAACATTCACCAATAGTAAAAGATTTCGAAAATTACAAGCAAAGCATAAAGCGACAATTGAGAGCGAAAAAATTCACCGAAAAATCATGTCACCCAGGCTTCGACTTCAATTGTAACTCCTTATCAAAGAGCTAATTAAACAAGGTAGTAAGAAAAAAGGATTAGAAGAAGCAGGTGATTTTTTTTTTTTTTTTTTGGGGGGGGGGGGGGGGGGGGGGGGGGGGGGGGGGTGTTAAATGTCAATTTTATTCACCAAAACTCCATGAACAAGGACTCAGTCCTTACACAAAAGAGAAAACAAAGCTCCTACAAGGAGCAACAAAGAAACAAAGAGAAACAATAAATAGCTAGCCCAACATCAGGAATCAAACTGCTGGTGAAATATTGTTTTGATCAGCATACTGTTTTGATCTTTGCCGTTTAAATTATCGACTCATAACTTCAAATAGCTCCCATAAGTTTAGTTGGTGCATTCACACCTTCCATTCATTTGACATTGGAGTCCAAAACCCAAAAAAAAAAACAGTGGAGCCAAAGTTGCCCTCCAAAACTCATTGCATTAGCTTATAATTTCTGGGTCCATCCGAAAAGAAAACGTTCAGAAAGAAGAAAGAAACCAAAACTCCAAACAGTAGTCGTCGATTATGATTGAGTTTTTACCAATTCAAAAGGGACAGAGAAATCCATCGATGTTATCACAATCAACAATCAGAGTGTCATCGGCAATCATATCTACTACATAGCTAGCTACTACTAGAAACTACCATTTAGTCCTTCCGTCTACAGCAGGAATTTATGAGGAGAATCTGGAATCAAAATTCTGTTGAATGACTATCCTTACCTACTTGGTCGAAATCGCCACTGTTGCTACTTTCTTGTTCATGAGTCCCCTGTCCTTGCATTGCTTTTCAACGCCATACAGCAATCTCCAAAACCAAATTTCCATCTCGTGTGGCCCCCACTGCTACACCCTCCTCCGCATCACACTGTCTGTTGCCGCCTCTGTCTGCTCCTCCTCCACCATCACCCTCCCTAGTCACCACCTCGATTCATGCTATCATCTACTGCTGCAGTCCTTGATTCAGTCGGATCACCACGTCCTTTCACAAATCCAATAAGGAAGTGATGCAAGTTTAAAGAAGGCTGGTCAGCTTTGTAAAACCTAATTGTATCCTCTTCTACCAAATGGCGCCCAGTGATGAATTCCTCAATCATAAGCCGGAAAAGACCTCGAAAGCATACAATTTTCATGCGCCATCCACCGTTCTGCTCATCAGTAAAGTAAAGCCTCTCCATGTGATGTGTTTTAGCTGGGATTCCAACAGCGGGGAAATGAATCTTTACTTCTTTCGTGGGAATGAAGAGACTTTTGCACAGGATGTCCACATCAGTCAACGGCAGCTCAAACAGGAAATTTTAAGGGTTCAATTCATGGATGATCCCCGGATACCTTCGTTTGGCAAGTTCAACCAGGTAACAATTATTGTAACAAACCGGTAAAGGTTTGTAGAAACGAATCACATCCATACCATCCAAAGGGTCCCACAAAAGAAAACTCTGCCAATTGCTATCCATAACGAAGAAACACTCCGACCTAAGATATTTCACTGTCACAGGCCAATCTCTGTTTTGAGTGTCTGTGATCTCTATCTTCTCCTCGTAAGTTTCCTGACGATTGGCTAGAGAAGGGAAATATTTCAAAGCTGCTTCCACAGGAATTAGGAGCCTGCCTAGATAACACTTCAAAGAGAAAACTTCCCATATTTTCACCAACTTTGGTTGGTAAGCCAGAAGTCATAGCAGTTCTAGATCTGCATAAGAGAAGAACATAGTGAATAAGCTAATTCACCATGGAAATTGGCAAAACAATACAGCTTAGCTTAAAACACATCAAGGTCAAATTAAGTGAGTATAGAAACCATGAAACATTCAATAGACCTACTGATCTCCATCAAGACAAAAGAAAGATAGGGAAAGATCTATGATCCTCCAAGCTTTATTTGTTTTTTCTTAATATGACCAACTGTTGGAATAACTGATATGTGGAGGAATTTTACCAAGGGAAAGGAAAATAAAGAAATAATTTTAGCTTCTTTACTTCATTGTCTTCTTTCCTTTTTCTTTCACTCCAAATGTAGCACATGTTGTCTATGTCCATGAAACAAAACAATCTGTTCTTTCCATGAAAACCGAAGATTTCTTAATGATTTCAATCATTGAATCCACGCACACATAAGTACCTGATTTTCCAGAGCTAATACATGCACTGTAGCCCTTGAACGTGCAACAAACTCAATTAATGACATCTATCATTCCACTGTCAAAGAAGCAAAGACGGTAGAATACAGGTAAAAACAAAAGCTTGAGAACCCTAGAATCTGTACGGGAGGCAAGAAAACGGAAGAATTGAAAAGAAAAAACCCCACAGATAACACCAATAAACCACACATGCTCTTTGCACGCAAGTAAAAACATAACATAGGTATGGCATATATGCATATCAAAGTGTCTGTGGATGTATAAAACCTCAAATACCACAGAGTTTTCTTGGGAGAGAACTAGAATCCGGTGCTTACCCCAACTCTAATTCTTCTTCAGGTTCCTCCACATTCGAAATGTCAAGCCTTCCTGTATGCTGAAGACAATGCATGTCCTTCCCCAACGTTTGAGATGGATATGATGTATGTCCTTCTAAGGGCTCCTTCCCTTCTCTGCTTGTACCAATGCCTCTGTTGCCAGACAAAGGTCCAAATTAAGTGGGTACAGAAACAATGAAACATTCACTAGACAGAAAAAGAAAGATTTGGAAAGAAGATCTATGATCCGTCACGCTTTATTTGTTCATTTTTTCTCGACATGACCAACTGTTGGGATCGTGGATATGTGGACGGATTTTACCAAGGGAACGCAAAATGATCAAGAAACCAAAGAAACAAATTTATCTTCTTGACTTCATTATCTTTTTCCTTTTATTTCACTCTAATCATAGCACATGTTGTATATATCTATGAAACAAAACAATCAGTTCTTTCCAAGATAACCCCAAGATTAATGTAGCTGTGATAAAGCTTCTCTAGGGCTTTCTCAATGATTTCAATCAGTGAATCCATGCACACAAAAGCACCTGATTTTCCTGAGCTAGCACATGCACTGTGGCCCTTGAACATTGAGCGAACCAATGAACTGAGGAATTTTACCATTCCAATGTCAAAGATGCAAGAAAATAGAAGAAATAAGAATTGAGCAAAAAGAAAAGGAAAAATACCCACCACCACCCGTACATGCATTGTAGCCCTTGAATGTGCAACAAACTCAATCAATGAATTCTATCATTCCACTGTCATAGATGGTAGAATACAGGTAAAAATGGAAGGTTGAGAACTTGAGAACCCTAGAATCTATATGGGAGGCAAGAAAACAGAAGAATTGTAAAGAAAAAACTCCACTGATAACGCCAATAAACTACCCATGCTCTTTGCAAGCAAGCATAAACATAACATTGGTATGACATATATGCATATCAATTATCAAAGTGTCCGTGGATGGATAAAACCTCAAATACCATGAGTTTTCTTGGAAAAGAACCAACCAGTGCTTACCCCAACTCAAATTCTTGTTCAGATTCCTCCACATTCGAAATAAACTGGGATAATACTAGGATACGGGGGATCCTATACATATCCTTGCAAATTGGTATATCCTAACCGGGACAATAAGATACAGGATCATGTGTATATCCAGTCATTGTGCTAAAGGAAGACAAATTGGAAAATCAAAAAAAAATAATAATAATTTAAAAAGATATTTTTTCTATAAGCACCACAAAAAAACAAAAACCCAGTCTATCACGAAATCTATTGAATCTCCCATAAATCCCTCAATTCAGAAACAAAGGCGGATTGTAAATAATTCAGTTCGTCTTTTTTTTTTTTTGCTTTTCTCTTCTGGCACATAAAGCGTTTCTTCTTTACCGTCATGTTGAGTTCAACAGCAGGGAGAAGCCTCTCCGGAGCCATAAGCTGGCCTATTTCGGCGACGGTCGGCGGTCTACCCGGTGACATTTTGCTTCCAACGAAAACCCTATTATCGTCAATTTCGAACGCTGGGCACCAGAGAGAGAGAGAGAATCGTGGCTTGAATAATTCGGTTTTATATGCCAAAGCATGGTCGCGTTTGCAAAGCGCGATTTCTGGTCTACTCACACTTTCGCAATTTGAACCTGCGAAGTGTATTTAACGCAGTCATGCAACATTGGTAATCAAATATGAACTTGTTAAACATTCTATGAAAACACAGGCTTTCTATTGAAAGCATATCTGCATGGGGACAGAATAAAAGCGATAAGCCCATTAACCATGGCATGCTATTCCTAAAACAATACAGCTTAGCTTGAGTGAAACAGTTAAACATTCTTTTGACTAAACAATGACAAGACCTACTGATATTATTCATTGGATACAAAAGGGATTTGGGAGATTATGATCTTTCAAGGATTATTTTTCTCTTGGCATGACTAAAACAGTGTTGGAATCATTACTATTTGGAGGGATATTATCAAGGGAGAGGAGATTAATTGGTCGGGGAAGCAAAGAGCAAAAATTTAGCTTCTCCACTTTATTATCTTCTTTCCTAGAATCTCTGTTTGGGAGGAAAGAAAATGACACGAATTGGAAGTGTCCACATTTTTTTTAAAAAAAATTAAGTACTTATTTTATATTTTCAAACTCAAATATAACGAAAATAAAAAATAGTTTTATAATTTTTTTTTTTGCACCGTTTAAAAGATCTCAATGAGATCTATCAAACAATATCTATATTGCTAGAAAAATTATTTGCGTAAACGCATGATTTTTGAACTTGAAATTACCTTCTTAAAAGATAACTTATTTTTGAATCTGGAACAGGGCAAGATGTGTTGCACTATAACAGTGCAGAAAATTTTGAGCTCCCTTGTGCAATTTGATTTGATAACTTCAAGACTTCACATAGTTTCATGATCAACAAACCAAGAAACTAGTTAATTACTTTTCTTTGTTTAGAAGCCTTGTACAAGGTAAGGTAATCAAAGAGTATCACACTTCATTTGCATCAGTAATGGCATGATATATCTGCAGACCTAACACATGAACTTTCCTATCTTATTACTTCGTACTTAGAACATACGAGGGAGCTTTCCAAAAATGCGATGGATGGCTCGGATGCGCCGAGCGGGCACCATGTGGTACCCACTCAGCACTGAAAATTTTTCCCCTTACAATACTGTTTTTTCTCCCTTGACCATGAATCAAACAAATGCTGCCACTTCCTTGTTCAAGAATTCTCTGTCCTTGCATTACTTTTCATTCCCACACAGCAACCACCAAAACTAAATTTCCACCACTTGCGGCCCACACTGTGACTCCCTCCTCCATCATCACCCTGCCCGTTGCCGCCTATAACGGCTCCTCCTCCACCATCACCCTCACTGTCACCGCCGCGGTCCGTGCAATCATTCAATGGTGCAGTCCCCGATTGAGTCGGATCGCCACATCCTTTCACAAATCCAATAAGGAAGTGACGCGAATGTAAAGGCTGGTCAGCTTTATAAAACCTGATCATATCTCCTACTCCCAAATTGTGCTCATCAATGCCTCCATCCTAAGCAGGAAAGGACCTCGAAAGAATTCAATTTCCATGCACCATTGACCGTTTCGATCATCAGTAAAATAAAGCATCTCAATCTGATGTGTTTCATCAGGGATTGCAACCACCCGGAAATGATTCCTTACTTCTTCCGGAGAAATGACGAGACTTCCCAACCTGATGTTTATATTGGTCAAAGGAAGCTGAAACAGGAAATTATCAGGCTTGACTTCAGGGATGATCAATCTTGCATGCCAAATGTCTTCAGCAACTTCACAAAATTGATTCGAAAAATAACCCTCTTTGAATGTTTTTAGTGGATAAAGATCGCCTCGTCTCCTCCCTGATGCTATCACTCGTTTTGTGGTCCTGTCCTTTATCATAAAACTAGTAGTAGAGAATTCAAAATTGAATGGATAGTCTGAGGTAAACTTACTGACAGAGAACAGATTATTCTTGATTTCTGGAACAAGCAGCACATTTTTAAGTAAAATCGTCCCATGCCCCATATTTATAGTTGCATCTCCGATATGTGTAATGGGCAATAAATCACCATTTGCCACCATTAGTTTGTTATTACCTTTATAGGGTCGTAGGTTGTGAAGTTTACTTGAGTCTCCAGTAGCGTGAACTGAGGCTCCAGTATCGATTAACCACTCAACAATAGGAACATCTGCTGAAGTAGAAGACACTAGAGCTTGGGGAATATCTTCGGGTTGATTGGGAAAGTTGAACCGATTGTCGCATTTGAAGGCTGAATGTCCAGTAGTCGAACAAATTCGGCAGATGAATGAATGTTTGCCGCAACTGTCACTGTCATTTTTATAGCTGCAATTATCTCCTCTTCCACCTTGTCGATGCTGTGAATCGCCGTTGGCATTGCATCCGTTTTGTCTGGACTTTGCAAAACCTTTGCCTTCGGAACTGAAAAAATCTTGGCCCAGAAAAAATTTGGTTCTGTTTTTGGAATTATTTTTCTGTCCGGAAAAGGCTATATTTTGCTGAGCCCCAACTTGAATATCAGAATCGTGGAGACCCGTTCGAGTCTCATCGCTTCGAAGGAGTGGAATAAAAACATTGAACGATGGCATTGGAGGTTTCAACATTGTGGTTGTGAAAGACTTGTATCGAGGCGGCCCAAGACCTTGAAATAACCAAAAACTTTTGGTTGTATCATTTGCTGGACAGCCAACAGCACATAAGTCATCACAACACAAGCTTTTGAACTTGCTCAAATAATCTTGCCGTTTTGGCATTTGGCATTGTTGAGTTTCTTGTGAGTTTTGGGCAAAAAAATTCTCTAAAGCAACCCATACCTCTGCAGACCTGCTGCTTAAACCCACCACCGGGCCAAGAACTTCCTCGGAGATAGATCCGGCGATCCAGCCACAAACCAATCGATCAGACCTCCTCCATGACTCAAAGTCAGGATTCGGCATCTCCTCCTTGCCACCATCCGTTAATTTCTCCGGGGCGGAGATGATTGGTGCAGGAACCGAGTATTCGCCATCCACAAAGGTGGAGAGGGATGCCATGGGTGCAGTGGCGTGGCAAGGAATTAACGATAGTGGGGGCACTTTTTAAACACACTTCAAAAAAAAAAAATCATAAATAGCAACACCAAAATAATAAAAGAATGCTTGTGCTAAAAATAATTTTAAAAAAAAGCTAACACATTTACTAAGGAAGGTAGTAATTTCATAAACTATCAAAACAAATCAATTGTTTGAATTGTCTCATGGACCAAGTCTAATAGCAGTTAGATACACAATAACTAAAATGTTAATATTCAGTAATCTTGATCCAATCAGAAAAAATGTGCTTTTCTTTTCAAAATTTATGCTTAAACCTCTATTTCGTCACGCGTTGTGAGTTCTATCGATAAAGATAAGATTATTTTTAAAATTGTGAATAATTAATAAAGTATAATGCATATAACTCATGGTTTAGCCACTTACAAATTTGGACATTATCTATTGAGGAGTTTCAAATGGTGAGTGGTGACTCTCTTTTATTTATTAAACATCTCACTTCGCAAGTGTAGTGGAATTGTTGTAATATTGGAAACAAAAAGTTGAGAATGAAATATATACAAAATGTATTAAAGTAATTAAACAAAGAACAATTTAAGAAGCCAATTACAGAAAAAAAAAAATACAAAATCTGAAAAAAAAAGAAAAAAAAAGAGGAGTATTCAGTGGGTGCAAAAGAAAAATGAATCGAAGGCGAGTGTTCAGAGTAAAATTCTCTCGCACGAATATGGAGAGATTGTATTGCTTTTACCAATGGTACAAGAGCACAAGTTACACCCGATATATACAAAAGGAGATAAAAAGAACAAGTACTATAGCTTGTAAAATTATTCTTAATCGTGTTAGATAATTAACAATCTACGTCATGCCAGGGTCTAGAACTATCACGATTATCACAATACAAACATTAAGCGGAACTTATGGAATCAAAAAAGGCGTACTCAGATCTATTTATGCGGAACTTGAGCGATCCAGTAAGTGATTGTAGAGATCATAATTTTACTAGAGCATTAAACACCAGGTGGGGATTGTAGCGATCATAATTTTACTAGAGCATTAAACACTAGGTGGAAGACGGGTTTTTCTCCATTACCTTACTTTCTAGTTGTTTAGTATATGACGTTAAATTGATGGAACATTAAACGCTCTTTTGAAGAATCTCATTGGACCCATTATTCGTGTGTGTCATACTTAAAACATGTGGGCCATAAAGACTAATTACAAAATTTAGTCTTAAAACATGTGGGCCATAAAATTTAGTCTTCAATAGCTATCAGATAACTATCGAAAAGTCCTAGCCTTGATCCAATTCTTTATCATGTTCGGGGCTAGATCATGTTTCGCAAACAACCACAAACTCTTGTAAATCCTAAAAATGGGTGAAAACTAAAAACAAAATTGTTTTCTTCCTGGGTTTTGAACCACCACTGAAAAATGGCGAATTTGTGACGGAATTTATTAATTTTCCCTAAAATCCCTCACTTTGTAAATACAGGCTAAACAACGCGTATGAAAAAATTTCAGATTACTGAACATGAGGTGATTTCAAACCCTTTAAAATCAAATCTCGCAATAGGCTGTAACAAGAGTGAGTTTAGCGTAACCAAATTAAACTAAACCGAGCCTTATGTCCCAATCAATTGGGGTCGGATAAGAGTGAGTTTAGAGTGCGGATCAAAAAAAAAAAAATTAGAGTAAATAAATTTTTACTCCATTAAAAGTACTTTGTACTTTACTAAAATCAAATCTTGCAATAGGCTGTAACACGGTGGTGGAGGGTTGGGTCTCCTAATATGAGATTCACTTGCAGTAAGTTTTTGTTACGAATTGGTGGTATCCAGATTTTTATTTTTACTATTTTTCAAGTTGTCTTAAATTTTTTTGTCACCTCTTTACCTATCTTGATTTTTCTATATCAATGTTTTTTTTTTTCTTAAAATATATTTTCTATCAATTAATGGTGTGCCTGTTTTTGGGGCTCAAATTGATGCACCATATGCCTTCTGTTTTCTAAATTATAACTCTAAATGCACACAATGGCAACACCACATCAATGCATGCTGCAATACACATCTTCCAGTTATAAGACATTGGACTCAAATTTGACATTTTGACCCCTAAAACTCATTGCATTAGCTTTTATAATTTCAGGGTTGTCTACTAAATTTCAGAACCAAAAAGTTAAAAAAGAAGAAGAAATACACCAAAACCCACAACAGAAATCGTTGATCATTATCATTGAATGGGCAAGGAAGCTAGCTATTGGGTAATGTTCATTCTAATTCCTACTGGCTTCAGACAGTCTCATTCAATGACTATTAATTCCTTAACTACTTGATCAAAGTCACCACTGCTGCTGCTGCTTTCTTGATCATGACTCCTCCGTCCTCGCATTGCTTTTCTTCAATGCCATACAGCAACCTCCAAGACCAAATTTCCACCACTTGCGGCCCCCACTGCGACACCCTCCTTCACCATGACCCTGTCCGTTGCCGCTTCTATCTGCTCCATCACCCTCTCTGTTGTCACTGCCTCGATCCGTGGTATCACTTACTGCTGCAGTCCCTGATTCAGTCGGATCACCACGTCCTGTCACGAATCCAATGAGAAAGTGACGCGAGTTCATAGAAGGCTGCAGGTCGGCTTTGTAAAACCTAATTGTATCTCCTTCTCCCAAATTGCGCTCAGTGATGAATTCCTCAATCATAAGCTGGAAAATACCCTCAGTGATGAATTCCTCCATCATAAGCTGGAAAATACCTCGACAGCACACAATCTTAACGCAATATTGACGGTTTCGATCATCAGTAAAATAAAGCCTCTCCATGTGATGTGTTTCAGCTGCTGGGATTCCAACAGCAGGGAAATGATTGCTGACTTCTTCCGCTGGAATGAATAGACTTTTGCGCTGGATGCCCTCATTGGTCAACGGCAGCTGAAACAGCAAATTCTCAGGATTGAATTCATGGATGATCTCAGCATTTCTTCTTTTGACAATTTCAAACAGGAAACGGTCGTTATCACAAACCGGGGAAGGTTTGTAGAAACGAATCACATCCCCAACTTCCAAATGGTACAACGTAACAAACATCTGCCAAATGCCATCCACGACGAAGCAACACTCAGACTTATCATAAGTCAGAAACATAAGCCAATCGGTGATTCGAGCTGGGTCTGAGATATGCTGCATACGTATCTTCTCCTTGTAAGTTGGACGATCGGCTAGAGAAGGGAAATATTGCAATGCTGCTTCCACAGGAATTAGGAGCCTGCCTCGAGTAACATCGCCCTGAGTCACCAACACTTCAAAGAGAAAAAATACCATCTTGTCACCGACTTTGGTTGGTGAGCCAGAAAACAATAAAGATCTGCATAAGAGAAGAAGAAAAGCAAGTGAGCCCATTGACCATGGTAATTGGCAGAGCAATACAGCAAAGAAGATCAATGATCTTTAAGTGACGACAGAAACCATGAAATATTCACCAGACCTCCTGTCTACTGATCTTCATGGAGAAGAAATAAAGATTCAGAAAGATTATTGAAATCTATTCAGCACAAGTTTTCCATGTACACAAAACAAAACAATCTGTTCTTCCCAAGAGAAAGCAAGAATAGCTTCTCTAGGGGTTTCTTAATAACTTCAATCGCTGACTACGAATTTAGCTTCTTGTCTTCTTTCCTTTGCGTTCCATCCAAAAGAGGCAAAATAATCTGTTCTCTCCAAGAAAACCCAATATTAATGTAGCTGTGATAACGTTCTTTAGGAGTTTCTTAATGATTACAATCACTGAATCCACCTGCGCACACAGCGCACACAAAAGCACCTAATTTTCCAGAGCTAATATATATGTACTCTAGCCCCTGAACATTGAACAAACCAAGGACCTAACGACATTTATCATGTCAGAACAACACCCCACCCCCAAGAGAGAGAGAGAGAGAGAGAAGAACCACCACTACCACCCACTCGAAATCACTTGATTCTCCTGAGCCAATACACCCACTCAAACCCTTGAACGTGCAACAAACCCAACTAATTATTCCACTGTCAGAGATGGTAGAACACATTACAAGAAAACAGAAGGATTGAAAAGAGAAACCCTACTGATGACACCATCAAACTACACATGCATATCATTATGTAGGCATATATGCATATATCAAAGTGTGCGTGGATGTATTAACCCTTAAATACAATGAGTTTTCTTGGAAAATAACAAGTGTCACTATGTCAGTTACTTACCCCAACTCTATTTCTATTCCGGGTTCCTCCGTAGTCGAAATTTCAGGCGCCTTTCCATGTGCGGAAACTGTTGGTTTAGATGAGGACGATGCATGTTCTTCTAAGGGCTCCTTTCCTTCTCTGGGTGTACCAATGCCGGACGATGCATGTTCTTCTAAGGGCTCCTTTCCTTCTCTATGTGTACCAATGCCTCTGTTTTCAGACATTTTTCTTGATGCTTTCTTGAATATCCGGAGAGAGAGAGAGAGAGAGAGAGAGAGAGAGGGCTTTGTTCTGTGGAGGTGGGGGTGACTATGTAGGTGTCAGTATGAGCCTTTATAAGGCAGGCTAATAACGGTTATTGCAGTTATAAGTTGTAGCACTTATCCACTTGGGATTATATCCTGTACGTATCCATTCCTTACAGGAGAGAGAAAATTTAATTTTAGAATCACATGAAAATATTAGAATTCTAACATGAGTATTGGCAAATCTGAGTACAGAAGATTTAAATTCATAGGTATAGGCCATTTCTTTTCAATTTTGAGGAATTTATGGAATTGTATTTGTTGAGGCCTAATATGTCACCTATTGCGCGTAAGACAAAAACGTTCACCAATAGTAAAAGAGCTCGAAAATTAAAAGCAAAGCATAAAGCAACAATTGAGAGCGAAAAAATTCACCGGAAAATCATGTCACCTAGGCTCCGACTTCAATTGTAACTCCTTATCAAAGAGCTAATTAAACAAGGTAGTAAGAAAAAAGGATTAGAAGAAGCTGGTGAATTTTCCCTTTTTTTTGGGTAAATGTCAATTTTATTCACCAAAACTCCATGAACAAGGACTCAGTCCTTAAACAAAAGAGAAAACAAAGCTCCTACAAGGAGCAACACAGAAACAAAGAGAAAAAATAACTGCTGGTGAAATTGTTTTGATCAGCATACTGTTTTGATCTTTGCCGTTTAAATTATCGACTCATAACTTCGAATAGCTCCCATAAGTTTAGTTGGTGCATTCGCACCTTCCATTTATTTGACATTGGAGTCCAAAACCAAAAAAATAAAACGAAAGACATTGGAGTCCAAAACCCCAAAAAAAACAGTGGAGCCAAATTTGCCCTCCAAAACTCATTGCATTAGCTTATAATTTCTGGGTCCATCCGAAAAGAAAAAGTTCAGAAAAAAGAAAGAAGAAGAAAGAAACCAAAACTCCAAACAGTAGTCGTCGATTATGATTGAGTTGTTACCAATTCAAAAGGGACAGAGAAATGCTTCGATGTTATCACAATCAACAATCAGAGTGTCATCGGCAAACACTGTTCACTATCTTCTACAGAGCTAGCTACTACTAGAAACTACCATTTAGTCCTTCCGTCTACCGCAGGAATTTACAAGGAGAATCTGGAATCAAAATTCTGTTGAATGACTATTACCTACTTGGTCGAAATCGCCACTGTTGCTACTTTCTTATTCATGAGTCCCCTGTCCTTGCATTGCTTTTCAACGCCATACAGCAATCTCCAAAACCAAATTTCCATCTCATGTGGCCCCCACTGCCACTCCCTCCTCCGCCATCACTCTGTCTGTTGCCGCCTCTGTCTGCTCCTCCTCCACCATCACCCTCCCTGTCACCACCTCGATTCGTGCTATCATCTACTGCTGCAGTCCTTGATTCAGTCGGATCACCACATCGTTTCACAAATCCAATAAGGAAGTGATGCAAGTTTAAAGAAGGCTGGTCAGCTTTGCAAAACCTAATTGTATCCCCTTCTACCAAATGGCGCCCAGTGATGAATTCCTCCATCATAAGCCGGAAAAGACCTCAAAAGCATACAATTTTCATGGGCCATCCACCGTTCCGCTCGTCAGTAAAGTAAAGCCTCTCCATGTGATGTGTTTTAGCTGGGATTCCAAATGCGGGGAAATGACTCTTTACTTCTTTCGTGGGAATGAAGAGACTTTTGCACAGGATGTTCACATCAGTCAACGGCAGCTCAAACAGGAAATTTTCAGGGTTCAATTCATGGATGATCGCCGTATACCTTCGTTTGGCAAGTTCAACCAGGGAACAGTTATTGTAGCAAACCGGTAAAGGTTTGTAGAAACGAATCACATCCATACCATCCAAAGGGTCCCACAAAAGAAAACTCTGCCAATTGCTATCCATGACGAAGAAACACTCCGACCTAAGATATTTCACTGTCATAGGCCAATCTCTGTTTTGAGTGTCTGTGATCTCTATCTTCTCCTCGTAAGTTTCCTGACGATTGGCTAGAGAAGGGAAATATTTCAAAGCTGCTTCAACAGGAATTAGGAGCCTGCCTAGATAACACTTCAAAGAGAAAACTTCCCATATTTTCACCAACTTTGGTTGGTAAGCCAGAAATCATAGCAGTTCTAGATCTGCATAAGAGAAGAACATAGTGAATAAGCTAATTCACCAAGGAAATTGGCAAAACAATACAGCTTAGCTTAAAACACATCAAGGTCAAATAAAGTGAGTATAGAAACCATGAAACATTCACTAGACCTACTAATCTCCATCAAGACAAAAGATAGATAGGGAAAGAAGATCTATGATCATCCAAGCTTTATTTGTTTTTTCTTAATATGACCAACTGTTGGAATAATTGATATGTGGAGGAATTTTACCAAGGGAAAGGAAAACAAAGAAATAATTTTAGCTTCTTTACTGCATTGTCTTCTTTCCTTTTCTTTCACTCCAAATGTAGCACATGTTGTCTATGTCCATGAAACAAAACAATCTGTTCTTTCCATGAAAACCAAAGATTAATGTAACTGTGATTAAACTTCTCAAGGGATTTCTTAATGATTTCAATCATTGAATCCACGCACACATAAGTACCTGATTTTCTCGAGCTAATACATGCACTGTAGCCCTTGAACGTGCAACAAACTCAATTAATGACGGTTATCATTCCACTGTCAAAGAATCAAAGACGGTAGAATACAGGTAAAAACAAAAGCTTGAGAACCCTAGAATCTGTACGGGAGGCAAGAAAACGGAAGAATTGAAAAGAAAAAAACCCCACAGATAACACCAATAAACCACACATGCTCTTTGCACGCAAGTAAAAACATAACATAGGTATGGCATATATGCATATCAAAGTGTCTGTGGATGTATAAAACCTCACATACCACAGAGTTTTCTTGGGAGAGCACTAGAATCCGGTGCTTACCCCAACTCTAATTCTTCTTCAGGTTCCTCCACATTCGAAATGTCAAGCCTTCCTGTATGCTGAAGACGATTGCATGTCCTTCCCCAACGTTTGAGATGGATACGATGCATGCCCTTCTAAGGGCTCCTTCCCTTCTCTGCTTGTACCAATGCCTCTGTTGTCGGACAAAGGTCAAAATTAAGTGGGTACAGAAACAATGAAACATTCACTAGACAGAAAAAGAAAGATTTGGAAAGAAGATCTATGATCCGTCACGCTTTATTTTTTCATTTTTCTCGAGATGACCAACTGTTGGGATCGTGGATATGTGGACAGATTTTACCAAGGTAACGCAAAATGGTCAAGAAACCAAAGAAACAAATTTAGCTTCTTGACTTCATTATCTTTTTCCTTTTTGTTTCACTCTAATCGTAGCACATGTTGTATATATCCATGAAACAAAACAATCTGTTCTTTCCAAGAAAACCCCAAGATTAATTTAGCTGTGATAAAGCTTCTCTAGGGCTTTCTCAATGATTTCAATCAGTGAATCCACGCACACAAAAGCACCTGATTTTCCTGAGCTAGCACATGCACTGTGGCCCTTGAACATTGAGCGAACCAATGAACTGAGGAATTTTACTTTTCCAATGTCAAAGATGCAAGAAAATAGAAGAAATAAGAATTGAGAAAAAAGAGAAGGAAAAATACCCACCACCACCCGTACATGCATTCTAGCCCTTGAACGTGCAACAAACTCAATCAATGAATTCTATCATTCCATTGTCATAGATGGTAGAATACAGGTAAAAATGGAAGGTTGAGAACTTGAGAACCCTAGAATCTATATGGGAGGCAAGAAAACAGAAGAACTGTAAAGAAAAAACTCCACCGATGACGCCAATAAACTACCCATGCTCTTTGCAAGCAAGCAAAAACATAACATTGGTATGACATATATGCATATCAATTATCAAAGTGTCCGTGGATGAATAAAACCTCAAATACCATGAGTTTTCTTGGAAAAGAACCATTCGGTGCTTACCCCAACTCTAATTCTTGTTCAGATTCCTCCACATTCGAAATAAACTGGGATAATACTAGGATACGGGGGATCCTATACAAATCCTTGCAAATGTTTATATCCTAACCGGGACAATAAGATACAGGATCATATGTACATCCAGTCATTGTGCTAAAGGAAGACAAATTGGAAAATCAAAAAAAAATAATAATAATTTAAAAAGATTTTTTTTCTATAAGCACCATAAAAAAACAAAAACCCAGTCTATCACGAAATCTATTTAATCTCCCATAAATCCCTCAATTCAGAAAACAAAGGCGGATTGTAAATAATTCAGTTCGTCTTTTTTTTTTTTGCTTTTCTCTTCTGGCACATAAAGCGTTTCTTCTTTACCGTCATGTTGAGTTCCACAGCAGGGAGAAGCCTCTCCGGAGCCACAAGCTGGCCTATTTCGGCGACGGTCGGCGGTCTACCCGGTGACATTTTGCTTCCAACGAAAACCCTAATATCGTCAATTTCGAACGGTGGGCACCAGAGAGAGAGAGAGAGAGAATCGAAGCTTGAATAACTCGGGTTTTATAGGCCAAAGCATGGTCGCGTTTGCAAGCGCGATTTTCTGGTCTACTCACACTTTCACAATTTGAACCTGCGAAGTGCATTTAACACAGTCATGCAACATTGGTAATCAAATATGAACTTGTTTCAGGTTTATTTAAACAATCTGAATCGTTCATGTTGTAAAACATAACAAGAACTCTAAACCTAGTGAAATTAATTGTATTAGGAAACGAAGAAGTATCTCATCGCGAAGTAAAATAAAGCTTTTACGTTTATAATAATGGGTCATGTTACATTGAGCCAAATCCAAAATAAACAATCACACAGAGAGTCAGAAAACCCAGACGACTTTAACGACGACGTTATTTCAGGTTTATTTAAACGATCTGAATCGTTCATGTTGTAAAACTTAACAAGAACTCTATACCAAGTGAAATTTATTGTATTAGGAAATGAAGAAGTATATCATCGCAAATTAAATAAAGCTTTTACGTTTATAATGATGAGTTATGTTACATTGAGCCAAATCCAAAATAAACGATCACGCACGGAGTCAGAAGACCCAGACGACCTTAACAACGACGTCCAATACGCCACCATTTGATATTTTCTAAAACTTTGCAACCAATCAAAAATTTGTGGAATCTCTTTTCGTTTTTTTCCATGATCTGAATCATTCACATTGTATAAATCATTGGAATATTTGTTTCCAGTGAAATTGGTGCTGATAAAATGTAAAGAAGTATCTCATCGGGAGGAATTAGAAGGGATCTCGGCTTATATTGTTGAGATTGGCCGCACTGAATCAGACCCGAGATACTCGACATCCTTCACGAGGCCGTTGTTTTTATTACTCGCCAGCTTAAGGATGGAATACTCAACGCGTGTTGTGATCGACAAAAAGTTTGGAGCTTTTGAACTTTCCACCTGAGGGCTCCCGGGATTGGTTAAGGTATGTGTAATTTGGGCGTAACCAGATGCCCTGGTTACGAAACAAAGAAAAGCACCCACACTGCAACATGGTTATGAATTTTTGTTTCTAATAGTAGTTTTTATATCTATAAAAATGGTGACAAATTAAATGGCTGCTTGATTCCCATTTCCCTTCTTTCTTTCCTTTTTTTGAGTTCTTCGTGACATTTGGTGATGTGGGTTGTTGGGCATGGTGCATGTTTCAATCTTGATTTTGGATTTTTTCCTTTCGGAAAATGATATTGTAAAAACTATTTTGTCTTTTTTTGGTTCTTGTTTTGGCAGAAGATTGAATGTTTGCCGCAACTGTCACTGTCATAACTGGAATTATTTCCTCTTCCACCTTGTCGATGTTGTGAGTGGCCGTGGCATTGCGGCCGTTTTGTCTGGACTTTGCAAGACCTTTGCCTTTGAAACTGAAAAAATTACGTTCTCCTCGTAATTTGCTAGAGGAGGGAAATATTTATGTGGGTGGTGGCTTCTTTGGATTGCCCCTCCTCTGCTTCGCCGTGATCTTGCACCAAGGGGCGAGGTGCCAAGGCGGTTGGCCGCCTCTTGCCCCTCCGACGAGTAAGCTAGAATACAGGAGAGAGAGATCGTACTTTCAAGTGATGTAGGTTACGTATCTTCTCTAGGGTTTATCCCTCCACTTATTTATGCCAACGTACTTGTTCTCCAAGCTAGGAATGATCGTGACGCAGGGCACATGCCTATGACGTCACAAGTAACTGTCATCCTTCTCAGATATTCCAAGCCTGTCGAGAAACAACAAGAGAAACCTCCACGTGGCCTTTATATGGGTCAAACCGACCCGACTGACCAACCCGGCCCACAAGCCCTACCCGAAGGCTCAGTCCAAGGGCTTACAAACTAGGCCATAAACCGGTGGGTCAGACCCTTCGGTCCGGCCCGGCTGTTCTACTACCCTGTTGGGCCTCCAGCCCAGATGACGCATATGGGTCCAGCTGGGCGAGCCCAACTTGTGGCTCCACCCGCTATCCTTCCATGGGCCTGCCCTACGGTCCATAATGGTTCCGCCCACCACAACTTCAAAGCTGCTTCCACAGGAATTAGGAGCCTGTCTGTCTTGTTCAACATCACCAGTAGTCGCAAGCACTTCAAAGAGAAAAATTCCCACCTTTTCACCAACTTTGGTATGGGGGCCAGAAAACACAGGCTTTCTATTGAAAGCATATCTGCATGGGGACAGAATAAAAGCGATAAGTGGCGGAGCCACTCTACTCCCACTGGGGCCACCCGCCCCCACTGCACCTCTTTGTTTTTTTTTTGGTTTTGAAATTGGTAGATTGAGTTTATCAAATATTTAAAGCAAAACACATGTTATTAGATTAAATTCTTGTTAAAATACGAATGAGTTGTTTGAATTGTTACACAAATAAGCTCCACAAAATCAATGTCTGCAATCATATTAAAGTAAAGATTTGGTGAATTTATTGAAAAGTGAGTAATTTTCACCCAGTATGGACAGTGAGTGATACGCACATGTTCACCTAGTGTTTAAGTGCATGGGTGAATAAATAGTACTCAAAAACTTGAAAACTCTCCTTTGTAACATGATATAACAACCATCATAAAAATCACGCTACATCACCAATGACCATCAAGTCATGGATCGGTGGAATGTCGTTAGGAGTTGGCTATCGTCGGAGATTTTGTTTATATAATGCCCCCACTAATGTATATTCCTGGCTACGCCACTGGATAAGCCCATTAACCATGGCATGCTATTCCTAAAACAATACAGCTTAGCTTGAGTGAAACAGTTGAACATTCTTTTGATTAAACAATGACAAGACCTACTAATATTATTCATTGGATACAAAAGGGATTTGGGAGATTATGATCTTTCAAGGATTATTTTTCTCTTGGCATGACTAAAACAGTGTTGGAATCATTACTATTTGGAGGGATATTATCAAGGGAGAGGAGATTAATTGGTCGGGGAAGCAAAGAGCAAAAATTTAGCTTCTCCACTTTATTATCTTCTTTCCTAGAATCTCTGTTCGGGAGGAAAGAAAATGACACGAATTGGAAGCGTCCACATTTTCTTTTTAAAAAATTAGTACTTATTTTACATTTTCAAACTCAAATATAATGAAAATAAAAAATAGTTTTATAATTTTTTTTTGCACCGTTTAAAAGATCTCAATGAGATCTATCAAACAAGATTCGTATTGCTAGGAAAATTATTTGCGTAAACGCATGATTTTTAAACTTGAAATTACCTTCTTAAAAGATAAGTACTTATTTTTGAATCTGGAACAGGACAAGATGTGCTGCACTATAACAGTGCAGAAAATTTTGAGCTCCCTTGTGCAATTTGATTTGATAACTTCAAGACTTCACATAGTTTCATGATCAACAAACCAAGAATCTTTTTCATTACTTTTCTTTGTTTAGAAGCCTTGTACAAGGTAAGGTAATCAAAGAGTATCACACTTCATTTGCATCAGTAATGGGATGATATATCTGCAGACCTAACACATGAACTTTCCTATCTTATTACTTCTTACTTAGAACATACGAGGGAGCTTTCCAAAAATGCAATGGATGGCTCCGATGCACAGAGCGGGCACCACGTGGTAGCCACTCGGCACTGAAAAATTTTCCCCTTACAATACTGTTTTTTCTCCCTTGACCATGAATCAAACAAATGCTGCCACTTCCTTGTTCAAGAATCCTCTGTCGTTGCATTACTTTTCATTCCCACACAGCAACCACCAAAACGAAATTTCCACCACTTGCGGCCCCCACTGTGACTCCCTCCTCCATCATCACCCTGCCCGTTGCCGCCTATAACGGCTCCTCCTCCACCATCACCCTCACTGTCACCGCCGCGGTCCGTGCAATCATTTACTGGTGCAGTCCCCGATTGAGTCGGATCACCACATCCTTTCACAAATCCAATAAGGAAGTGACGCGAATGTAAGGGCTGGTCAGCTTTATAAAACCTGATCATATCTCCTACTCCCAAATTGTGCTCATCAATGAATGCCTCCATCCTAAGCAGGAAAGGACCTCGAAAGAATTCAATTTCCATGCACCATTGACCGTTTCGATCATCAGTAAAATAAAGCATCTCCATCTGATGTGTTTCATCAGGGATTCCAACCACCCGGAAATGATTCCTTACTTCTTCCGGAGAAATGACGAGACTTCCCAACCTGATGTTTATATTGGTCAAAGTTAGCTGAAAAAGGAAATTATCAGGCTTGACTTCAGGGATGATCAATCTTGCATGCCAAATGTCTTCAGCAACTTCACAAAATCGATTCGAAAAATAACCCTCTTTGAAAGTTTTTAATGGATAAAGATCGCCTCGTCTCCTCCCTGATGCTATCACTCGTTTTGTGGTCCTGTCCTTTATCATAAAACTAGTAGTAGAGAATTCAAAATTGAATGGATAGTCTGAAGTAAACTTACTGACAGAGAACAGATTATTCTTGATTTCTGGAACTAGCAGCACATTTTTAAGTAAAATCGTCCCATGCCCCATATTTATAGTTGCATCTCCGATATGTGTAATGGGCAATAAATCACCATTTGCCACCATTAGTTTGTTATTACCTTTATAGGGTCGTAGGTTGTGAAGTTTACTTGAGTCTCCAGTAGCGTGAACTGAGGCTCCAGTGTCGATTAACCACTCAACAATAGGAATATCTGCTGAAGTAGAAGACACTAGAGCTTGGGGAATATCTTCGGGTTGATTGGAAAAGTTGAACCGATTGTCGCATTTGAAGGCTGAATGTCCAGTAGTGGAACAAATTCGGCAGATGAATGAATGTTTGCCGCAACTGTCACTGTCATTTTTATAGCTGCAATTATCTCCTCTTCCACCTTGTCGATGCTGTGAATCGCCGTTGGCATTGCATCCGTTTTGTCTGGACTTTGCAAAACCTTTGCCTTCGGAACTGAAAAGATCTTGGCCCAGAAAAAATTTGGTTCCGTTTTTGGAATTATTTTTCTGTCCGGAAAAGGCTATATTTTGCTGAGCCCCAACTTGAATATCAGAATCGTAGAGACCCGTTCGAGTCTCATAGCTTCGAAGGAGTGGAATAAAAACATTGAACGATGGCATTGGAGGTTTCAACATTGTGGTTGTGAAAGACTCGTATTGAGGCGGCCCAAGACCTTGAAGTAACCAAAAACTTTTGGTTCTATCATTTGCTGGACAGCCAACAGCACATAAGTCATCACAACACAAGCTTTTGAACTTGCTCAAATAATCTTGCCTTTTTGGCATTTGGCATTGTTGAGTTTCTTGTGAGTTTTGGGCCAAAAATTTCCCTAAAGTAACCCATACCTCTGCAGAGCTGCTGCTTAAACCCACCACCGGGCCAAGAACTTTCTCAGAGATAGATCCGACGATCCAGCCACGAACCAATCGATCAAACCTCCTCCATGACTCGAAGTCAGGATTCGGCATCTCCTCCTTGCCACCATCTGTTGATTTCTCCGGGGCGGAGATGATTGGTGCAGGAACTGAGTATTCGCCATCCACAGAGGTGGAGAGGGATGCCATAGGCGCAAAAGAAAAATGAATCGAAGGCAAGTGTTTTGTGGGGGGTTGATTTCTGATGGACCGTCTTGACTTGTTTGAACAGAGTGACGTGGCACCAGACGTCGTGTACCTGCAGAACCGGAGGGGGTTGTTCCTCCGGGAAGACGCTCCGACGATCTAATCAGAAAGAGTAGTTAAGGAGGGAGAAGTTTAGTAAGAAAAAATATGTTCTAGGAGGAAGAAGAGTTTTTTTTTTTTTCTCTCACCCTTCTCTTGGTGGAGGTACCCCTCTATTTATAGGTCCAAATGAAGGGAGTAAGTGTGGTGCAAGCTGTCTCTGACGCCCATGTGCTCGGTGATGCTTGGATGACGTCATAAGTCAGAGGCATTAATTGACTGCCGCCTGTTGGGATAAGGGGAGCCGCCCAGTCAGAGCAAGAAGGGTCACATCAATCTGGGATGTCACATCACCTATCAGGGAGACTCCAACACGTTTCTTTGGAAGCTTCTAGAAGGTTCTGGAACGGCGGTCTCCGAGTGAAGTCATCATGTCCGAGCAAACGAAGAGTAACCGATGATGCGTTCTACCGAACAATTGAAGTCTTATAGTTATCTTATCCGAACGAAACGAATAAGTCATTCTTCGGTGGGGGATCGTAGCTCGGCCGAGAACTTAAGATGACTTTATCCTTCGGATAATTCGCCCCCCTACATGTTTAGAGTAAAATGCTCTCTCACAAATATCGAGAGATTGTATTACTTCTACAATGGTACAAAAGCACAAGTTACACCAGATATATACAAAAGGAGATAAAAGGACAACTAACGCTATCAGATAACTATCGAAAAGTCCTAGCCTTGATCGAATTCTCTCTCATGTTTGGGGCTTGATCATGTTTCGCAAACCACCACAAACTGTTGTAAATCCTAAAAACAAAAAAATAGTTTTCTTTTAAATCCCTTACTTTGTAAATACAGGCTAGACAACACATATGAAAAAAAAAAAATCAGATTACTGAACATGAGGTGAATTTTTCAATTTCGGCGCCAGAAGCATCCGTATGTACGCGGCAGTCGACATTCTACTGGATGACATTGTGATACCAACAAAACCCTTTAAAATCAAATCTCGCATTAGGCTGTAACAAGAGTGAGTTTAAGTTTTTCTTGGTTTGCTTTGTGATAAATATAAATCATACTTTGTAGTTTTTCTTGGTTTGTTTTGTGTAACCTAAATTTTTTACAATTACAAATTAATTTTAACACTCACGAGTCTCCTAATATGAAATTCATTTGTAGTAGGTTTTTGTTACGAATTGGTGGTGTCCAAATTTTTTTTTAATTTTTGCGAAATGTCTTTTTTTTTTTTTGTCACCTTCCAGTCATAAACTCAAATTTGACATTTTGACCCCTAAAACTCATTGTATTAGCTTTTATGATTTCAGGGTTGTCTACTAATTTCAGAACCAAAAAAACCAAAAAGTTTAAAAAGAAGAAGAAATAAACCACAACTCACAACAGAAATCGTTGATTATTATTATCATTGAATGGGCAAGGAAGCTAGCTAGCTAGTGTGTAATGTTCATTCTAATTCCTACTGCCTTCAGACAGTCAAATTCAATGACTATTAATTCCTTAACTACTTGATCAAAGTCACCACTGCTGCTGCTGCTGCTACTTTCCTGATCATGACTCCTCCGTCCTTTTATTGCTTTTCTTCAATGCCATACAGCAACCACCAAGACCAAATTTCCACCACTTGCGTCCCCCGCTGCGACGCCCTCCTTCACCATGACCCCCTCTATCTGCTCCATCACCCTCTCTGTTGTCACCGCCTCGATCCATGTTATCACTTACTGCTGCAGTCCCTGATTCAGTAGGATCACCACGTCCTGTCACGAATCCAATGAGAAAGTGACGCGAGTTCATAGAAGGCTGCAGGTCGGCTTTGTAAAACCTAATTGTATCTCCTTCTCCCAAATTGCGCTCAGTGATGAATTCCTCCATCATAAGCTGGAAAATACCCTCAGTGACGAATTCCTCCATCATAAGCTGGAAAATACCTCGACAGCACACAATCTTAACGCAATGTTGACGGTTTCGATCATCAGTAAAATAAAGCCTCTCCATGTGATGTGTTTCAGCTGCTGGGATTCCAACGGCAGGGAAATGATTGCTGACTTCTTCCGCTGGAATGAAGAGACTTTTGCGCTGGATGCCCTCATTGGTCAACGGCAGCTGAAACAGCAGATTCTCAGGATTGAATTCATGGATGATCTCAGCATTTCTTCTTTTGACAATTTCAAACAGGAAACGGTCGCTATCACAAACCGGGGAAGGTTTGTAGAAACGAATCACATCCCCAACTTCCAAATGGTAGTACGTAACAAACAGCTGCCACATGCTATCCACGACGAAGCAACACTCAGACTTATCATAGGTCAGAGACAAAGGCCAATCGGTGATTTGAAGGCCTGACATATGCCGTATATGTAAATCCTCCTTGTAAGTTTTCTGACGATCGGCTAGAGAAGGGAAATATTGCAATGCTGCTTCCACAGGAATTAGGAGTCTGCCTCGAGTAACATCGCCTTGAGTCACCAACACTTCAAAGAGAAAAGATACCATCTTGTCACCGACTTTGGTTGGTGAGCCAGAAAACAATAAAGATCTGCATAAGAGAAGAAGAAAGCAAATGAGCCCATTGACCATGGTAATTAGCAGAACAATACAGCTTAGCTTAAAACACATCCAGGCTAAATTTAAGTGACGACAGAAACCATGAAATATTCACCAGACCTCCCATCTACTGATCTTCATGGAGAAGAAATAAAGATTCAGAAAGAAGATCAATGATCTTTCAAGCTTTATTTATTCTCTCTTATCGATGTGACTAACAGTTGGGTTCATGGAAATCTATTTAGCACAAGTTGTCCATGTACACGAAACAAAACAATCTGTTCTTCCCAAGAGAACGCAAGAACAATGTAGATTCTATAGGGGTTTCTTAATAACTTCAATCACTGACTCCGAATTTAGCTTCTTTACTTCATTGTCTTCTTTCCTTTACGTTCCATCCAAAAGAGGCAAAATAATCTGTTCTTTCCAAGAAAACCCAATGGTAATGTAGCTGTGATAACGTTCTTTAGGGGTTTCTAAATGATTTCAATCACTGAATCCACCCGCGCACACAAAAGCACCTGATTTTCCAGAGCTAATATATATGTACTCTAGCCCCTGAACATTGAACAAACCCTTGAACGTGCAACAAACCCAACTAATTATTCCACTGTCAGAGATGCTAGAACACATTACAAGAAAACAGAAGGATTGAAAAGAGAAACCCTACTGATGACACCATCAAACTACACATGCTATTTGCATGCAAGTAAACCATATCATTATGTATGGCATATATGCATATGTCAAAGTGTGCGTGGATGTATTAACCCTTAAATACAATGAGTTTTCTTGGAAAATAACAAGTGTAACTATGTCAGTTTCTTACCCCAACTCTATTTCTATTCCGGGTTCCTCCGTAGTCGAAATTTCAGGCGCCTTTCCATGTGCGGAAACTGTTGGTTTAGATGAGGACGATGCATGTTCTTCTAAGGGCTCCTTTCCTTCTCTGGGTGTACCAATGCCGGACGATGCATGTTCTTCTAAGGGCTCCTTTCCTTCTCTGTGTGTAGCAATGCCTCTGTTGTCAGACATTTTTCTTGATGCTTTCTTGATGCTTTCTTGAATATCCGGAGAGAGAGAGAGAGAGAGAGAGAGAGAGAGAGAGAGAGAGAGAGAGAGAGAGCGAGAGAGAGAGGGCTTTGTTCTCTGGAGGTGGGGGTGACTATGTAGGTGTCAGTATGAGCCTTTATAAGGCAAGCTAAAAACGGTTATTTGCAGTTATAAGTTGTAGCACTTATCCACTTGGGATTATAGGATCCACGATCCTGTACGTATCCATTCCTTGCAGGTGAGAAAAAATTGAATTTTAGAATCACATGAAAATATTAGAATTCTAACATGAGTATTGGCAAATCTGAGTACAGAAGAATTAAATTCATAGGTATAGGCCATTTCTTTTCAATTTTGAGGAATTTATGGAATTGTATTTGTTGAGGCCTAATAAGTCACCTATTGCGCGTAAGACAAAAACATTCACCAATAGTAAAGAGTTCAAAAGTTAAAAGCAAAGCATAAAGCGACAATTGAGAGCGAAAAAATTCACAGAAAGATCATGTCACCTAGGCTCCGACTTCAATTGTAACTCCTTATCAAAGAGCTAATTAAACAAGGTAGGAAGCTGGTGAAATATATATATATATATATATATTGGTAAATGTCAATTTTATTCACCAAAACTCCATGAACAAGAAGGAGCAACACAGAAACAAGGAGAAACAACAAATAGCCAGCATACTGTTTTGATCTTTGCCGTTTAAATTATCAACTCATAACTTCGAATAGCTCCCATAAGTTTAGTTGGTGCATACGCATTTTCCATTGGAGTCCAAAACCCACACACACAAAAAAAAAAAAACAGTGGAGCCAAATTTGCCCTCCGAAACTCATTGCATTAGCTTATAATTTCTGGGTCCATCAGAAAAGAACAAGTTCAGAAAAAAGAAAGAAGAAGAAAGAAACCAAAACTCCAAACAGTAGTTGTCGATTATGATTGAGTTTTTACCCATTCAAAAAGGACAGAGAAATGCTTCGATGTTTATCACAATCAACAATCAGAGTGTCATCGGCAATCATTGGCAAACACTGTTCACTATCTTCTACAGAGCTAGCTACTACTAGAAACTACCATTTCGTCCTTCCGTCTACCTCAGGAATTTACAAGGAGAATCTGTAATCAAAATTTCGTTGAATGACTATCCTTACCTACTTGGTCAAAATCGCCACTGTTGCTATTTTCTTGTTCATGACTCCTCTGTCCTTGCATTGCTTTTCAACGCCATACAGCAATCTCCAAAACCAAATTTCCACTTCGTGCAGCCCCCACTGCTACTCCCTCCTCTGCCATCACCCTGTCTGTTGCCGCCTCTGTCTGCTCCTCCCCCTCCACCATCACCCTCCCTGTCACTGCCTCGATCTGTGCTATCATTTACTGCTGCAGTCCTTGATTCAGTCAGATCACCACATCCTTTGACAAATCCAATAAGGAAGTGATGCGAGTTTAAAGAAGGCTGGTCAGCTTTGTAAAACCTAATTGTATCCCCTTCTACCAAATTGCGCTCAGTGATGAATTCCTTCATCATAAGCCGGAAAAGACCTTGAAAACATGCAATTTTCATGTGCCATTCACCGTTCCGCTCATCAGTAACGTAAAGCCCCTCCATGTGATGTGTTTTAGCTGGGATTCCAACTGCGGGGAAATGACTCTCTACTTCTTTCATGGGAATGAAGAGACTTTTGCACAGGATGTCCACATCAGTCAATGGCAGCTCAAATAGGAAATTTTTAGGGTTCAATTCATGGATGATCCCCGGATACCTTCGTTTGGCAAGTTCAACCAGGTAACAGTTATTGTGGCAAACCGGTAAAGGTTTGTAGAAATGAATCACATCCATACCATCAAAAGGGTTCCGCAAAAGAAAACTCTGCCAATTGCTATCCATGACGAAGAAACACTCCGACCTAAGATATTTCAGTGCCATAGACCAATCTCTGTTTTAAGTGTCTGTGATCTCTATCTTCTCCTCGTAAGTTTCCTGACGATTGGCTAAAGAAAGGAAATATTTCAAAGCTGCTTCCACAGGAATTAGGAGCCTGCCAAGATAACGATTACTCAGAGTCAATAACACTTCAAAGAGAAAATTTCCCATATTTTCTCCAACTTTGGTTGGTAAGCCAGAAATCATAGCTGTTCTAGATCTGCATAAGAGAAGAACATAGTGAATATGCTCATTGACCATGGAAATTGGCAAAACAATAGCTTAAAACACATCAAGGTCAAAGTTAAGTGAGTATAGAAACCATGAAACAATGACTAGACCTACTGATCTCCATTCAGAAAAAAGAAAGATCTATGATCCTTCAAGCTTTATTTGTTATTTCTCAACATGACGAACTGTTGGAATGATAGATATGTGGAGAGATTTTACCAAGGGAAAGGAAAACAAAGAAATAATTTTAGCTTCTTTACTTCGTTGTCTTCTTTCCTTTTTCTTTCACTCCAAACGTAGCACATGTTGTCTATGTCCATGAAACAAAACAATCTGTTATTTCCAAGCAAACTGAAGATTAATGTAGCTGTGATTAAACTTATCTAGGGATTTCTTAATAATTTCAATCAGTGAATCCACGC
Organism: Rhododendron mucronatum var. ripense; assembly: GCA_019656295.1. Taxonomy (NCBI): domain Eukaryota; kingdom Viridiplantae; phylum Streptophyta; class Magnoliopsida; order Ericales; family Ericaceae; genus Rhododendron; species Rhododendron mucronatum. The sequence goes on along the minus strand of BPLT01000069.1, from coordinate 1,666,608 downwards.
ACACAAAAGCACCTGATTTCCAGAGCTAATACATGCACTGTAGCCCTTGAACGTGCAACAACCTCAATTAATGACGTCTATCATTCCACTGGGAAAGAATCAAAGATGGTAGAATAAAGGTAAAACAAAAGCTTGAGAACCCTAGAATCTGTATGGGAGGAAAGAAAACAGAAGAATTGAAAAGAAAAAATCCCACGGATAACACCAATAAACCACACATGCTCTTTGCAAGCAAGTAAAAACATAACATAGGCATGGCATATTTGCATATCAAAGTGTCTGTGGATGTATAAAACCTCAAATACCATGAGTTTTCTTGGGAAAGAACTAGAATCCGGTGCTTACCCCAACTCTAATTCTTCTTCAGGTTCCTCCAGATTCGAAATGTCAAGCCTTCCTGTACGCTGAAGACGATGCATGTCCTTCCCCAATGTTTGAGATGAAGGCGATGCATGTCCTTCTAAGGGCTCCTTCCCTTCTCTGCTTGTACCAATGGCTCTGTTGTCAGACAAAGGTCAAAGTTAGGCAAGTACAGAAACCATGAAACATTCACTAGACAGAAAAAGAAAGATTTGGAAAGAAGATCTATGATCCTTCACGCTTTATTTTTTTATTTTTTCTTGACATGAACAACTGTTGAGATTGTGGATATGTGGAGGGATTTTACCAAGGGAAAGCAAAATGGTCAAGAAACCAAAGAAACAAATTTAGCTTCTTGACTTCATCATCTTTTTCCATTTTGTTTCACTCAAATCGTAGCACATGTTGTCTATGTCCATGAAACAAAACAATCTGTTCTTTCCAAAAAAAACCAAGGTTAATGTAGCTGTGATAAAGCTTCTCTAGGGCTCTCAATGATTTCAATCAGTGAATCCACACACACAAAAGAACCTGATTTTCCTGAGCTAGTACATGCACTATAGCCCTTGAAGATTGAGCAAACAGATGAACTGAGGGATTTTACCATTCCAATGTCAAAGATGCAAGAAAATAGAAGAAATACGAATTGAGAAAACAGAAAAGGAAAAATACCCACCACCACCCACACAAAATCATCTGATTTTCCTGGGCTAGTACATGCACTCTAGCCCTTGAACGTGCAACAAACTCAATTAATGAATTCTATTGTTCCACAGTCATAGATGGTAGAATACAGGTAAAAATAGAAGGTTGAGAACTTAAGAACCCTAGAATCTGTATGGGAGGCAAGAAATAGAAGAATTGAAAAGAAAAACCCCACTGATAACATCAATAAACTACCCATGCTCTTTGCTAGCAAGTAAAAACATAACATAGATATGGCACATATGCATATCAAAGTATCCGTTGATGTATAAAACCTCAAACACCATGAGTTTTCTTGGAAAAGAACTATCCGATGCTTACCCCAACTCTAATTCTTCTTCGGGTTCCTCCACATTCGAAATGTCAACCTTCCTGTACGCTGAAGACGATGCATGTCCTTCCCCAACGATAGAGATGAAGACAATGCATGTCCTTCTAAGTGCTCCTTCCCTTCTCTGCTTGTATCAATGTCACTGATGTCAGACATATTTCTTGATGCTTTCTTGAATATGCTAAGTAGTTCTAGAGAGGGGGGGGGGGGGGGGGGAGGGGGGGCTTTGTTCTTGGAGTGGGATAGGTGTTAGTGGAGTATGAGACTTCAAAACCCAGGCTAAATAACGGTTATTGCAGTTATAAGTAGTAGCACTTATCTACTTGGGGGCTTTTATCATCTTTCCCGAACAACCACAAACCGTTACTTTTAAACGGGGATAATACTAGGATATCCTGTACATATCCTTGCAAATGGGTACTATATCCTAACCGGGACAATAGGATTCAGGATCGTACGTATATCCACTCATTGTGCTAAAGGCAGACAAATTGGCAAATCCAAAAAAAAAAACTAGTTTTTTTTGTTTTCCCTATAAGCACCACAAAAAAATAAAAATCCAATGTATCACGAAATCCATTTAATTACCCATAAATCCCTCAATTAAGAAATAAAATTGGAAATCCAAACCTTTTCACTTCTCATCAGTTCGCTTTTTTTCTTTTTTCTGTTTTTCTCTTCTGGCGCTTCTTCTTCACCGTCGTGTTGAATTTCACAGTAGGGAGAAGCCTCTCCGGCGCCACAAGCTGGCCTATTTCGGCGGCGGTCGGCGGTCTATCCGGTGACATTTTGGTTCCAACGAAAACCCTAATATCGTCAATTGGGGTCGTCAATTTCTAATGGTGGGCACTGCAGACAGAGAGAGCGAGAACATCGTAGCTTCAATGACTCGCGTTTATATGCCAAACTATGGTCGCGTTTGCAAAGCGCGCGTTTCGTCTATTCGTACTTCGTATGTTAAACCTGCGAAGTGTGTTTAACACAGTCATTCGGCATTGATAATCAAATATGAACTTATATCAGGTTTATTTAAACAATCTGAATCATTCATGTTGTACAAATTATCAAGAAACCCTAAACCTAGTGAAATTCATTGTATTCGGAAATGAAGAAGTATCTCATCACGAAGTAAAATTAAGCTTTTGAGTTTATAATGATGGATTAGGTTACATTGAGTCAAATCCAAATAACTTGTTAACGATCACACACAGAGTGCCAGACGACCTTGATGACGACGTCGTTTCTGATACGCGAACCCAAAGGACCGCGAGATCAACACGCTGAGGTTTAATATTTTTCAGGGACTTCGCAGGTTCAAGATACGAAGTTAAATTCTCAGCAGTCGAAAATTTGTGAAATCTTCTACGTTTTTTCAATGATCTGAATCATTTATATTGTATAACTCATTGGAATGTTTGTTCCAATGAAAATTGCTGTTGATAAAATGCGAAGAAGTATCTCATCAGAAGGAATTAGAAGGGATCTAAGCTTATATTGTTGAGATTGGCCACACTGAATCAGACCCGAGATACTCGACAACCTTCACGACGACGTTGTTTTTATTACTCGCCGAATTGAGGATGGAGTACACGCCGCTTGTGTTGTGATCGACTAGAGGTTTAGAGCTTTTGGACTTTCCACTTGAGGGCTCTCAAGATTAATCAAGGTGCGTGTAAACTTGGCGTAACCAGACGCCCTGTCTGCATTTGTTGCTCTCTTGCAGATTGAGCAAGCCAAGTAGTAAAAGTTTTGCGCGAAATCGGTAACCTTTGCTATGCCTTGGACATTTAGCTAGTGTGTCTGCAATGGGAAGAGTATGAAAGCAAGCTCAGAGGTAAACAAGAAAATCATAAACAAGAAAATCATAAAAAGCCTACACTATGACAAACTAAACAAGAAAATCATAAATCCACAGATATTGAATGACCATTACACCTAAAAGGCTAAAACTGCTAAAAGAATCTCAAATTGATAAGTGCGCGGATAAACTGTCGTTGCAGTACACAGCATCACAATTCAACCACCATATGAATGCTGAAAAGAATGCATACTTATAGGAATTTCCTTAGCATTGTAAGCAAATGTAGTGATAAATACAATAAAGAGGAAAAGAGTGGCTTACTGGATATGTCATAAAAATGGCAAGTCCTCGTAATGGAGCCAACAATCACACCCTGTACCAAAATGAGAAAATCCTTGATTAAACTCTCACAGTTTATTATGATTACATTCATGCAAGCAAAATGAGAACATAAGACAATCATCAAACCACTCAAAATTACCACGTCAACTTTAATGTATTAAGAGCAACAAAAGATTGTACAGAGAGTCACGGATAAAAACAAGGCTAAAAACTATGCCATCAGGAATCGAGTCAGGGCGCCATGGCTAGAAGATAGTCCTCTTGGCGAGGAGACCTTAGGATAGGTTGCTAAAACAAACGGGAGGGGAAGATCGACGACCTCATACAATCATCAAACCACTCAAAATTACCACGTCAACTTTAATGTATTAAGAGCAACAAAAGATTGTACAGAGAGTCATGGATAAAAAAAAGGCTAAAAACTATGCCATCAACCACAGCGAGCATCAACATAAATCTCCATGGATAAGATTCCCGGTTCTTTTACAAGCTTCTCAGTTTAAAAGCTTCACAGTTTAACATGAATGAAACCAATCATCTCTTTGGGTAGCTTGGTCTTTGACAACTTATTGAACACATATATGATGTTTTTGGCTTGAGTACATGATCAGAGTGTTTGGTTTTTCATTTTGTGCACCAATGAGTTGTAAATTTGATCTGCTATTTTAATGAAGCCAATGGGATGACCAGCAAAGGTATCAATTGCTAGCTAAGCATTCAATCCATGACAAGACTATCATCTCTCAAAACTTTCGCCTAATTAGAAACCTCCTTCTAGAACTGGTCCATTACACCCATAAAAATGACTCATAAGTACGTAATAATTACTTACCCCCAGGGAAAGCCATGATCTGTAGCAGCTAAAAAGGTGTCGTGGTGGCAACTGGAAGATCCCTTCATCCCAGATTTGAAACCCTACGGCCAAGAGTAATAGAAAAGATGAACGGCTAAACCGACAAAATGAAACCATAAAAAACCTGTTACCAAGTTTAAAACAAGACACGAAATAGATGACAAAGTGTAAGGAGATGAAACCTGAACAAATTACACATGCAAGGGAAATTAGGTACAAAATTTGGGAACAAAGGGATAAAATCACACATGCACGACAAATTGCATACAAAAAAGACATTGAAAACTAAAAATCGATGTCCTAAATAAATCTCTATACACAAATCAATTAACAAAAGTCACTCAATTTTCATTCCCTTTTTCTGTTTTACCTTTTTCTTCACCAACCCACCGAAAATACAGAAAACCCACTCGAATAACAACTCAAATCTAGCCTAAATCATGGAAAAAGAACTCAGAAAATTACCTTTAGAATAGCTGTAGATCAGCAACTGTTGGCCCATTTCTTCTGTGCTTTTTGTGCTTCAAACGGTGGCGTATTACCGCTGCTCTTTACTGCTGTGCACAGCAGCTCCTGAGCCCAACAATTTTGTCCCTCTATTTCCAGCTACATATACAAAAAGACGGGTGTTTGTACGTATCCAATCAGTGAAATCATGCGGCCTTCCTTTCAGGGCTTTAGAGAGAGATACTGCAAAGTCGGAATCGATCAGTCGATCGATTGAGAGAGAGAGAGAGAGAGAGAGAGGGTTCTCCGATCCAAGAAGAAGAAGAAGAAATGGCGTGGTGGTTTAGGTCCGTGAAATTCGCAGGGAGAGAGAGAGGGGAAAGTCGGTGAGTACCATGTAACCCAAAACTACAAAACCCCTCAAATCTCTTTCAGCCCATCACGCCACGTAACAAGGTAAGTGGAGGAAGCCAAATAACAATTTTGCCCATCCGTCCAAGAACAAAAGCCCAACAATTGAGGGGCACAATTGTCAAAATTAGCTTAAAATTGGCAAGCGAAAATCTTCCTCAACTGGTTCTTATTATAGAGGGGAAGGAAATAATGATGGATGACCATGCATATAAAAATGGCTGCTTGATTCCTTAATTTACTTTTCCCGGTTTTCGAGTTTGTGATTTGTGTGGTTTAGTTTTGAAGGGTGCGGACTGTGATATTTTTTTTAGGATCGGCTAACATTGGTAGGTTCGAGTAGATATTTGAACGAATGATGTTGATGGGAATGTATACTAATCGAGCTGAGTAGTGGATTTTGCAAGTTTGACTCGAAAATTTAACCAATTTTGAATAGTAACTTCAATTAATCTTGGTTTGAAAACTTGAGAGAGAGAGAGAGAGAGAGAGTGTGTGTATTCTAAAAGTGCTGAGAAATAGTAACTGCCCTAAGTTCTCTACTGTCCAACGAGTCTAATTTTATTTTATTTTTTTCTGTTGACAATCTCGGACGAGTCTAATTTTTAGCAAATGTAACCTTGTCAACGAACCCTTTAATAGAAACGGCTAAAGGTAACTTTTTTTCAAATGAAGATAATTTCAAACTTAAATATAATTAACATGAAAAATTTTTTTTAAAATTTTTTTTGCACCTTTTAAAAGATCTTAATGAGATCTATCAAACAAGATCCGTATTGGTAGAAAAATTATTTGCATAAATACATAATTTTTGAGCTTGAAATTGCCTTTTTTTTCAAAAAATACTTTTTTTTCCAAAACCGGAACACCCCCAAAATTAGAAACGGCTAATCATTGATGTGGGACTCAATGAAGTTCATAAGAGTACTATTTAACTTGAAGGGATGGCTTAGTTTCATCCCTCTTCGCTAGCATTTGACAATAAGACCTTCCATAATGACTTTACAAGTTTTTTTTTAAAGATGAAATCCATCATTCTACTAATTGCATTGGTCAACAAACCTAGACCCAAATTGTGTCTAGTGTGCCTTGACTTATCTAACTGGTGCTCAGTTTCTTAGTTTAGGTCCATCCATTAGAACCAAATTGTGTCTAGCAGCTCATTGCTGCGGATTAGGGGACTGTGCTGCGCAGCGTGCTGCACGGCTCCCGGCGCCGCCTTGCCGGCATCGGTCTGACGATCGGAGACGTCCACTGCGTAGAGCTCGTCGAATACTACAAGTGTACCAAAAATCAACCCGATCAAATATCGTTAAATACTTCATCGGAGTACATATAACTTGAAAAAAAATGAATCCTAATGGATACGAAACACTGGATCAAAACCACTGAATCCATTCTTTTTGAATTATATGTGTTCCGATGAGATACTTAACGATATTTGATCGGGTTGATTTTTGGTACGCTTGTAGTATTCGACGAGCTCTACGCAGTGTACGTCTCCGATCGTCGGACCGATGCCAGCAAGGCGGCGCCGGGGGCCGTGCAGCACGGAGCTGCGCAGCACAGTCCCCGGTCCCATTGCTTTACCTTACCAACTCCAGGCAAAAATATCAAAACTCAAGGCAAATGGAACCATCATTTAGTTAAGCTGCCTCCTCAATTTCAGACTAATATTCCACCAAATAGACACCTTGCAGAAACAAGAGTGATCAATGTTTGTTCACAATACCAATCCATTTATGAAATCAAAAAATCAGAAATATTTCTACCCATAGCTAATACTAGGACCTTGCTTTCTTCCTATTTACCTCAAAATTTTACAAGGGAGCTCAATCAATCAATTTCTTGCTCTTTGCTGCTCTTTCCTGGATCTCTTTTCTTCATGACACACAGCAATCTCCAAGAGGAAATTTCCTCGCCTTGCGGCCACCGCTGTGTTTCCCACCTCCACCACCTTGTTTTTTGGGATTCCTCGACTGAGTCGGATCAGTCTTAGAAGCCGCCGCTTTTCTCACCAACTCGACAAGGAAGTGCAGCGTGTGTAAAGGCCGGACAGGTTTATAAAACCTAATCGCATCCCCATCTTTCAAATTTTTGTCAATCACAAAATCCTCCTCCAGTACCAGCATGTAGGTATGACTAACGAAAAGGATTTTCATGAGCCAACTCTTGTTCTGAATATCCGTAAATCGCATTATCATCTCATCCCGAGTTACATGGGGGAAATGCTTCCTCACTTCTTCCGTTGGAACAAGCAGCCTCCTGAACGCGATGCCATAATGGTTCAATTCTAGCTGAAACAAGAAATTCTCAGGCTTGAATTCTGGAGTACTGCTGCCAAAACTGACAAGGAAATGGTACGGGTGTGCCATCGGGACAGGTCTGTAGAAACGAATCATATCAGTAGCTTCCGTTTTGAACATCTGAAAAGTCTCCTTCCACAAATCGCCTTCATGCACCAAGGCGCTTTCTGAAACATCAAACCTCATTAATAAGTTCAAATGGGTATTTTCAGGGTCAGTAACTTGTATGGTCCTCGAGTAGTTGTTTCGACGGTTGGCAGCATTGGCTAGAGGAGGGAAGTAGGGTAATATCAAATCTAACGGAATTACAAGCCTCCCCTGTTCAAAATCGCGCCAAGTCAACCTCATCTCAAACAGGAAAATCCCCATGTTTTCACTAACTTGGGTTGGGGTAGAGCACATAGTCTCCTGATTTCTTGATTTAACAAAATTAACCAGGACATCAGTTTCATCTGAAGGTAGGACATCAGTCTCTTCGGAAGGTTGGACATGTTTGTAAAAGCGAATCACATCCATAGCTTCCAAACTATACCTCTTAACAAACAACTGCCACCAACCGCCTTCTATCTCGAAGTAGCTTTTCACAGGATCAAATAATAGCGTTACCGGACAACTGAGGTTTTCTGGGTCAATTAGTCTTAGATTCATCGATAAAGCCCTTCGACGTTTGAGTATAGGATAGAAATGCTCGAATGCTGGCTCTTCTAGAATTAAAAGCCTGTCCTCTTCAACATTGCTTTGAGTCAACCTCATCTCAAAAACAAAAATTCCCATCTTGTCACCAATTTGGATTGGCTTAGCAAGCAATGGATCAGCACTGTCACTAGCCGTCTTGGATGATTCTCTGCAAAGGGAAGAATTAAGAAACAAAGGCTAATTGATACAAAATAGGAGTTAGCTGAAACACGTTTAGTCGTAATCATTTGACTATTGATGTATTCAAAAGTTGTATTAATCTTTCCATTGAGAAAAAGATAATCAAAAACAAATCCATGATCTCTCCATGAAACTTTCTCTTCACATGAAAACAAGGCTATGTTTGGGTAACTAATTTCTGGAAGAATTTATAAAGGGAAATGAAAAGGATCAAACTGATCTTCGGTTTCCCTATCATTTCTTTTCCCTCTACAAGATTTCTCCACAAATACATGATCAAAGCACACCTTTAACTATCTAACACCCCTCTAACTATCTACGCCAACATATACACGAGTTGTTACATGACTGTGTAGATGATAGAATTAGTCCTTTCCAAGAAAATCCAAGTAAAATGTTGCAACAATTGAGCTTCTATCTAGTTGTTGTTACTGTTATCTCTCACTGATACAAAAGTATCAACCGAATTTGGCATTCTAACCGCCAGATTGGCCTGCGTGTAAGGTGTTTATGGGAAAGGCCAAATGTAGGCCTCAAAGACCTCATGAACATTACCAGTTAGTTGAAAAGGGTCACACATTTTAAAAGAGGAAGAAACCCAAGAAACTCTGTAAGGTTGGCGAGAAAATTCAAAAAATAGAAATGGAAAACCCTACAGACACCCTGTACTTGTGTCTTGTGTATCACAATTCCAAACCAACTGCAGATGTTCTTATGTAAAAGGGAAAATCAGCATTATTACATATATTCACATTCAAATGTGCAGCCATATATTAATATCTCAAACGAATTAGCAAATAAACCCAAACGTCACAACGAGTTTTCTTGGTGAAGAACTAGTGTTAGGTAATTACCCTGTCTGTTTTTTCTTTCCAGAATACCCTTCTAATGCGATCTCTTCAACAATCTCCCCTGTTCCTTCTTGTTTCTGCTCGTGTTGAACACCTGAATCCGCTATTCTTTTCCCTTTTGGATCTCTTCTGCGACACAAAACGACATCAACCAGTAAATAGGCGTAAAGAAATCGGATAACAAGTTCAAGAAATCAGTAATCAATACCCTTGAATTTCTATAATGGTGGTGAGGAGTGAGGTCATTAAACAAAACCCTCCATAGTATATCAGGTATTCCTATATGATAGCCAACTACTATTTCTTTTTGCGTCAAGTGAAAAGAACAGTACGTACTGTATATACAGACGCCAAACGCGCATGCGTATGAAGATACCCACAAGATAATAATCAAATGAACCCTAATGATGGCGAGTTTTCTTGGTAAAGAACAAGTGTCAGGATTGCTTACCCTGGTTCTACTTCTTCTTTTCCGGATTGCTTCTCAGCCGTCTTGGCAGCAGTAAACTCTGTTGGAGATGAATACGATTCAACTCCTTCTAATGAGAAATCTCCTAGATCATCGCCTTCTTCGTCTTCTTCCGGGTCATTCTGCCTCCCTTCTACATGTTTCAGCCCTGAGCCTGCAGACATTTTTTTTAATTTTTTTTTAAAGCTTTCTTGAATGTGTGACGAGTTAAAGGATGAGAGAGATCAGAGATGGGTTTCTTGTTTGGATCTTGTTTGGGAAGATAATAGATTTTGATTGCTGTAGACTAACAGAAGGCAGGCTAATAAGGGATTGTACAGTTATAAGTAGGAGCACTTATCTACTTGGCGGCTAGCTAGATCATGTTTCCAATTTCCCCACATCCAAAGGTAAAATAATAAAATAAAATAAAATAAAAAAGTGGAAAAGGGGAATATAAAAATGATCATTTTTTACGACGTACCCAATTTTTTTTCCCCCCTTTTTCTGGAACCACCACATGTCCTCAAATGAGAAAACAAAATTGATCCCAAGCGTTAGTCCGGTTGGTTGATGGGTGATCATTAGAGTTAATTTTTGAGGTGAGAGCACAAAAAAGTATTTTTTATATATAAATTTTCAGAGTCTCGCGTGGAAAGCAAGCAACAAAGTAATATTTGAGAATACTCTAGTCTCGCAGGGATAACTTGCTTTTGAGCGATTAGTTGAGGTGCGCATCAGCTCACACTCTTCGAATCAAAATAAAATTGCGCCACGCAATCATTTTCATTACTCAACAAGTAATGTGCAATTAACATAATTCAGATCACTGGACCTGGGAATGGTTATGTAAAATCACAAACCTTTTCACTGGGAGTGTTTTCCCATTAAATTTTTTCCTCTTTTTTTTTTTTTTTTTTTTCTCTTCTGTCGATTAGGGCGCTTCTCAGCCGTTGCTCTCTCCGGCACCGCAACCATCCTTGCGCCTCCGGCGGCGGCGGGCAGCGCGATGACATTTTGCCTCGTGAAAAATACCCTAAGCCCTAATTTATATGCTATGAGATTTGAACGACGATCGAAGCTCTGTGAGTAACTTTGCTATGGGTTTTTCGAAGTTTGTAGCATGAATTCGCTGAGAGAGAGAGATTCCTATAGTCACGAAGTGCCATGATCAGAAATTTTGAGCTATTTTAAGGCACCATTTCCTGCAGAGACGGATCTAGGCTTCGGCTTATGGGGGCCAAGGCCCCACGTAGGGTCGGGGTTTTTTTCCCTTCAAATTTTGATATTAATATTTGTTGTATTTTGTTTGAACACGTAGATATTGTATTTTGTATTAGGTGTTATTAGACATTTAAATACTTTATAATGTGTCCATTTAGGGTCCCAAAATCCAACCTCTCTCTCTGCTTGGTTTCTCGTAAGCTTTCTGTTCAATTATTAGTCACATTTCTCTTTTTATCCCTCTCACTCATTACCCAGAAATTTTTTCTCAAAACTCAAACCAAAAAAACTATTAGATTTTCGAACCTTGAAATTTCAAAATCTTGTTCTTTATAGTTCGGCCCCAGCACTTAGGAAATCCTGGTCCCGTTCCCGATCTCTTGCTTGCGGCGATAAGTATTTTAGGGTGGCAAAGTGAAAATGAGACATAGTTGACGGTGGTTTATGGTAGTTTATTCTAGGGAAAATTTCATGTAGGCACCCGACCTTTCACACAAATCATACATAAGCACCTGACCTTTCTTAAATTTCATATAAACACCTGAACTTTCTAAAAATTCATCAATTCAACACTTGACCTTTATTAAATTTCATATAAACACCTGAACTTTCTAAAAACTCATCACTTTAACACCTGACCTTTATTAAATTTCATATAAACACCTGAGCTTTCTAAAACTCATCAATTCAACATCTACCATCACCATTTCGTCTAAAACCAAACGGAAAAAAAATTAAGTGCTCTAATTTTTTATTTGTTTGAACCAATGCGAAGATCTTATTTTTCTGATCATTTTATTTAAAGAATCATAATTAATTTTTTACTCTAAAGCTCTTGTTAGTCTGCCTTAAGAAAGTCATAGAATCAAATATCTCTTAGGGCTAACTAACAAAAGCCTTAGAGTCAAAAATTAATTATGATTTTTTAGGATAAAATGATCAGAGAAATAAGATTTTTGCACCAATGTAAACGGATTGAAAATTAGAGCAATTAATTTTTTAACCATATCTTTTAATATATAAACGATCTATGCATGGTTGAAAAATTAATTGCTCTAATTTTCAATTCGTTTGAACAGATATGAAGATCTTATTTCTTTGATCATTTATTTGGCTCTCGTTAGTTGACCCTAAAAAATATTTGATTTTACGACTTTCTTAGGGTTGACTAACGAGAGTTTTAGAGTCAAAAATTAATTATGATTTTTTAAGATAAAATAATCAGAAAAATAAGATCTTCACACCGGTTTAAACAGATTGAAAATTGGAGCACTTAAATTTTTTTAACCATATATTTTTAATATATAAATGATCTATACATGGTTGAAAAATTAATTACTCTAATTTTCAATCCGTTTAAACCAGTGCGAAGATCTTATTTTTCTGATCATTTTATTCTAAAGAATCATAATTAATTTTTTATTCTAAGGCTTTCGTTAGTTAGCCCTAAGAGATATTTGATTATACGTCTTTCTTAATACTAACTAATGAGAGCTTTAGAGTCAAAAATTAATTATGATTCTTTAGGATAAAATAATCAGAAAAATAAGATCTTAGCACTGTTTCAAACAAATAAAAAATCGAAGCACTTAATTTTTATTCCGTTTGGTTTTAGACGAAATGGTGATTGCAGATGTTGAATTGATGAGTTTTTAGAAAGCTCAGGTATTTATATGAAATTTAATAAAGGTCAGGTGTTAAATTAATGAGTTTTTAGAAAGTTCAGGTGTTTATATGAAATTTAATAAAGATTAGGTGTTGAATTGATGAGTTTTTAGAAAGTTCAGGTGTTTTTATGAAATTTAAGAAAAGTCAGGTGTTCATGTGTGATTTGTGTGAAAGGTCGGGTGCCTACGTGAAATTTTCCCTTTATTCTATGAAAATTCAGAAGAAGTTTGTGTCATTTTTTGGGCGGCTATTCGCAGCCCTGTATTTTCTCCCTTAACCGGTTAAAAATTTCCAATTATACTCGACAATTAATTACCGAAATTGAGATACATTTTCAGCATACAATTACTGAAATATAATATTTTTTTCAATAGCTATTTACCGAAAATGTATGTTCGGCAGTTGTTTTACCGAAGGTTGAACATATTTTCGACATATAGTTACCGAAATATAATCTTGTTTTCAACAGTTATTTACCCAAATGTTATGTATGATTTTCAACAACTATTTACCGAAATGTAGTGGGCTAAGGGAGAAAATACAGGGCTGCGAATAGTCGACCCCCTTTTTTTTTTTTGTTGCTACTTTTATTATGGAAATATTATTGGCTACAACCTGCAAATTATAATTTTTTTTTCAGTCAAAAGTAGATTAAATACCATCAAGACTCAAAACATGATGATGAATAATCACTCCATCTGTCTCAAAAAGATTGTTCGTTGGCGTAACGAGAACTTTAAAAAAAATTATTTTGCCAAAAACTAATTCAAATTTGTTTTTTCAACAGGTCACTAAATATTCATGAGTTCTTTTATTTTAAAAAATTGAATTTTTTTTTACCAAATTATGTCATTTTTAAGTTCTTATTTTAAGAACCAAACAATATTTTTGAAATGGTAATAATTAGTTTGATTAGTCTCATTTTAGCCCTGCCTGGCCGCCACCTCCATTCCCTTTCAAGCAGCAAAAAAAAATGTCAGATTTTTTTCTTTTTTGGGGATCATGTATTCGGATTTCAAAATTATGACTTTTACCCATATTTTAAAAAAAATATCCAAAATTTAGCCCTTTCAGCCCACCTTTTCCTCTTGTCAATACAAACCAATAATCTACAAAAAAATTTACACAAAATTAACAAATGCAAAAAAATTTGAATAATGACAAAACAGAAAAAAGCCTGGACTTTTTTGAGAAACTAGGCCTCAGACCTCAGTTCCAGTCAATTTGGCTACTGGGACTTCATCATTGACCTATTATTTCACCTGCTCTTAAAACTTATGACCAATTTCACTACTTCTGTTTCATGATCAAGAAAACCTACCATCTATGATGCCTGTTCTGATTTGGCTGATCTAACTGGTACTCCTACTTTGTTCCTTGGTTTTAGGTCCTTCATTAATTAGTTAGCTCGTTCATAACAATAATCCACCATTTTGTTCCTCACTTTTAATGGAATTGCTAATTGAGTACCGAGTGTTTTTTTATTAAAAAAATTTGGAAGGGCAAGAAGTGTTAGTATTTGTTAGTTTTAGTCAGGGTTGAACCCCGAGTATTGTGCATGGGAGTATAATTCTTTTGAGTACCCATGTCATGCACATTTCTGTCTTATATTTTCAGGTCATGAACACTGTTCTTCAAATTAGAAAAACACAAATTTAAAAAGTCCAAATAAACCAAGAGTAGCAAGCCCTATATGCCTATATGATAATACAAACCGATCGGGTATCGTACATGTCATTATATATGACTATACTATACTTGTCCTAACAATAAATTTTATGTTTCTGCAGACCTACTTTCCTTTGTTTTGAATTCAACTTAGTTCAAGAATGAATAAAAGAGCTAGCTATCAATCCATTTACTTAAAAACACAAGCAAGCAGTTATAAGGCCTTGATTCAATGACAATTACGCACAGTAACTAATGAAGTTTGACGACCAGAACCAGGGACCCTCACGATCCAAGCCGTTCGTTTTAGCAATCAAAGGTTTTAGATATCTTGGCAATGGACGGCTCAAATCTACGAGAGCCGAGATGAAATCTCAAGTTTGAAGGTGGTTGATGACTACAGGAGTAGTGTCACCCGATGCTATATGTTAAACCTACAGCACACATATATCACTAATCACTTGACATTCTTTTACCCCATTTACCTGAAATGCAAAGCCAGAGATCACTAAAGAGAGACGTTGGACTGCAATTTCATGGACTTGACATTCTTTGCAAACTTGAACTCAACTTTAACCTATGCTTTTTACAAAGAACTGTTTTTGCAGTCCTTATTCCTATTCAAATTGGCGACTGGTAACTTCATTTTCGACTTAATCTTTCACCCGCGCTTAAAATTATGACCGACTTCAGAAATTCCATTATGTTCAAGGCCAAAAAAAAAAAAAATCTAATGAAAATCTGATGATGCCTGTTTTGATTTAACTTATCTAACTGGTGCTTAGTTCATTTGTTTAGGTCCTTCCATTAGTTAGCCCATTCATACCATATAGACACTTGACAGGGAAACCAATAACCACTGTTCAATATAACGATGCATATATCGAATTCATGTTCAGATAGTTGCGTCCCCAATAGCCGATACCAGTACTACCCTTTCTTCCTAATTACTACTTCAAGAGTTTACAAGGGAGCTAAATCACCACTGCTGCAACTTTCTAGTTGGCGCGATAAATCTTTCTCACTGAGCGAGTTTTCTGCCTCTTGGGGCGGCCCCCACTGCTACCACCATCACCTTGTCGCTTGTTGCGTCCTCGTATTCCCTTCACATTGCCTTTTCTGTTGCCGCCTCCGCCTGTTCCATCTCCATCATTATCCCCATTGCCGTCTTTTGATGCAGACCCCGATCCTTGGCCCAGCTCCACCATCTGGCCAGCTCCTTCCGCAACTTTGATAAGGAAGTGTCGAGAGTGCAAAGGCTGGACAGGTTTGTAAAACTCGATCAAATCCCCGACTTTCAAAATGTTCTCGGTCACAAATTTGTCAGACAATGTCATCAAGGTGGTAGCAGTGGGAACAAGGATTATGAGGGTTATGGGGCACTCATTGTTTCGGGCACCAGTAAAATGCAATCTCGCTTTTCCAACACTTTCTGAAGGGATTCCAATAGCAGGGAAATGACTTCTTACTTCTTCTGTAGGAATGGAAAGCAACCCCGTTGTATTGGCCCAATGGGTGAAGCTCAGCTGAAACAGTAAATTTTGAGTCCTGAATTCAGGCACGTTCATATTCTGCTGATTTCCTCTTCTGACAAAATCAACCAGGAAATGGTTGTTGGGTGCAGCCGGGACAGGTCTGGAGAAGTGAATTACATCCAAAGGTCTCAAATTGTTACGGTTAACATACTCCTTCCACCAATCGTTTGCTATCACGAAGGCACTTTCCACGGCAAGAAACCCCACTTGGACGTCAGAAATTAGGCCATCAGGTTCGGTGATTTGAATATGCTCCACATAAGTGTATCCACGATTCAGCAGAGGGGGGAAATGGTCTGATGCCAGTTCCCTTGGAATTAAGAGCGTGTCCATTTCGTCTTCTCCCTGAATCAGATAAACCTCAAACAGAAATACTCCTTCAGCCCCTTCAATATTATCAGGATGTTCTCTGCATTGGAGAGGAACACATGATAAGGCGTTCGTGAAATATAGATATCAGAATGAAATCAGCATCTTTACTTGAACATCTTTTTTTTTGTTTTCTCGCATTCTTTTCCTCCGTAAATTACTTTATACAAATCCATAATCTAAACACCCCCTAAAGTAGCATCACTAAAGAATCAGTTCTATCCAAGATTACCCAAGAAAAATTGTTCTACGATTAGTCTTCTCTTTGGGCAATCATAAGAGTTTTATTCAAAGAAATAGAAGGTATCTGGTTTTGTAGAGTTAACACACGAAACATCATTAACATTCAACAAAGATTAATCGCTGAGTTTACGATTCCAATGGGTGTAATGATCCAACTACAAAGTTCACTTAATTAGAAATGAAGACCCTTGATTCTATTTTTGGGTGGCGATGTAATTCAAGAATGAAAGGTAGAAGTAGAACGCCCGCATCATACCCTGTATTAATTTCTGCATGATCGTAACTCGGTATATGGTTCTTTGCATCAAATTGGGAAATCAGTACGAACTTGCGTAAATATGAATGGATGTATGGGATACCCACAAACAAAAAAGATCAATAGTTGAAGAAATCCTAACATCGTGAGTTTTCTTCTCGAAGAACAAGTAGAAGTAACTTACTCTGCTGCTGCTTCATCTTGTTGCTGAACATTCAAATCCCCTGCATCAGCACCAATGTCTAAGTATTCAGACATTTTTCTTGTTTCTTTCTTGAATATGGTTGAGTAGTTTAGAGAGAGAGAGAGAGAGAGGCTTTGTTCGTTTCGGGTGGGGGGAATGAAATCATGAGAGTGATGACTGCCGAGATATATATAGCTTTTGATTTCTGTGAAGCTTTCAAGAATCAAGAAATTAGAACAGGGTAATTCTAGTTGAAACTTGCAGTTAAAACGGTTATACTGAAAAGTGATCTTTTGAGTAAATTACCCGATTGATTGAATAATTCATCAAAAGTTTTATGTTCAGTACAGAAGGTTTTATAAACAGTTGGTTGCAATATTATTTAATAACAAAAACTCAACATAAAGAAGCATTTTAGAGGATCTTTTATCATCAATATTTCCCAACATTTTTCTATGTAGTGTGTGACGTCATCGTGTTGTGCATAGTATTGTGCACATTCGGACCGTTGATTGGAGCAATCAACACGCACAGCACCGTGCAATCCGGACACATTAATTGCTGAGACCAACGGTCCGGAGGTGCATAGCATCACCCCCAGGGGAGGAAAACGCTTTAAATTCTAATGCAAGACAAAAACACTTGTGGGAGTTTTATCTGATCATTAATCTCAGGGACCTTGAACTAATTGAGTTGCACGTGCAAGTTCTCTCCGACACCCAGGTATGAAAAAATAACATTATAAGGCCATGAGCCGATGGCAATTTGGCAATGTAACTAAACTGAAAATTTAAGAACAATTCATTTTTTTCGGGCTGGGCTATTCGCAGCCACGTATTTTCTCCCATAGCCCACCCTATTTCGGTAAGTGATTGTTGAAAATCATAAATAACATTTCGGTAAATAGCTGTTGAAAATAAGATTATATTTCGGTAACTACATGTCGAAAATATAATCAACTTTCGGTAGACAACTGCCAAACATGCATTTTCGGGCATTTTCGGTACATAGCTGTTGAAAAAAATATCATATTTCGGTAATTTGATGTTGAAAATGTATCTTAATTTCGGTAACTAGCTGTCGAGTCTAATTGAAAATTTTTAACGGGCTGTGGGAGAAAATACGTGGCTGCGAATAGCCCCGCCCTTTTTTCCCAGATTTTCCTAAAAATTCCTTCTTAATTCCTTTCTTTTCCCAAAGAGGAAAGTCCACTTTCACCCCCTGTGGTTATCGCCATGTGCGGATACCCCCCTTGTGGTTTAAAACTTACCACATAACCTACCTGTGGTTTTGGAAATATGCGGATAGACCCCCTGCCGTCATGTTTTCCATCCATTTTAACGGACACTATATTAAAAGACCATTATACCCCCATCACATCCCTTGATTCTACTTCTTTTTTAAATCTAACCACACCATCTTGTATGCCAAAAATTGAATCCAAACCGTTGATATTGTAAATTTTGACGAGTACTACGTCTACGCCAAAATTCAAGTCAATCAAAAAATGAAAAGCTCATGGTCAAATCGATTTTGTTATGAAATTAAAATTTCAAATTTGAATTTACTAAAAATTAGATCACTGGGTTATTGATGCCTGATCGAGATGATTTTTTACAGAGATACTCTATTCTTTATTTAATACATTATGAACGACTCAGATTACATTCTAGAGATGTGTGAGATACACCTCCGTTAAAATGGATGGAAAACATGACGGTAGGGGGTGTATCCGCACATTTTTAAAACCACAAGTAGGTTATATGGTCAATTTTAAACCATAAGGGGGGTATCCGCACATGGCGATAACCACAGGGGGTGAAAGTGGACTTTCCTCTTTCCCAAATTCCAAACAGGCTGTAGCGCCTCAACAAAAATACAGCTTTCTCTTATTCTCTCCCTCACTGTCTCTCTCACCAAAATACAACGCATCTCTCTCTCTCCACGACTTAAAGCACAAAGGCTCAATTCACAATTTCCTTTTTCCTATCAATCGATTCATTCAAAGCACAAAGGCTTGGGCACGTTTGTGTTGTATAGTTTTTCATATACTCGTTTGTGTTTTCTAAGGTTTTTCGATTTGACTCAGTACATAATTCCGATCTCTACGTGCCTTCATGTAATATGTTACTATCATGTTTGATTTCATTTGTGTGCTTTAGGTCTTCACATTCTGATTTAGGAATCTTTATCTAATTTGTGTGTGGTTGACCAACTGCTCATATGTGGGTAAGATAAGAAAATGTTCGAGAGAATTATTCAAAGTCAAAGTTTATGTATTACTATGGACACTAGGACTTGGGTCCAGAATTTGAATTTCTTGTGTCTAAATGAGTAACTGGACATTTCATTGACGAGAATCAAAATTTTTGAATTTTTGTGTTGTTCCTAATCATAGGAGTGAGACTCATGATAGAAGAATTAAACAATGATCATTGAAATGTGGAATTGACAAGTTTCTAACTGTTGCCATTGATGAATGGGACCTCGAATAATCTTTTTAGTTTTACGGGGTCAAGGCTCGCGCAATGTCGGGGTTTTTTTCCTTCAAATTTCGATATTAATTTTAGTTGTATTTTGCTCGAACACACACACACACACACACACACACACACACATATATATATATATTGTATTGGGTGTTATTTAGACGATATATTTTAGAATATGTCTATTCAAGGTCCCAAAACTCAACCCCTCTCTCTCTCCGCTCGGTTTCTTGTAAGCTTTTTCTTCAATTATTATTAGTCTCATTTATCTTTTTATCTCTCTCACTCATTATCCAGAAAACTTTCCTCAAAACCCAAACCGAAAAAATTATTAGATTCTCGAACCTTGAAATTTCAAAATCTTGTTCTTTATAGTTCGACCCTAGCGCTTAGGAAATCCTGGTCCCGTTCCCGATCTCCTGCTTGCGGTGATAAGTATTTTAGGGTGGCAAAGTGAACATGAGACATAGTTGAGGGTGGTTTATTGTAGTTTATTCTATAAAAATTCAGAAGAAGTTTGTGTGTCATTTGTTTTTGTTGTTGCTACTTTTGTTATGGAAATATTATGGGCTGCAACCTGCAAAGTATAATTTTTTTTTCAGTCAAACGTAGATTAAATACCATCAAGACTCAAAACATGATGATGAATAATCACTCATTCTGTCTCAAAAAGATTGTCCGTTGGCGTAACGAGAACTTTAAAAAAAGTATTATTTTGCCAAAAACTAATTCAAATTTGTTTTTTCAACAGGTTACAAACTAGGCCTCAGTCCTCAGTTCCAGTCAATTTGGCTACTGGGCCTTCATCATTGACATATTATTTCACCTGCTCTTAAAACTTATGACCAATTTCACTACTTCTGTTCCGTGATCAAGAAACCTAGCATCTGATGATGCCTGTTCTGATTTGGCTTATCTAACTGGTACTTTGTTCCTTGGTTTTAGGTCCTTCATTAGTTAGTTAGCTCGTTCATAACAATAATCCACCATTTTGTTCCTCACTTTTAATGGAATTGCTACTTAAGTACAGAGTGTTTTTTTGTTTTTTTTTTTTAAAATTCGGAAGGGCAAGAAGTGTCAGTAGTTGTTAGTTTTAGTCAGGGTTGAACCCGAGTATTGTGCATGAGAGTATAATTCTTTTGAGCGCACATGTCATGCACATTTCTGTCGTATATCTTCAGGCCATGAACGCTATTCTTCAAAGAAAAACACAAACTAAAAAGTCCAAATAATTATAAACCAATGAGTAGCAAGCCATATATGCCTATACGAACCGATCGATTATCATACATGTCATTATATATGACTACACTATACTTGTCCTAACAATAAATTTTATGTTTCTGCAGACCTACTCCCCTTTGTTTCAAAATTCAACTTAGTTCAAGAATGAATAAAAGAGCTAGCTAGCAATCCATTTACTTAAAAACACAAGCAAGCAGTTATAAGGCCTTTAATCAGTGACAGTTAGGCACAATAACTAATGAAGTTTGACGACCGGAACCAAGGACCCTCATGATCCGAGCCTTCCGATTTAGCAATCAAAGGTTTTAGATATCTCAGCAATGGACAGCTCAGATCTGCAAGAGCCAAGATGAAATCTCAAGTTTGATGGTGGCCGATGACTACAGGAGTACTATTGCCCGATGCTATAGGTTAAGCCTACAGGAGTAGTACCGACTTCAGAAATGCCATCATGTTCAAGGCCAAAAAAAATAAACCCTAATGAAAAATCTGATGATGCCTGTTTTGCTCTTACTTATCTAACTGGTGCTTAGTTCATTTGTTTAGGTCCTTCCATTAGTTAGCCCATTCATACCATATAGACACTTGACAGAGAAACCAATAACCACTGTTCAATATAACGATGTATATATCGAATTCATGTTCAGATGGTTGCGTCCCCAATAGCCGATACCAGTACTACCCTTTCTTCCTAATTACTTCAAGAGTTTACAAGGGAGCTAAATCACCACTGCTGCAACTTTCTAGTTGGCGCGATAAATCTTTCTCACCGAGCGAGTTTTCTGCCTCTTGGGGCGGCCCCCACTGCTACCACCATCACGGTGTCGCTTGCCGCGTCCTCTTATTCCCTTCTCATTGCCTTTTCTGTTGCCGCCTCCGCCTGTTCCATCTCCATCATTATCCCCATCGCCGTCTTTTGCTGCAGACCCCGATCCTTGGCCCTGCTCAAACATCTGGCCAGCTCCTTCCGCAACTTTGATAAGGAAGTGTCGTGAGTGCAAAGGCCGGACAGGTTTGTAAAACTCAATCAAATCCCCAACTTTCAAATTGTTCTCAGTCACAAATTTGTCAGACAATGTCATCATGTGATGCACGGTGGTAGGAGTAGGAGCAAGGATCATGGTTACGGGCCACTCATTGTTTTGGGCACCAGTAAAATGCAATCTCGCTTTTCCAACACTTTCAGAAGGGATCCCAATAGCAGGGAAATGATGTCTTACTTCTTCTGTAGGAATGGAAACCAACCGCACTGCATTGGCCCAATGGGTGAAGCTCAGCTGAAACAGTAAATTTTGAGTCCAGAATTCAGGCACGTTCATATTCTGCTGATCTGTTCTTCTGACAAAACCAACCAGGAAATGGTTGTTGGGTGCACCCAGGACATGTCTGAAGAAGAAAATTGCATCCAAAGGTCTCAAACCGTTACGGTTAACATACTCCTTCCACCAATCGTCTGCTATCACGAAGGCACTTTCCACGGCAAGAAACCCCACTTGGACGTCAGAAATTAGGCCTTCAGGTTCGGTGATTTGAATATGCTCCGTATAAGTGTATCGATTCAGCAGAGGGGGGAAATGGTCTGATGCCAGTTCCCTTGGAATTAAGAGCGTGTCCATTTCGTCGTCTCCCTGAATCAGAAAAACCTCAAACAGGAATACTGGTTCAGGCCCTTCATTGGCTGGATGTTCTCTGCATTGGAGAGTAACACATGATAAGGTGTTCGTGAAATATAGTTATCAGAATGAAATCAGCATCTTTACTTGAACATCTTTTTTTTCGTTTTCTCGCATTCTTTTCCTCCGTAAATTACTTTATACAAATCCATAATCCAAACACACCCTAAAGTAGCATCACTAAAGAATCAGTTCTGTCCAAGATTATCCAAGAAAATTTGTTCTACGATTAGCCTTCTCTTTGGGCAATCGTAAGAGTTTTATTCAAAGAAATAGAAGGTATCTGGTTTTGTAGAGTTTAATACACGAAACATCATTAACATTCAACAAAGATTAATCGCTGAGTTTACAATTCCAGTGGGTGTAATGATCCAACTACAAATTTCACTTAATTAGAAACGAAGACCCTTGAATCTATTTTGGGGCGGCGATCATGTATTTCAAGAATGGAAGGTGGAAGAACGCCCGCATTATGCCCTGTATTAATTTCTGCACGATCGTAACTCGGTAATACGGTTCTTTGCATCAAGTAGAGAAATCAGTACAAACTTGCGTAAATGTGAATGCATGTATCGGTTACCCGCAAACAAAAAGATCAATGGTTGAAGAAATCCTAACATCGTGAGTTTTCTTGGCGAAGAACAAGCGGAAGTAACTTACTCTGGTGCCGCTACTTCTTCTTGTTGTTGCTGGACATTCAAATCCACTGCGTCAGCACCAATGTCTACGTTTTCAGCCATTTTTCTTGTTTCTTTCTTGAATATGGGTGAGAGAGAGAGAGAGAGAGAGAGAGAGGCTTTGTTCGTTTCAGATGGGGAATGAAATCATGAGAGTGATGACTGCCGAGATATATATAGCTTTTGTTTTCTGTGAAGCTTTCAAGAATCAAGAAATTAGAACGGTTATAACGGTAATTCTAGTTGAAACTTGCAGTTAAAACGGTTACACTGAAAAATGATCTTTTGAGTAAATTACCCAATTGATTGAATAATTCATCAAAGTTTGTTTTCAGTACAGAAGGTTTTATAAACAATTGGTTGCAATATTATTTAATAACAAAAACTCAACATAAAGTAGCATTTTGGAGGATCTTTTATATATCATCAATATTTCACAACATTTTCCTATTTAATGTGACACACCACCGTTCTGTGCACGGTAATGTGCACATCCAGACCGTTGATTGCGGCAATCAACACGCACAGCACCGTGCAATCCAGACTATTGATTGCTAAGATCAACGGTCCGGATGTGCACAGCATCACCGTGCAATCCGGACTATTAAATTCTAATGCAGGGCAAAAACACTTGTGGGAGTTTTACCTGATCATTAATCTCAGGGACCTCGAACTAATTGAGTTGCAAGTTGGCTCCAATGCCCAGGTATGAAAAAATAACATTATAAGGCCATGAGTCGATGACAATTTGGCAATCTAACTAAACTGAAAAATTAAGCACAATACAATTTTTCCCAGATTTTCCTAAACAAAATACAGCTTTCTCTTATTCTCCCCCTCACTGTCTCTCTCACCAAAAATTCTTCTCCAACGCATCTCTCTTTCTCTCTCCCAGATGCTTAAAGCACAATGGCTCAATTCACGATTTCCTTTTTCCTATCAATCGATTCATTCAAAGCACGAAGGCTCGTGCACGTCTGTGTTGTATAGGGTTTTCATCTACTCATTTGTGATTTTCTAAGGTTTTTCAATTTCCGATCTCTGCGTGTAATATGTAACTACTGTATCATATTTGATTTCATTTGTGTGATTTAGGTCTTCAGATCCTGATTTAGGAATCTTTATCTAATTTGTGTGTAGGTAATTAACCAACTGCTCATATGTGGGTAAAGATAAAAAAGTGTTCGAGAGAATAATTCAAAGTTCAAAGTTTCTGTATTACTACTATGGACACTTGGACCTGAGTCCAGAATTTGAATAACTTGAGTCTAACTTGGCATTGAGGCGAATAAAAAATTCTGAATTTTTGTGTTGTTTGTTCCTAATCATAGAGACGAGACTCATGATAGAATAATTAAACAATGATCGTTGAATTGGGAAATTGACAAGTTTTCAACTGTTGTGATTGATAAATGGAACCTCGAATCATCTTTTTAGTTTGATTGGTATCAGTAGGCATGTAAATAAATTGTACTATATCTGTCCCAAAAAGATTGTCATGTCTGTAAAACGGGAATTTAAAAATAATGCGTTTGCCAAAAAAATTCTTACTTGTTGCTCGGGGCCTGCTGCCCCTTAGATGAAGCAGTGCGCCATGCTACACCGTTTTAGTTCCAAAAATTGATACCTACCTTCACCCTCTCTTTTGGTTACAAACAATGATAACATAGGTCAAAATCAGGCTAATTTCGTCTCGAATAAATAAATCCACAAATAATAAAATCATGATGAAAAACAGAAAAAGAAAAAAGGTTTACTAAATAAGGAAAAGGTAAACCTTTTTTGAGTGTGTAAAGTTGTGTGCGGGGATTGGTTAAGTGGTGGAAATTCAAATTTTGTTTGACAAGGCCCAAGTTCGAGCCCTTATAGCCCTTATTTTTATTAGAACTAAACATATTCTAAATATGTAATTAGTCAAAAATTTACGCTATCGTATCAAAAAATACCATTCGCTTAATTTTGACGAAATACCCATTAATTAGTGTCCAGACACTCAGTTATCAAAAAATTATAATAACTGGAGTAGTATAATTATAAGGGATTTTACTAATTAGTTAGCCTGATTGAGAACTATGTGCCCATCGTAAAGGAAATTCAGGGGATCCAAGTGAGTTTGGATCGAAGTACAGTGGGTATCCATCTGGTGGCCGAATGCGACGATGTATTGAGAAGCTTCAAACCAGACGAAACTGAGTGAGAGAGCACTCTGAATTGAAATACACGGGCAGTACTCCTGCAAAATGAGTACCAAACTCATGTCCTGTGAGGCTACAACCAATATATAATACTTCTAAATTCAGATTTAAACTTCAACAGAAACGTATGGTGCTGCTTGCCAGCGTCGTAGTTCGACGTCCTTCCTTCAACTGGATAGCATACTTTTCCATCAGTTACTCTCAAGTACGTACCACATAAAACATAGAGAGATCGACCAAACTCATTTTAGCTAAGATGATGGATATTAACTATTAATGTCATGGTGAGAACCAACGAAACAGAATACTTAGATGATCATAGTAACTTGAAAGAAAGGTCTCTGTATATATGAGGTTAAACCCACTATAATTTGGTCACGAGTACTTCTCTGAGAATCAAGAAGTTGATGCATTGTCCATGGCAAACAAAACATTGACACTTTGAAGAGCTTAGACTCGACCGACCATATACCATTGGGGATTGAAGGGAATGATTATAATGGCGAACTAGTCGCCTGGTGAACTCCTTAATTTGTACTGGTATCGGATACCGAAATGTCCCTATACGGACTAGATGAGGCAAATTGGTACTATCTTATAGTCCTGTATTTAAACAAGGGGCACTTAAATATGCGTCCTATGCTCGATGGTACTTCATTCATGTAATAACTTGAATCATTCATTTAATAAAACATCAGCGGGTAACTTGACATAATAACTTGATCTAATTATGACATCTTTCAAACCATTTGATATAAATTCAACCTCAATATAGGATTTACATAAAAGAAAGAACCATATTTCGATTGTGTTTTGCCTCATCTTTCTTGGGTCTCAATTGAGAGAGACTTGAATTTTTGTATTTTAAATTCTTTTTTTAAAATGTGTAAGTATAATTTGTTGGTGTTTTTATGTGTATCTACTTTTTAATTGTATATTAATTATGATTAACGTTGTTGAAGTATAAACTTAATTTAGTATTTTGGTACAAAAAAGTTAAATCCAAATAAGTCCAATTGATAAAATCCAAAGATGTGAAGATATTTTTTGAAGAAGATTAGGTTTTAGAAATTCTAAAGTATCTAACTCTAGAAGCTCTACAATATTCTTGTGAAATATTTAGAGTTTTTTTTTGTAAGAATTAGGCACATGTGTAATTCTAGAATTATCTCAAAATTTATTTTTTATTAAAATATCTTTGTACTAGAGCCTTCCATGGAGTAGCATAAATAGGGATATATTCTAGTCATTTTGTTCAAAACAAAAAAAAAAGTTTGAGAAAAAAGTATGAGTTCAAGTGTAATACAAATATTCTCCTTCCCCACACTTGTCTTTAGTATTCTCCCTCTTTCAAAAATCTTGTCCAATTAAACAATATAAACTTCTACTCTTCCAATAGACATATCTTAACATACACGATGCGTATCCCAATTTGAAAATGCTAAACAACACATAGCCCTTTTGGGTTTGAAATCGTCTCTATCTGATGTACCAGCTCCAGGTCGACGAAATTGTAAATGGAGATCTTTTGTTCTAGAACTACCACGATTTGGTCCCACCTATGCAAAACTTCGCAAATCTCCGACCAAAAGATAATTCCCCGATGCAATCCCGATTTGAAAACACTGAACAGCACATAGCCCTTTCGGGTTCAAAATCGTCTCTATTTGATGTACTAGCTCCAGGTCGACAACATTGTAAACGTAGATCTTTTGTTCCAATACTACCACGATTCGGTGCCTAACTCCGTGAACCTCCGACCAAAAGGATAATTCTCCGATACACTGGCACTTATGATCGTCCCAAATCATGACCTATTATATTTATTAATGTCATGAACCCGGAAAAATGATACAGTGGGATACTACGGAAAAAAATAGAGGATTACCGCGAAAAACAGAGAGTCCAAACTATGATCTACTGTACTT
Organism: Rhododendron mucronatum var. ripense; assembly: GCA_019656295.1. Taxonomy (NCBI): domain Eukaryota; kingdom Viridiplantae; phylum Streptophyta; class Magnoliopsida; order Ericales; family Ericaceae; genus Rhododendron; species Rhododendron mucronatum. The sequence goes on along the minus strand of BPLT01000069.1, from coordinate 1,639,523 downwards.
TCTTTATCAACCAAATGGGGTATTACAAACTTGGGAAAAGACACAGCAGGAATACTAAGAAAGAATAGTACAAACTATGATCTTATTGAGCGGATGGAGCTCACCGCCGGCCAAGGCGAATACAATAAGTTGTAGCAGAACAACATCTTGACGGTGCTGCCGTCGTGATCGAAATCGCGGTGGAAAATCTTGCTGAAGGGATCACAGTTGTAGATCCTGAAGTCACGGTTGAAGCAGCTGTAGTCTTCGTTGAAAGACACATGTAGAAGATTCGGAGTGGAGACAAACGAACAAAATTTGTGACTAGTTTCTAGTCCTTGATACTCTTTTTTTTTTTGATCGGCAGTCCTTGAAAGTAGAAAGATAGGGGGTTACAGTTTTCAAAATCAAATTTACCTCAATTCCAACACACAGTTTGCAACCTCACCACCAACATGATTCTCCTTTGCCTCAACTTTTTCTCCACAGCATCGATCATTGGCAACTCTGTAACTTTGTGCAAGACCAACACATTGCTTCTTGAGGATTCTTTGCATAGACCAACACATTGCTTCCTGAGGATTCTCTGCAAAGAAGTAACGCGAGGCTTAAACTAGTAACTTTGTGCATGACCATCTCCTTGCAAATTACCCTTTCACCACTTACGGCTTGTCAATCAGGGAGAAGATCAGATTGTATCTTACTTGTTACGATGTACCTCAACCCATGGGAATTAAAGACTGACCGAAAGAAAACTTCCGTTACTATGCTTTTTCTATCTTACAAAAGTGTTACATACACAATAATCTAAATACAATATCAAACACAATCTCGCACATATATGTGGGGCCCACACATTCTAGTGCATATGGGCCTCACGTGTATATGAAAGGTTGTGTTTGGATTATTAACCGTTTTACACCCTCTCTCTCCCTAGCAAACCCATTTCCTCTAAACCCATTTCTTCCCAAAACCAGTAAAGAATTCTCTTGTTCTCCTCACCCTCAATGTAGCACAGATATTTTCTCGGAACTCACGTACCAGTGTCGGACATTTCTCGAACACCAACACTATCTGAACGCTCTCTGGACACGTGTCCGACACTTCATCCGAAGTGTCTTTTTTTTCCCCAAATATTTGGGATTCGACACTTTTTGAACACTTTAGGGACACTTTGCCACTTTGGGGATAAAAATGCAATTATAAGAACTTTTAAAATGGATCAAAGTATACATTTTAGGGACACTTTGGGGGAACACTTTAGGGACACTCTCTTTATTTGAATGTGTTCTCTCTTTCTTTCTCTCTCTAATCAGATTTAGAGCTATCTGGTTATAATATTATTAAATTTTTATCTTATTTGAATGTTTATTTAATTTATATATATGTATATATAATGTGTCCCCCAATGTGTTGTCTCCCCCATTTTCTAAAAATTTACCTGTCGGGATATCGGTGTCGTGTCATGTATGTGCTACATAGCTCACGATTAATAATTCTGATCCCTATTTCGATGCAACCTCACTTCTTCTTCCCTTTTTTATGGGCAAAGTCCACTTTGACCACATGTGGCATGAGTCATATGCGGATACACCCTCTATAGTTTAAAAGTGTGCACATAACCTCCTGTGATTTTGAAAATGTGTGGATAGACCCATGCCGTCATGTTTTTCATCCATATTAATAGACACAACATTAAAAAAACCTTTATACCCTCATCACGTCCATTGATTCTTCGTCTTTTTTATAACTAACCACACTATCCTCCATACCAAAAATTGAATCTAAACCGTTAATGTTGTAAATTTTGACAAGTACCATATCTATGCCAAAATTCAAGTCAATCAAAAAACGAAAAGCTCATGGTCGAATTGATTTTGTTATGAAATTAAAATTTCAACTTTGAATTTACTAAAAATTAGATCATTGGGTTATTGATATCTGATCGAGATGATTTTTTACAGAGATACTCTATTCTTTATTTAATATATTATGAATGACTCAGATTATATTCTAGAGGCGTGCGAGATACACTTCAGTTAATATGGATGAAAAATATGACGGTAAAAAGTCTATCCGCACAATTTTAAAACTACAAGAGGTTATGTGCATACTTTTAAATTATAGAATTGTATCCGCACATAATCAAAACCACATAGGTGAAAGTGGACTTTGCCCCTTTTTTTATCCTCACACGTAAAGTGAATGCTTGTTTTAGATTCAAGTTGAGTTTTTTTTTTTTAATCACAGACCTGAACATCGTTGACCCAAAATTGGGGTGTAGAATGTCCAATGGATTCGAATCTGGAATTGTTCGACTCAAAAGCTAGTGGGTTTTCAGAAATGGTGGTCTTACGACCACAAGCAACCGCCACTTTTCACTTGATTCAACGCAAAATAAAGGGATTTCTAGCATTAGATTTGTATTTTTTCTAACTCCTCAAATAATAAGTTTTATTTATTGAGTACAAAATTTTAGTCCTGAATTTCAGTGCACGTACCAATAGAAAGGGGTACATAAAGGTGACTTAGCCATAGTCTCTGTTTTGGGCTTAAGAACAGAGCACAAGTGGAAATTCAATTAAATTTTTGACGGTTGACACTACCAATTTTGTTCAGATTGTATATCCAATTTATATTTCATTTCAATTGAAAAATCGCATATGAATGTTTTAATCTTGATTTAGCAAAACTTGTTCAACAGATTAGAATAAAAATGGAAAAGAAATACAGAGTTAAGAATCCCATGAATGAGAAACGGTTCCTGGAGGTTGAACCCAAAATCTGATCCAGCACAGTTCCAAACCCATGAATGATTAGTCACGCAGAAGCATGGCGGTGTCATCGACGAATTTTCCCGGAATCTTTGGTTGGGTTGAGAGAGAGAGAGAGAGAGAGAGAGAGAAATAATGGCTGGGAGAGAAGAGTAACACTATTTAAGAGAGGAAGTTGAACAAAGAAATTTCGCTTTTAAATTCTAATTTGTCATCTGGGGCCTGGGGGGAGTTGAAAATTCAAAGGAGAATAGGAAAATGGGTTTCTTGGAATGAGGTTGGCTTATTCGCGGATTATTCATGAAGAAGACGTGAATTTTAAAAAAAAGTTTACTAAATAAGGAAAAAGTAAACCCTTTTTGAATGTGTAAAATTGTTTGTGGTTTATCAATGAGGAGGTATTGATTCAGTGGTGAAAACTCAAATTTTAGGGGTCGGCTATTCGCAGTCACGTATTTTCTCCTGTAATGCGTTACTCCATATAGCCCATTTCTAAAATTTTAAAAAAGAAAATTTCTTCCCTGTAACCCATTAAATGTATCTGATCGTCCCATTATACCATTTCCCTCTCAAAATTACACTTTTAACTCCCACCCTAAGCCATCACCCCCCATTACGCCTCCCACGCCCATTGCCGCCTCCCACCTCCATAGCCACCACCGTACCACCGCCAGTCTTGCCGCCGCACCGCAAGGTGTCGTTCTCCCCCTCTCTCTCTCTGTTCGTCAGTCTCTCTCACTCTGTGAGTATATACATATATGTATGTATATGTACAATAACAGTAATTAGATCACTTTCGGTAATAACATGTCAAAAATATGTATAAAATTCGGTAACCAACTGCCGAACTATATATATGAAAATCATACATAACATTTCGGTAAATAGCTGTTGAAAAAAGATTATATTTTGGTAACTATATGTCGAAAATATATTCAACTTTCGATAAATAATAGCCGAACTACTATATACAAAAATCATACCTACATTTCGGTAAATAGATGTTGAAAACAAGATTATATTTCGGTAACTACATGTCGAAAATGTATACAACAAAAATAAGAAACATATATTTCGGCAATTGAATGCTTAAAATGTAATTCAATTTTGGTAACTAACTGTCGAGTATGGTAATAGTTTACAGTGGTTAGCTACCGAAATTACTTACTTTACTCTGTTCGAACCAGAAACATCGAAAAATTAGGTTTACAAAACCCAGATGCCACAACAACAAACCAGAGGCCATTGTAAACAGAAAAACTTTCTTCCTCACGCGGCTTCCAAGGTACAATGTCCATCACAGCATCTTTTTTCTCCTTTGCCATTGTATGGTTGCCAATATAATTTGATTCGATTTCAAAATCCAAACCTGCAAGTGCGTCAAAAAATGGATCAATTGAAGGATTTGAGAGAGAGGAGAAAAGAGAATGATGATTTAGAGAGAGAAGAGAAGAGAAGATGAACACAGGAAGTCTGAAGATGAAGAACAGGAGGTCCCCTGGTCTGTTTTTTTTTTTTTTTTTCTAAAAAAAACGTGAATGTGATTTTTGAGGGGAAGGAGAAAGACCATAATTTAAGGGTTTTGGTCATAAGGGCATGTAGGTCATTTCATGTATAGGTATAAGGGTAAGGAGGTCATTTTGCATTAGGGGTTATGTTGTAATTAGTTGAAAATTTTTAACGGGTTACCGGAGAAAATACATAACTGTGAATAGCCAACCCCAAATTTTACTCCCTCCGTCCAAATTTAGTTGTCACTTTTGGGAGTTCGTGCCACTTTTCAATTGATTATATCTTATAATTTATAATGTTTTAGGTGATTTTAAAAACATTGTATTATAGAATAAATCGAGATCTATCAAACAAGATCCATATTGGATATAAAATTTATTATCAATTCAAAGATATAAGCAATTTTTTAATCCGGTTAGAATAGAACTAGAACAAATAAATTGGGACGGAGGTAGTATTTAACAAGACCCAAATTCAAGCCCTTATATACCTTATTAGAGCTAAACACGTAATTAGTTAAAAATTTACGCGATCATATCAAAAAATCAAAAAAGTCAACAGAAAGTACCATTCACTCAATTTTGGTAAAATACTTTTTAATTAGTTGAGGTGCGCGTAAACTGATCCAGACACTTGGTTATCAAAAAAATTATAATAACTGCTAGTATAATACTCCTACTAATGATGAGGGATTTTACTGGTGTCAAAGTGATATTTCCCTGAACTTTATACGGGTCTCATTTTTTGCCGTTGCTCAGACACAGGAGCAAGATCGAGAGCGGCCGGCCGTCTTCTCAGCCTCCCCGGACAAACGACGTACGGAGAAGTAAACAAACTTTCCCGAAATCTCACTGAGCACAAGACAGAAACGTCACCCATCTCTGCTTCTCTCGCGATGCGACAATGTCGAGGTTCAGATGCTGATCCACTCAATCGGAGCGCGTAGACACTCGCAACCCCCTCTGTTCCCATGGATATTGGTAATTTTTTGAGCGCGCACACATACACACACAGTAACATGTGCTTACATTCGAATTCGTGTACGCATATCAGTAGGTACATAAAGTTGCACACGTGTTTTATATGCTGTTGGAGAAGTGTCGCATGGGCGATTGATTGCTTGTGCCCTAGCAGTTATACTCATGATTCTTTCAACCACGAGAGTGTTGAGAAATTATATGTGATTTTCGACTATTGTTGGGGTTCAGTTTGGACTACATGGAGGGAATAATAAACATTGTCTTAATGGGTTCGCACTAGATTTTCTTCTTCTTACTTGATGGGTTCGTTCGGATAGGATTTTATGCACGAGGGATTGCATATCCAGTGTTTCGTTGAATTTTATGACCTGGATCGAACACCCCGAATATGTAATCTCACAAAGTGTAGGATATACAGTACTATGGGGTGTGGTACTATTAATCTGGGGGCATTAATGCCACGGGATTGCATATCAACCCTTACTATTAGTTCTGTCGACTAAGCAGGCCCTATGTGGATCTCAAACTGGGAACGGCTGCCCTAACAGGCCCTTTGGATTGTGATAAAAGAACAGAAAAGAAAGGTTTGTAGTTTCTCAGCAAATTTCCGTGTTGTCACTTAGCCTAATTCGGGTTTGAATCACGGTCTTTCAAATGTATATGGATGTTCATAAAGAAGGGACATCTCTCGTGGTTGGGAAGAAGCTGCAGCGGCACCACACAATGGAGAATCATTTTTCTGGAAGTTCCTATATTTAACCAATTGGGAGTATGACTTTAGTGCCGGGGAAGTTTTGCACATTAACGGTGTTTCTTATGGATTTGGTGCTATCACTGCCATCTTACTAGCCTTCAAGTTCATACATTCCCGCTTTATTACAGATTCACAATAGTATGCATGCGAAGGTTGAAACTTCCGAAGTCAATAATTCCTCTACTCCTTCCACTCTTTGAGATTTAGCTTCTGTGTTACAAGTATCTGTTTGCACACTTGCCTTGTTAGATTTCTTAATTAGCTGTAGAAGGTACTACTACTGAAACAAAATCCTGCTAGAGAGTTTGGTGGGTGTTTTCACCCTTATGGCATTGGGCTTATCAAGCTACACCTGCTGCTTCTTGAGGCTGGTGTACCAAAAGAGGCCTTGGAAACATATCCATCGTGTGTAAACTTGGCTTTTGGTGTCTGTGATACTCTCCATCATCCATTTGGAACTCATTCAACTTTGCTACATATTTTGTTTGGCTCTCATATCGTTGTGTTTCCTTTATTCAGTGCATGGGGCGGTGATGAAACCTTCTGTAAGTTTAATCAACAAGATCTATGGTGCCTTCTCTGATGGTGTACATTTTGCAGCACCAATCTCCTTTTTGAGAACATGCGAAGTTGACTTGGTAATGCTCATTTGTTAGTACATCTAGCCATAAAATACTTTTGTATTACTGTATCCATGATGCTTCCAAATTCTAGTTTCATTCTTTGATTTTATTATTTCAGGTGCGAGGTGTACTGCACATATTACAAGGTTTATCCAGTTCTTTATTTTATTGGGACGATGTTAGACTGACTTACCTTGTCAAAACTGGGATATATGTTACTCACCTTTCGCAGAAAAGTCTACATGTTATTCTCAATCAATTCATGTATGCTGCAACATGTTTAAGACTGGTAGAAGTGGTAGTCAATAAGGTGGAGAAATCTGTCAGGTTACCGTCACCTACTTTGAGGGCATTTTCATGCTCTGTTTCGGCTTGGCTTAAGGTATATATTTTACGCTCATTGTTGGATCGTTGTTTAATAATTTTCAGTTATTCCCCCTTTTCATTGCTTTAGCATGATCTTTGTTCTCTCTTTGGGAACTTTCTTGTTTTTGGAGCAGAGATTACGAGATGTAGCTTTGAAGGAGGAAGTAAATATAAGCAACTTTGATGGTGTAACTTCTCCAACTCTCTTGGGTTTGGCTAGTTCTTTATCAAGGTTTGTGCAGTTAGCTAGTAAATTTTTTTAGCGTTTGAGAAATTATAATATTGGCCAAGGAGTCATCCATGGTTGAGGTGTAGAGAGAAGATATTTTTGTCTTCTCATTTTGTGCATTTTCTTTTTCATGTAGCAAGGATCCCCTGATTTTGTATTATGTTTCTGTATACCTTTTTGTTTTTGCTTTCATTCTTTGTGGCAGCTGAGATTTTGTATAGTATTTAAGGGCCTGAACCTTTCTGGTTTGTCAATCTTTGTTATGGAGACATCTGATGGTACTTGGTTTTTACTAGTCTTTGCTCAGGTGCAGACTTTTTGCAGCAAATAGTGCATGGAGCCATTCCTAAAGTGTATTTGGAGACTGGTTCTTCTGTTCCAGCCACTGAAATTGCTGTTCATATTCTTGACCATCTTTACAAGAAGCTCAATGAAATTTGTCCTGTGCAAGGGGGTGAGGTCGTGAAACTTCCCGGTCTGCATGTCTTATCATTCTTACTTTTCTGTGCATGCTTTGGTTAATTTGTGGTTCATATCTGCTCATTTCAGGAGGATGCATACCGGATGCTACTTTATATATTTGTTGGAAGTCTATTGCCATATATTGAGGGTCTTGATTCCTGGCTTTTTGAAGGAACACTTGATGATCCCTTTGAAGAGGTAGTCATTGCAAGTTTTGTACATTATTTGAGGGTTTGAAGCACCTTACTTTCATGGTTTTTCCACCCAATGATACTGTTGATAACATTAATAATAATGTCACCACTCTCTCTAACAACTTAAGCTTTTAGATGAGTTGGTGGTTAACAATCTAATACGATATCAAAGCAGGTAATAGATCTTGTGTTTGAACCTCACCACCTACCTAATTTATCAAATATTTGCACGTGTTTAGCCCGCTTACAGAGAAAAGCCTGGCTACACTTGAGGGGACGTGTTGATAGCATAAATATCAAATTTACAACTCTCTCTAACAACTTAAACTTTTAGATGAGTTGTTGGTTAACAGTCTAATAGATATGATTGAAGTAACACTTTTGTTTTGGGGGGATTCCGGAAATCCTTTGTGGTAATTTATCCATGCTAAACTGAGTACAGGAATTTTATGTCTCTGCATCATTAGCATCTATTTTTACCTGAATGTGCGTTTTGCTCTCAAACAAGTACCGTCAGCAGTTCTACTCCTAGAATTCTCTGTTTATTTGAATGTTTTTCGTTCTCAGACCACCTCTATATTCTTCTTCTTTTCAGATGTTCTTTTATGCTAACAAAGCAGTTTCTGTCAAGGAGGCTGATTTTTGGGAGAAGAGCTATCTGATGAGACAGAGACGTTATCAAATACTTAAAGTTTCTGGTACCCCTACATGCATACCTTTAACGGATGACAAGAAGGGAGTGGCAGGAAGAGAATCCATCTCTGTGTCTAGCCCTATAAAAGGAAAAGACCAGAACAATAGAGAAATTCAAGTATGTCCTTTGTTTATTAAGGAAATAGCAACAGAAATTGTTTCTGCTGGAAAATCGTTGCAGCTAATTCAACATGCTCCGATGATGTTTTTGCGGGGGTCTGGCAGAGGGGCTAATGATGAAGTTGGAAACTGCAGAAGTGTTAGTTCCAATAATGTTCCGAGCAAGACTGGGTTAACCTTATCAGAGGTCTTTTGTTTATCATTAACAGGTCTTATTGGGCATGGTGATCATATCTCTAAGTACTTTTTGCAAGAAGAACCATTCAACTCCAAAATTGCCCCTCTGATTCGACCCTTTGTGGACATAGAGAAACTTGAAGGAGGGAACGGTGAGAACTTGCCAGCCATAACATGCTCAGAGAAGGTTTGGTACAAGTTCTTGGTTGATATGAAGGACAAGAGTTCTGATGCGGGTGAGGTCGATAAATTTTCTTTCAAAAAATCATTCTGTCCTGAAAATCCAGTCATCACTGTGTGCCAAAATTCTCTTGATGAGAACAAGGATGCCTGGAGTGCATTGAATTTGTCTAGTAATTTCTATCTTCCACCTCTTAATGATGAGGGCTTAAGAAATGCTATTTTTGGTGGGAAAGGGGAGCATTTTTGTACAGCAAAAGGAACAAATTATACTTCTCGTTTTCAGTTTGGAGAATCTGGCCCAGAGGATGACACAAAAATGTTAGAAGTATTGTTTCCATTTCCTACTCTTCTTCCTCCTCTTCAGGTACTGCTGGATTAATGTTGTCAGAGCAGTTTGATACTTAATTGGTTAAAATGTTTATTGAAGTTCCTTCTATTCCAAGACTCACTTGAAATTATGAAGCAGGAGGAGCTTTATATTTCCGAGTTCTTACCTTTCCAGAAAAATAGTAGTCTTCCATCAAGAGTTCTCAACTGGATTCAACGTGTTGAGCCAAAAGCTACTCCACTACCTGTGGTTATTCTACAGGAATGCCTTGTTGTCTACATCAAGAAGCAGGTAAGTGGTGGTTTTTCTTTGCATAACCAAAGTTTCTGTTTTCATACGTACTGTTTACGAATCTAAAATGTTTTTCTTTCGACAAATTCAGGTTGACTACGTTGGCAGGAATATTTTGTCAAAGTTACTTAACGAATGGAGACTGATGGATGAGCTGGGAGTATTACGTGCTATATACCTGTTAGGATCAGGTATCTTCCGGATTCCTGGATTTTGGTGCTTTGGATATTTGTTTGTTGACATTCTCAATTTCTTAAATTTGACATTGCACTCTCCCCATCCAGGTGACCTGCTGCAGCATTTCTTGACTGTGATTTTTGACAAGCTGGATAAGGGAGAATCGTGGGATGATGATTTTGAGTTGAACATGTTATTACAGGTAAATGCTCATGTGAATGCCATACTCATATGGTTTGGTAGGCTAGTTTGATACCTCTTTTTGTATCTATCCTGTAGGAGCCGTATCTTCATCCTAGTCTGCAGTAGCATGTTTGGGTTTGACTAAGGTCACGAAAAGTACAGTGGGCCAGTGACCATGAGCCAGATTGCAACATAAGACCATGGATAGTTGGATACGTATTTCTATACTTAGTGCTTACAAAATTTCTGGAGTGTTCCATTATTTTTTTCAAGAGAATGATCTGGTGTTACTTGTTAGTTCCCCTAACTTTTGACTTGAGGAGTGATGATTGCCTGAGTGCAATTGCTGCTCAAATTCATCTCAGAAAAGGAGTCGATTAGTTGGATACTATTTTTGTGAATGCGAGATGGTTACAGTTTGAGCAGAATGTATCATTGTCATGTATTGATGTACAACGGGACAGTATTTTTCCTTCTATGTATGTCATGAATTGCAGATTGCAGAATGTTGATGTCATGATAATCTACATCTTAGTTGCAGGAACCTTCAACTATGCCCACGTTTCTTCGACGGAAACGCGCTTCCGCGTTCCTATCGAAGGAAACTCCAAGAAACTCATCCCAATGACGATGGGACTCGTTCCTTACCTATACGGGAACTTACACCCAAAATACGGTTGAGAGACTTACAATTCAAGCTGCAATTGGTACCTTTAAAGTTGTTTTGTTCTCGTTGGTGTGCACTTCGGATCTTCACCTTCTAGAGTCATACTAATGCCTTCAACTTTTATGCCTACGTAATATGCACAAGAGCTCTATTATGTAATCATGTGCTACAACAAAAATGTTGAAATATAACTAGAAACTTATAATTTTAATAGTAATATTTTATGTGGTAGAATAATATTTTTATATTGACATTTAACAATATAAAATTCCAAAATATATTTATAATTTTAATAATTTTTCCTAACCGCTCCCAATGGCGCTCCCACGCTTCTATAATCATCCGCTCCTCCGTCCCCGTCCCCGCTCCCGTCTCTGCTCCCGCTTCGTGTAACTAAGATCTACATCACCACCTCTTTTTCTCTTACAAGTTTCTTCTTTGTTGTTTTCCTTCTGTCCTTACTCTTTCTTCTCAGAATATATACTATTCTCAGTTATTTTCCCCCCAATCCTGATTCAAACTTCCTCATTGCTCCAGCCAAAGACAGGTGTTTTTGAAGTGTAACAGCATTGCACTATATGGCGGGAGAAAAACATGTAAAGCTAGCATAAGCAATCAATGAGAGTGCTTTGTGGTCTTAGAATATTTGAGTTTGATATATTGGGATAATGTATTGCTGGCTATATCCATGATGTCATCTGCTGCTATCCTTTCGAGCTGTTATGTTTTGCTTGCTGTGTGGATCAGAGTAATGAACCGTGCTAACCTGACACCAGGAATCAATTGCGAATTCTGCTGATGGCATGCTACTGAGCGCTCCAGATTCCTTAGTTGTGTCTATCAGCAAAAATCATGGTTTTAGTGCTGATGAGGAGACGAATGCAGCTACCTTTGTCTCAACCCCCCGTAAAAGTCATGGGAAGAGCTTTGGAATTGATGGTCTTGATTTGCTGAATTTCGCATACAAGGTCCAGTTTCTGGCTAAGCATGACTCTCTCTCTCTCTCTCTCTCTCTCTCTCTCTCTCTCTCTCTCTCTTCATGCCTATTATAACTGTAGTGCAGTATTGATGCTTTAGTCTATTTTTTTTTTAAATGCATGGTCACTCTCTTTTCAGATCTTAGTACTTACTGTGCGATGCGTGTGAATGTTACAGGTTTCTTGGCCACTTGAGCTCATTTTTAATATGGAAGCAATAAAAAAATATAACCAGGTAGCTGTTTTTTGCGTCAATTGGTATTTGAAATGCCTATATTGCATCTCCACTTGAGTGTAAATGTTCTGTGCTTGATGCAGGTCATGAGTTTCTTGTTGAAGGTCAAGCGTGCAAAATTTGTGCTTGATAAAACTCGGAGATGGATGTGGAAGGTCTCTCTCTCTCTCTCTCTCTCTCTCTCTCTCTCTCTCTCTCTCTCTCTCTCTCTCTCTCTCTGTCTCTCGTGTGTGTGTGTGTGTCTGTTCTTTTTGGCTTCAAATGTGTCAGTTGTTTCTGGGATATACCTCTACAATGTGACGTGGAAATGAAGGGTCAGCTTTAGTTTGGTATTTCAAAACTGTGATTTCTGTTGCTTAACTTACTTTTGTTCTTCAGGGTAGAGGCACTGCTACAATCAATCGCAAGCGTCACTGGTTAGTGGAGCAAAAACTCCTACATTTTGTAGATGCTTTTCACCAATATGTGATGGACAGAGTAAGATACTTCCAGCTCCTGATACATGTCTTGTTTTAAGATGGCTGCTATTTACAATTGCTGTCTGAGCTCAGAAAAGTTGTTTATAGACATTACATAGGAGCTAAAATCACCAAAATTTACTGGATTTGCCTCATTTCATAGGAGCTAAATAAGCCCCTCATGTCTTTAAAGGATCCTCCTTTTAGAAAATACATTACGTTCAATGATTAAGAAAAGTAACTAATGCAGTTAACAAGTAACATTTGAGTGATATTACCAAAATCTGTTTCCAGCATCTTTGCTTTTGGCTGCATCCACTCTAGGGTTTCAGATTTTCCTGGTCCAATAAAGCAAACTAGTTTCCATGGAAAATTCAATGTGTTAAAAGCTATCAAGTGATGCAAGCCGAAACCTGTGAGGTTAGGATAGTCCCGGGATGCCACTCGACACTACTAAGGACGGATGTCACTCAACGCAACCAATTCACTCGCTTGATTGTAGGTGAAATCACTCACTCCAAGCAACACCCATTCACAAATCATTCAATAATCAACTCAACTCCCTTTCTCATTTCATTAGATCACCTATTTATAGGCATTACAAAGATTATGCTTCCAAGACTAAATAAAGTATAGACAATTTCCAACATGACCTCCCAAATACCTAGATCACTATTAAAACAAAGACACAACTTACTTGACTGTAGCTTGTCAAAAAAAACTTACTTGCCTGTAGCTAATTACAAACATCTACTGAATACTTTGACTAAAAAATTGACAGACGCTTTGACTAGAAACCAAAAAGACATTTTGAAATAATTAAGATAACCCTTCGTTTCCAGATTAGCATCATTATGCCCCTGCATCATCTGGTTTTGATGTACGGTAGACTGGTTGTGGCCCCACATAAATATTTATGATGGGCACATCCCTTGGAAGATGGACTGTTCACAGAATATGGGTTTTGCTTTTCAAGTATTGCTTTTTCCCTTCTTGTTTTGGGCTTTTGTGGATAACTTTCAGCAGAATGTATATGAGACCAGCCTCATACTCTATTTGATCTCTGACCTGCATTTGGTAAGTAGGTATATCATAGTGCATGGCGCGAACTCTGTGAGGGTATGGCCTCCGCTGCATCTTTGGATGAAGTCATAGAAGTACATGAGGCCTACTTATTGTCAATTCAGCGCCAATGCTTTGTTGTTCCAGATAAGCTGGTTAGTTCTATCTCCTTTTGTCTTTTTTGACTTGCAGCATGAGTTTATAGCTTGATTCTTTGGATGGCGTATCTCTTGTTAAAATAAATCTGACCACTGTTAAATTGTCGTGTTTGCTCTCAGTGGGCATTGATTGCGAGCCGGATCAACAGTATTCTTGGATTAGCTCTGGACTTCTATTCCGTGCAGCAGACACTCACTAGTGGTGGAGCAGTTTCTGCCATCAAGGCTAGATGTGAAATGGAAGTTGCTCGGATAGAGAAACAGTTTGATGATTGCATTGCTTTTCTTCTCAGAGTAATCTTCTATCCGCCCTTGTTTTTTTTCAGTACTTGTTCTATCGAATCTAGCAAATGAGTAGCGTAAGAATGGTCGGACACTTGACATTAGGATAAGGGTATATGATTCGCATTTACCTAGAAAAACATATCTTGTTTTTGACATGTATCATGAAAAATGCATAGAACTCTTATGCACCTTCTAAGCACCATATATCCTAGAATAGGAAAGATAATATACTTAGGAATGAGTATTTTGGCTTGTCTGAGACATATACCTGTACCCGACCCTCTACCTGTATCCGAGTCCATGTAATAGGCTGCTCAAGAACAAAATTTCTTTCCATTGAAACGCCCGAAACTTTTATGTTTCTTTTTTTCTGGACGGCAATATGTTTTAGGCAATTACACAATTTTCAAAGTTTCCAGCGAAACATACTGGAATGCACTGAAATAGGTCAGAATTCTGCAAAACCTCTTGCTTCGTCAAGTTGTTTCAGCACCTATTATAGATATTCAGCAATCACCTTCTCATACATTCCCAATTCGTTTTGACATTTCCATGATGTTCCTGCTTCATACGTACATTTTCCTAGCTAACCGAGACCACATAGCACAATGATATTTCAATCTTTGAGGTCGCTACCGACTCAACTCATGAGCTAAAAAGTCTTGTACAGACCCATCAGAAAACATACATGAAAGCATATGTGATTGCATAGACACGGGCATGTGAATTTCCTTCATTGTTTTCTCTGTGCAGGTTCTATCTTTCAAGCTCAATGTTGGGCACTTTCCACATTTGGCAGATTTGGTAACTAGAATAAACTATAACTACTTCTACATGTCCTATAATGGCAACTTGATCACTGCGCCTGGGTCTGACACTCTCTCTTCTAAGATGGGGAAAGCCTATGCTGTTTGAACAGATTGACTAAAGTCACCTTACTACTTGTACGCTGTTACATCTTGTACAGAATCCTAATACAAGTTTTAGGCTTTTAGCATGATTATTTATGAGAATATTTGAGTTCATTGTCAGTGGATGTGTAGTTTTTGTGCAGCAGCATTTGGCTGAGACCTTAAAATCATTTACGAAATTCTATCTTGTTTTTTGAAATGATAAAATGCATTTGGGTAAACTTGCTGTCTTTCTTCTGGGTGAGGACAATAGACCATAAAATATTCCACTTCTTTTGACCCAATTTTGATATTATTGATCCATAGTTTTTCCCCAATGCTGAATTTCTCCTAGGAAGCTAAATCACCACTTCTACCGCTTTCTTTTCCTGCCATACAGCGTTCTCAACGAGCCAGTTTTCTTCTCCTTGGGAAGGCCACACTGTGAATCCCGGCATCCTCCATCACCTTGTCTGTTGTCGCTTCCACTTGTCACCTCGTCTTTATCTCTTCTGTTTCCGCTTCCATCTGTTCCACGGTTCCCATTGCCATCGTTTCCTGCAGTCCCCGATACTTGGCTCGATTCCAACACATCCCCACCACCTTTCACAAATTCAATAAGGAAGTGTCGCGAGTGTAAAGGCTGGACAGGGATGTAAAACCTAATCAAATCCCCATCTTCCAAATTGTTCTCCATCACAAATTTCTCTGAAAATTTCAGCATGTATAGCTGAGCTGTACAAGTAGGAACAGCGACCATCATTTTTACGGGCCAATCATTGTTTCGAGCATCAGTAAAATGCAACCTCGCTAAACCAAAATTGTCAGCAGGGATTCCAATAACCGGGAAATGATTTCGTACTTCTATTTCTCTAGGAATGAAGATCGTTCTCGTTTTGTTGGCAGTATTGGTGAAGTTCAGCTGAAATAGGAAATTTTGAGGCTTGAATTCAGGCATGCTCGTAATCTGCTGATTTGCTCTTCTAACAAAATCAACCAGGTAATGGTATTTGTGTGCAGCAGGGACAGGTCTGTAGAAGCCAATCGCATCCATAGGCCTCAATTCGTTACGTCTATTCACATACTCCCGCCACCACTTGCTTTCTATCGCAAAGGCATTTTCTGTAACATTGAAGCTCACCGTCACAATAGAACTGAAATCTTGAGGAGTGGTGATTTTTATGCGCGCCATGTAACTGTTACAGCGATTGGCTAGAGGAGGGAAATGGTCTAATGCTAGTTCCTTCGGAATTAACAGCCTGCCCATTTTCTCATCTCTCTGAATCATATAAACCTCAAACAGAAGAAATCGATCAGCCCTTTCATCGATGGATGGTTCTCTGCATTGGGGAAGAAAACATTAGCTGATAATGCAATTGATCGGGGAGCGGAATGCAGAAAAGATTAGATACATTGAAAACTGATCTATTGAAGCTGTTTTTGGATCATGGATTTGTGGAGAGTTATAGCAAGGGAAATGAACTTAGCTTATTTTTTTCCTTATTCTCTCCCTGTAGAATTCACTCCATAAAACAATAATCCTGACATTCTGAACAAGCACAATTCTTCCACTTCTATTTACGTATTTGCGCGCGCGCACATACAAATATATGATACATTTGCATCGCGTGTATTTCGATACGAAACAATCAGTTCTATCTAAGAAAAAGCCAAGAACAGTTTTGCTACGAATAAGCTTCTCTATGGGAAATCATCAGAATTTCATCCAATGAATCAAGACGTATCTTCTGCACAATTTAGTCTTTCCTTTTCTTTATTCTTTATTTATTTATTTAGCATCACAGCTTATCCTTTTCATTGAGGCATTACCCTGCCTCTAGTTTTTGCAGCGTTGCATGGACTCCAGATCATTTACCTTGAAAGGGAAAAAAAAAATTCAATCAATCAATGATTTTATGGCGTAATGATGGTACAACAAGTGGAAGAAACCTACCCTGGTTTTTCTTGCTGATCTTGAATAGCCGAATCCCCTGCATCAGCACCAAGGTCTCTGATTCCAAACATTTTTTTCTTGCTTTTTTCTTGATGGTTGAGTGATTTCAGAGAGAGAGAGAGAGAGAGCGCTTTGTTCGTTTCAAGTGATGTTAGTGAGGAGAGATACTATATACTAGCTTTCAAGAAGCAAGAAAAGTAGAAAACCGTTAAAACGGTTAGCAGGGGAAGTGTTTTTTCTTTTCTTGGTTTTAAATGATAATATATTACCCAATTGGTTACCTGCTTAATTAATTCGTTATGATCTGTGACCCTCCACACTACTAATATTTTAACGCAAAGTCTCAACATTGAGGGCGGTTTATTTTCAGTAATCAGATCTTAGAGGAGCCATTATGAAAGTGATTATATGGATGCATTTTTTCATGGACTACAAGTTTGGTAACATTTTTCTTAAATCTTTTTTTTAACGAAGTTTATAGACCAATTGGCGTGCACCTCACTAATCACAAGGCCCTATAAATATTGACCGAATAAATCTCAAGTGGTCGAAAAACTTCTTTGCTCGCGAAGAGAGCCAAACCTAAAAATTTAAATTTTAGATGGTAAGTTTCTCAACCTACAATATTCTTGTCAAGGCAGGGATTCTAGTTTGGTTGCTGCTGTTTTTACTTTCTCCAGCTTGATAATTGCTCGTACGTATTCAAGCGATTGCTGGGTGAATCGTTCGCTCAACAGCAAAGTTTCGAGGAAATAGATGAAACAAGACTGAAACACTTTCCTGAAGAAAAACGAGGCTGAAATACAAAAAGAATGTTGGAACGCATTCAAGATTTAATCAAAAGAAACCATCATCTCCATCAAACCGGAGCTACACGAAGATGCAACGAAAAGAACACATTCAAGAGCTATAGCTGCAAACATGTTAATTCCAGGTACCACGAGCGACAATGTTCCGAAAAATAATTCACCGAATACGCAAAGCCCGCAAAATGAATAGAGGTCTTCTTGGGCTTTTGGACACTACAACACTACACAACAAAGGTAATATAGAACTCTACTATAAACCTATAAACCACCCAACATTAGGAAGAAAAACTGGGGGAAAAGGTGCAAAAAGAGTTACTTAACTAGGAAAAAAAAATGCCCCAAAGTCTAAGAATCTGCCCACCAAATGCTATCGACCACTTGAAGTCAACTTCATCTTTTAAATTAAAAAAAAATAATCCTACATCAATCCCTCAATGATCTTCATCTAAACTAGGAATCCTCAAGCAGTAGCAGACACCCGTGGTGGGAGAGTCTTGGCCGTTCCATTGACACCCATCCCACCACCGCGGTTTGCGCGGCCTCCACCATTGTTATCAGCCCTCTGATATGCATCACCTCCACGGTTTGAAAATCCACCTCGATTACTGCTCCTATTATTACCAAACTCGGTCCTACCATTGAAATCGCCGCGGTTGTAGCCTCTGCCACCGCTTCCTCCGTAGTTTCCACGCCCTCTTACCCCCTCATTCCGGAAACCAGATCCCCTTCCATTTACAAACCGGCCCCTATTATTCCCTGTAATAGAAGAGCAGCCATAGTCAGAGATAAGAAAGGGGGATTGGATTTGACCAAGAACAGAAATTAAAATGCGTCATAAAAGAGAATTCTCATGTAAGAAATCACCAAGTTCAGCTAACACCAGTACTTCCACTATAGCTTCTACGCAATAAGCAATTCCGGATATGGTGTCCTTTTCAAAACAAAACAAGCAATTTAGTTGAAAACGCGTGGTCCTTCGCCATTATTGAGCAAATGGAAAATATTTAGTTAGACAGCATTTTGTTCCTCATCCCGTTGCAGATACCGCCATTTTTAAAATTCCTCTTCATTTCTCAAAATGGAAAAATCACCCTTTTGAGGTTCCCTATCAATGCAGAGTAAACTAGGAACATAAACCCAACTTGCCTCGAGAATTGGTAGACCTCTTTTCCTCCACATACGCTGGGCGTCCACCAATAGAAACAGGAGAAGCCTGAAAGATAAAGGGAATATAATCCAAACCACAAACAGGATTTATTAAACTTGGACCAAACAATTGGCAGATAGCAAAAATCCAACAAAACAAGGATGATATAAGCAACATTTCACCGGTGACACTTAATAATATAACTAGCGGTTGTGTGAATACAAGATTGTGCAAGTGGGGGAAGTTGACGTCGAATGATTTTACTTTGCCCTAAATTCATATCAGAGTAAAAGTAGCTGCAAAATTTTATTTTCTATTAGGGTAATATTGGAACTCAATTTTGTGACATATCTTCGAAATTTTGTTCACACAGATTCTCTCTGTGTATATTAGAATAGATTGCACATCACAAACGCAGTGAAGGATGATCAACTCTGCCCTATGGAAAGGACAAGAATTGGCTGACTCGATTGCACACACGTCCCTTGCAGGTGCTATGCTAGTGCTGGTACTCATATCACAAAGCAACATAAACTTTGGCTCCTCGCATAGGATTAGTACAGGTAACAAATACTTGCTGCTCAAGCAAATGATTTGGCTAACTGAAAAAAAGGGGAGAATCTTTTTCTGATCACTTCACACCAAATGCAGCTGACATAAAATTACCATCAAAGAGAATGGAACATCTCAACTTCATATATATTCAAAGGAACATATACAAACGTATCTCCAAGTATGATAAGTACGGCGCCATTACAAATATGAAAGTGAAAAACAAATTTGGCCGAACAGGATGATAAGATGGTGCAAGGGAAATCAATAATGTAGGTGCATGTCAGCAATCAGTGATCGGAATGTGCTACAAATGCCACGAAATTCACCTCCAGGTGTGAATGCAGGTGAAAAAGGATATATCCCAATTGAGAGGTAGTCAGAAAGAGAGAATAATATCACATACTGCTACCTAGACTCCCATGAATGAATGGTATTTAATTCAGGGAAACGTAACTCATAAGGAGATGAAGATATTCCCCATATAAATTGAAGGAATCAGCTTTCTAGAATTGTTAAAGAGTCAAATACTTCATTCAATATGCATGTGGGAAGTTTACACATCAAACAGGGGTAACAGTGGCTAGAGCTAAGTGGATGGTAAGCAAAAACTTCAGCTATCCTTCCCTCACCGATTAAAGAGCAACCTTGACCAATCAGCGATGAATTCATGAAGAAAAGACAAATCTCACATAAAAATACTGAAGATTACATAAAGAACGCCCGAACTCGTGACACAAGATGTCAGGTACCTAATCCAGGCATCACTTTAGGAAAAATGTCCGCCAAAAATTTGACACTTCATTGCACCGGTGGCATTATAACAAAATTTTGCTTTAAGGCCATGGAAGCGAAAGGATATTGCTTTGACTTCCAAGTCATAGACATCATTTTGTGAACAACAAAAGTGGAAACTAAGACATCCAGGTTCACGTTCAGAGGAGTTATAAAAAGAACGGCTACTCAAAACTGTTATTTTGCTTCAAGCATATGTGCTTCAAGGATTTGGACCACCCAATCTATGAAACTATGCGCGTTAAGACTCTCCAATTAGCAGTCAGGACATAAATTGCAAACAAATCGGGGAATGCAATTCAAAACCTTAAATAAACCTAAAGGGGGAGAAAATTTCAGAAAAACCACTGCACAGCAGCCATCACAAGTGCCACCACTTTTTCTAACTATAGCAGCTGTGACGTCTTTCTAAGTATCCTACTTCAACACTACCACCACCAAGACACACAGTGCTTATTGGCATCGTTAATTGAAACACAGACCACCATAAAGTCATTTCAGCTGTGACTGTTAACCAACTCTATCACTGCGAAAACCTATTCAAGCACAACACATAACATCCACCGCTGCCATATCACATAACAGTACCATGTTATTTCCCAACGAGCGGAGCAGAAATCTATGGGCATAAACATCACCTCTATTAATATTTACCATCATGCCAATATCACCAGGACAGGCATAAATTGCACATACAAAAAAATTGATTTCATGGACTAGATATCAAATTCAGTTCGTTCTTCGCTGATCAAAAAAATAATTTAGTTTGCAGAAAAAATATAATTGTTCTCTAATAGGACTCAACTGGTACTCCACCGACTGCCAAGTATAACAGCCATAGTGAAATTACCAAAACTTGAATACCCTGGAGCTTTTTGTGAGCCATCCCTTGAATGTGAACTTAGGGAATGTACTATGATACAATAATATATCCAATCATATGAGAATGTCTAAGAAGACATCTTAGACAAATAGCTAATGTACCTCAATTGCTTTTTGCACAGCACTTTCCACCTCAAATTCCACAAAGCCAAAACAAAACCCTTGCTGCAGCAATAGAAGACCATAAGTAGCAAAGAGAAACAAAATCAGAAGTGGCTATAACGGTAAGAAAACTTGGCACATACTTTGTTGCTCCTAACTTGAACACCACCAGCCTTTATAGTCCCAAACTTCTTGAATTCATCTTCAAGTAGAGGAGCTGTGGCATTCATAGGCAGTCCCTTTATATATATGGAATAGCCATCAGCTGTCAACAAGAGAGAAAAGCAAACAGATGACTTCAGTAAACAGATTCATCCAGTATATACCACAAGTCAGATATGCACTGAAATAATATCCAAACTAGTAGCACCAACCCAACAATGATGAAAGACTTCATACCTTCTCCCTCTTGATTATTCCCATTATCTGCAGCATCTGAACCAGACACTGGTGTCTCAGCAATAGCTGCTGATACCTGAGCATGATTCACCTGTGGTGCTTGGCTCTTCACGGGAGATTTCCGAGGAACAGGTGCAGGAGAAAACAATGGCGCAGCACCCTCCTTCATAACCATCACCTGGAAAAACAAAAGAAAGTTACAGATGACAAATTTTCCATCTGAATGCATCTGCAAATTGACAGCGCAAAAGGTCCAAAACAGTGGGAACATCTACAATACCCAATCACCAATATCACTAACTATAACCTAAACTGACATACAGGTATAAACTTAAAAGTGCAGAATGGCACTCTAAGTTTTATTGTACTTATTATTTTTTTATCAGATGGCACTATTAGACTATTAGTTAGGTACTCAAAATCTCAAAAAAGAGGAAGACATTTCAATCATAGGATACATGGTAAATGACAACTCACAATAGAAGCATAAGACTTCTTTGGCACTTCCTCAATTTTGGAGACAGATTCACTGACCACCTGAGAATCATCAGGTGCTTCATCAACAACCTCGGCCACCGGAACCTCTTCATCAACAACCTCGGCCACCGGAACCTCCTCTTCCTCAACTGACACATCTCCATTGTCCAAGGGATTGAGTTCTTCATCCTCATGGACCTCTGCAGGAACCACTGTTTGTTCAGAAACATGATTCACCTCCGCTGGAAACGGATCTGCCAACCCAAAAACAAAAAACAAAGATTTTCACGATCAATGACACAGAAAGAGATCAATCCAACCAATGGGATTGGAGCATATCCATTACCCTGCTCCGGAGTGAGAGGGGCCTCGATTTCAGTACCAGAACTCTGGTTTCCATTAGCATGTTTGATATCTTTCACATATCGAAAGATGTCATTCAAAACAAAGTACCCCTTTTCTTGTGGTGCAAGGAAGAAAGTCTGAGTGAAGTTCTGAATCATGTTGTCCGTCCCCGACAGATATCCAGTGACAAGCACATGGACTCCCCCGTTGTAAGACTCTTGTGCATCAACTGATTTAATCTCCGCCCTGAATTCACCATAGTTGAGTGAAAGTATCTTCTCATTAATGGCCTGCGAATTGAGATTCAGCCAAGTATGAGACTTAGAATTGCAAAATACCCTCAGTTGGTAAGCCTCATCTAGATGGTGTAATGAAGTGTGGAAAGGAAAAGAGATTAGATATCTTACTTTTCTTTGTTTGGCTGAATTGGAAAGTTGAGAGGAAAACAAAATTTGAAGAACAGACAGTTCTTACAACTTGGGAAAAAAACCAAGTATGCTCATAGAGTAATAAAGCATCAACCAAATTTTGTAAAACAGCATGAGAGATCAGTAATTTCATCCAAATGTCCTTTTCTCCTCCTCTTTTTACTTCGCTTCCCTACCCTTGTCTTTTTCCATCAGTTCTAATAACCAGATGGATCCTCAGTGAATATCCCCAAGAATAAGAAACGTATTGGAACAAATAATCAAAACAAGACATGTTTCTTTCGGCATCTCGTCAACCCAATGAAGTGCAAAACGGATCACAACCAATCCAGAAAAGCTTGAATTTGAATGTGATTCTACCTAGTTCAAGGGGAGCTCACCTGCATCGTCGTCGTGGTGCTCATAGTTCCATCATCATCAGGACGACCAAGCTTACTAATGTCCTGATAAAACCGATGGACAAGCGCCGGCGATTGGTGCTGTATGTGGTAGTATTGTTGAACAAACGCATTCCCAACCTAACATCGTACACATAAAACTTACTTAAAAATCAACTTAGTTCAGCAGTCTATGCGAGGTATTTGTTGCAGCTATTTACTCAAAACGCAGAAATTAAAGAAAAAATCAACTTTTCCAATTTGTTTTAAGCTGGTAAGGAAAAAATATAAGCTGTCGCACTTAAACCTCCACCTTTTCAGATTTTCGTTCGTCGATACATAGAATAAAAAACAAAACAGACAAAAGAGAAGCATCAAAACGGAATCTTTCGAAAAACAAAGAACTTTTTCACGCTGTTTTAGCTCGTAATAAGGCAAAATCGTACTCAGTTGCGCTAAAAACGCAGCTTTTTCCATATTGTCAGCTGTCACATTTTTTGATATATCAAAAACAAACAAACAAACAAAAAAAAGACAACTTTTTAAAGCAAACACGCTACATCCAATGAAAAGGTCACAAGCACAGTAAAGAAAGAACACATACAACTTGAGGAGAGACAGGTTGTTGCGCCGCCGCCGCCATCACTGACCGATCTCCAGACAGCAATCAAAACCCTACAGAAACATCCAGTCATACAAAAGCCCTAACTTTCCAAGAAACTCGGATTCGGACAACACGCGGTGATCCAGTCAAGATCGCGCAAAACACACAGATCGAGTGCGATTGGAGTACCTGAGAGTTGGGTCGGGATCGGAGAGGGTCCGCGGAGGGAGTGAAGCGAGAGAAAGGCTTCGCCTTGTCTGCTCTGTCTCTGTCTCTCTCTGTCCTGCTGGTGGTGGGAACGTGTAGGGCTAGGGCAGGGGAGAGGGAGGAGGCGGGGGTGGGGAGATCTTGCTGGAGAGGCGCGAGGGAAGGAAGGGGGAGGAGGAGAGAGAGAGAAAAGGGTTTGTAAGATTTATATAGTACTTCCGTGTATAATAGCAGCAGGAGTAGTTTGGAACTGAGAGGTCTCTCGTGGGATTAACATAGTAAGACAAGTGTTTTGGTTTTTGTACTGCCGATGTTATTATTACCATGTTTTTATTGGGTCTTTTGAAACATAAACAAAAAAACAGGGCTCCCAAGTTGGCCCTGTCTGCGTATGTATTGTAGATTCCCACTCTTTTACGCCAAACAGTACTAGTGGTAATAAGTCTGTACTTTTTCACCTTTAATGCTAGTTCAGAAACCAAAAAGAAAAAGGAGGCATATAGTCGCAAGAGTATAAAATTAGAGCATCCGTAATAAATTAGAGCATCCGTAATGGGGTCTGATATATTTGTGTGTTAAAATGTCTATTAGGATTAAAACAAAGGATTCTACAAGTATGTGTTAGACATTGCTAACATAAAAGTGTGTTAGAATATCAGTAATGAGTTTGGTAAATTTATGTGTTAAAATGTTTGATAGGATTAAAAAAATGGGTCCCACAAGTCTGTATTAGGAGTAGTGGACATTTATATTTTATAGTTGAAGTTTGAAATATTGAGGGGGGGACTCATTTATTGTTCGCTAAAATAGTTGTCAAATTTGACACACACACACTCTACAAGATTTAATATATTCTGGCACACAAATTAATACAAGCATTGTGGCACAAAAAATACATTTTTGTTTTGCCAAGTCTTAACATACACAATTAAAACACTGGTTAGTAAACCCATTGTGGATGCTCTTAGTACTCCAATACTAAAACTTTTGGGAATTTATTTCTACATACGCTTTTTTACCATATATAATTTCTCTTTTTTGTCTTTATTTGGAGTGAATTTATTCTATTGCCCCTTCACATGTGAAAAAGTTAATTTATGAAGGGTAAAAAGATAAATTCACATGAATAAGGACAAAAAAAGAAGTGTATATGATAAAACAAGGAGTGTAGAAATCAATTTCCAAACTTTTACACAAGTATTTTAAAAAGGGAATTGATATTCACATTCTTTTTTTTTTGTTATTCACATATTTTTTATCTTTTAACAAAAAATGTACACACTTTCAACGCTGGAAAAAAAAATTGTGGATAACAAAAAAAAGAGTATAAATATCAATTCCCTCTGCAAAATATTCAAGGAAAAACTCGAAAAGTTAGATTTTGGATTTTTTCTTGAATAATTGCAAAAATACTTAGAGTAATTAATTTTTTATTTCATTACTCTCATTATTTAGCGAGGAGAGGAGGAGAGAGAAGATTGCGTATTCACCATCCGAGTTGGGTAAATTGGAATCTTCCCGTTTCTTTGTATATTTTCTTGCAAATCTTCTAAATTTGATTAACGTGGGTCCATAATTTTTGTTGTTCTTATTTCCGCTGATCCTTTTTCGCAAATATGCACGCAAGGTTATATTCCTCCGTTGCTAATATTACGCAAGTTCCTATTTCTCCTTCTTAGGTGTTTTTTTTTTTTAGGGCAAATTTCACTCAGACCCCCTGAGGTATCTGACAATGACAGAAAGTACCCCTCAGTTTTCAAAAATGACAGAAACCTCCCTTACTTTACAGTTTGGGTTTCATTCCGTTAGTTTCCGTTAGTTCCGTTAGTTAAATGGACGGAAAATGTACGGAAAATGAAATCTTCAATTTTATTTAGTTCTACACCTATCTTAGGGCTCTCATTAAAAGTCCTAGAGTTAAAAATTAATTATGATCATTTAGGATAAAATAGTTAAAAAAATAAAATATTCGCACCGATTCAAACGGATTAAAAATTGGAGCACTTAAGTATCTGCTCTTCATTTGGTTCTATGGTTTTCTTAAAGCTCTCATTGAAAATCCTAAAGCGAAAAATTAATTATGACCCTTTAGGATAAAATAATCAGAAAAATACGATTTTCGCACCAATTCAAACGGATTGAAAATTTGAGCACTTAAGTATCTCCTCTTCGTTTAGTTTTACGGCTATCTTAGGGCTCTCATTGAAAATCTTAAAACCAAAAATTATTATTGCACTTTAAGATAAAAAAAAAAAAAAATAAGATCTTTGCGCCGATTCAAATAGATTGAAAATTGGAGCACTTAAGTATTTGCTCTTCATTGACAGCTCTAAAATCAAGTGAAAAGCAAAATTTTTAAATGCTCCAAATTTTAATCCGTTTGAATCGGTGCGAAGATTTTATTTTTTTAACTATTTTATCCTAAATGATCATAATTAATTTTTAACTCTAGGACTTTTAATGAGAGCCCTAAGATAGGTGTAGAACTAAATAAAATTGAAGATTTCATTTTCCGTACATTTCCATACATTTTCGTACATTTTCCGTTCATTTAACTAACGGAACTAACGGAATGAAACCCAAACTGTAAAGTAAGGGAGGTTTCTGTCATTTTTAAAAATTGAGGGGTACTTTATGTCATTGTCAGATACCTCAGGGGGTCTGAGTGAAATTTGCCCTTTTTTTTATAACGGAGGAACAACTCTACAGTCAAGTCACTATACAGACCCAACTATCCAACCCAAACCTCCGGAAAAGCTAGTGCGGCCACACCAGTCACGGCCCCCACTTACTGCAGGATACTCAACCTCCATGGGGAATCGAATCTCGGATCTTGAAAAGTACTCCCAAAGCCTGGGCATTGATCATCATCCGTTCACGGGGAAATAGCAGTAGTCTTACTAATTTTAATTATTCTTTCGTTATTGGCGATCGCAAACAAGGCCGCTACACTTTATGCGTTTGTTAAGGCTGCCGACAACCTACACGATCAAACAAACAAACGAAAACCATCCCAAAAACGAAATGAAACAGAACAGAGCATTTCCTCGTTGAGGATGTCAGTACCCAACATGCACAAACACAGATTCAAGAATTTAGGAAGACCAAACACTGCTTCCCCACTTCCCTGAATTTTCCCCCAAGAGAAAAGAAGAAAAATTGTGTGTGTGTTGTTTTGCTTTCTCTTTTGAGGGTGAGTATGTTCTGCACTTTGTCATGTTCCACAAGTCTAGGTTTGCAAATAAGCCGAGCTTTGTAGAGCTCGAGTTCAACTCGTTTACTAAACGAGTCTCTTTAATCAAGTCGAGCTACCCTTAACGAGCCTAACTTTTGTCGAACGAACCAAGCCGAACTCGCAAGTTGCTCGGTTCGTTTACTGAAAAGACTAGAGGTGGCAATCTTAACCCATATTTTTTAATCCGCCCAAACCCGCCCATTTATAACCCAACCCAATCCGCCCATATTTTATAATGGGTTGATTTGGGTTGAACCCATATAAACCCACATTTACATGGGTTTAAATGGGTTAAAAATGGGTTCAATGTGGGTTGAAATTAAAAAACCCACCCCTTCAGAAAAACGTGAACTACTGATCTCTCTCGCTGGATGGACGCTCGACGCTCCTGTACGCTGTACCAGACAAAACAAGGAACTTCGGTTTTTTTGCTAGAAAAATGTTCCAGTGAGGAAAGTACACCCTCACAAACTCTCGCTCTCTCTCTCTCTCTCTCTCTTCATTTCAAAGAATCTCCAAAACCAACCACTCTGAATATGGTCCGTTCCGCTAAGAACTTTTTCTTTTAGCATTTTTGTTTTTATTCAAAATAAATTCGCGCTTGTTAATTTTGTCCCAAATTTTTATGAATTATTGATTTGTCTAAACGAGACGAATCGGAACAGTAAAAAAATTTTACTTTTACCCAAATATTTTGGGAAATATACACTTTTAAGCCAAAAAAATGTCAAATTTTTTGTTTAAAAATGGTTATTTTCAAAAATATATAGGTAAAAGTCAAAAATTTTACTTTTCCGATTCGTCTTAATGATACGAATCCAAAAATAAAAAAGTGAAGCGCGAAACTAAAAAACGCAAAAAATTTTTTTTTGAATAAGGACGAAACCAAAAAAAGTCCTAATTTAAAATTACAATTGAAATTTGAATTTTTTGAATAAAGACAAACATAAGCCAATAAATCATTTTTTCGTCTTTATTAAAAAAAAGTTTGGTAAAAAAAAAATAGGTTTGGACCATAAATTTTTGCTCTATCGATTCCTCTCGTTAAGTAGAACCAATAATCCTTAAAAAAATGAAGAAAGAGGAAGGGTGGGGGGAGAGAGAGAGAGAGAGAGAGAGAGAGAGAGAGAGAGAGGGGGGGGGGAAAGAAGAGAGGAGAAAACGGGTCGGGTCGGGTGGGTTTGGGTTGACCCATATTTGACCTGACCCATTTCGACCCGTTTTGACCCATATTTGACCCGCCCATATTTGACCAACGACCCGTTTCAACCCGCCCAAACCCGCCCAGACCCGCCCATTTGCCACCTCTAGAAAAGACCATGCAACATAGATCCCTTAACTGAAAAGACCATGCAATACCCCCAGAACAACAGTGAAAAAAACCAGATAGCATCATCATATTATTATGATTAATACAAAAGGGCCATCCCAATGTCAGACTCGCTAATACTACAATAGTAGGAAATTATTAGGTTGTCTTGTTCGAGATGGGCAATGGAGAAAATTGAACATCAATGGAGCTCCAATTGAGCCCCGAATGTCAACACAATTTACAATTGAAGTACATTAAAATTCATTTAACGAAACTATGGGTCGAACGATCGACTACTTTTGCGAATTAATTACAGTTCAAACTGCTATTACGATCATTAGTATATTTTACAGGATGGGTTGTCACATTTAACAATCCCATCAGCTAGTCTATCGCAAATCAAACAAGAAAGTGGACTAACACCTTCGCTACTAATCTCCAGTCAATTATCAATCCCAATCTTAATCCCTACTAATTATTTATCCCCACTTAACCCTAGTAAGTTATCAAACATGGCCTAGGCTCTAAGTTGGCCGGACTAGGACTTTTATTTATCTTCTACTTTCCTTTCCCTTTGCAAATTCAAGATCAAAGTGTAACACTAACCTTATACAGCAACATTGGCCTAGTTTAGAACTTATGAAGCGAACTAAGAAATCTGCCAATAGTTACATACCAATCTACAACCAAAAACAAATACCCCGGCTTAAATTACTTGAATTTTTTGATTCTCTACTGGAACGCCTACTCGCTATAAGGGACATTAATGTAGTCAAAGGTCATAAAATCTGTCTCTGGCCAACAATGAATCTCATAATTTGGCAACGTTTATGATACACGTATAACAAGTATACCTGTTCTCATATAAACATGATGACTGGATAGGATGCTGATGCAAAAGTATGAAGATTCAACAAATCAACCAGAAGAAAACTAGACTACAGCAAAATTTGCGAGACAACAGTTGAAACCGCTCATCGCCGCTGCAGTTGCTGCCACTCCTGAATTGCAGAATGGAGAGAATGTTCTGGACAACATTGCAGTGTGGCAGCTGAGGGTTGGTCATGGGCAACGTATTGTGGCCCCCGTCGAGCCATTTTGTCAGAGCCTCCAGTTCATAAGTATAGCCATCAGCTGCTACATGTGGATCTCGCATGATGTCCTGCAAGTTTAAGCGACCACAAGATGAACAATGTTGGCCCAGAACAACAGGATTTGTTTACATGAGGAGTTTTCGGAATAAACATCAATTTGAACTCGTAGCTTAGTTAATGTTGGGATTTTTTTACATCGGATTTTAACCAGCGGAATCACTCATAAAATAACTAAACACGCTTATACACAAAAGGAAAACTCCATTTTTATGTGGTTTGATACAAATTTCCTAAATCCACGAGGGAGAGGGAAAGAGAAACACATTATGAACGAAAGAGAGTGCCCCGCGTGTGAGACCCCAAGACTAAGTCAGTCCCACATCGGCTGTAAAGTAGTTGATGTGGTTTACAATGAAACGCGACGTGCTGTTGTATAACTTGAGGTTAACCTTTTGAGCCACGTGGTTAGGCAAATGGTTAGCAGGTCAGCTGGCACGGGGCGTGACGATGGTATCAGAGCTTGCACCAACCAGAAGTGCGAGGCAAGTCCTGCGATGAAACTTGCTTGGGTGGGCCCGACAAGTGAGGAACTTGAGATGCTTGTCGTACTTGGGTGGGTCCCACATAGGATGAGCCCCAAGGTGCTAGTCGAGCATGAGACGAGCTTGAAGTGCTTGTCGTGCTTAAGAGGGGACTTGTCTCACAACGCTTGGTGGGTGAAAGTGATGGACCTTGGGGCGCAACGGGGACGTTGAGGTCCAAGTGGGGGAGATTGTGAGACCCCAAGACTAAGTCAGTCCCACATCGGCTGGAAAGTGGAAGTTGATGTGGTTTATAATGAAACGCGACGTGCTACTGTATAACTTGAGGTTAACCTTTTAAGCCACGTGGTTAGACAAATAGTTAGCAGGTCAGCTGGTGCGGGGCGTTACACCACGAGATTGAAAAATACGCAAACCAACAACGTTACCTGAGCCCCTTGCTGAAAGGTAATCGGTCCGTGCCCACCATTGCGTCCTGAGCCCCAAGCACCTTGGCATTCCACTTACCCTCACATCTCTATTTTTTCCTCTAGTCTCCATCTCTCACACCTTATGATTCCATCCCAAGACTCTCAAAACTAAATCCCAAACAACACCATAATATGGTTTCAGGTATAAAAGAAAACCCATCATATATACGGTTCCACATGTATCCTACTTGGGTAGACCAATCTCAATAGCAAAGCAAAGTGCAGAATGCTATACACTAAAATGATGAAGAAATATTAGCAGCAGGAAAATTAGGCAATTCCATTTGGAAAGTTCATTAAGCACAGTAACGGACATGAATCCTGACATGGACACATCAATTTTGAAGAAATGGGGAAACAGACATGGGGGGCAACATGGCCAGAAAATATGTCGTTAAATATATATCTTTAGTTATTATTCATATGATCTTGCACCCACAAACACCAAATCAAATTCAATCACTTTCTAATTCTACATAATTAACAGAAGCTGTGAAGATCCAGGTTGTTGGTAGGCAATTGTTTTGGTGATGGTTCATTGGAAGTTTATGCAGGATGGTTGAAGTAGTTCCAGTTTTTGGTTCTATTGGTCTCCATTTGTTTTGATGGAGTTTAATTGCGTCCTCGTTTCCTGGGGTTCTGCTGATGTATTTTCACGTTCATTTTCATCAGTTGATTCCTTATTAACTGTTGATTCCTTTTGGGTCCAGTGGTGGCACATGATTGGTTTGGGGGGTGGTGAATTTTCAAACATTCATGCGGAATACCCTGGGTCCCTATTAACTCAATGTAATCCTTGTGATTGAGTTAATAATATTCCCTTTGTCTTGCTCAAAAAAAAAATTAAATAAATAAAAAGACAAACCGTAAAAGTGTAACACTAACCTTATACAGAAACCTTGGCCTAGTTTAGAACTTACGAAGCGAACTAAGAAATCTGCCAATAGTTACATACCAATCTACAACCAAAAACAAATACCCCGGGTTAAATTACTTGAATTTGTTGATTCTCTACTGGAACGCCTACTCGCTATAAGGGACATTAATGTAGTCACAGGTCATAAAATCTGTCTGTGGCCAACAGTGAATCTCATAATTTGGTAACATTTATGATACACGTATAACAAGTATACCTATTCTCATATAAACATGCGGACTGGATATGATGCTGACGCAAAAGCATGAAGATCCAACAAATCAACAAAAAGAAAACCAGACTAACAAAAGTTGAAACTACTCATCGCCGCTGCAGTTGCTGCCACTCCTGAATTGCAGAACGGAGAGGGTGATTCGGGACAACATTGCAGTGTGGCAGCTGGAGGTTGGTCATGGGCGACGTACTGTGGCCCCCGTCGAGCCATCCTCTCAGAGACTCTAGTTCATAAGTATAGCCATCAGCAGCTACATGTGGATCTAGCATGATGTCCTGCAAGTTTAAGCCACCACAAGATGAACAATGTTGGCCCAGAGAACAACAGGTTTAGTTTACATGTGGAGTTTTTGGAATAAACATCAATTTGAACTCGTAGCTTAGCTAATGTAGGGACTTTTTTTTACATTTACCAGCGGAATCACCCATAAAATAACTAAACATGCTTATACACAACAGAAAAACTCCATTTTTAAGTGGTTTGATCCAAATTTCCTAAATCCACGAGGGAGAGATAATAAAAACATTATGAATGAAAGAGAGTGCCCTGCGAGATGGAAAAATACGCAAACCAACAACGCTACCTGAGCCCCTTGCTGAAAGGTAATTGGGTCCGTGCCCACCATGGTCTCCTGAGCCCCATGCACCTTGGCATTCCTCTCACCCTCTCGTCTCTATTTTTCCCTATAGTCTCCATCTCTCACACTTTAGGGTTCCATCCCAAGACTCTCGAATTTCAATCCCAAACAACATCATTGAAACTTTCAACATACTGTATTCTAGTGAACTTCACAACCCCAAACCAAATAAATGTATAAAAGAAAACCCATCATATATATGGTTCCACATGTATCCTAATTGGGTGGACAAATCCCGATCACAAAGCAAAGTAGAATACTATACACTAAAATGACGAAGAAATATTAGCAGCAGGAAAATTAGGCAATTCCATTTGGAAAGTTCATTTGCTAACCGGAAAGTATCAGAACATTGTGTGGGTAGGTGTGTCAATGCTTCATAGACTAAAACTATTAAGCTACGCTTGGCGGCGGGGGGGTCAATGCAAACAATTGGCAGTATAAAGCTGGTTATAAAGACCACAAAGAATCACTTATTTTGCCAAAGGAATATGGGAGAATTTAGCAAAAATTGGTCAACACAAACTACTGAGAAATTGAGATGAGAACCAATGGACCAACCTGAAGGATAGGACAAATAAAATACGGCGGAGTTTGGCGACTCTCCTCAGAACTCACGTGGAATGATGAGATATCACATGAAGCTCTCATCGGCTCAAGCAACCTCCACACCTTCGAGGCAAGGTCTGGCCGGTGACTACGATTCCTCCTGCAGCACCTCATTGCTAAGTGAGCCAGCTGCCGGGCTTGCACCAAAGGCCAGTCCTCCACTGTAGGATCTAGTATATCTTTCAATCTTCCCCCATCTAGTGCCATTTGCATTTCTTCTGGCAACCCCACCACTGGTTTATTTCCAGTCAATAACCGTAACAAAATGATTCCGAACGAATAGACATCTGATGACTGGGTAAGCTCTCCTGTTTCAGCGAAATCAGGATCCATGTATCCAAAAGTGCCCTTTGGGACATTCACATAGCACCGTGTCGTGTTGCTAGATTCCTCGTTTCGATTTACCACACGACATTTCCCAAAGTCACTGAGTTTGCACACATAGTTGGCATCTAGAAGGATATTATCAGGTTTCAGATCACCGTGTACTATGCTGTCAGAATGAAGGAAGATGAGAACAGAACAGAGCTCCGCTGCAATACGAATTCGAGTTTTCCAGGATAGGGGGGTTGAGTTGTCTCCACAGCTGAGTCTGTCTTCAAGGCTTCCATTTGGGAGATACTCATAGATGATAATACAAGCATCTGGGCAGCTTCCAATGAGCGTGACAAGGTTTGGATGCCTCAACTTCCTCAGAATATAGACCTGAATAAACGAAGAAAAGCCACAAATACATATGGTTCCCTCTTGATAAAAAATAACTACAGAAGAATTGAGATGACTACAACGTGCAAACATGTTAGGTCGAATATACTGAGTATGTGATGGTAAATTTTGTTTACAGTTTGGTGCATCAAAACAACTCCTTTTTTTTGTAGTGTTTCTAGTGAATAAACAAAGACACAAAAACCCATTAAATGACACCCCAACAATTAATTGTTCCATGCCCTTTATTGAGACAATGGTCCAAACCGTAACAAATAAGGTCGTTGCCAAATGCACCAGAACCATATACCATACCAGTTCGATTCTGGTACGACATCAACAAAATAGCATAATATTTTGCAGGCAACAAAATATCGATACCTGCAAAATGCAACAGTATGGGAAGACGTAGCTCAAAACTAAGTAGTGGACCAATGGGCAAATATTCCATTTCGCATGCCCCTTGAGGCTACCTAGGGATTAGGCCGGTAATTATCTAGTATGTGTGGAATGGACATGTAGGAAGAGAATGTGATAGCATGAGGATGTCCTGGGCTCAAAGGAACTTGAGGCTATCTTAGGCATAGGCTGGTAATTACCTGGTGTCTAGGGGAGGGAGGAGTACACTCAACACCCTTATCAGTGGATAATAAATTTGTGCATAATAAATTTGTGCATATAAGCATACGGATAACTAGTTAGAATCCAACTCCTGCTAGCATGACAACAAAATCAATTCAGCTCTTCTATTCGAACTTACAATTTTCAACAAAAATCAACTAGTCTAAAAAACCCAGCATACCTCTTGTTGAAATTCTGAGCGGCCTTGCATGCTTTGAGAGATCAAAGTCTTTATAGCCACTTGAGTGTGACGAAGGAAACCTCTGTAAACAGGTCCATAACCCCCTTGCCCAATCTTCATCGACGGGTCAAAGTTGCCAGTTGCTCCTTCAATCTCGTGAAGGGAGAAAGACAGAGGCATGATCGTGTTGGAGGCCTGCTCCTGCAGATCATCGCGTTCCATCTTATACTTTTCCAACTGTTCCACAGCAAAGAGCATGTTCTGTTCAGACTCTTGCACCATCTGGTTGCAGTTTGCGATCTTGATCTGTAGAGATAATCTCTCGTCCAAGGCAATGCAGAGATCGGTTGTGATTTTGTCGACCTGCTGACTCATGTTCTCAACTTCTTTTGCTTTCCTTGCTAGTGCTTCCTCAAAATCTTTCCTTTCTCTCTGTAAGTTAGTCAAAAACTTTACAATTAGTTTCCTGTGATGGGTAGACAAGAAAAGAAAGGATTGTTGATGGATATGCTGACAATTTTTTTTCTCCGTTTCTTAATTTGTAAACTAAGCAAATTTTGTCTCTCAGCAAACAAAATATGGAGCTGCATGTTGAACTCTATTCAAGTTCATGTTCAAATTTCCCATAAACATACACTCGATATTCAATTATAATCTATCAGAAAACATAAAGACTACCCATCACTGGATCTTTTAACAGTTTTCATTGAAAGAAAAAGAATGCAATTGTTGATGTTAGAAAAATTTATTCTCAATGAGGGGAGAAACTAGCTGATCAAAAAAAAAATGAGGGGAGAAACTATTCACTGGTTTGGGATCAAGGATCCTAGAGTCTTCAAACCACGCAATATACAATCACTCAAATGTATGCCTCTAAAGGTTTCTAGACTTAAATGTTAATAATATATGTGAAGTTAAGACTTAAGAGTCCCACATTGTTGGCAAAATAAAATTAGTTGAGTTCCAAAGAATGTGTATTGAACATTTGGTGCGATTTTTGGCTTGTTGACTCTCCCTCTTGGTTTGGGTCTTTGGTGAGCAAACTGATGAACCTGTGCACACACGGATGCTGGAGTTCAACTCCCCCAACATCAATAACTTCAGCGCAAGGTCAATAAGTGGGGAATCTAATTTTCAGAACCCCATAGACTTTATTGTAGTATTAGGTGCAAACCTTAGCAATTTATCCATAAATAAATAAATAGCAAGGACACTAGAACAAAAGATTCAACCAAAATAACAAAATACCATGCGGACAGCGTCAATGACATCTTTTAAAGCATCCCTACGCCTCATGGATTCTTCAAAGGCCTCTCGCAGGGACTTATATTCCTCCGCCATGGCTTTTTCAAGCTGATCATAAAGTTCATAGTTCAGCCCACCTCCTCCTCCTTCCTGCTAAATTTAATACTGCAATGAGTGGTTCAGCAAAGCTAGAAAAATACAAAGACTAAAATCGATTATTGTCAAGATTTTGCTCCATTACATACAACAACAACAGAACCGATGTAGTCCCCAAACATTGGGGGTATGGACGGAGGAGGATTGGAGACAGACCTAACCTTTGGCAATATGCACAAAGTGGCTGTTCTCAGAATACCATTGAAACAGTGGCCCCTCTTTACCTTTTTTGCTGCCAACCATGCCCCAAATCAAAGCCAAATGGCATCAGAAAGGGTAGGTCTATAGATCTAATTCAATTTCTGTGCACATTAACATGCTTCTTTCATTGATAGTCCAAAGCATTGGTATGCACAAGAAAATATGATTTTGCTCCATTACATACGTGAGAAAATATGATTCACTTTGTTTTGAATTTTTCAAAACATTGAGTACTAAACAATGACATGAAACAAAGGCCCGGGATGGAAATTTTGGGATATGTAGTGTTTCTCGTTTAAGACATACCAGTGAAGTTGAAGGAGATGAATGCTGACAAGAATCACCCTCGTAGACTTGCAATTCATGCCACTCTAATCCTGCATCTGTTCTCACAATTGCTGAATCATCAGCCATGTCACAAGCTACAAGAAGAAGAAGAAGAAGTTTATAAAATCCCAGGAAATTTCAACATCAGCTCATACCGATAAAAGCATTAGTTTAAGCTGCCATGACTACAAAAGAGGATGGGTGGGATACTAGAGATTAATTAGAGGACATGTTTGGTGTGATGCAAAGTTTACTCAAAATCACAAGCTTGTAAAGGAAAATGAATAGAGGTCTTCTTGGGTTTTTGGACACTACAACACTAGACAACAAAAGGAAATTGAGAACTCTACTATAATGGTAATTGAGAACTATACTATAATAAACTTATAAACCACCCAACATTAGAAAGAAAAATGGGGGAAAAAGGCGCAAAAAGAAATAACTAACTATTAAAAAAATTGCCCCAAAGGATAAGAATCTGCCCACTTTAAGTCAACTTCATCTTTTAAATTTAAAAAAAAAAATCCTACATCAATCCCTCATTGATCTTCATCTAAATTAGGAATTCTGGTGGGAGAGTCTTGGCCAATCTATTGACACCCACCACTGCCCCTATGGTTATCACTTATCAGCCCTCTGATATCCATCACCTCCACGGTTTGAAAATCCACCACTATTACTGCTCCTATTATTACCATATTCCGTCCTACCATTGAAATCACCATGGTTGTATCCTCACCGCTTCCTCCATAGTTTCCACGTCCTCTTACCCCCTCCATCCGGAATCCAGATCCCCTTCCATTTACAAACCGCCTCCTATTATTCCCTGTAATGAAAGAAAAGCCATAGTTATAGAAAAGAAAGTGGGATTGGATTTGACCAAGAACAGAAATTAAAATGCATCATAAAAGAGAATTTTCATGTTAAAAATCACCAAGTTGGTAGCACCAACTAGTCCCATTCCACCACCAGCTAACACCAGTAAGGCAGTAACTCAATTGCCTCCACGTTAGCTTCTACGCAATAAGAATTCCAGGTAACGTATCCTTCTCTAAACCAACAAGCAATTTAGTTGAAAACGTGTAGTCCTTCACCATTACTGAGAAAGTGGAAAAACAGGGACATTTCATATTCCTGTCTCATATGAAATTAGACAGCATTTTGTTCCTCGTCCCATGTTGCAGATACCACGATTTTTTTAATTCCTCTTTGTTTCTCAAAATGCAAAAGACGCCCTTTTGAGGTTCCCAATCACTATAGAGTAAACTAGAAACATAAACCCAACTTGCCTCGAGAATTGGTAGATTTCTTTTCCTCAACATACGCTTGGTGTCCACCAACAGAAACAGGAGAAGCCTGAAAGATAAAGGGAATATAGTGCAAACCACAAACAGGATTAACTTGGACCAAAAAATTGGCAGTTAGCAAAAATCCGACTAAATAAGGATAATAACGCAACATTTCGCAGGTGACACTTGACAATATAACTAGAGGTTGTGACTTGTGAGAATACATGGGGTGTGCAAGTCAGGGAGTGGGTTAGTTGAGGTAGAATGATTTGACAACTAGTTGTAAAATTTTATTTTCTGTTAGGGTAAAATTGGAACTGACTTTTGTGACACATCTTTAAAATTTTGTTTACACCGATTAGGGTTCTCCCTTTCTATGTTAGAATAGATTGCACATCAAAAACACAGTGAAGGATGATCAACTCAGGACCCATGGAAAGGACAAGAATTGGCAGACCCGATTGCATACACACGTCCACCCCCGCAGGTGTTATGCTAGTGCCAGTACTCATACCACAAAGCAACATAAACTTTGGCTCCTCACAAAGGCAGTACAGATAACAAATACTTGTTTCTCAAACAGATGATTTGGCTAACTGAAATTAAAGGAAGAATCTTATTTCTGATCACTTCACACCAAATGCAGGCTGCAGCAGACATATAAAATTATCATCAAAGATAATGGCAAATCTCAACTTCGTATATATTCAAAGGAAACATATACACATGAATCTCCTAGTATGGTAAGTACGGCGCAATTACAAAAATGAAACAGAGTGAAACAAAAATTTGGACGAACAGGAAGATAAGATGGTGTAAGGGATGCGCATGTCAGCAATCAGTGATCGGAATGTGCTACAAAATTCACCTCCAAGCATGAATGCACGTGAAAAAGGATATGACCCCCCTCAGGCACATTAAAATTGAGAGGTAGTCAGGTAGAGAGAATAATATCACATACTGTTAACTAGAATCCCATGAATGTATGGTATTTGAGTCAGGAAATCTTAACCCATAAGGAGATGAAGACATTCCCCATATTAATTCAAACTATAAGCTTTCTAGAATTGTGAAGGCATCAAATACTGCATTTAATATGTATGTGGGAAGTTTACACATCAAACAGGGGTAACAGTGGCTAGAGCCAAGTGACGATGCCATGGTATGCAAAAGCTTCAGCTACCAGCCTACGCTTCCCTCATCAATTAAAGAGCAATCTTGCTTAATAAGCGATGAACTCATGAAGAAAAGGCAAATTTCACATAAAAATACAAAAGATTACGCAAAGAACGCCCGAAATTATGATAAAAGAGATCAGGTCCCTAACCAAGGCATCACTATCAGATTACTCTTGGAAAAATGTACGGGGAAATTTAACACTTCATTTGCACTGGTGGCATTGATAACAAAATTTCGTTTTAAGGTGCAACCCATGGAAGCGAAAGGATATTGCTTTGACTTCCACATCATAGACATCATATTGTGACCGATTAAAGTGTAAACTAATACATCTAGGTTCGGTTTCAGAGGAGTTATAAAAATAATGGCTAGTCAAACTGTATTTTGCTTCAAGCGTTTGTGCTTCAAGGACTTGGACCACCCAATCTATGAAAGTTGAAACTATGCGGCAGGTTACGATTCTCCAATAAGTAATCAGGACATAAATTACAAACGAATTGAGGAATGCAATTCAAAAGCTTAAATAAACCTAAAGGGGGAGAAAATTCAGAAAACCAATGCAGAGCAACCATCGCAGCTGCCCCACTTTTGCACAACTATAGCAGCTGCTATGTCTTTCTCGGTACCCTACGTCAACACTACCACCACCAAGACGCATACTTATAGCCATTGTTAATCGAAACACAGATCACAAGAAAGTCATTTTACAGCTGTGACTCTAAACCAAAGCGATCACTGCAAAAACCAATTCAGGCATTTTATTTTCACCAACCTCCCAACATTACATCCACCACAGGTCCACTGCCATATTACATAACAGTACCACGTCATTTCCGGTTTCCCTATGAGCGGAGCAGGAAAAAAACGATTTTGTGGACTAGATATCACATTCAGTTTGCAGAAATAATAGAATTTTCAGAAAAAATTT
Organism: Rhododendron mucronatum var. ripense; assembly: GCA_019656295.1. Classification (NCBI taxonomy): domain Eukaryota; kingdom Viridiplantae; phylum Streptophyta; class Magnoliopsida; order Ericales; family Ericaceae; genus Rhododendron; species Rhododendron mucronatum. The sequence continues at coordinate 1,599,806 of BPLT01000069.1, read as the reverse complement.
AAGCTAAATTCTAATAGGACTCAACTCAACACAGTCATAGCGAAATTACCAAAAGTTAATCATACAAGAATGTCAACAACAAATCTCATACAAATAGCTAATGTACCTCAATGGCTTTTTGCACAGCACTTTCCACCTCAAATTCCACGAAGCCAAAACACCCTTGCTGTGGCAAAAGAAGACCATAAGTAGCTAAGAGAAACAAAATCAGAAGTGGCTATAATGGTAAGAAAACTTGGCACCTACTTTGTTACTCCTAACTTGAACACCGCCAGCCTTTATAGTCCCAAACTTCTTGAATTCATCTTCAAGTAGAGGAGCTGTGGCATTCATAGGCAGTCCCTTTATATATATGGAATAGCCATCAGCTGTCAACAAGGGCGAAAAGCAAACAGATGACTTCAGTAAACAGATTCATCCGGTATACACCACAAGTCAGATATGCACTGAAATAATATCCAAACTAGTAGCACCAACCCAACAATGATGAAAAACTGCATACCTTCTCCCTCTTCAGTATATACCACAAGTCAGATATGCACTGAAATAATATCCAACTAGCAGCACCAACCCAACAATGATGAAAGACTGCATACCTTCTCCCTCTTGATTATTCCCATTGTCTGCAGCATCTGAACCGGAAACTGGTGTCTCAGCAACTGGTGCTGATGCCTGAGTATTGTTCACCTGTTGTGCTTGGCTGTTCACGGGAGATCTCCGAGGAACAGGTGCGGGAGAAGACAACAGCATAGCACTCTCCTTCATAACCATCACCTGTAACAACAAAAGAAAGTTATGGATGACAAATTTCCATCTGAATGCATCTGTAAATTGACAGCACCAAAGGTCCAAAACAGATTCAGGAACATCTACTATACCCACTCACCAATATCACTGCCTATAACCTAATCTAACATAAACTTAAAAATGCAACATTGCACCATCAGTTTTATAAGATTTTATTTTATTTTTATCACATTGCACTCCAAGGGATTGAGTCTTACATCCCCATTGACCTCTGCGGGAACCACCGTTTGTTCAGAAACATGATTCTCCACCACTGGAGACGGATCTGCCAACGCAGGAAAAAAAAAAGCTTTTCGCAATCAATGATAGAGAAAGAGATCAATGCATTCATTGAGATTGGAACATATCCATTACCCTGCTCTGGGGTGAGAGGGGCCTCAATGTCAGTACCAGAACTCTGGTTTCCATTAGCAAGTTTTACAACTTCCATGTATCGAAAGATGTCATTCAAAACAAAGTACCCCTTTTCTTGTGGCGCAAGGAAGAAAGTCTGAGTGAAGTTCTGAATCATGTTGTCCTTCCCCGACAGATATCCAGTAACAAGCACATGGACTCCCCCGTTGTAAGACTCTTGTGCATCAACCGATTTAATTTCTGCCCTGAATTTACCATGCTTAAGTGAACGAATCTTCTTATTAATGGCCTGCAAATTGAGATTCAGCCAAGGATGAGACTTAGAATAGAAAAATTCCCTCTTTCGGGTACGCCTTACCTAAAAGGCGTACTACAGCGTGGAAAGGAAAAAAGAATAGATATCTTACTTGTCTTTGTTTGGCTGAATTGGAAAATTGAGAGGAAAACAAAATTTGGAGGACAAAGACAGTTCTTTTACAAACTTATAAAAGGCTCTGTTTGGAACTTGTGGAAAAGAAAGGAAAGAAAAATAAAAGAGAGGGAAAATGGGAAGAAAGTGAATTCTTTTCTCTTGTTTGATTGTAGAAAGAAAATGAAAAGAAACTAGGAAGAAAATGGTTTTCCCTTGTTTGGCTTCAAGGGGAAAATGGAAAGAAAATGGTTTTCTCTTGTTCAAATTAGGCACTTTTCCCATTTTCCTCAGCCGTATACTCCGGACTCCAGAGCTTTCCTTTCTTTTTCCTTTCTATTTTCTTTTCCTTTCCCTTATATAGGAACCAAACAACTCCTAAGGAAAATTTTTCCTTTCTTTTCTCCCATTTTCCATAGGTTCCAAACAGACACTAAAAGAAAGGGCAAGAAAAACCAACATGCTTCATAGAGTAATAAAGCATCAACAAAATTTTGAAAAACAGCATGAGAGATCAGAAATTTCTTGCATATGTCCTTTTCTCCTCCTCTTTTTATTTCCCTACCCTTATCGTCTTTCTTCAGAATCCTCAGTGAATATCCCTAGGAATTTAGGCCAGAACACCTCATTAAAAAATACAAGTATTTATTTTACATTTTTAAACCAAAAAATAATATAAATAAGAAATAATTTTTCAATTTTTTTTTACCGTATTAAAGATTTCAATGAAATCTATCAAAAAAGATCCATATTAATAAAAAAATTAATTGCGTAAACATATAATTTTTGAACTTAAAATTGCCTACTTAAAAAATAAATATTTATTTCCCTTTTGGGTACCGGGCTTAAGAAACGTGTTGGAACAAAGAATTAAAACCAAACGCGTTTCTTTGGGCATCTCGTCAACCAAATGAAGTGCAAAAACGGATCACAACCCTGAAAAGCTTGAATTTGAATGTGATTCTACCTAGTTCAAGGGGAGCTCACCTTCATCGTGGTCGTGGTGCTCATAGCCCCATCACCATCAGGACGACCAAGCTTGCTAATGTCCTGATAAAACCGATGGACAAGCGCCGGCGATTGGTGCTGTATGTGGTAGTATTGTTGAACAAATGCATTGCCAACCTAACACGGTGCACATAAAACATATTTAAAAATCAACTTAGTTCAGCAGTCTATGCAAGTATTTGTTGCAGCTAATTACTCGAAAAGCAGAAATTAAGCACAAGAACGGAACTTTTTAAAAATCAAACTTCTTTTCAACTTGTTTTATACTCAAAAAGGTAAAGTTATGCCAAAAATTACGGTGTCCTCAAAATAACCGGGGACACGGTGTCCCCGGTTATTTTGAGGACACCGTAATTTTTGGCATAACTTCACCATTTTGAGTATAACTAAAACTCATTACAAATATAACCGAACCCAAACAAGGTATAACTAAGGAATATCCAAAAACCAACCAAAGCATAACCAAACCCAACCAAGGCATAACAAACAAGTTATGCCTTACTATGGTTCTGTTGTGATCATAATGGTTTTGATTATGCTCATAATAAGTTTTGGTTATACTCATAAAGATTTTGTTATGCCAAAAGTTACGGTGTTCCCAAAATGACCGGGGACACCGAAGTCATTCTCTATCATAAGCTGTTAGACTTAAACCTCGACAATAAATCACAGTACCTGTGTTCTTTTAAACTTATATATTGTATTTTTTACTTTGTTTAGTTTTTCAACGTAATTTTAGAAGTTAATTGTACGTTCGTCTCGACCGATGAAAAAAAATTTCAAATAAATTCAAAAAACAGCTATTTGATATTTTTTCGTCCAAAAAAAATACTCCGTACTCTGTAAGTTAAGTTTAGAAGAACCCAGCCTCGTGCGCAAAAAAAAAAAGAGCAACTTTTTTTTTTTCAGATTCTCATCTGTCACATTTTTCAATGTATTAAAAACAAAAACAATACTAGTAAAAAAGAAGAAACAAAGATGCGGTTTTAACTTTTTAACGCAAACACGCTACATCCAATGAAAAGGTCACAAGCACAGTAAAGGAAGAATACATACAACTTGAGCAGGGACCGGTTGTTGCGCCGCCGCCGCCGCGGCCATGACTGACCGATCTCCAAACACCAATTAAAACCCTACAGAAACATCCAGAAAACTACATAACTGTCCCGCAAGCAACGGAAAAAAGGCATACAAAAAGTCTAACCTTCCAACTGATACGCACCTAACCATGAGTTAGTTGACAGTTGCCAGTCAGTTGGAATACCTCGTTGGTTTTGTGAGTGGTTTTATTGGCTGGTTTTGATTAGCTGGTTTTGATTAGCTGGTTTTGTGAGTCGGTGGGATAGTTAGTTAGAATTGTTGTTGTTGTATAAAAGAGAGTGGGAGAGATGTAGTGAGGTACGCAATTTGTAAACAGAAGCTGTAGAAATCAGTTGTGAACTGGGCCGAATTTGCTCTGCAACTGTTCTTGAATAACAAATCCATTTTTCCCCATTTCCTTCCATTCATTCGTTTCCTGTTCTTTCCGTCATTTCCACAAACACGTCCATAGCATCACGCTTATCAGTGGTATCAGAGCCAGGTTCCTCGGATTATTCAATCACAAGGCAATCATGACCAACGCCCAAGATCAGAAGCGCAACGAAGAAGCAATTCGACAGCTTAGAGAAAATTCAGAAATTCAATTCAAGGAAATTAAGGACCTCATCATCGCAATGAATGTGAAGTACGATCAGATGGCGGCACGAATTCCGAACCCGACTGGGGAACGAGAGGAAGCGGCCTCTCATTCGCACGCAGAGCAACCCAATCCTTCCTCTAATTCTGTCCAGACTCGTTACACGAAAATCGATTTTCCAAGATTCCAAGGAGAGGATCCCGCGGGTTGGGCTTACAAATGTGAGAGGTTCTTCGAGTTTAATCAAATCGAAGAGGGACAGAGGGTTAAACTGGCTGCCATGCATTTGGATGAAAAAGCGATACAATGGTTTCAATGGTACGAGAAAACCCAACCCAACATGGTGTGGAAAGATTTCGTTTTCGATCTCAAGGTCAGATTTGGTCACAATGCCTTCGAAGATGCAATTGGTGAATTAACCAAGTTGAGGCAAATCACGACAGTCAAGGCTTACCAAGAAAGATTTGAAGAATTATCCAATCGCACTAACGGGTTGACTGCAGAATTCTTCGTCAGTTGTTTCTTGAGTGGATTAAAGGAAGAAATCAGGGCTTCTGTACAAATGTTCCAACCTACTACCATTTCCCAAGCTATTGGTTTAGCTCGACTTCAAGAAGAGACAATCGAAGCCCTAGCCAGGAAAACTAGGTTACCATATAAACCCACCAACTCCAATTGGCCTCAAACTACTAACCTAGCCATGCCGAAACCCCCAAATCCTTCCATGGCGACATCAAAACCCCTAAACCTAACCCCAACTCATGTCAACACTCGAACCACCTCTCAAATCCCTATCAGAAGATTAACTGAAAAGGAAATGGAAGCTAGAAGGGAAAAAGGGTTGTGTTACAACTGTGATGAAAAATTTGTGAGGGGCCATAGATGTCAACGTAGACAGCTGTTCCTATTAATTGGGGAAGGTGAGGAAGAAGAATTTTTGGAATTGGAGCCTGAGTATCAAGCCATTGATGATTTAATTACTGATGAGAATGTACAGATCTCTATGCATGCTTTAGCTGGGTGCAATTCTTTTAGAACCATGAGATTGACAGGAAGGGTCAAGGGAAGAACTCTCACCATTTTGATAGATTCTGGTAGTACCCATAATTTCATTGAACCTGGAATAGCCAAGCAATCGGGTTGTTCCATTGATTCAACCCCTGACCTTGCAGTTGCTGTAGCAGATGGAACTAAGCTTTGCAGTAGAGCAGTTTGCAAGAACTTGGTTTGGGAAATGCAAGGAAAAACATTTGTTGGGGAAGTTAGACTGTTGCCTTTGGGAGGATGTGACATGGTTCTCGGTATTCAGTGGCTATCTACATTAGGACCTATCTTATGGGATTTCCAGAACTTAAGCATGCAGTTTCAACTTCAAGGGAAACCTTTGGTTCTTAAAGGAGAAAGCCAGATGAAGGTTGAACAAGTGTCTCCAAGGCAACTGGAGAAAACTCTGCAGCATACAAAGCAAGGATTCATAGCCCATTTGTGCAGTTTAACGGTGGATAGGCAGAACCATCAGGTAAATTCTAATCTACTAGCTATTCTGCAAGAATTTTCTGATATCTTTGAAGAGCCTAAGACCCTGCCACCTCAAAGAAATGCTGACCATAAAATTCCTCTTAAGTCGGGCAGTGAGCCGGTGCATGTGAAGCCATACAGGTATCCCTACATACAAAAGAATGAAATTGAGAAATTGGTCAAGGAAATGTTGCAATCTGGCATAATTAGGCCAAGTGTGAGTCCTTTTTCATCTCCAGTTCTGCTAGTCAAGAAGAAGGATAATACTTGGCGCATGTGTGTGGATTATAGGGAATTAAACAAGTTGACAATCAAAGACAAATTTCCAATTCCTATAATTGATGAATTACTGGATGAACTTCATGGTGCAACCGTGTTTTCTAAATTAGATTTACGCGCTGGCTATCACCAAATACGAGTCTTCCCTAGTGACATAGAGAAGACTGCTTTTCGTACTCATGAGGGTCACTATGAATTCCTTGTCATGCCTTTTGGATTAACTAATGCCCCATCTACATTTCAAAGCCTCATGAACAACATCTTCAAACCCTTTTTGAGGAAGTTTATCTTGGTTTTTTTTGATGACATCCTGGTATATAGCCGCTCTTGGTCTGAACACTTGGACCACTTGCACAAAACATTGACTATCCTAAGGACAAATCAGCTTTTTGTCAAAAAATCCAAGTGTGCTTTTGGTGAGAAAAGTTTGGAGTATCTTGGTCACATTATCTCAGATAAGGGTGTTTCGGCGGATCCCGTTAAGTTGGATGGAATGAGAAATTGGCCCAGACCTAACAACATTAAGTCCTTGAGGGGTTTCTTGGGCCTTACAGGATACTATAGAAGGTTTGTTCAAGGGTATGGTAAAATTTGCCAACCGCTGACCTCTTTACTTAAAAAAGATGCCTTTTTATGGACTGAATCAGCAGAAGAAGCATTCCAAATGCTAAAAAATGCCATGACAACAGCTCCTGTTTTAGCACTACCTAACTACTCCAAGGAGTTTGTGATTGAGTGTGATGCTTCTGGGGTTGGAATAGGAGCTGTATTGATGCAAGAGGGGCACCCTATAGCCTTCATTAGTAAGGCATTAGCACCTAAACATCTTGGTCTGTCTACCTATGAAAAAGAGCTATTCGCTGTGGTTTATGCTGTTCACAAATGGGGCCATTACCTGTTGGGACGGCATTTTGTTATTAAAACTGATCACTTGAGCCTTAAATACTTGTTGGATCAGAAAATTTCCACCTTAATGCAACAGAAGTGGCTTACTAAGCTACTTGGCTATGATTATGAGATCGTTTATAAGACTGGACAAGAAAATAAAGTAGCTGATGCTTTATCAAGACAGGAGTGGGGTCTACCTAGCAGTGCAGCTGCGATATCGGTTGTTCAAACTGATTGGTTGGTGGCTCTCAAGCAATCATGGAGTACTGATCCGGACTTGCAAGCTCTGATTGCAGACTTGATTAGTGACCCTACCTCGCATGAGGGTTACTCTTGGCATCATGAGCTTTTGACTTACAAGGGCAAGTTGGTTGTGGGGTCAGTGGGCAATATCAGAACTCAAATTCTACAAGAGTTACATGGTAGTCCAGTTGGTGGACATTCTGGAACAGAGAGGACTTATAAGAGGGTGACGAGATCTTTTTACTGGAAGGGAATGAAAAAAGCAGTTTTCAAGCATATCTCTGAATGTGATGTTTGCCAACGAAACAAAACCGAAACGGTAGCAAGTCCTGGCCTGTTGCAGCCTCTACCTATACCTAACAGATTGTGGGCAGACATTTCTATGGATTTCATCGAGGGTTTGCCTCCATCCAATGGGAAGTCAGTCATTTTTGTTGTGGTAGATAGACTTTCTAAATATGCTCATTTTATGGCTCTTTCTCATCCATACACTGCAGCGGACGTAGCTCAAACTTTCTTGGATACTGTTTATAAACTTCATGGCATGCCTGTTTCAATTGTTTCTGATAGGGATGCGATATTTACAAGCACCTTTTGGCAAGAGCTGTTTAGATTGCAGGGTACCACTTTGTCTTTAAGTACATCTTACCATCCCCAAACTGATGGCCAAACGGAGGTAGTAAATCGCTGTTTGGAGGTATACTTGAGGTGTGTTGCTGGGGACAGACCAAAGACTTGGGCGCAGTGGCTTCCTTTGGCGGAATGGTGGTTTAATACCACATATCACTCTTCTACCAAATTAACTCCTTATCAGGCATTGTATGGCCAACTCCCTCCATCTCCCATTCACTACATTCCTGGCTCTTCCAACATTGCAACTGTAGAACAATGGGGTTTGGACAGAGAGACTACCACGAGGATACTAAAAGAGCATCTCTCTCAAGCTCAGAATCGTATGAAGCAAATGGCTGATAAACATAGGACTGAAAGGGAGTTCCAAGTAGGGGATTGGGTGTACTTGCGACTTCAACCTTATAAGCAAGCTACAGTGCAGTTTAGGGCTAATCAAAAGCTGGCTCCTCGATTTTATGGTCCTTATCGAATCACTCAGAAAATCGGTCAGGTCGCTTATAAATTGGCTCTACCATCTTCTTCTCGTATTCACCCAGTGTTTCATGTATCTTTGTTGAAAAGAAAGTTGGGTCAACAGGTGGTGCCCCAAACTGACCTCCCTCCAGTCAATGGGGATGGTTTATTGGCTCCACAACCAGTTGCTATTCTCGACAGACGCCTGGTCAAACATAAGGGTCGGCCAGCTACTCAAATATTGGTGCAATGGGCTAACACTTTTCCTGAAGAGGCTAGTTGGGAGCTCTATACTCATATCCAAGCCAAGTTTCCGGAATTCCTACCTTGTGGACAAGGCTCTCAATATGGGGGAAGGAATGATACGCACCTAACCATGAGTTAGTTGACAGTTGCCAGTCAGTTGGAATACCTCGTTGGTTTTGTGAGTGGTTTTATTGGCTGGTTTTGATTAGCTGGTTTTGATTAGCTGGTTTTGTGAGTCGGTGGGATAGTTAGTTAGAATTGTTGTTGTTGTATAAAAGAGAGTGGGAGAGATGTAGTGAGGTACGCAATTTGTAAACAGAAGCTGTAGAAATCAGTTGTGAACTGGGCCGAATTTGCTCTGCAACTGTTCTTGAATAACAAATCCATTTTTCCCCATTTCCTTCCATTCATTCGTTTCCTGTTCTTTCCGTCATTTCCACAAACACGTCCATAGCATCACGCTTATCACCAACAAACTCGGATTCGGAATCGGACGACACGCGGTGATCTACTAGTAAAGATCGCGCAAAAGAGCAGGCACTTGAAAGGTCTTGTAGGATTATTGGGAAGCGACTATGAACAACTCTCAGCGGGGTTCCCGAGTGCTCTGGCTCTGCGTATACATGTCCCATTCTTTCGTTACTTTACTTACTCTATAAGTATGTACTTTTCCACCTTTAATGCTCGTTCAGGGAAAAAAAAATGGAGTATGTCGTGTTACACTATGGCCCCGTTTGATAACGGGGATAAATAAATGGGATTCGTAAGTAGATGAGATTAGGATTGGGATTGAAAATGAGATGGGATTATTAATGAGAAATGATTGATAATGAGTATGTTTATTTGGAATGGAATTAGATGATGAAATTATTAATATCATGTTTGTTTGAGATGGGATTAGATGATAAGATTGGATTGATAGAAGAAATTGGTAATGAAAAGGGATTAGTAATGAGAATGGGTTGGGATCGGACTACGAATACCAAGTCCCACGGGGTATTGCCAATACCCCATAATCCTCGGATTCGGCATCCCAACGGACTAATAGTCCGAACCTTTTTTTGTTACCAAACAAAGTATTAATAATCCCATGGGATTATTACTCCAATCCCAACTCCCAAAACCGTTATCAAACGAGGCCTATATGTGGGGCCTTCCTCGAGTTCCTGCTTCACTTATGCATTCAAAAATAACTCTTTATCAATATTTGTTGAAATTGTTTTTTCACGGGACTCCATAAAATAATATTTTAAAATTTACGGGTATTTTTTTAGATTTTTGTAAGATCCGTGGTGAGTCTCATATAAAATAGATATAGGGTAACTATGTAGCATCTCTAAAATGCACCATCTATACATTAGATGATATTCATGGCTCCTTCGCGAATAAGTCATTTACGACAGTGCACAATCTCACCTGTCCATCTAGGCAATTAATGGTTTGGATTTTAAAAGAGAACTCTTCCAGGAAACCCTAGAAGAGTTCTTTTAAAATTTGGATCACTCAAAACTCTTTTGAACGCGTGAAATTGAGCGCTATAACACTTAGTTTACGAAGCCTCCGTTAATTTTTTTTTTTATCCACTTTGTGCTTTAATCCTTGTCTATTTTTTTTATTCACGTGAAATTATCAAATTATCCCTGACATGTAAATGTGAACATAGAAAAAGGATAATTCAGTCATTCATAAAAGAATGAGAAAGAAATTAGTGCATGAAAATAAAAATGGAGAGTGAAAAATCATTTCTCTTTCTTGTTTTACTTTGTCTTTTCTTCTCACCTTCAAGTAAGCGTACAAGGCCAGTAGTATTTTTTGACGGGGACGGACGCAGAATTTTAAGGTTGGGAGGGAGAGCATAAAAAAAAAAAAAAAAAAAAAAGTACTCCTGTAGGGAAGACATAGGCGTTAGGTTTTAAACTTTAACGTTTTCCTGTAAAATGTTTTCCTCAAATATCAGCCTTCGAACTTGAAAGTGTTATTGTGAGTCTGTGACGTTAGGCATGTCACTCGATTCACGACAATATTTTTAACACGAACGAGACTAAGGTTATTAGGGCCAATTACAGGAGTTCATTCAAGCTTCTAATTTTTCTTCTTCTTCTTCTCGGTACAGAAAGCTCAAAATGCGTTCTTCTTACAGTTCGATGGATAATGTGGAGGCTAATTCATGAACTGGGTTGCGAATCAATATAGTGCCGTCCTCTCATGCGGAAACCAGGTGAGAGGAGAACGCGTGCAGTCGCACAAAACCAGCAAACCTGAAACGGAGCTGTAGGCAAAATTCGATCTGAATGGTATGTATATATGCTTATAAATGCTGTTGCATATATTCATATGTAGAAGATAGCTATAAGAATTGTATATTACACATGTCAATTATGTCTTGTCCTCAAAACGATGAATTATTCTTTTTCTACTCATAATAAAAGGGTACCATCCATGTTGGCAATACCAATAAACATTAGTACTACAATTCTTTCCAACGTTTCAACATTCATAGTAGACCCGGGTAGGAAGTCGAGGTTTAACCAGGACTTCCAGCGGATGTATCTTAGGCAACGCAATGTCTAGTCCCTCGCTCATGTCCACCGGATCACCCAGTGGTGTCGTCAAATCAAACCCGTGGATCAAACGAGCAAGCACTGAGTGAACCACTTGCAACCCAAACGTAACACTTGGGCACATCCTTCTGTCCGAGCTGAACGGAATATACTCGAACTGCTGTCCTCTAAACATGACATCAACACGCTCGCACGCTCATAAACCTCTCTGATTTGAACTCATTAGGTTCTGGCCACATCCGCGGGTCATCGTATTATGATTTATCTAACGAGGAAAACATATGCCAAGAAAAATAAGTTCCGGTCAATTAAGGAGTAGTAATTTATCGTACGTCCTCCATATTGAATATTTTGTAAAGCAAACAAAAGCTCCTCAGATTCATGGTCCACGTACGTCAAATACTTTTGATATTAAGAACCCAATTAATACCATAATATTCTTATGTGTAGAGTAAATATTCATGCATGTCTTAATTAACTTTCAAAATGCCTAAACACAACTAATAGCCGTAGGATTTCATTCAACATTACTGTAATAAGCAAAACTTAGGTCTATATTTCCCAGGATCATCTTGCCATCAACATACTCCTTTTTTCTTTTTTCTTTTATAATCGAACACAACAATCTTATTCTTATTATTCTAGCAACAAGTATATACTTAGGGAGATAGAATTTAACTATATATCTCTCTCCTGAATAAGCAATGGAACATACAGCGGTTTGGTGGTGGATTGATCATGTGGCAACGGAGTTACGTCGACGGCGGTTTGGGACTGTATTTCCAACGGAGTTACCTTGTGCATATGTGGTATAATGTACACAAACATCCACTAGTACTTAAATACACATATACATAATTTAGGCATACAAAATTTACAATATCATTTTTTTTTTAAAATTGCAACGACATAAAATGAGATTCCTCGAATTAAAATGTTACCTAAAACTTTCGGACCATTACAGTTATTTTGTGAACTTTTATTATTTTTAGTCACTTATTTTGGAGCCAATAGCATATTTTTCTAATATGTGAAAAACAAAATAGGAGCGGCGCCGGGCAGGCTGGGTGAATCTGGTACCCAACTAGAGCAGAACGGGGGTACCCATGCATTATCCAGGCAAGGGCTGGGGCAGGGCTAATTTCGGGTCAGGGTATGACTAAACCCGATGCGCCCCGTTGACATTCATAATTTAAAGTTGGGACTATTTGTGGGTGTTTTCGAATCTTCAAAAAAATATCACAGTCCACTTTTGATCTAATGAGTAATCCTCCCAAAATATTCGAACTGGTTTAGAGAATGTTAGGTATACTTCCATTTGAACAAGCTAGGCACAAACAAACCGAATAGAAACATATATACAAATTGAGTGTCTGAAGCAGGGCCAATTAATATAGGGACAAAATTTTGTCAAATTTTCGTTAACCTAACATTTTTCTAGGCAACCAAATGTAACGCGGAAAAAGGGAAAATTAGGCCTAGTTTCGAACATCAGTAAAATAAAGCATCTTCACGTGATGTGTTTCAGCAGGGATTCCAACCATTGGGAAATGATTCCTTAATTCTTCAGCAACTTCACAAAATCGATTAGTAAAATAAGCCTCTTTGGATGTTGTTGATGGATAAACATCATCACCTCGTCTCCTCCCTGATGATATCCGTATAATTCTAACCCAAATTTAGAGTTGCATCTCCGGTATGTGTAACGGGCAAAAGAGCACCATTTGCCATCCTTACATTACCTTCAAAGGGTCGTAGGTTTCGAAGTTCACTTGAGTCTCCAGTCATGTGCTGTGTGGCTCCAGAATCAATTGTCCACTCAAAAATAGGAACAACTGCTGAAGTAGAAGACACTAGATGTTGCAACTCACCGTTATCATCAGACCTCCTCCCTAACGCAAAGTTAGGATTTGGCATCTCCTCCTTGCCATCTTCCGATGAATTTTCTGGGACGGAGATGATTGGTGTAGGAATCGAGTATTCACCATCCACAAATCCCATCATCTCTTGACTCTCTAAAGGACTTTCCATCTGTGTCCAAAAAGTTCTCTGTGGGTCAATCTCTCAAAGTCACAGAGCCTGAGATCATTGAGCTAGATGACAGTCATCGCCCATCGGTGCAAAAGAAAAATGAATCCAAGGCAAGTGTTTAGAGTGAAATTCTCTATCTGAAACAAATGTGGATAGATTGTATTGCTTTTATAATGGTATACAAAACCACAAGACAGATAAGTTTACACCAGATAAATGTACAAAAGAAGATAAAGGATAATTATACATAGAGCTATCAAATAGTATCGAAATATAATTATACAAGCGAAAGGTCGAATACGTATGGACTTGTGTGATTTTTTTATAGGAAAACTAAACAATCACAAGTGATTTAACCCTAACCTAGTTAACAAAAGTGTGATTAGTTTGTAAACTAGAAATTACATAAATAACGAAAAAGGAAACAATTGAACTTTCAAGGCAATAGTAATGGAGAATGGAGATTGATTACGGTTGATCTTGTGTTGTACAGTATTTCCCAGCCTGGAAGGATTGCTCCTGATCGATATCCGTCCGTCCGTCCGTCCGTAGTAGATCGAGTATTATTTGTTTACGTCCGATCCCTTAGCAAAACATTGTCCTTAATTAATTTATATAGACAGTTAAACGTCCCAATTAATTAATTAATGTTTCCTTGGGAAAAAAGGATCGAATCCCTTAATTATTATTCTGTCCTAAACCTCTTATGACTCGGCTTTTGCATGTTTTCTTGCCACAATACAATAATACCACTTCTAATATTCTAAATTTGACTAATTACCTTTTAATTACTTGGTAATACTACTAATTATCGCCCTGCTGTTCAAAAAAAATAAAATACTACTCCTACTAATTATCGGTCGTCCCATTATAGCACCCAAAGGCAATGTACAAATCTTTAAGTATAGAGGAACTAGGTGGGCAACACAAGTACCATGCCCGTCGGCCGTCGATTGAAAGACATTTTTCAAAACGAGTAAGTGCGGTAATCTTATAATTTACGTGTGTCAATGCACATTAAGAGTTTGAAAGTGAGAACATGCATAATTTAAAGTTAGCGTTAGTTTACTACTAAAAGTTTTAAATAAGACTGTGTTTAGATAGCAGACATCTTAAGAGAGAATGAGAATGTGATTGCTAAACTCTAAGATTCTCTTGTTGATCTCTCAATTCAGGAGCATTCAAATTCCTGAATAGAAGAGAAATATCATACCTCTCCACTATCTCCTGAGAATCAAATGAAATAGCACTGGGGAGCTGAAAGATTGAAAAAGGGCCAACTTTGAGCTCAATCTTTTTTTGAGTGTTGTAGGAAACACAACTTTTACTGCTTTTTAGTTTTGCTTTTCCGGTAATAATACAAGTAGAAGAGCACTTGGTAGAATGAAAAGTCCATGAGTACATACACATATGTACATACATATGCGTATATACGCATTTTGGACCCATATTGGGTCCTAAAAAAAATTGATACGAGCTGCTCATTTAATTCAAACTGGTTTGTTTAGGGTTTCTGTAAAAAATAAACTCAATCCAATATTAGTAAAAATATTTACAAAATATTTAACTTTGCTTCATAATCCAGGCCTAGTTTATGAAGAAAGCTGGATGTTTCGTATATGCCTTACCGATTTCAGAAAGAGTTTATTTTTGTAAGGGCCCGAAACAACCCATTTTGAACAAAATGAGCAGATCAGATCAATTTTTTTTAGGGCCTGAGATAGGTCAAAAACTCATATGTTCGCGATGTATGTACCTATGTGTATGTGCCTCTAGCAAAGCTGGTCGAGTGTTAAACGTGTATGATGCAAGATTTGTAAAGCACTTAGGTAATACTATTCACGAAGTTTATTGTACATGTTTGGTTCAGTTTAGTTAACCTACAATTGGTCGCTTAAATGGGTCTCGTTAACGGACAGTTGAATTTGTATTTTCATGAATAAGGCCTTACCATCACTGATTTTTGAGCCGTGGTGCCTCAATACTCATTGGATGCCTTTCCGGAATGGAATGAGCATTTTGAGTTGGAAGGGGCAAGAGATAAAATAAAATAAATAAAAATTTAAACAAAAAAGGAAAATAAAGCAAATAGGAAGTACTAGAATAATCATGTGGAACCAAAATTTCAAATTGTAAGCTATGAAGAAAATTATTAGAAGGATTCTTTACGGAATGAGCAAATAAGTGAAATAAAGGATTATAAAAACACAAGGGGAGGAGCCATCACTAAGGTATGAAATTTGTGGGGACAAATATGTTATTTATGTAGAGTACCACAACAATTTTTCTATATCATCTCATCTAAAAGTTATTCACCACAAATGATAAGATTCATGGCATTCAAACCATGAAAGTGTCTATAAAAGTAAAGAAATGGTTCAGATTCACTTCGAACCATGAAAGTGAAGGATCTATGGCATTCTTTTGATGGAAAATGGTTATCAAAGTTCACGATTTCATACTTCTATATGTAGATGTTGCTCATACATAGTCCTCTTATTTTCATGAAAAAATTTCTCTGACAAGCGAAGGTCATTTTTGTGTATTCATTCATCCACCACTTCATGAATGATGTATACAAGATTTGGGTAGTCCTATGGTACACACCCCTTATTAGGGGGTGTACCGTACACACCATAATTTTAATCCCTTGGATTTGAGAGTGAATAATCCAGACCACACATTTATTAAATCAATTAACAAAATTAAAAAATGGCTTAACAGGTTAACGGTGGCTCTCCCTCCTGACTCTCTCTCGCTCTCCATATCTCCTCTCTGGCTCTCTCTCTCTCTCCCTCCCACTGACTACCCTTCGAAGACCTCACTCCGATGATTTCCTCCGCCGTCCTCCCACATCTCAATCCGCGTGATTTCACAGGACTATCGTTTTTGTCTCTCTGTCCCTCCCACTGCTCGTTCTGGTTTGACGACCACACTCGGGCGACCACTCACTCCGACGTCCTCAACCACTGGCTCATTCCATCTTGTTCGTCTTAATTGAATCCTTTCATGGGTTAAGAAATTAGGTTTTTCTTTAGGGAAAAACTAGGGCTTTTTCCATAGATAAGGAATTGGTTCAACCTTTTGATTGTGTAGTTTTTTTATGCCTTCATCACATCAATGGTATTCATAGTTGAATGAAAATTTTGATTTCGTCGTTTCACTGCAAACCACGTGTTCGATAAAATGCTTCTCTCAACTATATGACTCCAATGTATGATGGACATTAGCTCTACGTACTACATATCATCTTAGTTTGTGAGAAAATTGAACTAATTGATTGTTTCTAGATGCTAAAATCAGAATAGCCGAAATGATCTTGCAAGATTAGGCTTGGATACCCCTTAGTATATATGCCCTCAATGGGTTAAAGTATTCTTTTCTTTTCGAGATTTCCCCATCAAATTGACAAACGAAGAAAACTTAAGAGAAAAAAACTGTGCTTGCATCATGCATATTGATGTACTATTGCATGGCACGGGCTCAAACAATCAACACACATAAATAAATACTGAAGCTAAATATTTTTTAAGTACTTTTCAAGTTAAATACTGAAGCAAACAATCAGCACATATGACAGAGACGCGGAGTGCATTACGAACTAGCGCTGGCTTTTTAATGTTGAGTATAAAAAATATGATTATTAAACTTTGGGATTTCAATGCTAGGAACTTCAGTTGGTAATCTAATTAAGCCCATCTTTGTTCTCTGTTTTGAAACAATAGTTTAATGGCTTTTTCCCCCTTTTGAAACAATTCTAGAATTCATCTTTGTCCTTAGAACCATGAAACAGAAATTGGTTTCTCCACCCATTTTCTTTTATTGCTACCGAATAGGTGTTTGGAGCTATCCCTCTGCAGTATATATTCGTTGTTTGTTTCCTGTATTTGCCACATTTAAAAAAGAAAGTACAATGACAATAAATTTACAAAATTATATAGATTGTACTTCCATAACCTAGTTCCAAGGACCTCCATTAAATTTGGATTTGTACGCATAGGGTGAAGGTTTGGCACCGATCTGCCTGTCAAATATATAGTGCTAATTTTAAGTGCACCGCCCTGAATATCTGTATCTTGAAACAGTTGAATAATTATTTGTTTTAGTGATCTCTCATTTTTTCACGAAAATTTGAAGCAATTTTGATTTTTTGAATTAAATTTTTTAGAGAAATAACTTATTTTACACTAATATTTTGAGAGGAAACTGTAGTTGTATTCGAAAATTTGGGTATAGTACTTACTTTTTGGTGAAATTCTTGGATGAAAATTTTGAGCGAGAACTTCATTTTTAGTTTAAATTATTGAGGTATTGTATAGGGACAAATAAGAATTTGAAAAAATAGTGCGGAAGGAATCAAAAATTAAGATAATATGGTGAAAATTTTAAATTTTTGAAAAAATAATGTGGCGGGAATTGAAAATAATTAGTGGTATGGTATTTTGCTAATTATAACTATCGTATACTGAACATTTCAATTGAATTTTTTTTATAAAACATATGAGTATGAAAACGCCAATTTATGGTGTTGTTATAACAAATTTAGTTATATTACTGAATTTATGGTATGATATTTTGTTGAATATAACTATCGTTAACTGAATATTTCAATTGAATTTTTTTATACGATACGTTGTGGGTATGAAAACGTCAATTTATGGTATTGTCATAACAAATTTGGTTATATTACTCAATTTGTGGAATGGTATTTTGCTGATTATAACTATCGTTAACCGAACATTCAGATTGAATTTTTTTAAACGACACATTGTGGGTATGAAAACGTTAATTTATGGTGTTGTCATAACAAATTTGGTTATATTACTCAATTTGTGGAATTGTATTTTGCTCATTATAACTATCGTTAACTGAACATTCCGATTGAATTTTTTTTAAACGACACGTTGTGGGTATGAAAACGCTAATTTATGGTATTGTCATAACAAATTTGGTTATATTACTCAATTTGTGGATTGGTATTTTGCTGATTATAACTATTGTTAACCGAACATTCCGATTGAATTTTTTTATACGACATGTTGTGGGTATGAAAACGTCAATTTATGGTGTTGTCATAACAAATTTAGTTATATTACTCAATTTGTGGTATTTTAGACATGTGTTATTATGGAATATTTTAATTAATTTCCTTTGATACGACACACTGTGGTAAGAAAACGTCAATTTATGGTATTGTCATAACAATTGTGATTTGTTTATAATTTGCGGTATTTAAATATATTTTCTTTTGATACGACACGTTGTGTTAAGAAAACGATAATTTTAGGTATTGTCATAACAATTGTGGTTATTTTATAAATTTTGTGGTATTTTACAAATATTTTTGGCTTGAGTATAATAATAGTTGATTCTGGTACGACATATTTTGATTTTGTTACGGAATATCATACGAGTCAATTTTTTTTGGTATGACTCATTGTGGTAAGATAATGCCAATTTATGGTGTTATTATAACATTTGTGGGTAACATTATTTAATTTTTGATATTGTACGCATATATTTGGTTAGGGTACAAGTGTTATGGATTCCGGTACGAATAATTATGGTTACATAACAACAATATTTTTTAATTATGGGTAACCTGCTAATGACCTGTTCAACAGGTAAATTTTAAAGTACAAGTCGTAATTAGAATCATAAATATGCATTAGAAAACCAAAAATCGGCATAATGAAAATCACAAATTGTCGTAATTTAGACATACGGTATACCATGTGTACCATAGCTACACGTGTAGGCCAATCTGGAGATTTTGATTGGCCTACACGTTTTGTTCGATTTTGATTTTGATTTTGATAATTCAAATGCATGCACAACACCGTCAATATTAACTCGATCACCACTGCCGCATAACTTCGTCTTTAATTAACAGAGATTTGTCTTCTTAATCTGGAGATCTCCTTTTACAACTTGTGATTGATCACCAGATATATTGCAATACTCAGGGATAATATCAATCTACCCAAACCGCCAAAGCGGGTGCGGTGCGCGGCAGGGGCGGGTTGAATTGCCATCTCCACTTGAAATGGACCAACCCTTGGGTATTGTAGTGCACCCCTGCGCTACACGTGTAGGCCAATCTGGCTGTCTATCTCAACAATGAATGACTCGAATTTGTAGGAGTTCGGATTAAATCCAAACTGTCTTTGTCGAGATGGACGCCAGATCGGACGCACTAAATGGTGTATAGTGCGGTGCTCTATAGCCCCTCTCATTCCATTTGCAATGCAACATGAGGAGTGCTAGGTACAAAGAAAAAAGACAAAGATATGACCCTTAAAGTGTACAGGAACGGTTCAGATTCACTGTGCAGTGCATCTGAGCCGTTCATGTACACTTTAAGGGTCATTTCTTTGCCTATTTTCTTTGCACCTAGCATTTCTCATGCAACATTGCTACTTGCACATATGTTTTTGCACATATAGTGCACATACATTTTTGTGGGGCCATATCGGGATTCCACAAAATGATCCGAACCGTTCATCTTTTTTAAAATATTTTGTGGAGGGTTCCTGTAAAAAATTGGCTTCAACGGATATCGGTAAGGGCTTTCTTAGAACTTGTAGGGCAAAACAGAATGATTCGTCCTACGATTTCTAAGAAAGCCTTTACCAATATCCGTTGGAGCTGATTTTTTACAGGAACACTCCAAAATATTTTAAAAAAGATGAGCGGTTCAGATCATTTTATAAAACCCTGATATGGGCCTCACAAAAAATGTATGTACAAGATGTATGAAAAACATGTGTGTGAAAATCATTACTGTTTGCCATGCAGTTTAAAACCCCTCCTCCAGCCAAAAAGCATACAAGTTGAAAATCCCAATTGCGAGATTAGGGTTTTAGGCAATCGAAATCTCTATGTATAGCCTTTGGTCTGCTGCGGAACTCAACATGGCGGCGAAGAAGAGGATCATTCCAAATGTCAGAAGCAAAAACAGACGAGGGAAGAAGAAGAGGAAAACCAAATTGATAAATTCCGGGAGAAGAACCCACATTGAAAAGAAGAATCTTCGACATGTGGACTGACAATTGAGAGGAGGTAAAAAGGTAGAAAATACCAGACCCAAAAAAAAGAGGGGGGGGTAGAAAATTGACAAATTTGGTCCTTTTTTTGTGGTGATTCAAAACCCATATTTTCTTTTATTTACCCCAGCTTTTTTTTTGGGATTTATCTCATTTTATTTTTATCCGGCCGTTTACAAGCCCCCAAGTCAAGTAGATAAGTGCTAGTGCTTATAACTGAAACAACCGTCACCTGCATTCTGAAGTTTCAGTATCCTCCAAAGAACAAAGCGCCCGCTCTCTCTCTCTCGCATCAAGAATTATATCTCAGTGCATGTTTATTTGAGTGTCTACCTCTCTCTTTTCTCCAAGAGTTTTTTAGTAGATATTCTAGAAAGAAGATAGTTTTTGAACTTGCTGAGTAAATATAATTAGATAGCCTAACAACAGAGATCTTGGGTTTTGGTTTTCATGGAAGAACTCATACGCATCTGCTTAGAGATCATACGGTGAACATTTCATTCATTATTCTAATTATCATGATTCATGGGAGGACTCATACAAAATTCAATTTATGCTAATTTTCATGTTTAGATTGACTCCATACTTGTGTTTTTCCCCTTACCAGATACAACAACAACAAAACCCGTAGTCTCCGATCATTGGGGGTATGGGCGGAGGAGGATTGAAGACATACCTAACCTTTGGCAATATGCACAAAGTGGTTGCTCTCAAAATACTACTGGAACAGTGGCCCTCCTATACCTGTTTTGCTGCAAAACCATGCCCTCCAATTATACCTGTTTTTGCTGCGGAACCATACCCTCAAATCAACCGAATGGCATTAAAGAGGGTAGGCTTAGAGACCCAATTCAATTTATCTGCACATTACTATGCTTCCTTTATTGATAGTCCAGAAAAACATGTTAGTATATGTTGAATATGTGGTTACAAAAAAAAAAAACTGTGGCAAATAAACAAGTAAAGTATTCAAAAAGGAAATTCAAAAAATAATGATTCTCAGGGGAAAATGAGGTAATTACTCCAATATCGGTTCCGAGATATCGGCATGGCCTTGTTTCGATTGTAAATTTTTTGCATCTTCTTCTCCAGAAGGCTATAGAATCTTCTTGTCAGATCCCTCTGGACGGTAGCAGCTGCCTCTGACAGACTTATTGATGATTTGCTGGTAAGAAAAGAAACATAAGTATTAAGTCAACGAAATCATGATAAGTGTTAATACAAAAGAAAACACAAAAACTCTTAGAGAAAAGAAAACTTTTCCGAGATTCCGAGATATCCTCATGGCCTTGTACTTTTATAGGTAAATTTTCTACATCTGCATCTAAATAAGGTTCCAGAATCATCTTGTCCAGCCCCTTTATAACCACAGCATCCTCCGCCAGAGTTAACGACGGGTGGCGGAGGATGCTGTGGTTATAGAGGAGCTGGACAAGATGATTTGGAACCTTCTTTAGATGCAGATGCAAAAAATTTACCTATAAAAGTACAAGGCCATGAGGATATCTCGGAAAAGTGACTACCTCTCCCTTTTCTCTAAGAGTTCTTGTGTACGTTTTCTTTTGTATTCACTTATCAGGATTTCGTTGACTTAATATATACTTGTGTTTCTTTTTTTACCCAAGAATCATAGATTAGTCTGCCAGAGGCTGCTACAGTCCTGGAGGGATCTGACAAGAAGATTTTGGAGTCTCCTAGATAAGAAGATGCAGGAAATTTACAATCGAAACTAAGGCCATGTTGATATCTCAGAACCGACATTGACATTGGAGTTACTACCTCTTTCTCTCCCAAGAATCATTGTTTTGAATTTCCTTTCTGAATACTTTACTTGTTTCTTTACCACAGTTTTTTTTGTAACAAAAGTGGAAATTGGTTAAATGATTTCCATGTAAGCATACACAGAAGATTGAATTATTGCACTTTGCTTGAATTCTTTCCATGTAAGCATATACTAATGTGTTGCTTTGCTTGAATTCTTGCACTTTCTATGTTTTCTTTTGTATTCACTCATCGATAATTCCACCGGAAGCTGCTACCGTCCCGGAGGGGTCTGACAAGAAGATTCTGGAGCCTTCTAGAGAATAAGATGCACAATATTGGTTAATGATTTCCATGTAAGCATACACAGAAGATTGAATTCATGAATTATTGCGCTTTGCTTGAATTTTTGTTGCTTTACTTGAATTCTTTCCATGTAAGCATATACTAACGTGTTGCTTTGCTTGAATTCTTGCGCTTTTTGTGTTTTCTTTTGTATTCACTTATCATGATTTCGTTGACTTAATACTTGTGTTTCTTTTCTTACCAGGGAATCATCGATAAGTCTACCAGAGGCTGTTACCGTCCCGGAGGGGTTGACAAGAAGATTCTGGAGCTTTCTGGAGAAGAAGATGCAGATGATTGGTTAATGATTTCCATGTAAGCATACACAGAAGATTGAATTCATGAATTATTGCGCTTTGCTGGAATTCTTGTTGCTTCATGTAAGCATATATACTAACGTGCTGCTTTGCTTGAATTCTTGCACTTTTTGTGGTTTTTTTTTTTTTGTATTCTCTTATATATCATGATTTCATTGACTTAATACTTGTGTTTCTTTTCTTACCAGGGAATCATTGATAAGTCTACCAGAAGCTGCTACCATTCCGGAGGGGTCTGACAAGAAGATTCTAGAGCCTTCTGGAGGAGAAAATGCAGAAGATTGGTTAATGATTTCCATGTAAGCTTACACAGAAGATTGAATTCATGAATTATTGTGCTTTGCTTGAATTCTTTCCATGTAAGCATATACTAACGTGTTGTTGTGCTTGAATTTTTGAGCTTTCTCAAAAATATATACATATTACTACGCCAGATTTGTGGTGTAGTAACTCCTGGATCATTGAGCCTGATAAGATAGCCTAACACTAGAGTTCCTGTGCAGGAGTTCTTTTATTTCTGGGGGCAACTGCTATTGTTCCCGAGGGGCCTGAAGAAGATGAAATACATCCACATATGACACCTAGAGGCTCCAATATCTTCTCCAAATCAGTTTGCCAAACGGCAGAAGATATTGGAGCCTTTGGGTGTCATATCCGGCAAACTGATTTGGAGAAGATATTGGAGCCTCTGGGTGTCATATGTGAATGTGTTTCATCTTCTTCAGACCCCTTGGAAACAGTAGCAGCTGCCCCCAGAAATAAAGAACTCCTGCACAGGAACTCTAGTGTGAGGCTATCTTATCAGGCGGCTCAATGATTCAGGAGTTACTACACCACAAATCTGGCGTAGTAATATGTATATCTTCACCAAGTAAACTGATGACATCTAAGAACATGTTTAGTTTCTTATGCAATATATACAGGTGTCGTTCTGCTTTCTTTTAAACCTTGTTTTTCAAAAAAGAAGAAGGTAATTTCAAGCTCAAATATAATGAAAATAAAAAAATAATTTTTTAAATTTTTTTTGCACTGTTTTAAAAGATCTCAATGAGATCTATCAAACAAGATCCATGTTGGTAGAAAAATTATTTGCGTAAATACATGATTTTTAAGCTTGAAATTACCTTCTTTTTCTAAAAGTTTTCTTTTAAAAAAAAACCGGAACGGGGCCTAATATGTTTGTACTTGCCAGCAAAGAACATGTTTAGGTTCTTGATCTTAATCCTTGCTTGTTTTTCTTTTCAATTCTTGCCATTTTCTTGCCTCCCAAACAGATGATTTCCATGTAAGCATACACAAAAGATTGTGTTGCTTTGCTTGAATTCTTTCCCTTTCTCAAAAAATATATACATATTACGATTCCAGATTTGTGGTGTAGTAACACTATAGTTCCTGTGTTTCTATGCAAGAGTTACTTGTTTTCGGAGGCAGCTGCTACCGTTCCCGAGGGGTCAAAAGAAGATGAAATACATCCACATACGACACCGGGGGCTCATTTTTCTCCACTGAATCAAAACCAGGGTACGTAACTTCTTTTTTCGGTTGTTATCTCCGAGCATCTAAGATTTTCAAGGCTTTCTTTCTTGAAAAGTTTTTTAGGTCTTTCGCTTGTTTCTGTTAATGGATGTTTTTATATGCACAACCCCTAGTTTTACAAACACAGTTTCCATGGAAATAAGAACCATGAAGGTTCGTCACTACATAAGACTACGGTACAATGGGTTTTCTTCCCCTTTCTTGCCAATTTTCAGTATTCGATTAAGTATAACTAATTACTTGTGTTCTTTCCCTTTCTAGGGAACCTTCTAGGAGACCGGGGAGACCGGGCAAGGAGATTATACAAGAAAGTGATGACCAGTTGCCTACTAACCAAACCGAAGTTGATGGATTCAGGCGGAGGATTTTTCTTTTTGACGTGAAGTTGACTCCTCGCGATGTTCACCATGGGAGGCTTTTCATTCTTCTGACAATAGTGGTAGACTATTTCCCTCCCTTACCCAGACGCCACCGAAGAACTTATGAGAATTGAGAACATAAAAATAACCGATGCCCAAGAACGTGATTGGTTCATGACACTCAAGTACAATACCAACGAATGTGCCTTCCTGTCAAACAGCGAGTGGAGGTCGTTCTTTGAAATGCATGATGTGAGATGAACCAATCACAGTCTTGGGAATCGGTTATTTTTATGCTCTTCTCATAGATTTTTCGATGGTGTCTGGGTAAGGGAGGGAAATAGTCTACGGCTATTTCCAGAGGAATGAAGAGCCTACCCTGGTGAACATCGTGAGTAGTCAACCGCACGTCAAAGAAGAAAATCCTCCGCCTGAATCCATCAACTTCGGTTCAGTTAGTAGGCATTAACTGATTGAATGTATACGAGAAAGGGAACAAGTAGCTGACAAGATTAAAGATTTTTCCTAAATTCAAGCAACAGAATTTCCTGTTCCAGTTGGAAGTGACAGCTACCCACATCGCTTATGACAGGCTTATTTCCGTATGCAAGAAGTGAAAAACCATTTTAAGGCAGTTAGTATCACTTGTGACACTCATACCGAGAAGAAACTTTATTTTACAGATGCGCTAAACAAGGAGTGGGGCATGAAACTGATTTTCTATTTTGAAACCGACATGGTTGTAGAAGGTTGGGAGGAGTATGTGAAGGGGTGGGCTGTGCAACCTGGGGATGTGGTTATGTTTTACAAGCCTGTCCAGCCTTTGGACTCGCGGCACTTTTTTATTGCAAGTTTGAGTAAGCGCGGCAGTGAGGCTTCTACGAGTCGTCCGAGTTGATTGGGGACTAGTGCAAGCATTAATTGAGGGTGTTGGGGAGGAGGGTATCAGAAATGTCATAAACGCATTAGCTTATATGAATTTGGATGATAGCACAAATGGGGCCGGCTGCAAGAGGAAGAAGTTTTCTTTTGCACATTGCTGTATATATTGTGAAAAAAAGCAGCTGCAGTATTGGTGAATGATCTCAGAAATTGGAGGAAAGAACAGTTATGGAATGAAATTTGTTGACAGGTTCTCATGCAGTAAATTCTTGATTTAGGTAGGAAATAAGAACGAAATTTTGCCAAGCAAAAAAAAAAGAAAGAAGGGAATTTCTTGTTGGCTTAGCTAACTCTGGAAAGAAAAAGATATTCAGATTGTGAATAGGGTATTAGATGTTGAAATAGTGGAAAACTGACTGATGATATTTCTACAAGGTGTTCAGGTGATGGTGGATTGTATGTTATTTTCACCGATACACATCTGACGATGAATTAGATAAGTAAGCTAGTTATCAAATCGAATTTCATCGACGACACAGAAAAGAAAAAATCATAACTTGGAGTTATATAAAGCTTACATTTTGAGCCAACGGATGATGTTTCTGTTGCATCCTGCCAATTTGGCAAAATTCTACATATGCATAACTGCTACTTAGGCCGTTTGTCCTGTTTTCCGATCCCCTGTTTCAAAGCAGAGAGGTTAAACATGTTAGAAAGATTTCGAAAATCAAATTTCCTAAACAATTGGAAGTTAGAATTGGTATAGAAATAAGTCCAAGAAAACAAAAGATACTTAATTTGTCTCCTCTTCTACTTCAAAATGCCCTATCCTCTTGCTTTCAATCATTGCATTGCGCTTGCACCTCAATCTACTTTCTCGAGAATTTTGTTGTTTGGACGTGATTAAAAAACGCTTTCAAAAGTTGGTAAAATTATAAACAGCCCGTTACAACATTGACCTTTCAAGTGTAAAAAAGTGCATATAAGTAAGGATAGTCTTACGAATTTACTTGGAAAATGTCAAAAAAGAAAGAAAGAAAGAAATAGATCATGATTAAACACAAGGGAGTGAATCACTACGTTGTGCAAGATCAAGTCCTTGCATCTCTGGAGGCATTTGACGTTTTGTTGTTCATGTTACACGTACGTACTCGACTCTGGAGGCATAAGACTTCATCATTCTCGAATTAATACACGTACTCCTTGCCCTTCGGGTTCTTGTTTTTGCGTGTACTGTGTTAAACGAATAAGACCATGTGTTCAGCCACAATTCGGACCAGAGTAATAGTTGAAATGAGCGTAAACTATCCCAGACTGACACCCCTGACCGTAGAGACACGAAACAAAAAACAAGAATAATACCATGTGTTCAGCCACAATTCAACGTGTATCTACGTACAGATAACACATTTTCATGTGTACATTATTGTACACATTTACCCCTTAATGTGCACTGATGCGCGTAAATTATAAGATCACCATATCTACTCATTTTAAAAAGCGTCTTTTAATCTCAAATGACGGGCATGGTACTCGTGCCGTCTACCTAGTTACTCTATACCTAAAGATTTGTACGTTGCCTTTGGGTGCTAATGGGGCGATCGATAATTTTTAGTAGTATTTTTTTTTTTGAACAGCAGGGCGATAATTAGTAGTATTACCAAGTAATTCAAAGGTAATTAATCAATTTTAGAATATTAGAAGTGGTATTATTGTATTTGTGGTAAAAAAAACATGCAAAAGCCGAGTCATAAGAGGTTTAGGACATAACAATAATTAAGGGATTTGATCCTTTTTTCCCAAGGAAACATTAATTAATTAATTGGGACGTTTAATTGTCTATATATATATTAATTAAGGACAATATATAGGGTTTTAATTTGCTAAGGGATTGGATGTAAAGAATATACGGTACGGACGGATGTCAGGTGCAATCCTTCCCGGCTGGGAAATACTACAACACAAGATCGAGCAAAGAACTACTACTACTATTCCTATTTGGAGTACGTGGGCAAACATTAATTTTAACAAAACTGTGGAGAAGGTTCAGTTATTTGATCTGTTTAGTTTTGTCGAGGGGAAAAAAAAAAAGAAGAAATAGGAAGATTTTGTTTTTGCTCCAGTTAATATTTGAAATATATGAAATAAAATGAAAAGGTAAATTAATTAGGACAAAGAACAAAAACAGAATTAACAACTGGAGTAAAAGAATTTTATTAGGGAAAAAAGGACTTGTTCGATGGATCCAACATGATAGAAACTAGAAAGAGTATAACTGTATAAGGTTAAGCCCTATTAATAGCCTCCAAAGGCCCAAATCACATGTAACGCCCAATTCACCCACGCAAGACCCGGCCCACCAACTTCATCAACTCCTAAACGCGAGATCATCACTTACGCTTTCAACATTTTGTGCGGCCAGATGTAATTTCAAGCGTCCAATGGTAATTATACGCGGCCGAGTGTAATTTTCCGCGGCCATGAGGCATTAAAATACAAGAATCGTGCACAGTGATCACGCTTTCAACATTTTACGCGACCAGATGCAATTTTAAGCGGCCAAAGGTAATTATAAGCGGCCAATTGTAGTTTCCCCCGGCCATGAGGCATATAAAACACAACAATCGTGCACAGCGATCACGCTCTCAACATTTTGTGCGGCCAAATGTAATTTCAAGCGGCCACGTGTAATTATAAGCGGCCAAGTGTAGTTTCCCGCGGCCATGAGGCATATAAAACACAACAATCGTGCACAGCGATCACGCTCTCAACATTTTGTGCTGCCAAATGTAATTTCAAGCGGTCAAGTGTAATTATAAGCGGCCAAGTGTAGTTTCCTGCAGGCATGTGGCATATAAAACACAACAATCATGCACAGCGATCACGCTTTCAATATTTTGTGCGGCCAAATGTAATGTCAAGCGGCCAAGGGTAATTATACGCTGCCAAGTGTAATTTTCCGCGGCCAAAAGGCATGTAAAATACAAGAATTGTGTACAGTAATCACGCTTTCAACATTTTGTGCGGCCAAAAGTAATTACACGAGGCCATGTAGTAGATCGGCCATGTTGCATTCATTGAACGTTGTTTATTAGTACTTGTTCTTGACTCACTAATTAATCGAATTGTTTTGTTTATCGAAGTTAATATTTAAGTACAGAACATCTACTGTAATTTGTTCACACGAATACAGTTGATAATTTTGATTTAAACCGGCCTTGACGTAGAGGTGAAACATACTTGAAACATACTTTTGTTATGAATAAAAAGGCTAAACGACATATTATCCGTAACAGTTATTATTAGCCTCTAAAGTCTAAATCATTGTGTAGATATCACAGGAAAATTGTTGCATAAGATTAATTAATAAATGTCTGAGTGTGGATTCTAAAACCTTAATTGTTTTTCTCTACTGTAATGTCCATTACTATTGCCTTGAAAGTTTAATTGTTTTCTTTTGTTGTTATTTATTTAATTTCTAGTTTACAAACCAATCACATATTTTTGCTAGGTTAGGGTTAAAGCACTTTTGATTGTTTAGTTTTTCTATAAAAAATCAAAAGTCCCTGGGGTTCGACCTTGCACTTGCATATTTATATTTCGATACAATTTGTACGTCTGTGAATACATTAAGATTTCACAACAGAATCTCGTATATCATACTATAGTCCTAGTTTACTACGGTTTCTGATTGTTTGGGAAACATGCTAAAGCCCTGCAAGTATAATTGCTACAACTTACCATTGTCAACGGAAGATATCTGGAGTAGGATCAAGGCTAGCACTTGTCTGATAATTATCTCTGTTTTTTTGTTTTTTTTAGATTGACCCACAGAAACTTTTTGTTATGCAGGACACAGATGGAAAGTCCTCTGGAGAGTCAAGAGATGATGGGATTTGTGGATGGCGAATACTCAATTCCTACACCAATCATCTCCGCCCCAGAAAAATCAATGTATGGCAAGGAGGAGATGCCAAACCCTGACCTTGTGTTACGGAGGAGGTCTGATGCTAACGGTGACTCGCAATATCTAGTGTCTTCTACTTCAGCAGATGTTCCTATTTTTGAGTGGACAGTTGATACTGGAGCCGCAAAGCACCTGACTGGAGACTCAAGTGAACTTCAAAACCTAAGACCCTTTACCTGTTTGGAAATTTAGTTTGGGTGGTTTGTGGCAATGAAGAGTAATGCAAGGAAATTTACTTGTTTTATTCTTTAATTATCTTTCCTTGTGAAAGTTATCCCCCCCCCCCCCCCCCCCCCCCCCCCCCCCCCCCCCCCCCCCCCCCCCCCCCCCCCCCCCCCCCCCCCCCCCCCCCCCTCCCCCCCCTCCCCCCCTCCTTTTTTTTTTTTGGGTAATTCCGAATTTCAAAGTTATTCCCCTTTACCTTCTTGCGATTAAGATGGATTATCACCTTATTACTTTTATTATATCCTTCTTCTTTTTTTGGTCAAACAGAAATTAATGTATTGATTACTTCATTTGTTTTCACCTCATATGCACAGATGGATGGGAAGATGTGGTTTTCTGCTTTAGGCTTTTGAGGCCATTGGAGAAGAAGAAAGCTTTTTCACAGGGCCTTTAACCATGGTGGTTCAGTTTCGGCCTTCAGACAAAAATTGGTACTGTATTTTCTAGCCTTTTTATCTGGGCCTATAAACAAAACAGAAAATTCAAAAAACTAGAAAATGACACAGGTGGGGTTAGATTGTCTGTTGTCGCAATTTTCGGGATATTTCCGAACACTTATCGGAATCGTTCACAAAGTAAATCTCATCGGACCATTAAGGCATTAACCATATCATGTCAATTGGGAATCAATCGTCAAGAATTTTTCATTAATATTGAAATTGTTACAAGATTAATGGGAGCAAGGGAACAATCATCTGCTCAATCCGAGATCCAATTCTACGATTGGCAAGAAATCAATGACGGAACTACCGGTGAGAGTATGGGGCCGCGGCCCCCGTGTTGTTTCAAGTTTTTTTATAAATTTTTTCTCTAATTTTAATATTAATATTAATATTAGTTATTTTTTATTTGTTAAGAATTATATTTTGCATTTGGTGTAATTTAGACATTTAAATGCTTAAGAATGTGTTCGTTCTAGGTTCCAAAATCTAATTTCTCTCTCTGCTCATGGTCTTCGATAAGATTTTCTTCAATTATTAATCTCATTTTCCCTTCTATCTTTCTCCACTGATTATCCAAAAAACCTCCCTTGAAATCTAAACCAAACAAACTGGAGTATTAGATATCCGAATCTTAAAATTTTAATATCTATTGTTCATAGTCCGACCCTCACGTTCACGAAATCCTTTCTCCGTCCTGCAAGAAACCATTTACTTCTTGGCTGGCTGAAGAGGACTGGCGTGGTTGGCTGTCCACACCAATTGGCAACTTTAGTGTGCTTGAACAGGAGGAGGAAAGCCAAAAGTAAACAATAAATGCAGTTCTCCCAGTTTATTTGTCCAATTTTAAAATTCTAACTTATTAAGAAAGCACAATGATTACACTCAAAATATTTTTAGTTTCCAAAAATACTCTCACTTTTTAAACAATTAATGAGAGTGCACATTTTTCAATACATGATTTTTTGAAAAGTGAAAGGGTATTTTTTTCTTAATCAACTTCTATTCGGACAAATAATTTAGGACATGTTAAAGACAAAAAGTAGATAAACAAATCAGGATGAAAGGAGTATACTCATAAGATTTTTATTACACAAGCCATGTCAATTATGTCTTGTCCTCAAACGATGGATTATTCTCCTTTAATTTCTACTCATAATAAAGGGGTACCATGTTAACAATACCAATAAACATCAGTACTACAATTGTTTCCAATGTTTCAACATCCATAGTAGACCCGGGTAGGAAGTCGCGGTTTAACCAGGACTCCAAGCGGATGTATCTTAGGCAACGAAATGCCCAATCCCTCGCTCATGTCCACCGGGTCATCCAGCGGTGTTGTCAAATCAAACCCGTGGATCAAACGAGCAAGTGTCAAGTGAATCACTTGCAACGCGAACGTAACACCGGGGCACATCCTTCTGCCCGAGCTGAACGGAATGTACTCAAACTGCTGTCCTCTGAACCCGACATCAGCATGCTCACTCAGAAACCTCTCCGGTTTGAACTTGTCGGGCTCCAACCACATCCGCGGGTCCCTTTGCAACTTCCACATGTTCACAATCAAACGGGTTCCCTTTGGGACGTGGTAGCCACCGACGGTGCAGTCTTCTGTGGACTCACGGGGTCCCGATAGGGGGCCCGGCGGGTAGAGACGGAGCGTTTCCTTGACAATGGCTTGGAGGTATTTTAGGTTCTCGATATCGGATTCTTGCACCAATTTGTCCCGTCCTACTTGGGTGTCGAGCTCGTCTTGTGCAGTTTTCAGTACGTGTTTGTTGTTGAGGAGTAGGGAGAGAGCCCATGTCAGCGTCTCTGCTGCGCTTTCTGACCCGGTCAGGATTAGGATCTGGCAAGAATGGTTAAGTGAATTGTGAATAGGCAGGCAAATAGTAGAAATCATACAGGCTAAACATAATATAGTTTAAAATGGTAACGTTAATTGGATTATTGCACGGTTCATGACGTCCGGATCTTGTCTAGTAGATTCAAGCTCAAGGTTCTTGAAGAAGTTACGTTACGTCGCACTCTTCATTAGCCTATATAGCGGTGCTGATATCATTAGAAGTCACCCGGCGTTCTCAACCTGCACGTGTCCTCCCATGACATGAAAATCTAGGAGCCGGTCATTCATCGGTGTTGTCGGGTGTTTGGAGATCGAGTGGAGTTTTAATTTCCTTTTGGATAAACGAGTTGGGTCATGGGTCCTTAGGGAGTGAGTTAAGTAGTGCTCTTTGGGAGTGAGTTAAGTTATGGGTCCGTGGAGTGGTCCCACCCCCAAACTTGGGGAGTGAAGTATGGGAGGGGGGCTAGGTCTCCTCTCCCCGATTTGTTGGGGTCTAGGAGGAGAATAAGGAAGGTATGGGGATAAGGGAGAGAGTGGGAGAAAGAAGGTGGTGTTTGGTAATAGGAGAAGGAAGGGGATAAGGAAGGGGGGAGAGCATATCCCCTTGGAGGAACCCCACCGGCCCACCCTAGGATAAGCTAATCGGGGTAGGGAGAAAGACCAAATTGCCTCTCATTTTTTTTTTTTTTGGTATTCTCAATATAATAATTTAGTGAGAGCAACTAAGTAATTTTTAATTATATCATCCATGCTTATATATCCACCCACTCGTATCAACTACTAGTCAAACCAAATATAGGCTAACAATAAGTTTAGAACCACACACAAATATTTATACACACCCACAGTAGGGGTGGGACCCACACACAATGAAGGTGTTCAGTGTGTGTGAAACCCACCCCTATTGTAAGTGTATAAGTGTTTGTGTATTTGTGCATGTGTGGTTGTAGCATTGTTGTATAAGTTAATTCTCCTCCTCCTTAATTAATTAATCCCTCTTATAACATATTCACCTCTTATCCGCCGTTCTTCCTTGTCTATTCTAGGTACATAAGTGGTCATTTTGATACTTGCATATTAGCATATCTACGGATATGGAGGGAAGAGAGAACCAAGATTAAGCTGATAAGTTTAATTTGAACACATATAGTATAAATTTGGGTTTCTGAATTTGACTTATACCATGGTGGTTGCCTTGATGACGTCATCCCGCTTGTGGCCGAACATTGGGGTGTCCTCTGCAAGGACTGATAGCATAACATCTATGAAATCAGCTTCATCACCATTAATATTATCACTGATCTCCATGCTCTTTTGAACATGTTCTTCGAGCCATCTCCCAAGAACAACATCAATTTCCTTGTAAGTTTGCTTCATGGATTTCACGTGGCCACCGATATCCACCCACTCAAGCCACGGAATGGCATCCGAAACGACGAAGACTCCACTGAGGTACACTGCTTTCCTGATGGCTTCTTTCAGATGGCCCTCTTCCGTGTCACTGTTGTCGCAAGTGCTAGCGGAAAATCGCTTTCCGGCCAGCATTCTCATGATTATATTGCCCGTCAAGTACCCAAACCACTCGTTCATGGCTACCTGCATTGACAACTCCAAAATTTATTTGTCAGTAGACTCAATACTAGTGGAATTCCAAAACTTTCAAAACTCTGTTTGCCAATAGGTAGGAAACAATTTGCAATTTCAGAACTTCAAAACTTTGCCAATTACTAAGCAAATGGCAGAAAGATTTTAAAGTATCCACAAAAAACTTGAACATGTGTGCATTACCCGGGTGGGCGAGCCTCCATTCTTCCTGCATAGTAAGTGCAGATCCATAGTGCAAAAATCCACTTCCGATTCTCGGACGTGCTTCAGCTGCTCAAGCCTGCGGTTTGTCAACAGTTCCAGAGTGACAATCTTCCTAACCTCACGCCAATATGGTCCATACGGCACCAGCGCAAACACAGCTTGGTCATACCCAAGGTACTTGCTCACAGCCAAAACTGGCCGAGACGCAAAGATTGCGTCGTTGGTGGTGAAGCACTCCTTCACGAACTCCCAGCTGCTGACCACCAGGGCTCTGTGGCTACCGAGCCGGACTGATAGGATGGGGCCGTGTTTGTCGGCCATGGCTCCGAGCGTACGGGCAAGGGGGACTTTTCCCCGTAGAAGGTGGAGGTGGCCTATCAAGGGCAATGCCCCAGATGGTTGAGGGGCTCTAACTCTCCTGCTCTTGCTTGCTTCACAACTGTTAGGTATGATTCTTTTGAAGTAAAAGTGGAGCAAGAGAGCTAGAAGCCCCAAAATTGAGAAGAAGTGAGTGAGAGAATCCATGGCCTTCGTGTGGAAGTTGTTTGATACAATTATCTGAAGACTCGCATGAATTTATAGAAGGGAAATTAAAAAAACGTGTAACAGTAGTCAATAAGTGTGTGAAGAATGTTTCACATTTAAGTTAATTTGTGATATCCAGATTCAAATTTTGCTAAGTGGGGACCAAAACCCACAAGAATACGCTTTGATTTTCGAGCAATTATTCAATAGCCCCGGACTATCATGTGGCATGTCCACGTAGTGCTCTCAACCAATCATGTAACGGAAAATTTTACAAATGGCATATAGTCATCCTCTTTTGTTGGGTGGTTGGGGGACATGGGTTGACCCGCTTAGTGTGGGTAGCAATAAATTATTGGCCGGGAGCAATACCCCGTAGGACATGCCATGTGGTGCTCCGGAAGGATCGAATAATTTTTCTTGATTTTCTGGACTTGTTTGTATGAGTTGTATTGAAGCAACTGTAATGGATATAGCCTACGAAATTCAATAAGCAACCCATATCACACAAAACTACCATCTTAATTTCCAACCACAATTTATAAAATCACGGGTGTTAGTTGATTAATTTGTCACTTCGCTCGACAATATTATTTTTAAATAACTAAATTCTTGGAATAACTCATTCCTATAAATATCACCATCTTGGTTGGGTTTCAAAAAAACTTTCTAGCTAGCTTAGTGCAATGCTCCTTCAATTGCTCTTCAGCAACACTTTTGAATTTTTCGTTAAACAAAAAACCAAAGATCTCTTTATAAAGTTCAAAAACATAAATTAAAACTTCTTAAACAGAGAAAATAACCTGTTTGGTAGTCATTGAATTCGGTAAGAGAAAAAGTGTTACTAGAATGATAGATAGGACTATAGGAGTATTAAATTTTCAAAGGAAGGGTTTCCCTTTGAGCAAAGCATGAAAGAGAGCAAAGCACGTGCGTAATTAGAACAAACATGTTTTTCTCAACTTCAATCACCATGGTTGCGGTTCAACGATAAGGTGTTCGGTACCTACGGGCTGTCTTTTTTCATGCATGACTATTTCCAATATTGCATGCCATTTATCTGTGTGCTAGGTTTTTTGAAAGAGAAATCCGTCTCAAGGGTGAGCAAAATAATCGTCAAACCGTGAATCCAGTCCAAACCGACTAATTTGATTTGGTTTTTTAGTGATGTGGTTTGGTTCTGGTTTTAAAAATCTAGAAACCGTGAAATGATTTGGTTTGTGGATTTATGATAACTGTTTTGGTTCCATACCAATCCGAATCGTATGACACACACGTATACTATAATATATGTTTAGATACATTAAAAAAAATATTTTTCTAATCTAATCATCTATTCCACCACCCTATTAATTTACTTCCAAATTAATTTCCTAAACTTTTATATGCGATAACCTATTCCTACCATTTCAATACACAAAGCATAGGTTTGACTCAATTGATTTCTTACTCTTTTCGCTCGGTTATTAATTTTCTAATGTAATACTCTATTCCATATATGGCTCTATTCCCTCGCTAATTACTTGTATTCTACTCTTATTTAGTTAGCTGATGTTAGTGAGTTTTGGTGATTTTTATATAGCTAGCTAGTTTTAATATAAGTTTTGGTATTCAATTTTAAGTACTTCAAATAGTTTATGTGGATGATATCTTAATTTTGAGCGAACCGTGGTTTAAAACCGTAACCGAACCGCCTTTTAATGGTTTGGATTTGT
Organism: Rhododendron mucronatum var. ripense; assembly: GCA_019656295.1. Taxonomy (NCBI): domain Eukaryota; kingdom Viridiplantae; phylum Streptophyta; class Magnoliopsida; order Ericales; family Ericaceae; genus Rhododendron; species Rhododendron mucronatum. The sequence goes on along the minus strand of BPLT01000069.1, from coordinate 1,563,925 downwards.
TTGGTTAATTATATGAAATTTAAGGATTTGTTTGGTTCTCTAAATTCTTAATCCGTAAGTAGTGATTTAGTTCTTGGTTTACTATAAAACCGGATCAATCCGATCCATGCTCACCCCTAATCCGTCTACTAGGTAGATACTCCGATGTTTTTTTTTTGGATAAGCAGATACTCCGATGATAGCCCTTCCAATGTTATATTAGCCTTGAATTAATCTGCGGTTGTCCGCAAATCGTACATCTAACATTGAAAGGGACACACCAACAACTAAATATTCCGTATAAACCACCACAAATCTTGGGTTGTGATTACCTCCGCTAGCATGCGACACGCACGACCCTGCTTTCAATGCCCGCGTCCGACCGGCATGTGATTACGGCCTTACGGGGGTCTACTCTCCCTCCGTCCCGATTTGTTTTTCCTCTTTCTGATTTATATATGTATCAAATTGATTGTCCAATTTCAAAATCAATAGATGAGATTATCTAAATTTTCAAAGTAATGGATCAAATGGTTTCTTTAATAAGTTGGAAATCCGAGATGGAACAAATAAATCAAGACGGAGGGAGTATTTTTTATCATCTTTCTAAGCTATTCCGCCAAGGGTTTTTTGGGATTTCTCTTGTTTTGTTCCTGTTCAAAATTTTTTCGTATTTGTTAATTTTGTACCTAATATTTGTGAATTATTAATTTGTCTCGTCAAGACAAATCAAAAAAGTTTTTTAAAAAAAAAATCATGACTTTTACCTAAATGTTTTTTAAAATATCCAAGATAAAACCCAAAAAAATAACTTTTTAGAATTCATGTGGAAACGTGAACATATTTAGGTGAACCCTATTCCACTAACAACTTTTAGGATTTTTTTTCATTTTTGTCCTTATTTAATTTTTTTCCGCGTCTGTTAGTGTTGCACGAATTTTTGTGAATTATTAATTCTTCTCGACGAGAAGAATCGAAAAAGTAAAATTTACTTTTCCGATTCTTGTCGTGGAGACAAATTAATAATTCACAAAAATTTGACGCAACACTAACAAACACAAACCAAAATAAGAACAAAAATGCTAAAACAAAATGTGCTTAGCGGTTCTCTCTCTCTCCATAAGTTACTTGGTTCCGGCGAATGTTAACTTTTTGTTTTTGTAATTTTTTTTTGTGTTTCTTATTTGATAAAATCTCGATGTTAGTTTCTGAAAATATGTTGTCCACGCATAATTTTATTTTATAGGTTATTTAATTGTGGTCCAGGAAATTCAACCTAAAGGGAACTGTTATTTTCCACAATGGAGCCTATTGTTGATTTTAGTCCATGTTTCATAAATCGTGAGTTTCCAACTAGCTAGGCGATAAAACATAACAGCAAACCCGGGACAACTGCATAAACGAATTTTTTTTTTCGAAGCTAACCCTGTTCGTTTTGGGTTTTGAGAGACGTTTTTCAAAATAATGAGTGGAGAGAGATAGCTAGAGAAAATTTACTGAAAATCGTGCGCAGAAATTTTAAGTCCCTCAAACGAACAAGTCTCTGTGGCTCACATGCAAGTCCCATGAGCTAAAGCAGACAAAGGGCATTATTGGAGCGTACCACATATGAGGGTTGCATCATTCGCGTGTATTATGTGTGTGTTAGAACAAAATGTTTCTCACCAATCACTATCGTGGTGGTTCAACAAGTAGTTTTACTTTCTTGGAGTTCAAATCCCCAAGTTACTAACTCGAAGGGTCGGTCCAGTTGGTTAATTGGTGGGTTTGTTTCATCCGCTCACAATTAGTCAGAGTTTTCGGTTATTGGGGTCAGGTCGCAAGAAAATGATTTCTTCTAAATTTTCTTGTCTCAACGTGGATGGCCTACCTTTGAGAGACCGGAGAAGGGAGTGGTTGATTTGCGCGCGTAAGTTGGCCCAAACACCCTGATCGTCTAGCAAAAAATATCCCCAGTAATTTGTCGTGCATATATAATTGGTGGCTATTCATCAGAAACCACGACAAATCTTGGATTATGATTACCTCCGTTTGCGACCCGCGCGCACGACCCTTTCAATGTCCACGTCCGACCCGCATGTGATTGCGGGGGTTTATTTTTGACCCGTATTCGAATTCGTTAATTATTTGAGTTTTCTATAGGCAAGGGGTATCAAGGAGCTCCTAAATGCAGCACTTATTTCGGGATGTTTTCATATGAGAAATTGCAGATTTGTTTGTGCCAGCTAATTGTGTTAACATCTTTCTAAGTTATATTTTCTCTGTCCTTCATCGCCCATGGACGATGTAGTTTCTAGTGGTGTTCCACTTTCTTGAAAAATCTTTTTAAAAAAAAAAAGATAATTTCAAGCTCAAAATTCATGTGTTTACGCAAATATTTTTCTATCAATATGGATCTTGTTTGATAGATTTCATTGAGATTTTTTAAACGGAGCCAAAAAAATTGAAAAATTATTTTTTATTTTCATTATATTTGATTTTGAAAAAGAAGGTTTTGGAAGAAAGCGAAAGAGGGTCTCACTCTGTGTTTTTTGGTTTTTGTCTTCGTGATTAATTTGTCAAAACATTGCCAGACTACTTGGCCCCTTTCCAACCAATTTACATGTTTGTTAACAGGGACGGAGTCAAGATTTTGTTGTAGTGGTGCTGAACATGTATACTTACAAAACTGAAAAACGGACTAAAATATGAATATTTATCGACTTTAGGGAAAAAAAATCATACTAAGAAACATAATAAATGATTTATTTCACATGTAAGTAGAGTACCAAGAAAGAGTAATACTAGTAATTTACTGTATTTACTGAAGTGAGGTATCTTGTGCTTTATTTTCACTTGGCCTAGTATATTTGGCTTTGAAATAATTTTTTGAGCCCCCATTACTAAAGGAAAAATAGCGTACGAAAGACTTTCTATATGGAGTAACAAACAAAGAATGTGAATGCAAATTAATTAACAGGGTTTCCTGACAATTCGTAAAAATTCTAACAATATGAATGTGAATCACCAAGTAAAACTATCAGCAAAAACTATGCAAGTAAATAATCCCACAACACGTGTTTTGTTGTACGAAATTGCCAATACAATTAAGATTATGGAATTTGGTCTTTACAGAATGGGGAAAAAAAATCTAAGTAGTGGCGGGCATATATAAATTTGGGGTAACAAAAATTGATTTCTAATTTGCATTTTTTGAAATTGTTTCAGTGGCAACGTGACACTTGAATTTCCTTTTTTTTTTTTTTTCCAAACGTTTAAAAATTTCATTGATAGCCTCATAGCCAACAGAGTACATCAAAGGGCATATTTTTCCTTGGATAAGGAGAGAATAGCCAATCAGGCAGATAGACTCCGACGAGGAAAGATCTACACCCCTTCCTTACGAAGCCACCGAGATACAATACCTCACAGAAAACTCACACCACCAACATGAAAGAAAGAAAAACACACATCCAAAAAGGTTAGGAAGACCCCCAAAGGAGAAAAAGACCCGCAAGCGAGACATCACAGAAGAAAACTAGAAAAAAAAGAAAGAAAAAAAAACCCACCGGCGGCACTGGATCAGATAACCCAACCTTCCCTTCTCCAAATCAACTCCAAATCGGACCCTGTTGTCTAATCTCTTGACTCCAGTCGACTCTTCAACTCGACCCCCTGGTCGCTGAAACATTTTTAGCACGGCGTTGCGACTGGATCTGGACGGGGTCCCGGCTGCAGACAGCTTCAAGCAAGTCGAGGCGATCTCGGAGCTTTGGGATGTCGGGGAAGAAGTCGTGATCTAGAATACGTGGAGGCCCAATTTCATTATCAATTGGACCGATTGAAGCATCGAAAACCCAAACGTTGTTTAATTGCAAAATACCCGATTTGGCAACTTTCGAACGAACTCGGATCGGGCCCAAACTTGGTGGCTGACTTATTTTTGCGCTACGATCAATACTCACCACCCTAAGTTCGTGACTGATGGTGTTTTTCGGCCTAATTCCTTTGTTTAGGCCTCCAATTGGACGTTTTTGCTGTTTTAGAAAATATTTGTTTCGTTAATAACTTTTAGCGTATAATTCCGTAGAAGTTGATTCTTTTTGGGAAAGTCATGTTTTTCTTTCCTTTTTCCAATTTTATTATTTTCCCCAAATTTTGGAAATTTTCGTTTTTGAGTTAGGATTTTGCTATAGTTATGCATTTTTCCTATAAAAAAAAGTTGTAACCTATAGGGGTGTGCACGGGTCGGACGGGTCGGGTTTGACCCAAAACCCGAACCCGAACCCGACCATGTCGGGTAGATATTTTTTTGAACCCGTAACCGAACCGTGCAACTGGTAAAACCGTCCGCCAAACCGCTTCTTTTTTCGGGTCGGGTCTGTCGGGTTGGTCGGGTCTGTTGGGTTGGTCGGGTTTCGATATCAGAATGGAACGGAAGGGACCAGATCAAAATAGAAGGATTTCGATCCCAAAATGACAAAAACCCGCAAAAGAATTGACTGAACCTACAATTTCTTTCAAGAATATTGTGTTAACCGTATGAGATTTACCGATTTCGGAGGTTTAAATCGATGTTCAACTGTGAATCACAGTCTATAATCTTCCCCTCTTCAACTTTGAACAGAGACGGTGGAAAGAGAAATGGCGAACGACTGGACGGCGTGCAGCGGAGGCCGTCGCCAATGGCCGTCGCCGATGGCATTTTTTAGATCTGGGGAAGGGTTCCATTCGGTGTAGGCGATAGAGTTTGGTGCGGCTGAGAACTTGAAGTGGGAAAGTGGGAATGGAAACAAGAGAATCTAGGGATTGATACTATACATATGTGTATATTTTATATACATGTGAAAGTGTCGGGTCGGGTCGGACCCGCCTAATTACTAGGGTTCAACCCGTACCCGACCCAAAAATCAAAAATTTAACAACAGTCAACCCGTAACCGACCGAACTCTCTGTTCGCACCCGGCCGAACCCCTTCAGGTCGAGTCGGGTCGGGTCGAACCCACGGGTTTTCGGATATTTTGCACAGGCCTAGTAACCTAATGTTTAGATAGTTTTTTATCAATAATATTCAGACTTTGTCTTTTTCTCTTGAGGATTCAAGAACTGCTCGTCGCTACGAATACCAATCATTCGTTTGATTAGTACGCAACCAATCTCTTTGTTATTTCCGCTGCATCAAGTCGCGCACGAGGATCTATTCGATTGCGGCGGCGCTAGAGGGAGGCGAGATGAAGAGGAGGCGGTGAAAAGAGGACGACGGAGGAAGTCGACAGAGACATAAAAGAGGAGGCGGAGAAAACATTGATGGAGAACGCCCCCCTCCCGCCCCATCATAGGATGGAAACCCTAGAGGGAGGGAGGGAGGGAGGGAGGGAAGGGGAGAGGTGGCTAGGGCTGGTAAGTTCGTTCGAGAGAGAGAGAGTTCGAGAGAGAGAGAAGGTTCGGTTATTTGATCTGTTTAGTTTTGTCGAGGGAAAAAAAAAAAGAAATACGAAGATTTTTTGTTCTCCAGTTAATATTTGAAATATATGAAATAAAATAAAAAGGTAAATTAATTAGGACAAAGAACAAAAATAGAATTAACAACTGGAGTAAAAGAATTAATTCCGATTTAAAAAACCTAAAAGAATTTTATTAGGAAAAAAAAAGGACTTGTCCAATGGATCCAACATGAAAGAAAGAGTATAACTGTATAAGGTTAAGCCCGTAATAATAGCCTCCAAAGGCCCAAATCACATGGAACGCCCAAGTCACGCACACAAGACCCGGCCCACCAACTTCATCAACTACTAAACACGAGATCATCACTCACGCTTTCAACATTTTGTACGGCCAGATGTACTTTCAAGCGGCCAATGGTAATTACATGCGGCCAAGTGTACTTTTAAGCGACCATAAGGAATTAAAACACAAGAATCGTGCACAGTGATCACGCTTTCAACATTTTATGCAGCTAGATGAAATTATAAGCGGCCAAGTGTACTTTCACGCGTCCATGAGGCATGTAAAACACAACAATCGTCCACAGCGATCACGTTTTCAACATTTTGTGTGGCCAAATGTAATTTCAGGCGGTCAAGGGTAATTATAAGAGGCCAAGTGTAGTTTCCCGCGGCCATAAGGCATATAGTAAAACACAACAATCGTTTACAGCGATCACGCTTTCGACATTTTGTGCGGCCAAATGTAATTTCAAGCGGCCAAGTGTAGTTTCCTGCGGGCATGTGGCATATAAAACACAACAATCGTGCACAGCGATCACGCTTTCAACATTTTGTGCCGCCAAATGTAATGTCAAGCGGCCAAGGGTAATTTTTCGCGGCCAAAAGACATGTAAAATACAAGAATCGTATACAGTGATCACGCTTTTAACATTTTGTGCGGCGAAAAGTAATTACACGAGGCCATGTAGTAGATCGGCCATGTTGCATTCATTGAACGTTGTTTATTAGTACTTGTTCTTGACTCACTAATTAATCGAACTGTTTTGTTTATCGAAGTTAATATTTAAGTACAGAACATCTACTGTAATTTGTTCACACGAATACAGTTGATAATTTTGATTTAAACCGGCCTTGACGTAGAGGTGAAACATACTTGAAACATACTTTTGTTATGAATAAAAAGGCTAAACGACATATTATCCGTAACAGTTATTATTAGCCTCTAAAGTCTAAATCATTGTGTAGATATCACAGGAAAATTGTTGCATAAGATTAATTAATAAATGTCTGAGTGTGGATTCTAAAACCTTAATTGTTTTCTCTACTGTAATGTCCATTACTATTGCCTTAAAAGTTTAATTGTTTTCGTTTGTCGTTATTTATTTAATTTCTAGTTTACAAAACCAATCACATATATTTTTGCTAGGTTAGGGTTAAAGCACTTCTGATTGTTTAGGCTTTCTATAAAAAATCAAAAGTTTCCAGGGGATCAACCTCGCACTTACATAATTATATTTCGACACGATTTGTACGTTTGCGAATACATTAAAATTTCACAACAGAATCTCGTATATCATACTATAATCCTAGTTTACTACCGTTTCTGATTGTTTGGGAAACATGCTAAAGCCCCGCAAGTATAATTGCTACGACTTACCGTTGTCAATGGAAGATATCTGGAGTAGGATCAAGGCTTGCACTTGCCTGATAATTATCTCTGTTTTTTTGTGTTTTTTAGATTGACCCACAGAAACTTTTTGTTATGCAGGACACAGATGGAAAGTCCGCTAGAGAGTCAAGAGATGATGGAATTTGTGGATGGCGAATACTCAATTCCTGCACCAATCATCTCCGCCCCAGAAAAATCAATGTATGGCAAGGTGGAGATGCCAAACCCTGACTTTGTGTTACAGAGGAGGTCTGATGCTAACGGTGACTCGCAATATCTAGTGTCTTCTACTTCAGCAGATGTTCCTATTTTTGAGTGGATAATTGATACTGTAGCCGCAAAGCACCTAACTGGAGACTCAAGTGAACTTCAAAACCTAAGACCCTTTACCTGTTTGGAAATTTAGTTTGGGTGGTTTGTGGCAATGAAGAGTAATGCAAGGAATTTTACTTGTTTGATTCTTTAATTATCTTTCCTTGTGAAAGTTATCCCCCTTTGAGATGCTACATACACTACACTAAACTACTACACCATCCATTATATTTTTTGTGGGGTCCATTCAGGATTAAACAAAAATATAAAAAAATATCCAAAAAATTTAAAATAATTTTTTACGAGGCCCTGTAAAAAATCAGCTCTAACAGATATCAGTAAATATTATTTCTGGGTTTGTATGTTTGAAACTACGTAGTTAAGCATTTTCGCTCCTACAAATCTAGAAATAATACTTACCGATATCCGTTAGAGCCAATTTTTTACAGGGCCCCCTAAAATATTATTTTAACATTTATGAAAATTTTTCTATATTTTTTTGTGTGATCCGAAATGAGCCCCATAAAGAATGTAGTGGTTTAGTGCAGTGTACCTAGAATTATTGTTATTTTTTTTGGTACTTCGGAATTTCAAAGTTATTCCCCTTTACCTTCTTGCGATTAAGATGGATTATCACCTTATTTTATTATATTTGTTTTCTTATTCTTTTTTTGGTCAAACAGAAATTGATGTATTGATTACTTCATTTGTCTTCACCTCATATGCAGATGGAAAGATGTGGTTTTCTGCATTGGGCTTTTGACGCCATTGGAGAAGAAGAAAGCTTTTTCACTGGGCCTTTAACCATGGGGGTTCATTTTCGGCCTTCAGTCAAAAATTAGTATTTTCTAGCCTTTTTATCTGGGCCTATAAACAAAACAGAAAATTTAAAAAACTAGAAAGTGACACAGTTGGGGTTATTGTCTCTTTGTCGCAATTTTCGGGATATTTCCGAACACTAATCGGAATCATTCACAAAGTAAATCTCATCGGACCATTAAGGCATTAACCATATCATGTCGATTGGGAATTAATCGTCAAGACTTTTTTATTAATCTTGAAATTGTTATAAGACTAATGGGAGCAAGGAAACAATCATTTGCTCAATCTGAGATCCAATCCTACGATTGGCAAGAAATCAATGACGGAACTACTTGTGGGAGTATGGGGCGGCCCCCGTGCTGTTTCAAGTTTTTTTATAAATTTTTTTCTAATTTTAATATTAATATTAGTTATTTTTTATTTGTTAAGAATTATATTTTGCATTTGGTGTTATTTAGACATTTAAATGCTTAAGAATGTGTTCGTTTTGGATTCTAAAATCTAATTTCTCTCTCTGCTCATGGTCTCCGATAAGATTTTCTTCAATTATTAATCTCATTTTCCCTTTTAACTTTCTCCACTGATTATCCAAAAAAACCTCCCTTAAAATCTAAACCAAACAAACTGGAGTATTAGATATCCGAATCTTAAAATTTTAAAATCTATTGTTCATAGTCCGACCCGCACGTTCACGAAATCCTGGCTCCGTCCTGCAAGAGGACTAGCGTGGTTGGCTGTCCACACCAATTGGCAACTTTAGTTTGCTTGAACAGGAGGAGGAAAGCCAAAAGTAAATAATAAATGCAGTTGTCCCAATTTATTTGTCCAATTTTGAAATTCTAACTTATTAAGGAAGTACAATGATTACACTCAAAATATTTTTAGTTTCCAAAAATACTCACTTTTTAAACAATTAATGAGAGTGCACATTTTTCAATACATAATTTTTTGAAAAGTGAAAGGGTATTAAGAATTTTTTTCTTAATCAACTTCTATTCGGACAAATAATTTGGGACATGTTAAAGACAATAAGTAGATAAATAAATCAAGATGAAAGGGGTATATTCATAAGATTTGTATTACACAAGCCATGTCAATTATGTCTTGTCCTTAAACGATGGATTATTCTCCTTTGTCTACTCATAATAAAAGGGTACCATGTTGACAATACCAATAAACATCAGTACTACAATTGTTTCCAATGTTTCAACATCCATAGTAGACCCGGGTAGGAAGTCGCGGTTTAACCAGGACTTCAAGCGGATGTATCTTAGGCAACGCAATGCCCAATCCCTCGCTCATGTCCACCGGGTCATCCAGCGGTGTTGTCAAATCAAACCCGTGGATCAAACGAGCAAGTGCCAAGTGAACCACTTGCAACCCGAACGTAACACCGGGGCACATCCTTCTGCCCGAGCTGAACGGAATGTACTCGAACTGCTGTCCTCTGAACCCAACATCAGCACGCTCACTCAGAAACCTCTCCGGTTTGAACTTGTCAGGCTCTGGCCACATCCGCGGGTCCCTCTGCAACTTCCACAGGTTCACAATCAAACGGGTTCCCTTTGGGACGTGGTAGCCGCCGATGGTGCAGTCTTCTATGGACTCACGGGGTCCCGATAGGGGGCCCGGCGGGTAGAGACGAAGCGTTTCCTTGACAATGGCTTGGAGGTATTTTAGGTTCTTGATATCGGATTCTTGCACCAATTTGTCCCGTCCTACTTGGGTGTCGAGCTCGTCTTGTGCAATTTTCAGTACGTGTTTGTTGTTGAGAAGTAGGGAGAGAGCCCATGTCAATGTCTCTGCTGTGCTTTCTGACCCGGTCAGGATTAGGATCTGGCAAGAATGGTTAAGTGAATTGTGAATAGGCAGGCAAATAGCGGATAAAAAAAAAAAAAAAAGAGTAGGGCAAATAGTAGAGTTTTGAGCGTGAGGAAAAACCCCTCTTGGCAAGGAGAAAATTATTCACTGCTTTGGAACCATACCCCTCTACTTTTGTCCACAAGATTTTGTAAAGAAGTCCATGGAAATGCGTCGCTACTCCCTTCACCTTTTTTTGTCAAAATATATTAAGTTTTTAATATATGTGTCCTGTTATTCTTATTGTAATATTACCAAAAATGAAGAAGTTATAAGTAATAAATTTGTAAATTATCGAAATAACTAGATGTTATTCTTATATTGTTCATTACATTACATAAAGTCTTTTTGCCTATAATTTTCAAAGTTTTCTCTTGAGTAATGCAGAATGTCCTAAGCCAATTTGTGCGCATCTTAGATTAATTTCTACAATCCCTCACATAGCTTGCCTTAAGATTGCTGGCAGGGAGAATCGAACGTTAGATCTTAGAAGTGAGCAAACCCCTAAGTCCCTGGCCAAGTGATCTTGGCATAATTTTTACAATAAAAGTTTTGTCCCATCTACTTAAAGAACTAATTGTTTTGTGTACCCCAAAAAAAAAAATTCACTCTCTCTCCATCCCAAATTTTTGGTCATCTTTACTATTTATGATCTCTTAAAAAATTGGTTATATCTTTTAATATATAATATTTTTTATATCAAATATGGATCTTATTTAATAAATCTCGATTAATTCTATTAAACAAATTAAGTTTTCGAAATCATAAAATATATTTTAGATTATGACATATAGACAATTGTTTGAGTGATACAAAAAGTGAAATAGGACCAAAAATATGGAACAAAAGGAGTAATTAACTTACGTGTGCAAGTGCTTCATTTCTTTATTAAAAAATAACTCATACAACTTTTTGACACTTTACTTAAAAAACTATTTTGACGGAAAATCAAGTGAGTAGAGACGCATTTCAATGGACTTCCTTTACAAAATCATGTGAAGGAAAGTAGAGTAGGGGGTATGGTTTCAAAGCACTGAATAATTTTCTCCTTGCCAAGAGAAGTTTCTCCTCACGTAACTTGTCTCAAAACTTTGTCGTTTTAAGGGGCTGTAATTTGCAGTGCTTCTTAGGCACTGCAGGGACTCCACTTCCAAACATAATATAGTTTAAAATGGTAACGTTAAATGGATTATGGTGCGGTTGATGACGTCTGGATCTTGTCTAGTAGATTCAAGCTCAAGGTTCTGGAAGAAGTTACGAGTTACGTTACGTCGCACTCTTCATTAGCCTATATAGCGGTGCGGATATCATTAGAGGTCACCCGGTGTTCTCAACCCCCACGAGTCCTCCCACGACACGAAAATCTAGGAGCCGGTCATTCATCGGCGTTGTCGGGGTGTTCAGAGAGTTGTTTTCCTTTTGGATAAACGAGTCAGGTCATGGGTCCTTAGGGAGTGAGTTAAGTTATGGGTCCGTGGAGTGGTCCCACCCCCAAACTTGGGGAGTGAAGTATGGGAGGGGGGCTAGGTCTCCTCCCCCCTACGGCCTGTTTGTTGGGGTCTAGGAGGAGAATAAGGAAGGTAGGGGGATAAGGGAGAGAGTGGGAGAAAGAAGGTGGTGTTTGGTAATAGGAGAAGGAAGGGGGATAAGGAAGGGGGGAGAGCATATCCCCTTGGAGGAACCCCACCGGCCCACCCCAGGATAAGCTAATCGGGGTAGGGAGAAAGACCAAATTGCCTCTCTTTTTTTTTTTTTGGTATTCTCAGTGAGAGCAACTAAGTAATTTTTAATTATATTATCCATGCTTATATATCCACCCACTCGTATCAACTACTAGTCAAACCAAATATAGGCTAACAATAAGTTTAGAATCACACACAAACATACAAATATTTACACACACCCACAGTAGGGGTGGGACCCACACACAATGGAGGTGTTCAGTGTGTGTGAAACCCACCCCTATTGTAAGTGTATAAGTGTTCGTGTATTTGTTTGTGATTGTAGCATTGTTGTATAAGTTAATTCTCCTCCTCCTTAATTAATTAATCCCTCTTATAAAATATTCACCTCTTATCCGCCGTTCTTCCTTGTCTATTCTAGGCACAAGTGGTCATTTTGATACTTGCATATTAGCATATCTACGGATATGGAGGGAAGAGAGAACCATGAAATTAAGCTGATAAGTTTAATTTGAACACATATAGTATAAATTTGGGTTTCTGAATTTGACTTATACCATGGTGGTTGCCTTGATGACGTCATCTCGCTTGTGGCCGAACATTGGGGTGTCCTCTGCAAGGACTGATAGCATAACATCTATGAAATCAGCTTCATCACCATTAATATTATCACTGATCTCCATGTTCTTTTGAACATGTTCTTCGAGCCATCTCCCAAGAACTGCATCAATTTCCTTGTAAGTTTGCTTCATAGATTTCACGTGGCCACCGATATCCACCCACTCAAGCCACGGAATGGCATCCGAAATGACGAAGATTCCACTAAGGTACAGCGCTTTCCTGATGGCTTCTTTCAGATGGCCCTCTTCCGTGTCACTGTTGTCGCAAATGCTAGCGGAAAATCGCTTTCCGGCCAGCATTCTCATGATTATATTGCACGTCAAGTACTCAAACCACTCGTTCATGGCTACCTGCATTGACAACTCCAAAATTTATTTGTCAATACCAGTGGAATTCCAAAACTTTCAAAACTCTGTTTGCCAATGGGTAGGAAACAATTTGCAATTATAGAACTTCAAAACTTTGCCAATACTAAGCTAGAATCAGCTGGTTCAAATACTTCTACTCAACCTTTTTATCCGAAATGGCAGAAAGATTTTTAAGTATCCACAAAAAAAATTGAACATGTGTGCATTACCCGGGTGGGCGAGTCTCCATTCTTCGTGCATAGTAAGTGCAGATCCATAGTGCAAAAATCCACTTCCGATTCTCGGACGTGCTTCAGCTTCTCAAGCCTGCGGTTTGTCAACAGTTCCAGAGTGACAATCTTCCTAACCTCACGCCAATATGGTCCATACGGCACCAGCGCAAACACAGCTTGGTCATACCCAAGGTACTTGCTCACGGCCAAAACCGGCCGAGACGCAAAGATTGCGTCGTTGGTGGTGAAGCACTCCTTCACGAACTCCCAGCTGCTGACCAACAGGGCTCTGTGGCTACCGAGCCGGACTGATAGGATGGGGCCGTGTTTGTCGGCCATGGCTCCGAGCGTACGGGCAAGGGGGGCTTTTCCCCGTAGAAGGTGGAGGTGGCCTATCAAGGGCAGTGCCCCAGATGGTTGAGGGGCTCTAAGTCTGCTGCTCTTGCTTGCTTCACTACTGTTAGGTATGATTCTTTTGAAGTAAAAGTGGAGCAAGAGAGCTAGAAGCCCCAAAATTGAGAAGAAGTGAGTGAGAGAATCCATGGCCTTCGTTTGGAAGTGGTTTGATACAATTATCTGAAGACTCGCATGAATTTATAGAAGGGAAATTAACAAACGTGTAACAATAGTCAATAAGTGTGTGAAGAATCTGCTTTAAATTTCGAGTAATTATTCAATAGTCTCGGACTACCGTGTGGCATGTCCATGTGATGCTCCCAACCAATCACATAGCGGAAAATTTTACGATTGACACGTGGTCATCCTTTTTTGTTGAGTGATTGGGGGACAAGGGTTGACCCACTTAGTGTGGGTAGCGATAAATTATTGGCAGGGAGCAGTACCACGTAGGACATGCCACATGGTGCTCCGAGAGTACTGAATAATTTTCCCTGATTTTCTTGACTTGTTTGTATGCGTTCATTTAGCTTGATGAATTCCATTCCATAAATCTGAGTTGTATTGAAGCAACGGTAAGGGATATAGTCAACGAAATTTGCTAAGCAACCCATATCACACGGAAACCACCATCTTAATTCCCAACCAGGATTTATAAAATCACGAGTGTTAGTTGATTAATTTATCACTTCTCTCGACAATATTATTTTCAAATAACTAAATTCTTGGAATAACTCATTCCCATATATTACCATGTTGGTTGCTTTCCAAAAAACTTTCTAGCTTAGTGCAATATATGCTCCTTCACTTTTGAATTTTTCGTTAAACAAAAATTCAAAGATTGCTTTATAAAGTTCAATCAACTTCAAGGCCTACAGTTGCTTCTGTCAAGCGTACTGCCCAACGACTAATTGACACCACTGACTCTCATTCCTTTTTTTCAATCGGATACTTTTGCCCTTCTATCACTTGTTTTATTTGCACCTTAAAACAACACATTTCTCAAGGAAAAGTCTATCCACAGACTCCACACAGACTTTTTGTGCACAGATTGTGATGTGGAGCCCACCACAGGTCTCACACAAATTGATTCAAGTAGTTCATTAAATTTAAAATATTTTTTTTCAGACCACTTGCAAAACATTAGCTTAATTCGATACCTATAATTGTTCGATCTAAGCATTTAACTTTTCATTCAGATTATAGGATCCTAAAACATGAATGAAAAATTAGATGATTGGATCGAGTATTTATATGTATCGTATTGAGCTGATTTTTGGTGAGAATTCTCAAAACAATATTAAAATTTTAATGAACGGCTCGAATTGTTTGTGTGCGACCCGTAATAGACCCTATATTGCGATCTGTGCACAGAAAATCTGTGCCAATAGCACCTCCGTACCGAAGAACCATTTCCAGTAAGTTTGGGTTCTTATTTATTTTTTCTCCTTTTTATTAGGGGTGTCCGCGGTCCGGATTGGTCCGGTTTTCTAGAAAACCAGTAACCGGACCATTTTAAACTGTTCTAAAAAATTGGGAACCAGAACCTAACCAATATATGCATGGAACCTAACCAGAACCAAACCGTCCGATCGGTCTGGTTTTAGTTCGGTTTCGGTTGTATCCAATAATAATCTAAACACTTTTTCACAAAATATGAACTCATAAAATTAAAGAAATAGGAAGATAATCTGCTGAAATAGGAAATGAAGGAAGAAAATAAAAGTTTTCCTAATAAATGAAATTTCATCTCTAAATAAATTAAGTTTTGCAAGAAAAAGATTAACCTACCAAATTCAAATACATATTTAATTACACACACACACAC
Organism: Rhododendron mucronatum var. ripense; assembly: GCA_019656295.1. Classification (NCBI taxonomy): domain Eukaryota; kingdom Viridiplantae; phylum Streptophyta; class Magnoliopsida; order Ericales; family Ericaceae; genus Rhododendron; species Rhododendron mucronatum. Next base: position 1,548,750 of record BPLT01000069.1, on the reverse strand, counting down.
ACACACATATATATATATATATATATATATTTATCTTAGTTTTAAACGGTCCAATTCGGTTCTAACCACGGTTCATTAATTGAGAACCAATAACCGAACCAAAATTAACGGTTCTTATTTTTTTAGAACCATAACCTGACCGTAGAACCGCATAACTGAACTAAATAGGACGGTTCGGTCCGGATTGGACCGGTTTTACGGTTCGAACGATTTTCTTGAACACCCCTACTTTTTATAGTAGTATCTACTTTATTCGTTTTTGCTTGATAAATAAAAAAATTAATAGAAATAGAACAACACTGAATAATCTTTTCTTTTATCAACACTGAATGCACTGAGGCACTTTGTCCTCTCTCTTTTTTTATAATTTTTTCTTTTTTTTTTCAGGTCTTCTCTCCTCTTTTTTCCTTTCACTGATGAAGTATTTTGTTTTTTTTTTTCACTTTCACCACAAAAATAATTTTAAAAAAAAATTGAGTTTTGATCGTAATCTTTTACTTTTTAGATTTCTCTCGTCACGACAAATCAATGATCCGAAAAAATGGACAAAAAACTAATAAATGTGAAAAAAATTTGAATAAGGACAAAAAATTATCCTTTTGGATTATGGCCAAAATAGGCCTAAGTACTTACAATTGTCTGGATGGGCTGATTTTTTACAAGGTCACTCGGAAAATTATTTTCAAGTAAATGGAGTTTGTGGTGAAAGTGAAAAATAAAATAAAATACTTCATCAGTGAAAGGAAAAAAGAGGAGAGAAGTGTCGCCTGAAAGAAAAAAAAAAAAAGAAAAAATTATATAAAAGAAAAAGAGACAGGACAAAGTGCCTCAGTGCATTCAGTGTTGATAAAAGAAAAGATTATTCAGTGTTGTTCTATTTCTGTTAATTTTTTATTTATCAAGAAAAAACGAATAAAGTATATACTACTATAAAAAGGAGAAAAAATAAATAAGAACCCAAACTTACTGGAAATGGTTCTTCGGTACGGAGGTGCTATTGGCACAGATTTTCTGTGCACAGATCGCAATATAGGGTCTATTACGGGTCGCATACAAACAATCCGAGCCGTTCATTAAAATTTTAATATATTTTGGAGAATTCTCACAAAAAATCAGCTCAATACGATACATATAAATACTCGATCCAATCATCTAATTTTTCATTCATGTTTTAGGATCCTATAATCTGAATGAAAAGTTAAATGATTAAATCGAACATTTATAGGCATCGGATTAAACTAATGTTTTGCAAGTGGTCTGAAAAAAAATATTTTAAATTTAATGAACTACTTGAATCAATTTGTATGAGACCTGTGGTAGACTCCACGTCACAATCTGTGCATAGAAAGTTTGTGTGGAGTCTATGGACAGACTTTTCCTTGAAAAATGTGTTGCTTTAAGGTGCAAATAAAGCAGGTCATAGAAGGGCAAAAGTGTCCAATTGAAAAAAAGAAATGATAGTTTAGTGGTATCAATTTAGTCGTTACGTAGTACACTTAACAGGAGCAACCGAGCAAGTGCAAACCTTAAATTTGATTGAAATATATAATAAAATATGAAAGATAGGATGCCTTATGGGCAGTATGTAGCAAGACCCATATTGGAAATAGTCCTGCATGACAAACGTTATACATCTCGTGGAATAAACATTCGCCAATTCTGCACCACAAAAAGAGAAGAAGAAGAAGACGACAACAGCACGTTGCACGTACGTACCCAACGCCTTATCGTTGAAATTGAGAAACATGTTTGTTGTAATTGAGGACGAACACATGACACGTGGTGCACGTCATCCGAAATGAATAGTTAAAGGTGCAGCAGCCCTCATGGTACCGTACGTCCTCCATTACTGAATGTCCTTGAGTTGTCTGCCTCTTTCATGCTTTGCTCAAAGAGAACTGAACAGTAAGAATCTGAGCCGTTCGTTTTTTTTTTCTTTTTAACGGACACTTTCATGTATTTCTATGTCACGTATCATACCAAGTCTCATACAACAATGCTAGGGACACGCAAATGTGTACAACACTTTGCACACCCAACAATCAAGAGACCCCTCTCTCACGGTGCACTGTTGTGTGTGTGTGGATCCCTTGGTTATTATTAGCAACTGTTTGTGTAATTAATATTATGTGTGTTTGACCCTATTGCACAGAGTTGGCCCCGAAATAAGATTCACAAGACCTCGGACTGGGGCAACCCCCGCCATGGCACAACCAGTTTACTTTTTTGTAAACCCAGCAAAAAAATATTTATGAACTCAAGAAAAATTGGCCAACCCCACAATTTGTGACAAAAAAAAAAAGGTTATAAACATAGCAGAAAAAAGTTATTCCCTTCATCCCTTTTTAAATGTCCTATTTTGTAATTCGAACTTATTAAAAAATATCATCATTATACCTTTCACATCAACTTTTCCTCCACTTTCCCTACTTACCCATCATCATTACATTTTTACTCACTAACTTTTCAAAATGGAATATATTTTTATGGACAAAATAGACAATGCACCAACTTTTACCCACTAACTTTACAAAATGGACACTTATTATGGGACAACCCAAAATAAAATACTAGATTCTAAATAAGGGACGGAGGGAGTACTATAAATTAAACGAAGAAAGCCCCTTCTAATTAAAGCTAGCAAAGAGAAACGGGAAACCCTTCCTTCGAAAATTTAATACAGTCCTATATAATAAAGGGGAACTATTATTTTCCACAATCGAGCCCAGTGTTGATTTTAGTCCATGTTTCATAAATCGTGAGTATATATCCAACTAGACGGTAATTCATAACAGCAAACCCGGGACAATTGTGTAAACGATTTTTTTTCAAATCTAACCTTGTTCATTTTGGCGTTTGAGAAAGGTTTTTAGAATAATGAGTTGAGAGAGAAAAATAGAAAATTTTTATTGGAGACAGTACGCAGAGATTTTGAATCTTCAAACGAACAAATATCCGTGGGTCACATGCAAGTCCCTTCAGCTAAAGCAGACAAAGGGCATTATTGGAGCAGTAAAGTAAAGATTGAGGTACAGCAAAGGCTGTACAGCAGCAGTGTACAAATGATTTTTGCGACCGTCTTGGGTCCCGCAAAGATAATTAGAGACGCTCATTTTGTTCAAATTAAAACTTATTGTTCACGGTCCCTGTAAAAAGTCATCTCAGTCCGATATCGGTAAAGGCATTTACAAATCATCTAACTTTGCTTCTGATCATCTTTACGAGACCCGAAATGGACACAAAAGCCACCTGTACTCCACTGCCATTAGCAGCTCTCTTATTGGAGTCCCATGAGGGGTTGCATCATCAGAAAGTCTACACACATACAATCTGTGCACAGATTGTGCACAGATTTCATTGTGGGGTCCACCACGGATCCCACACAAATCATCCGAGCCGTTCATTAAATGTAAAATATTTTTTCAAGGGTCTCCGTAAAAAATAAGCTCAATCTGATACCTATAGATGCTCAATCCAACCATATAACTTTTCATTATCCGGAAATCTGAATAAAAAGTTAGATGGTTGGATGAAATATCTACAGGCATCGGATTGAGCTTATTTTTTGTGGAGACCCTTAGAAAAATGTTTTACATTTAATGAACGGTTCGGATGATTTGTGTGAGACCCGTGGTGGGCCCCACAACGAAATCTGTGCACAATCTGTGCACAGATTGTATGTGTGTGTAGCAGCTTTCTTGCATCATTCGCGTGTATCATGTGTGCGTTAGAACAAAATGTTTCTCACCAATCACCATCGTTGTGGTTCAACAAGTAGTTTTACTTCAAATCTTCATGCAGTTGCTAGCTCGAAGGTTGGTCCAGTTGGTTAATTGATAGGTTTGCTCCCCACATAATTAATTAGAGTTTTCGGTTATTGGGGTCAGGTCATAAGAAAATAATTTCTTTTAAATTTTCCTGTCTCGACATGGATTCGCTGGCCTACCTTTGAGAGACCGGTGAAGGGAGTGGACCGAGTGGTTGATGTGCGCGCTCGTAAGTTAGCTAGAACGCCCTGATTGTCCGAGCAAAAAATATCCCCAGTCATTTGTGGTGCATAATTGGTGGCTATTCATCAGAAACCACGACAAATTTTGGATTATGATAACCTCCATTTGCGACCCGCACGACCCTTTCAATGTCCATGTCCGACCCGCATGTGATTACGGGGGGTTTATTTTTGACCCGTATTCGAATTCGTTAATAATTTGAGTTTTCTATAGGCAAGGGGTATCAAGGAGCTCATAAATACAGTACTTATTTTGAGATGTTTTCATAATGAGAAATTACAGATTTGTTTGTGCCAGCTAATTGTGTTAACATCTTTCTAAGTTATATTTTCTCTGTCCTTCATCCCCCATGGACGACGTACGTAGTTTCACTGTGTCTTTTGGTTTTCGTCTTCGTGATTAATTTGGCCGCTCCAACCAATTTACATGTTTGTTAACAGGGACCGAGGCAGGATTTTGTCGTAGTGGTATACTTACAAAACTGAAAAACGGACTAAAATATGAATATTTATCGACTTTAGGAAAAAAAAATCATATTACTAAGAAACATAATAAATTATGTATTTCACACGTAAGTAGAGTACCAAGAAAGAGTAATACTAGTAATTTACTCTATTTACTAGAGTGAGGTATCTTGTGCCTTATAGTTTTTTGAGCCCCCGTTATTAAAGGAAAAATAGTGTACGAATTGAAAGACTTTCTATATAACAAACAAAGAATGTGAATGCGAATTATCAGGATTTCCTAACAATACGTAAAAATTCTATCAATATGAATGCGAATCACCAAGTAAAACAACCAGCAAAAACTATGGAAGCAAATAATCTCACAACGCGTGTTTTGTTATACGAAATTGCCAATACAAAATTAAGACTATATATGGAATTTGGTCCTTAGATTGGGGGGGGGGGGGGGGGGGGGGGTGGAAATCTAAGTAGTGGTCAGTATATATAAATTTGGGATAACGAAAATTGATTTCTAATATAATAATGAAGTATATTGCATTTTTTGAAATTGTTTCAGTGGCAACGTGCCACTTGAATTTCCTTAATTGTTTGTTAAGTCTCTCTTTGCGTTTCGAATTTATTGGAAAAGGAAAAGACGACAATTAAGTGAAACTCATTAGTATTAATCGTGTTTATCTTCCGTAGTCCCAACCCGCAATTTGAATTAACGGACAAAGGAAAAATCCAATCATACACAAAGGGTGAAGCTTATTTATTAATCAGTTAAAATCCATGATTAATTTCTTCCACCATTTTATATCACCGGGCCGGGTTTGTGACAAAATACGATTCGCCCCGTTTTCACAGTGATTAGCAAATCGTGATGAGTATCCAATTATTAGGTGATAAGTAAAAACAAACAAGGACAAAACCAGCTGTGCATATACGTCGACAATTGCGTAAACGAACGATAGTCTTTAATTCAAAAGAATTACAGTAATCAGATTTCGGATCATTAACAGCAACAGCTCGGGACAATCGCGTAAACGATTTATCCGTTTCGATGAATCACATGGGGTTCTCATGTTCCGAACGTGCATGGAATTCGTGTGGTGTGGAATTGCAGACTAACAATGGCCAGCCACTTTGTTAAACATACACCACATGGGAATATCAGTAGGGGTGGGAATTTTCGACCTGACATGAAGTTAGAGGATTAAACTGTGAGAGCCTATTCTTGGGCAAAAAGAGAGTGCGACATACATCGGTGGGAAATTAAAAGAAAAAGTGGAATATAAGTGATTCCAATCATTTATTATATAACTTGAGATTAATCTTTTGAGTCGCGTGGTTAGGCGAATAGTTAGCAGGTCAGTTCGGTCGGGTCGTTACAGTTGGTATCAGAGCACAATCCTAATCTACATGGTGGGAGCCACCTCTAGAATTTGGTACGAGATTGTGTTGTACAGAACTGCTGGGCCAATGCAATGCAACGAGGATGTTGCATCATAAGATGAAGAGATTGTGAGAGCCCATCCTTGGGTGAAAAGACAGTCCCACATCGGTGGGAAATTGGAAGGAAAAGTGGAATATATATATATATATATATATATATATAGAGAGAGAGAGAGAGAGAGAGAGAGAGAGAAGTAAGGGTATCCACAATGCTATAACCAAAAGATGCCACATCAGCTTTTGAAGCAATGTAGATATTTACAATGGTATAATCAAAATTGGATAGCCAAAACTTGTCACATCATACTTTCAAACTACAAAAAACTAAAAACTATGAACAATAGAAAATAATTTTTCTAAAAATAGTTTTGAAATTAATAAAAACTATTTACTAGAAATAGAAAATAGTTTTTGAAATTTTTTTTTGGGAAAAACTATTTTCTAAAAAAATTTAATTTTTGAGTAAAATAATTTTTTCCCCAAAATATTGTTCGAAAAGAAAGAGGGAGAGGAAAAGGGAAGAGAGAACAATTTTGTATAATAATTGGTGTATTTGATTGAGAATATGTAGAGTCTATTAAATTTGGTTATTATCAAAAGGTTGCTAATTTTGGTTATCCAAAGCCTAAAATTTAATTAATTTTAAGGAGGTTGTTAAGTTTGATTATAACATTGTAAGCTATATTTTGCACCAACATTATTAACTTTAAAAATCTTTTACTTTTAATTATAGCATAGTGAATACTCTAAGGACCTTAAAATGAGGACCTTTTGAGCTAAGTGGTTCTAACAAGCTGCTATATACTAACTTGATACTAATCTTTTGAGTTACGTGGTTAGGCAAAAAGCTAAACTAGTCTAGTTAGGGTTAAGAGAATTCTGACACGAATACGAAATGACACGACAAGACATGACACAAGGTGAAAATTTATGAAATGATACGATAACACGAAAAGCTAAACAGTCCGGATTAAAATTGAAAGAATTTTAACACGAATACGAGATGACACGACACTCACCCTTAGGAATATGATGTACTTGGTTTTGGTGCTTTTTCACGTTCAATATTGGCTCTTCGATTTTCTAATTTCTATCCCCATTCATCAAGTAGCTGTAATTCGGTGATCACATATTAAATGACGTATGCAGCCGACGCTTGCCGCTAATGTGCTAAAATAACACAAAATATAATGCACCATTGGAGATGCTCTCAAGTGGGCTTCAGGCCGGCGATGCTTTTTAGACCCGTTCGTTTTGGGATTTTGGATGTGGATTTGTTAATAATAAAGTGTAGAGAGAAATAAAGTAATGATTAAAAATATGGGTAATGTAACGCCCCGAAAATTCGGAGAGATTTAAAAATATTTTTTTAAAAAAAAAATTATTTTCACAAAAGAAATTCACAAATTTACTACGTCACCATTTCAAAAGCATATGTCATTATATTACAATCATTTCGAATAAATCAAAATATTACATTTTCCAAATAAATTTAGAAGCTTCCAAAATAAAATCGACTTAAATTAATCAGAGCAACTATGCGCACGGAAACCAAGGTTTTCAGCTTCTTCCTCAATAGGATTGAACTCGATCGAATCGTACGACACTTCTGTTCCATCTTCGGTACCTGGCGTTCGAGTTGCCAGGGCAACATAGTACCGTGAGCGATGACGCTCAGTAGCCAAAACCCACCCGAACCCATAACTTACAAACAATAGGAATATAATCAACATGCATTAGAAATAACATAAAAAGAGAACAATCAACTTTTCTTTTATTACTATCATTTAACCTATGTGAAATCTCGGACCTTATCCACAGATCCGTTCCTACCCATAACCTCTGGCACAACACTGGTGTGGTCAGACTCCCCTTTTCCAGATCCGGATGAAAGATACCTAAGTTATATACCCGGTATCCCATCCGCGACCATAAGTTCGGATAAAACTTCACCGGCAACGCTCGAACGCCGTCCAGCCCGGGTTGAAATTCACCGGCAACGTTCAAGCGCCGTCTAGCCCGGGTTGTGACGTAAGCACAATGCCACCCTTATGTCCCGTCCCAATATCCGAGAGCCGACCTCCACCATGCCGTACCCAGGGTTTCATAAATCCAACTTTCAACAAATCACCACCAAACAAACTCCAACAATTCAATCCCCGGATTCCTTGTCCGGAATCCCAATCACAGTCTCTCACTTTATTCTCTTTCCATTAATCCTATTTTCACGTCTAATATGTTAAATCCGCACATCGCAATCAACCCCGGGAACCTATTTGTCCATTCTATCAACACAACAACATAGCACACATTTTAACAGTTCAACTAAAAATACTGACATGCGAACAACACATAATCATGCAACATCATTAATCATGCCATAGAATTTATCATGTGATTAAATTAACATTGAACCGAAAATATTTAACTTAAGGACTTATATTATTATTTCATATTCTCTAGGGTGATTTTAAAAGCTATTCAAATTTAAGGATTAAACAGTAATTATTCCCTAACTTTTCAACCTTCCCAGCGGCTGTCTTTCCTTTTTTTTTTTTCTTAAAACAGTGGCTTATATTTTTTTGGAAAAGAACCAGTGATTTTTCCGCCGTTGGCGTCGGAATCGAAAACTAATTAACCTGAGGACTTGATATTAACTTTTACTACTCAAGAGCTAGATTTATAATCTCTTAAATTGTGAGGGGCTAAGCTGTAATTTATCCAAAAACTTTCAAAAGAACAGAAGCATAAAACAGTCGGTCAAAAACAGGGGAGCCGATTCCGGCTGGGTTTCGACCGGTGTCGTCGGATTCGAATACAATCATGCCATACACAAAAATTAATATAGACACGACATATATTTAGGGAGGTGAGTTCCAAACTACCTCTCGTCTGGCGAAACGGTTCCGGAGATTAGGTAGCGGGTCGGGGCAGCGGCGGAGATGGCTCCGGTGGTGGTGATGGCCGGTGATGATGACTGCTCCGGTGGTGAGAGAATGTACGGCGGTAGTCGACTATGTTTGTGGCTGCTTTCCGGACTGTTTTGCAGCTAGTACCGGGGCTCGAACGAGCAGATTTTCCGGGCCGATTAGGGGAGAAAACGAGGCTGTGATGGTGATGATGTACGGTGGTGCTCCTCTCTCTCTCTCTGCCGAATGGGGAAGGACTTTGGCTTGTGAAAAATAAAATGGAGGAAGGATATTAAAATGGGTTGAGTTTTGAACGGGGGCTAATACCCAATAGACAAAAATGCGGTGTCTACACTAGAGGGAATTAAGGAGGGAAAAAGGGGATTTGGTCCCTCCTCTCTCAGCCGAATAGTTTTTTTTTTTTTTTTGAAATGGGAAAGGTTGGGTTTGGTCCGGAATCGCGCACATATTCGGAAAAATTAATCACCGGATGCGCGCACACAAACGATTACGGAAATAAAATTGGTGTGACGACATAAATAATTTTGCACATTCAATAAACTAATGAGAAAATAATATTCTTGTTTTGATAATAATTATTATTTATTAAAAACACCGGGTCATTACAGGTAATGACTGGAGAGAGATATAGGAAAAAATGAACGTAATAATTGAAGAGAAATATGATAATTATTAGAATCTAGAATTCAAAACCCTTAACCGAATTGGATTTTAGGACTGATAAAAAGCAAAACAAGCCAAGCAATGGATTATTAAAATTTGGTTTGAAAATCTTCGGAGTTTTTAAAGGTATGTTCAACCTTAGCTTGCTCACGAGGCGAGCCGATTACAAACTAGCTTTAATCGAGCCAAGCACAAGTCGCTCTCGAGTAGTTTGAATTCGTTAAATGTCGTCCTTATTTTACTATAACCTTAACGAGATGAGTAATACGTATAGCTTGGATCAAGTTTAATTTAAAAGTTTAACAAGCTCAAAAAAATATATTCGTGCATGTGATCGATGGTCATATCGAAAACCAATCTCAAACAAGCTTTCCGCGAACAATCACGAACTCAAGCATAGGCAACTTGGTTCGTTATTAGTCTTGGCGACGCCCAACTTTTCCCTATGTGTGATGTTCAACCTACCAATAAACTTAAGTTAGAAAGTGAGCTAAAAATAAATAAAATGGAAAAATAAAGGGAATACGTACACCTTCTTCTTCTTCTTTTTATTTATTTATTACGGAATACACCTATTTGCGTGGGTTATGGGTTGGGAAAAATTTTTAGTGTTGGATACCACATGATGTCAGCTTGATGCATCCGAACCGTCCATTGCATTTTTAGATGGCTCAGATTTGGAGAGACAAAAAGAAGAGAGAAGGTGTTGGGATGAGAGGATAGAGAGAGTTTCAATCCGACCCATCTAAAAGTGTATTGAACGGCCCGGATATACCGAGCGAGTACCACGTGAGATATACCCATCCGGCACAGAAAAATTTCTCTATGGGTAGACCTAAATTCATGCCAAAATGCTGTTCTAATATGGATTCTCATGAGTACTCCGTAATTCTTGATAAAATGTAAGTTTTCGATTTTTTCCTTGAATCAAATCATTTTTTCTATTCATTCAGTCTTATCTCTACTAGCACTAATACACGAACCAAGCTACGTGAGAATATGAGATCGAGCTTTCATTCGTTGTTAAAAGTTTGTTCAAGATAAATTTGTTACATAAACTTTACTTTTTTGTTTAGCTCAATCAAAATTCGTTTGAAATCGGCTCATCATAGAAACAAAATTAAGTTAGGTAACTTGAACGACCTCCTGCTTGACTCATTCTACTCGAACTCTAGTGTAGGGTTAGGACCGTACATCTAAGGATTCATAACCCCACTTCCATGATGCAATATTCTGGTGTGTCACTGTTCCGATCAACACATAATTTATAAACATATGTATCCTCAAATAAATGAGTTTCGATTAAGGGGTGTTTTGGAGGTTTTTGAGATGCGTTTTCACACTCGATCGCGCTCTCAAACCCGTGCCCCCGCACCCGCTTTACGTGACTTAGGTGCTATCCCTCGTGTTTTCACTTCCTTGTTTAGGTAGAACTGAAATGAGACCACAGTGTTTCAGTTATATGGCTACTCCAAAACAAGAAAGGGGGGCTGCTGTCCCTAGGCTGCTGTGCCGGCCAAAAACAACATCGTCCCGATGCTTGATCGACTTGAATTTTTGCAGGGCCATAGTAAGAGATGAGATCTTTCAAGTGAACGTTTCGGATCAAGTTTTTGGGCTCGGGACGATGTTGTTTTGGCCGGGACAGCAGCCCCCCTTCCTCCACAGGAGTAGTAATAACGAATTAATCCAACCTGCTTACGCATGCACTTATGTCAGCTTCAAATTCGCCGACGGATATGGATACGTTGCTTGCTGCTATCTGAAATAAGATCAAGGACGTGGCATTTGCCCCCCGCAGGTAATGTTAAACAAATGTTAGTAATTATTAACTAATAAAATATGAAAACCAGTAGTAATCCCGATCCAACTTGAGTTCAGCCAACCTCATCCCAACTTCCCATATAGATGCAGACCTAATAAGCAAGAAAAAAACAGAGACTTGTTCAATTATCTAGAGAGAGAGAGAGAGAGAGAGAGAGAGAGAGACATAGACAGAAACAGAGACAGAGACAGAGAGATGAGCTATGGAATGGTTTCTGGAAGCGAAACTTGCTTCCACTTCTGCCCCAAACTACCCACCCAATTAACGTACACAACATCGAATCCTCAAAATTGTTCTGGGCTTCTTTTCAAGACCAATTTGGCAATCAAACAGAGCAGATCAACTCAACTCTCACCTGGGTTACGCAGAGGAAGAACAAGAGCGGCGGCCATTCATTGTCTGTACGGCGGGGTCAAGCATGAGAAGAATTTGTACGAGTTGTTGGGGGTATCTGAGAAAGGCACGACGTCGGAGATCAAGCAAGCGTACAAGAAACTGGCGCTCAAGTATCATCCCGACGTGTCGCCGCCCGATCGGGCAGCAGAGCACACCAGGAGGTTCCTTCGGGTTCGGGAGGCTTACGAGACGCTGTCTGACCCGAAAACTAGAGCCATGTATGATAGAGATTTGGGCAGCAGGAGTTTGCGATTTGATTACTCGAGACAACGACGGTCCCACCGTGATCGGGTTTTTGCTCTCAATCTCTTTCTCTGGTTTTGCACATTGCAAACGCTTTGACACATATAAGGATGTCCCAACATAAATCCCGACACAAATGTGAATACGAAAAGTCAAATGAGAAGTAGTAAAAGTCGAATGAGAATATGAATATGAATATCACTATCACTATTACTGTTCATTAATTAGCGACCGAGATTCACTTTGATAATTAGGTCTCACACATCAAAGTGTATCTCAATCACTAGTTTACTCTTTTCGGGACACACTTTCAAAGTAAGTTTTCTTTTTTCATAGCATTTTTTATCTTGTCATGGGTTCGATTATATATAGGCTTTTCCTAATGTAGAGCTATTTGTTGTTTGGAAACAGAAATTTGAGGAGTGGGCAGAGTGGAGGGATCGGTGGGAGTCTCAACTAATGGAGCTGGAACGAAGGAGCGCCTATAAGGATTCAATGAGAATGGATCATGAGGTACCATGGGGAGATGGAATGGACACTCGAAGAAGTCAAATATTTTATCAGGGCTTCAATAACTGAAGCGAAAAACCCTAATAATTTAAAAACAAGTCTTAGACCAATGTTCATCTAGCTAAACCCTCTTATCAGCTGAGGGCTTTGAGTTATTGTAATTTTGTGAGTGGATACTAATGAATTTGTGGTAAATTATATAAAGTATAGAGAATTGGTTTAGCGAAAGTCAAGGCTTAGCTCACTATTTAAGGATTGTGCACAACTCTACACGGTAAGATGCAGCCACGATATCGTCTAGAAGTTGTCTACTACAATTAGGCCCGGTCCTGAGATTTTCGAGATCCTAGGTGAGATTTTAAAACAAGGCCTCACAATATTTTGTGTATTAATTTCCGATCCGTTTAGAGAAAGACTGCCTTGTGTTGTAGACTTGTAGTGGCTAATCGTTATAATAATGCTTAACTTGGGGTTGCGAGATCGATTCTCATTGGTAAGCGGTAACCATCCTCTTCCTTGCTAGGTTCGGCGCCTTAGTATCAGCATATCGATTGCCTTCTTTGCAATGATACTTTTAAGCAAAAGGTAAACCAAAATATTGTCCCGGTATTGACATCCTGAGCCCCAGGGATCGCATCTGTGAGAAAGAGGACGTATGCAATCCTAATTGCAAGAGGACGTAGCAATCCCACCAAAAGACTATTCCTTCTGATCATAGTGATGCATTGTGGCAATTGATATAGCCATCCCTATCTTTGTTCTTTTGGGTTTTGAGCCTTCTAAAAAACATGTGATTGCTGGCTAGAGCCATCGGAAAATCGACTTCGTACCTACCCTATGGAAAAAAGAAAAAGAAAGAGCTGATATGAACCGATTGAAATTTGAAAGAATAGGTTTCGTCATTGCTGAGGTAAAAACTTGCCACTTGTATGGCTTTCTTGCTTGGAATGTTTTGGTGGGGTTGCCAACTACTTGTTTTCTAGGCTAGCAAACGATGTTTCTATCACTATCGAGAAATTTTTCAGTGTTGGGTGAGTACCATGTGACGTCCACTCGGCGCATTAGGGTCATTCTTTTCGGTTTTTGGACGGCTCAGATTTGGAAAGAGAAAGAGGAGAAGAGGAGAGAGAGGATTTTAATATGGACCGTCCAACAAATTTTTGAACGGTCCAAATAGACTACTCAGGCATCACATGGGCACTGTCACGTGGTACCCAACCGGTACCCAAAAATTTCTCCTATCACCAAGCTGAATCAGCAACGCCAATCCAAGGTTCACTCCCTATCTTCTCCTCGTATAGAATCGTATTAAATACTCCTCATCACTGAAAATGACCAGGTACATCCTTAGGAAACGCGAGGAAGGCTTGCGCCTTGGTCCCAATTTTATTTTTCAATTAGAACCCCCAACTTTTATAGAGTGCTATAAAAAATAAGGCAGTTATGAACGGGAAAAAAATTGATTATGCTAGCTTAATTACTACCATCGCCGCAAGAAAACTGATATCTAAGTGATACTTTTTACGTTCGCTACTATCGAAAATTTAATCTACTTACAGCAAAGGCTGTACAGTAGCCACGTACAGATCGTTTTTGCTCCTGTCTCAGGTCCAGCAAAGATGATTCGAAGCCGCTTATTTTGTTCAAAACATTTTGTTTAGGGTCCCTGTAAAAAATCATCTCAATCCGATATTGGAAAGGCGCTTACGAAGCATCCAACTTTGCTTCAGAATTTAAGCTAAATTTTGAACCAAAGTTAGATGATTTGTGATCACCCTTACCGATATCGAATTGAGATGATTTTGTACAGAGACCCTAAACGAAATGTTTTGAACAAAATGTGCGGCTCCGATCATCTTTGTGAGACCCAAGACGAATGCAAAAGAGATCTGTACGCGACTGTTTTACAGCCTTTGCTGTACTCCTATCTTTGCTGTTAACCTACCTATCTTATTGTGTGTGTGTGTGTGTGTGTGTGTGTGTTTATTTTGTCTTTTTTAGATTGATTTACTATTTATTTTGTGCTCGTAAAGTACGTAAAATCCTCCAACTTTAAAATTCGTCTCGGGCCCCAAAATGTCAGGACTGTCCGTGCAAACGACTTGGGACCGATCTTCCCGTTCTGCTGTTACCGACATCTCAAATTCTATTGATTGGATGTCATGCACTTGTGCTCCAATTGCGGACTGCACCACCTCAAGCTGGTCTATATGCGAATTAGTAGAAAAATATGATTGTCTGAATATCGTAATCTGCCGTGGGGTTAAAAGATATCGTAAGAGGATATCTGGATAGATGAACCCATCTAATTTGACTCCCTCCTGCAAAACAAGAAGAAGGAGAAAACGGAGACAAGAGAACGAAAAATAGCCCAAGGAAAACAAACTTGATTGTTAAATTACAGCTCAGAATGCTGAGAAAATGCAAAAAGGAAAACCATCAATTTTTTCAGGGTCAGGCCTTAACTATCTTGTTCTATTTTTGGTTTGGTCTTGAAGATCAACTTCAAAGCAATCACAACTACACGAGCAGAATACTCCGTTAAGCTTAGTGTCAATCCAAGACAAGCGGATCACAATCCAATCTGTTCCGACTTTGGGCCATTCAGTGCAATACCCAAAGCAATGGGCTGATTGCAATGAACAATAACCTTCCTCAACAAGAGAAGCTTGAAATTACATGACAAGCTTGAATATGGGCTGATTTCAGTAATGGCCTGAACAACTTCTCTCAATTTTCTGGAAATAATTTGGTCAACAACTTCGGGACTCATAGTCTTATCCATTGAAAACAAAATTGAGATCATTCCAGAGAATGAAGAGCAGCACATTCCATGCGTGCCAACGTATTTTACAGTAAAAGAAATCCCCACAACACAGAAGCTTAACATACTAGTTGACATTCAGTAACTCACCAATTTGGGACCCGATATGGGGGCCGGAAAGTTTGAATCATTGATTTTAGTATCTTATGCAGCTTCTACAACACCATCTTCGTACTCTCTGCCACTAGCCTGTCCCCGAATGATGACTACGCATCTAAAGAGCAATCACCACTGCCTTTTTCACTTGGATAATGAATGATCACGAAAGCTAACCCGCCGCTGCTTTTCCCTTCTTTCTAGCCTGCTTCTTTGCTGTGCGCCATTAGGATATAGACTCTCAGTAACAATGTTTCGCAATAAATATAAGATGAGAGAGCAACCAGCTTACCTAGTCTCCGTTTAGCTTCAGATTTTGCAAAGAACTCCCTCCACTCATCAGTTAAAACGAAAACTGGATCTTCTTCATCTTCCTCAAATGCTTCTTCGTTCCCCTCTTGGATCATTCTATCAATCAACCATCGAAAAGCATGGAAGATCAACTACGATGGTGTCCTCTTTGGGAAACAAAACAGTAGTTGAATGCATAAATGAACTCTCCTATGTAATGCTAGCAGAGGTTCTATCAAATGGAATTCCCACTTTCTCAAGTCTAAAAATAAATGTTCCAACGAGTTTTTGTGTTTCCACATTCACTTTCTTAAACCACAGATAAAAGGTAATGACACCAAAGACACAAAATCCGGTTTCCCAATGTTCAATGGAAACAGAATCAAGTCCCTTGTGCTTCAGATAGAATCATAAACGAGCCCATTATGCATTCCAGAATCATCTAAACAGACGTAGAATTTCAGATATTCAAGGCATAGCAAACTCATTTCTCTTCAACTTTGACTTTGTTTACGTACTTATTTAGACGTCTCTTTTTGGTTTTATGATCCCATAATTAGTGTTATTTCTCCCGACCATTTCCAAGATAGCTATAATTCGAAGCGAGATCCAACTATTGACAGATAATTCAAACAACAAAGTAAACTTGAGAGAACAACATATGCATGATACTTAATTCCAACTCGTATCAAATGAATTTGGAACCAACAATCCAAAATATCCAACGAAATGTAAAAAGATAATAAACTCCTCTTCAACAAAAATAACTACTTGAAAACCCCAACCATTAGAGCAATTCAATCTCCTATTGAAAACCCTAGTTCCCACTCCATCATGTCCAATTACACATGCATAAGCAGAGCAATGACAGCCCATTAGGATTGTGAGAAAGGGTGAGATATCAAAGGGGAGCTTTTTGGTGAGATTTGGTGAGAAAGGGGAAGGAGACAATAAAAAAAAAAATCAATTGGAAATAAACAATCCAAGTGAAGGATTTGGAAAGAAACTCTCATCTTTCTTTTCTTTTCTTATCAAATCCCTCAATCCAAAGGGGCTGTGAGTACCATTGCACGAGATTCGATTGATCCAATCATGTTCTTCAGCAGAGGAAAGGAATGGGGACATAAAAAGGGAAACCCAAATAAAGAAAACAGAAAGTGAACTTGAAGTAGCACTTACAAGGCATCGGAAGGGTAGGTTTCAGCACACTCGGGAACCTGCG
This sequence comes from Rhododendron mucronatum var. ripense, assembly GCA_019656295.1. Lineage (NCBI taxonomy): Eukaryota > Viridiplantae > Streptophyta > Magnoliopsida > Ericales > Ericaceae > Rhododendron > Rhododendron mucronatum. The sequence goes on along the minus strand of BPLT01000069.1, from coordinate 1,531,839 downwards.
ATTTTGATTGGTTAAGAGAGGGGAGAGAGCTAGGGCATGGGTGGGGGTGGGGGTGGGGGTGGATGTTTGGTTGGAGAAGACGGCTGTGAAGTGGGCAGTGAGGCGAAAAGTGGAGGTGGCAGTGGTGGTGGTGGTGGTGGTGGTGGTGGTGCGGTGGCTGGTGAGGGCAGGGGGGGTGGTGCCGGTGGTGGTGGGCTGAATGATTCCGCGGCTGTGAAGAATCCATTTTTTTGGTGCTGTGGAGTTCAGGGTGACCCTTGGACTATAATTTGAGATTCCACGGGTTAATCCGACACCGTTTTAGTTATTGTAAACGAGCCAAAAACTTGAGATCGAGCTTAGCTCGAAACTTAGCAAGCTAAGTCCTTGATGCTCCGAGATTAGTCATTTATTTTATAAGCCTCTTTAATCAAGCCTAACTTTTATTGAACGAGCCGAAAACTCGAGCTTGGCTCATTTACTAAACAAGTCGAGCCGATTGCAATCTACCGACCGTTAATGAGCCAACTGCCAAGCGCGCGAGCTGCTCGGTTCATTTATAGCTCTCGATCTATCAGTTTTTTAATTTTTTCTTGGATATTTCCCAGCAAAGAGGTAAAAATTAATTTTATATAACTTTTTCGATTCCTCCTATCGAGGCTAACCAATAAAAAAAATTGGGCAAAATTTACAAATATAAAATTTTTTGAATTTAGACAAGAAATAAATTGTACAATTGTACAGTAATATACAACGTATATTAATTAACAAAAACGGGGCTCTACGATTTTTCTCCCCCTTAGCCTTTACTCATTTACCCGGATCCAGGATGCTGTAGAGCACGTGTAGAGCAGTATACAGTCGTTGATCTCATCAATCAATGGTCCACATTAAAATCAATTATGGTCTGTAATAAATGATTCTTATCGGTTATAATTAAAAATCATATTATCTCAACCATTTATTATCAAGATCGATAGCCTGTGTACCCCTTATAAGGTGCCTTACAGGGTCTTAGAAATTTAAAGCCACGATGGATGTGGTTGGTGGCGGCTTAACCAAAGAGTCTAAAGTGTAGCCTATTCATTTTCATTTTGACCAAAGTTGGGGATCCGTTGGTGTCAATGGCAACAAATCGATTGGTTGGTTCGTTAGAGAATACTAAGTCCATGGTAGACTGGTAGTGGTCGTGGGTTTGGTGGAAGACCATTCGATCCCCAGACCAATTTGTTATAGTACTATTAGCACATGTGGCCCTGCCCAACTTCTACTGTGGCCGCAAAAAATCGTGGCGGCCACCAACTTCCTATCCTTCGCGGGCTGCCTTCCTCCTCCACTCATCAACCACCACGCCCTTCGCGTAAATGGACGAAAACCACGTGTCAAGTAATCAAGAACTTATTAGTTTGCTGTCTCGAATGTTTCAAATTTGAAATCTCGTGAATGCTATAAACTCTTATGAGGTTTATCGATAAGAGTGTATCGGAATGGAGACTATGGCGATCTCGGAGGTTTAAGATTTGAAATCTTGTGGATGCTACATAATAATTTTATGAGGTTAATCTATTTGGAATTTGTATTCTGACTTTAGCATCGATTAATCTCAACAAAAAAAAGAAAAAGAAAAAGGAAGCAATGTAATTGGCGGGACAATTGTGTTATAAAAATACTAAAAATAAAAGAAATAAAATACTTAAAACAAACAAATCTAGATAGCGATGGATGTTATAAACTCTTCTGAGATTAATTCATATGGAGCTCAGGAGCTGTACGACTTGAATAGAGAGTGAATTTCAAAGAATTTAGATGAGTTACACATGAGGGCTTTTCTAGCAAAAAATTCTAATCTATACTATCCTATCCTAGGATGAAAGGGAGCACGTGATGAAGTTTGAATCTTTACCAAATAAAAAGTCTCTATCAATCGAGCTAAGAGGTACCCTCAAATTCATTTGAGTTAGCCGAACAATTGAGATATAAAAACGAAAAAAAGTTAATACCTTGTTTGAAACACTTTTTGAAAAAGTAGTATGAGTAATAAGTGGAGAGAGATAGAAAGAGAAATGATTGGAAGTAGAGAGAATCAATGGGAAATTTTTTGAAAAATACTTTTCAAAAGTGTTCCAAACAAGGCATAAGTGACTTTCACACTCTTTTTATAGCCACATTTTTTAAAAATCTTCTTGTTATGTAAACTTATTTCAAGTGCAGAGAGTATACAACTAAAAAATTAATTTTATGAATTTTACGTCATGACAAAAATAGAGTGATTATAAAAAGATGTGTGAAAAAGAGAATAACTTTTTTATGGAGGCTATAAGTTTATGGAGGCCCAACCTCGCGTGTCCAGAAGTATTTCGTACGATTTGAATTAAAAATAAACTACTCCCTCTATCCCATTTTCTTCGTCCTTTTTTAAATTCGTGTCAGTTTTCAATCACTTATATTTTCTAATATGAATCTCTAAAAATATGTAATATAAATCTTGTTTGATAATTTTCGATTAGATCTATAAATCAAAGTTTTGAAAATTATGAAAAACATTATAAATTAGGACATATAAGCTTTTAAAAAACAACACGGATAATTAAAAATAACAAAAAAAAATGGGACAAATAGAGTATTACCGGTGAAAGATATTTATTATTAGTAATAGTTTAAGAATACATCTCAATTATTGATTGTCAATACGAACCATTGAAATTGCATGGCTCCGTATATAACTTTATTCGAGCCTTATTCATGACTCTTCCGTGCCTAGCAGAAAAATGAAATTGGAGTGCTACGTAAATACTAATAAATGGAATAAAATACATCAAATCAAATCCAGAGGACCAGAAAGCCCGGCCTGATCTTCCCCCACCAGGCCACCGCCCGTACAAAAGGACACATCCCCCAAGTAGTTGGGCCCACTTGGGCAAACAATAGTACAAAACCACCCTCGTGTTCCAAGATCAACGTTAACCCCTCATTTATAATCTACGGAGTACTAGTAGTTCAATTTTACAAACAAACACAGTTTTGATTTCTTACACAGTTCGATATCGACATTCCTAGCCTCCCTCCCTCCCTCTTGCCCTTCCATTCCTTCATCCTTTCTTCTCTCAATATCAGCCCTATAACTCCCTCCCACTCTCGTCCTTTAATTACATCATTTTGTCTCTGCTGTTTCCTCTATGCAGTCTCTTTTCTTTCTCATTTCTTTCGTACTGGGTTAACCCATTTCGCTTTAAGTTTCCAGCTGATTCGTTTGGTTTTTAGGCCTCTGCAGGAAAAATCGATTTTTTTTTATTGTGGGTTATGGGAAAGATTTGATTTGGATTTGTTGGGTTTGTTGCGGTCGATCGTGGATTTGTGATTTCGGGTTTTTTTGGGGTGTGGGTTTTTGTCAATGGGCGCTTTGGATGAGGGGCACTTCAATGTGGAGCTAAAAGGGAATGGAGTGAGGCTAGGTGGTTGTATAGAGCTGGGATTTGAGGAAGAGAGAGAGACGACGGTGGCCATTGAAGATGCTGTAAAAGTGCTATTGCAAGGTTTGGGTGAAGATATCAATCGAGAAGGTCTAAGAAAGACCCCACTTCGTGTTGCCAAGGCCCTCAGAGAAGGAACCAGAGGTATGCTCTTTCTCTCTCATCCACATTTTCTCACTCCTCTTGTGGATTTTCTTTTCCATCATCTGATTACTTGTTTCCTGTGTCTTGATCTAAAGTTGTGTTGGTAGTTATGGGTTTGAAATGAAATGGTTTGGCACCAATATTCAATGAAAATAGCCCAAATTTAGAACTGATAGCTTAAACATGGTAATGTGCACAGAAATTTATTTGGGTCTCTAGGCCTGTCCTCATGCCTTTCGGCAGATTTGGAGGCATGGTTCCGTAGCAAAACAACCATTAGCTCCATAGGGTTTTCAGTGGTATTCTAAGAGCAACCACTTTGTGCATATATTGTCAAATGTTAGGTATGTTTCCAATTCTCCCTCCCCCAAACCCCCCATGATTGGGGACTAGATGAGTTCTATTATTTGTTGGTGTTGTATTCAGCAGCTTTGCCATGATGACATATTGACATTTCAAATGATTATTTTGTAGTAGGGCTTGGAGATCCTTCATATTATGGAACCGTATTAAAGTACATGTTTTCTACTGTTAATCTATCATCCACTGCAGTTCCACACGTGATCTATAAGTTAACCTCGTATAGTCTTTGTGGAATTGAATTAAACCCCTTCACTGAAATCTATGTGTGTCCTAAGGAGCTCAATGGTTCACCTGCGAATCTTTTTATCCACTAAGTTGTTTGATTTGTATGTACTTGTTTTTGTAGCAATCGGGTTGTCTCACTTTTGATGGTTTGATCTTACTGCGTAATTGTGAAGGGTTAATGCAATAGTGAAGTACCCTCTTATTGACATTTGACGCCCATAGTACTTTGTTTGGTCAGCTCTTTGGCGTATTAGCTTCGCTGTTAGCTATGCTTTTGTAGTAGTGACTCCTTAGTGAGATACTATGTGCTATGTCTGAGCACAAATATTTGACTTCTATGTGTACCTAGAATGAGCTTCAAGTTGCTCCTTGCGGAAGTAGTGTTTCCATGACGGATTCTTTTACCTTGATAGTACTCGAGATGAAGATTATGATGTTTATGTTAGAAAAAAATCGCCATGACATCGGATAGACACTATTTCTTTCATTCATTTTTATGATTTTCATTTTTTTTGTTGCTCTTCTACCTTCCAGATAAGCTTTCTAAGCCTTTTAGTGTTTTCAAACAAATAACTATGCTTTTTGTGTACCTTTGCTTACAATCTTCAGTAAATTGATTGCTTAAGGCTCAGTTCTCTTTTCTTAATATGCTTGGAACGTTGTAACCTAGGTTTGTTTCAAGTACCTTAACCATATAGGCTTGTTACTTGTTAGCATAAACTCCGTGTTTGACTTTTTCTGTCTTGAACTTGCATAGTTGCCCGAAAACTAAAGCTAAAAGGAGAAAAATGGGATGTGGAATAGTACCTTTTACATGCCACTATTGAGTATTGACTTGGAGTTTGAGGTATCAGTTAGTTCAGTTACCTCTTTGTACTTTCAGGCTACCGACAAAAGGTGACAGATATTGTCCAAGGGGCTTTATTCCCTGAATCCGGGTTGGAAAGTGGAATCGGGCATGCTGGAGGAGCTGGTGGGCTTGTTGTTGTTCGGGATCTTGATCTTTTCTCGTACTGTGAGTCATGCTTGCTTCCATTCCAAGTCAAGTGTCATATTGGGTATGTCCCATCAGGGCAGCGTGTTGTAGGCCTAAGCAAACTTTCTCGCGTTGCTGATGTCTTTTCAAAACGACTGCAAGACCCACAACGTCTAGCAGATGAAGTATCTTCAGCTTTGCAAGATGGAATCAAGCCGACAGGTGTTGCCGTCATTCTCCAGTGTTCACACATTCACTTCCCGAATTTTGAGTCAGCCTTTCTTGACTCAAATCACAGAGGATGGGTAAAGGTGATCGTTTGTTCTGGTTCAGGAGTTTTTGAAAACGACAAGGCAGATATTTGGGGTGATTTTCTGAGTCTCTTGAGATTCAGAGGCATAAATGTTGAGAAAATCCATCCCAGAGACTCAGATGACAAATGTTGGTGCCCAGCTCAGGCTATATCTAAGATGGGAGCCGCCAATTCAGGAATGATTGCTGCGGTAGCTTCAATTCTTCGCTCCTTGGGTGAAGACCCATTAAGGAACGAGCTTCTAGAAACTCCTACCCGTTTTGTGAAATGGCTTATGAATTTCAGAAACTGTAACTTGGAGATGAAGTTAAATGGGTTTGGTCTTTGTCGACTAGATGCTGTTAGATCCAATGGGAACGAAGACATCCATTCTGAGCTAAACTTGCCATTCTGGTCCCAATGTGAACACCATCTACTTCCATTTCAGGGATTCGTGCACATTGGATACATCTCTACTGAAGGAGTCAACCCCATTGGGAAAACTCTTCTGCAGTCAATAGTGCATTTCCATGGTTTCAAGCTCCAAGTACAGGAGAGGCTCACCAGACAAATAGCTGAGACAGCTTCATCACTGCTTGGTGAAGATGTAATGGTGGTGGTTGAGGCTAACCACACTTGCATGATCTCTAGAGGGATTGAGAAGTTTGGAAGTAATACAGCTACGGTTGCTGTCTTGGGTCGCTTTTCAACTGACCCTGTTGCAAGAGCAAATTTTTTGGACAGCATCCCAAACTCTGCCACTGCTGGATGAAGATTTTTATTTGTTCATGACAGACCTCTAAATACGATTTTTTTTTCACAACAAAGATGCCCTGCGTTTTTCAAATCCTGTTTTCAGATAGCTGTGCGACCCAGAAGGAGATCCGACAATGATTTGGAGAAATGTCGGTCTCACTCAGAGTTTTGTTCGGTGGATTAGGGCTTTCAGACTGGAGTCCGAGAGGGTAGGGAAGTCGACAGATTTCACTTCCTTTTTCTTTTATTTTTTTTCCACCTCTACTTATTGTTTGTAGCATAAAGGTCTGCTTTGCCAACAAATGGGCAAGGATTATTCTTGACAACACCTTGCTTTTGAGGTTTCTCGTTACCATTGCTCAAATGATTACTTGGAACAATTATATTGCTACCAAAGTTTCACAATTGTCATTTGACTTGGAAGTGATCTTCATTTAAATTCTGCAGTGAGCACCATTTTTTGTTAACATCTGGATCTCATGCTCAGACTTATGGCGGTGAATTCATTTTAGGAGTGTCTCACTGTCTCTGTACTTTTGATCTCTTCTTATGAATTTGTTGTTGTGATTTGATCGGCGTGGGATCTGCCTCCAGCCACGAATAGATCCGTGTTTTGGATCTATGATGTCCCTCTTCGACAATTGAATCTGGAGAGGAGTTTTGATTTCTCCAATTTTGTTTCGTAATATTTCATTTTTGATCTCCATGATTAGCTTGCCCATACCCCTAATGATTGGGGACTACTTGGGTTCTATTGTTGTTGTTGTGTTGTTGATCTCCATGATTAGTTTGGCTTTAACCACTGCATTCATGTCTCTGATAAAAGGAGCAATTCATGTACCCTTGGATGCGAATCAAAAAGAGCTCATGGACATGCCTGGAAAAGAAAGAGGTTAATAAAAAAAACAAAAATGCTAAGGACACATACATTTGTATACATATCTTGCACATACACTTTTATAGGGCTCACCTCGGGTCCCACCAATATGATCTGACCCGTTTATTATTTTTAAAATAATATTTTAAGAGGTTCTGTAAAAAACCAACTCGATAGGATATCCGTAAGGGCTTTTTTAAAAATCGCAGTGCGAATCAGACTGTTTCACCTTATGATTTATGAAAAAGCCCTTATCGATATTCTATCGAGTTGATTTTTTACAGGAACTTTTAAAAATTTATTTTAAAAACAATAAGCGGTTCGGATTATATTGGTGGGACCCGAGGTGGGCCCCATAAAAGTGTATGTGCAAGATATGTGTAAAAGTGTACGTGCAAGTAGCATGACTGAAAAAAAAACTCACACAAAAGTTTTTACTAAAAGACAAAAATGAGTGCACCTATCAAAAAAGGAGTGCGAAAATCAATACCCAAAAAAGAATTCAAAAACAGGAACCCTATTTGAGAAAGCATCAAGAAAAATGTCTGAAGACGGAGACACTGGTTCAGGTCTTAGTCACGAAGAAGGGGGAAGGTTGAAGGGCTCTAATGTTCAACAACAACAAAGACGATAATAGCCTTCAACTCCTATAATAGCCTTCAACTCCGATAATAGCCTTCAACTCCAACAGAGGTTCCACTTGAATCAGAATAGGATTAACTATGTTTTCTTCATCAAGAATTTGAGTTAGTCGTGGAATCTGAAATAAGATTTTTAGTTTTTGAACTTCTATCTCCCATATTTTACAGCACCAACTCATTGCATTGACAACAAAAAGTCATTGACTGGTTAGTTCGTTGTGAAAGAATCACAATCCAGTAAGAGAGGGAGAAGAGTGAAAAGAAGATTGTAAAACTGAATCAATTCATTAGGTTCTACCAACCTGTGCAGCATATAAATGTTCAGTCTTTAAGCAGACGGCACTTATTCGATATTTGAAAAGAGAGGAGAAGGAAGCTTGGATCTGTAAGGATCTGAGTGAACTGGGTAGCAGTGATGCAAGAAAAGATGGCAAGGGTGGCGATGAAGGAGGCGGCAACCAAAAAAATGCAATTGGAGGAAGGAAGAGTCACGGCGGTGGCTGCAAGGGAAGAAATGTGGGGTTGAACATTGCTCCATGGCATGAAAGCGGAGGCATTGGTGATTGATCAAATGGAAAAGGAGGATGTGTTTCGTAGTCATCAAATGAAAACGATTCCACAGCTCTCTGTAAGTTCTTGAAGTAGGTAGGAAGAAAGGAAAGTTCAAGTATTAGATGTGTAGTCTACATTTGTATTATGAACAGTGAGCAATGACATTTTTCTACAGGTTACAACAGTTCATTCCCAAAACTAGAGCAGCTGAAATCGGAAATAATGGTATGTCTCATTTTCACCGAGTTTTCTTACGACGAACACATTACCCATTAAGCCAGTAAAAGGTAAGGTTGCTAATATTTTGCCAAACAAAAAGGTCACTCAAATAAGAGTGATTCCTCAAATATACACTCACCCTATATGAAACCATAAGTTACAATGTTAAAAAAATTGTAGTGATGCAATAATGACCACATCAATTCTTTCATTACCGAAAACCAAAGTAGGAAATTCCCACCACATTTGTCTCCCCCATTCAATAGGAGAGACCACACAAAATCCTGCAAAAACCACAGCATGTTTCTTCAAATGATCCGTAAATGTGTTTGCATGGATTAATATCATTAAAAGAAGAAACCCTCAATGACCCAAGTAATGCAGCGGTGCCCAGCCTGGAGGAGCACGAGCAGAAAAATGTCCGCAAAGGTTGCAAGAAAATTTGGATCCACATGGAAATGCTTTCATAACGAGCATGGTTCCAGCTCAGAGAGGATCGAAGGGGAAGCTGAAGAATCCATTCAGTACCAACTCAGAAAGGTATGACATAAGGCAGAGCAGCAACATCCATGGATTCTGTCTGTAAAGCTTGTGCCCATACCTGAGGGGTACAATCAACCTCTAACGGACCTGCATTGGGCTTCTTCACGTGAAGCTTATAGTTGCTGAACAACCACTCCTGGTCATCAAAATCACACCACTCTGCCACTTTGAGTTTGGGAACATGAAAAACTTGACTCAGATACTTAGAGTCGGGATGTGGAAGCTTCACAGATGCTTCAACTTTCTCTTTAGATCGAGCAGTAGACGAAGGTTTACCAGAGGAAGTATTGAGTTGTTGAGCCTCTAAAAAACCATTAGTCCTGGCGTCCTTATCTGTCTGGTTGCTAATGGAAGTTGGTTTTGATTCTAATTTTCTTCCATTTTGCAGGATTTGGTGAGAGGAAGAAATGATAGCCTCCACCTCATGGTTAGTAGAGGCTGCTGCCTGCCTCTCGCATGCAAGCTCGAGAGCAGACTGGCATAGTTCCAATTTCCTTGCATTTTCCACAAGCTGGTGAGAGGAAGAGATGAGTCTTGACAATTTATTGGGCCGATCTGTAACACGTTGAAAGAGCGAAGTACACACCAAATATTAGCCAATAAAAAGATCAACGTCTAGCGCCACAATTTTATCCCGGACAACGGAGACAGAAATGAAGTGTGACCACTGTACAATACAGGAAGAACTCACCATGTGAAAATCCATTCATTTCAAGGTCTTTTCGTTTGCCAAGACTTATGTTGTAGGTGAAACTCTTGTTTCCATCATTCAAAAGGGGAGATGGCTTAAGAATCGGACTATCTACGCCATCTTTGTCGCTTTCTTGCAATATAGGTTGCTTTTTGTCTGGCTCTTTTTCTTTCGCTTTCGCCTCCTTTTCCTTCTCTTTTGCCCTGTCTTTATAATCTGGCTTATCTGTACTTTTTTGTCTTTCACCATCCTTGTGTTTATTCTTCTTTTCCCCCTCCCTCTGCTTTTTGACTTCCTTTTCCACTGGTCCAGAAACTCCCCCAACTCTATTCTGATCCGTCTTATTGAAACCTTGAACAAAGCCATCTTCCACACAGAAACCTTGAACAAAACCATTTTCCACGCCTCTTACCTCAACATGGTTCCATTCTCCATTAATATTTCTATCACCATCTTTCTTATTTTTGTAAGTTTCTTTCGCTTCAGTGGAATTCGCAATGTTGATTTCCACAACCCTACCAGCCAGTTCACCACTCGTCCGATATGTAACAGTAATACTCTTCAACATTTGGTTTTCTTTCGCTCCACCTTCGTCTTTGATTCTCTTGTGCAACTCCAGAAAAAATTTAGAGTCCACTGTAGCACCGCTCTCTGGGCATTTTGAACCAAGTTTCCCACCATTTTGACCCTCCGATGGTTGTACAATATCTTTCTCGACAGTATCAATTTTCTTCTCCCTATCCCTATCATTCCGGTCTTTATGCTTCTTCTTTCGTTCTTTCTTTTCTTTAGGTTGTCCGTCACTTCTCTCTTTGTCCTTTTCCCTTTCTTTTCCTTCACTCTTTTCCTTGCCCTTCTTGTGCTTCTTATGCTTTTTCTCCTTGTGTTTCTCCTAAACATTCCAATTGATAAAATACAAACCAGCTTAGCCAAATGACAACTGCTTAATGAGTGACAAATTGGAAATAAGCAGATCTAAGAAAATGTTCAACCATGAGCAAGTTAACAAGTTACAAAATGAACCCCTAAAATATGAGCACAGAAAACTCAAATCCATCAAGATTTGCAAAACAAAGTTACCCAGAAAGGCTATACCAACTATATGGACTTGATGGACCATCTAAAGTTCAAAGAGGATGATTCCCGCAGAAATGATATTAACGGACATATTGTATGCGGATGCTATAAACCCAGTATTAAGTTAGGACGCAAGATGCTAGGTATTGAAGTATGACAAATCAAGCAAGTCTGTTCAACTAGAATCATATTCCAATTCCATAACAAAGGTAGATGAGACCGAAATAGGTGTTTCATGTATTTAAAATTCGAGACAAAAGATAGTGCTGATCACGAAAATATGCAAGGAACTTGCAGTGGCAATAGTCAAAGGCATATCAGCATCAAAATATTTAATGCCTATGCCCAGATAATTATGTACCCAAAAGGGACTTACCCACTTTCACAGAGCTACATTCAACGTAAGAGAGGCAAACAAAAAGAAGTCTTGAAATATTACTTCTTCACGATACCAGACGAGACATGAATGAAGGCGTACATTATTGACAAACGACATAACGCCTTATACTAAACAGGGAAAAATCTAGCAGACGTTTTAGGAAAGGAGGAGTGGAAAGAAATGCTGGATTATGCAATATTCTGACAAATACTTGAACAACGATGTTGAAGTTTTTCCCTTGTCTGCTAAGCCACTTTTACATAACAAGAAGCTAAAAATGAAAACAGTGCGTAGGTGAATTTTAGTGAAACTTCAATAAAGTTCTATTCTTATGTAAATTCCATGTCTCTAAACCAAAAATACCCCCAAGTCATATACAGAAAGGAACAAAACAGAAACAGTTACACAATCCATCATTTATGCTTCACCAATTAATTACTGGATGCATACCCTCCAAAGGTATCTTCCTAAAATGCTTTCACGATCCTTTAATTCAAAAACACTCAGTACTGTCAATAAGTGAATCCTCTTATCTTGGTTAAAAGCCCCTTAATGAACTTCAAAATTATGGCACAAGCAGCACAAATTTTCAAGAAGATCAACAGAATTATGCTATTGCAACCATGATTCCGAATGAAAGAGAACATCCATAACATTTAAGACTACTGGGGAGGTAGATAAGGCAACCGATTAAAGAAGTGTATTCCATATGAACCTTGGTTAGCAAGTCCGTATCAGCAAGTGTAGTCTTCTTCTCATATCCTGGAGGTGGAAAAGGAAAGCAGCGAGACATTGCACGAAATATTTGAGGCAGAAAAATGAATCACAGACCGAAATGGTTCACCTAGTTCCAGCAAAGGAAGAGGCCAGAAACATCTGTCCTTTCCATGCACCATGTCCCAGCATTCATTTCCAGCTGATCATCTCCCAATTAGTCCAAACCAAAATCCAAAAGAAATATTTTTTTACTTCAAGTGGAACTGGGTATGTGCAACAGAAAGCACCCACAATACCAACCAAACTCCACACTACTAAGAGATGTTTCTCTCAAATGTGAACGGTTTAATCACCAGATCAACGGTTGCCGGTAATCTGAAGGCAAGTAGAGTGCAATCACCTGCCCATTACAAAAACGGATGTCAGGACAATTTTCTGACCAAAAAGATGAACAATTGCAGGGAGAACAAGAACAACCATCATAACCTTGAAAGGTAAACACTTGCATATCTTTTCTAGACCACCAAACAGATTCAAAAACCCATTTAATTGCACCATTCAAAACCAAGTTTTTTCATCAACCCATTCATGAATCAATGCTTAGACACTCATAAGAGAGCTACTGAAACCACAAAATCTAGTCCCAGAAAATTCAATACTTGCTATATCGAAATTGCGTAATAAAGCTTATACTAAGGAATTTCTTTCTCTAAGTTCTGATCATTTATACTTTTTCTCTAAGTTCTGATCATTTATACTTTAAGCGAAAAATAGAGTTCATTCCATTTAAGAACTGATTAAACCATACCACCCCTCAAACAACATACTATGAAAAGACAAACCCTAACTTCAATTCACCAAAACCCAGGAAATAAGTAAGTAATCTTGTACATATGAACTTCCTGACACCAAAACTAACATAAAAATAAAAATAAAAAAATTGAAGAAAAACCCGCAAACAAGAAGGAAAAAAAAAACAGTTTTGGAAAAGCTTGAAGGCCTTGGTCCTGGAAATAAGACAATTTAGGAAATTCGAAAATTCAAATGCTCTATAACTGCTCTGATTATCAGTAGACATTGTACGATGGAGGAGATCAAAGAGAAGGGAAAGGAAGCAAAAAACAAAAAAGGATCTCAAAGTCACTCTCTCTTTCTGTGTCTACCTTTGTTTCATCTATACGCACATATTAGTGTGTATACATAGCAGATCATCGAAATATCAGTTTGCGACATGGGTTTTCTTCAGAGAACCGCCCCTATCTCTCTCTCTCCCTCTCTCTCTTTAGAAACCCACCAAATGGGAAGAGAGATTTGATGCAAGAGGCAAGGCCGTATATATAACGGGTGAGAGAGAGAGAGAGGTGGTCCCATGTTGAAAAACAAAAAAAAAAAACAAATCAGGAGAATATTTTTAGACTATTTTGTTCACTCATTTAAAAAAAGCAGTAAAAAAATCACTCAAGAAAAATAAAACTCTCGAGAGCCCGTTCCAGAACACCTTCTTAAAAAATAAGTACTTATTTCACATTTTCAAACTCAAAATAATGCAAATAAAAAAATAAATTTCAATTTTTTGCACCATATTAAAGATCTCAATGAGATCTTTCAAACGAGATCCATATTGCATATTTTTATATTTCAATAAACTTATTATTTTTTAGCTTGAAATTGTCTTCTTAAAAAAAAAGTACTTATTTTGCGTTACGGAACGGGACCCAAGAGAACATAGATTGAATTTCCTTTTGATTACGAGTTTTTTATTATCCAAAATTTTAATTTGTAATATAACTGCAAAAATTAGATCAATTGATATTTGTAAGTGTGAGCAAACCATTCAATTCTTGGTTTATAACTTTTGAACAAATTTTTGAAAGAAAATAAGTGTTATTCATCCAACATGGGATTGACCATGAATTATTTGAAAATTAAGACTTATAAATCATACTTAGCAAATTAATTATCAAAGTTTGAGTCTCCTGGAACAGGTAACTAATCACTTTTTGCGTGAGTAAATAAAATAGCATTTTTTGAAATAGGCTTATTTTTGGCCCATCAAGATACAAGTACACAACTCCATACTATATTTACTAGGGAATTCTTTTTTAACTAATTGCCATGGATATTTTTTGGCAAATTACTGTAGGAAACATTCAAAACTCTAAAAAATGAAAAAGCTTATCATGATCTCTTGAAACAGTAGTTCATAAAAAACAATGCCTAGGGACAAACTTTTACTTACCCACAAAACGTGTGTGCAAAGTTTGTGTCCTTTGAGAGTTATCCATATGGTACTACATCTCATAATTGTTCTTCTTTTTTTTCTTTTTCTTTTTTTGTGGGGAGGAAATCTCATAATTGTTGGTTGTTTCTTTATTCTCACCTGTCCTACATTTCTAGGAAGTCACAAATTCAGTTTTGTGATTATAGTTTGATTGATTGTTGAAAGTAATCAACTAATTAATCCGTACTAAGGTTTTTCATATTTAAATGAGTTTATAAACTTTCGCGTATTTGTTTGTGATATCGATTTTTGCTTTCATTTTCATTTTCATATTCTCAACTATTTACTAGACCTCAGAATCACAGTAATGTGTCATATAATTGTCTTTTTCTAATAATTGAGGTGTCTGAACCAACTTATGCACACTTCGATTAATCTTGAAGGACCAATCTCATCGCTCACTTATGAAAGTCTCAATTAAAGCTCGATCAAAGCTCTGTATGGCTTATAACAGTCTTACATCACACTTCACTAGACGAAGGGTAAAGGGTTACTTTCATGTTGTTTTACCTGCCAAGACAAAGGCGGAGAATATGTGGATCACAATTTCCCTAATGGTAGCTCCTCCTTTTTTCATTATGTAAATATTTTCTTTTTGGCTAAAATTACGGCCTTCAAAAAAAAATAAAACCCACACGTGTTAGATTTTAGGCTGGAAAAAGCCATGACCCTTTCCTTCTAGTAGTGATTTCTCTTGTTTTCGTTTAATCCTTTAGGGCCCTCCCAAGACCTTATTTTTCAAAAAGAAAGTAATTTTAAAATTAAATATAACGGAAATGAAAAATAAATTTTCAATTTTTTTGCACCATTTAAAAAATCAATTAAACAAGTTCCATATTGACAGAAAAATTATTTGCGTAAACACATGATTTTTAAGATTAAAATTACTTTATTTTTAAAAAGAAGGTTTTTTAAAAAAGTGGAACACCACCTCAGTCCTGGAAGATGACGTTGAGTTAGTTGTTCATAAACTTGAAAAAACAGCTGATCTGATTTTTTCAGACATAAGTCTCAATGAATAGGCTCTACTACAATCGTAGTTTTTTGTTTTTTTGAACAGCCTACTATAATAGTATGTAGTTAACATGTTTTAGAGCAAATTGATCACCCTCCTCTCCCACAAACCCTGCAATATTCCACTCAAATTTATTCAATGCAAATGCCAATACACAAGTCAATTTTTGCCGGGGCTGGCTCTAAAATTTCGAAGGCCTAAAACGATCTTTGAAAATGAGATCCTTAATATCCTATACCTTAGGGCCCTTTTGGATGCGGAATAAGGATTGAGGGTATTAGTTATGAAGGGGGATAAGATAGTAGGGGATATTATGTAAGAAGGATGGGCCCACATTGATGTGACGGTAGATTAAATAGTACTTGATTTGGATGAGGGGTACAATAGGGAGATAAAGTTGTTTTGTAGTTGAAATGGAAGAGAGAGTGGGTATTATCCAGGTGTATTATGTAATAACATCCCAGAACTTCTCCATAAATAATACACCCGGAGGGGGTACAATCGAATCTGGGGCTTAGCTAATACCCCCTCCATTTTACTTCTCAAACGAGGTTTTAAGGCTTGGCTCACGGACTGAAAGGGGATATCACAATCTCCCTTCACAATACATCATTATTGTAAATAATGTACTCACCACACTAAATAATTTCCCCAGAGATTAGCAATCCAGGTCCCGTGATCCAACTTTATTCTTGCCTTTTGCTTTTTCCTCGGTTTCTTTTTTACTTGGCCATTGGACCTTATGTAAATCATACTCATGGGTTAAAAAATAGGCCCTTTAACAACACATATATACTAGGTATTAAAAACAAGTGGAAGTCCTAGTTTTTGAACATTTTGGGGGGCTTAAAGCGTGCCTCATGGGCCTTAGCCCGGAGCTGACCATGATTTTGCGAGCAACTTTGTCTCTGTCAACATTATACACGTAGGGGACATCAGACCGTAATTCATCAAATCGGAATATGAGACGCAATATATATAGAAATACTAGAAAAGAAAAGGCCCAAAATCGTCCTATCATTTTGATCCTATTTGGGTAAGTTCAATAAAATTGTTGGTTGCTCAAGGAATCAAGCACAGAGGAAAGGCAACACGGACATAAATCTGTGGAATACCAGGTAGGAGTAGTTGCCTTCAAACAACAGTCACTTTCTCCACCTATTTTTTTGCCGTAGGAATGTAGTATTTATTTCAGTAAGAGTGGAGGCAAACTGATAAAAAAAGAGGAAAAACTATTGGATTGTGTTAGGGCACAACGTGATGTCCCAACACTACACATTTCAGTGGAATCCATCGCTAAGTTATGAACTCTATACGAATGTGTGATGTTGAGAGCTGTTGGAGCATCATGTGCCGATAGTGTTGAATAATTAATATAGATGAATACGCCACAAAGACAATTACATTTTGCATGAGAAAAGTGGGCGTCCGAAGGGGGAAATTTGTGAATTCTTGTGCTAAAATAAAATTTTAAATGGGGATGTTAGTAAATTACTCAAAACTTGGGGGTTTCTACAAAGAACTGTTCAACTAGATACACACGCGAACAGTTGGCATATTTGATCGTTTATCTGCTGTCCATTTCGCATGTCATTATTTCCTGTTTTCTACCCTCAAAAAACCTTTGTTTGATTGACAATGTCAACCGCATAAGATTGTTCCGTGGTTATGCTTTGTTTTTTTTTGCAACTTAAAAAGAATTTTTCAAAAAATTCCCCATAAATTCTCCTTACTTGCAACATTTCTCTTTTTATCTCTCTCCACTTATTACCCCTACTATTTTTCAAAAAAAATTCAAATTCCAATCCAAACAAAGCATAATCAAGATCACGACACGGGACCTAGAAGCAACTCGCATGGAAGCGAAGGATCGGACTTTATAACGATAAAACCGCCATACCAGAGCAAACAGGTCAATATGACCACTCACTCTGAAAAGAAAACTACCAATCACAGAGAGAGAGAGAGAGAGAGAGAGAGAGAGAGAGAGAGAGCGAGCTTTGTATGTGCTGACTAAGCTTTAGTCCAGTTAATGGGAACTGGGAAGTGGAAAATATCTCACATGTAGCCTGTGTCCACTTGTTCCATATTCTCATGAAGCATAGGTTTCTCTTTACCTCAATAGCCCAAATAAACCCAGATAACTTGAACAGAATACCCACACGCACGGTAAAAAGAATAAATTCGAAGAAGCATCTTCTCACAAAATTCTATGATGCATTTCGAGGGAATTACATCACAGCCAACATATTTGACTCGACAACCCCTCCCCTCAAATGGGGGACAAGATTTAAAAAAAGGGGGAAAAAAACCCCCAATAAATAATCAGATAGATTGATCTATATCCACAGCTACTTCAACGAAAAGAATTCATTGTGCAATCCTAGTAGGCATCTTGATAGGGAACTAAATACGAGTAAAATTTGTACAATCCCTCCTTATTCGATCACTGTTAACCAACTTAATAAAAATGACCCTGTTGGAATGGGGAGGACATGGCCAAAAATGGATTGTCTAAGATATTAGGCTGCATAGATGAAATGGTGAATCCAGCTGATTGAGGAACTCCAATTGATGAATGTGGGAGTGGACTGCCACGAAATGGTAAAACAGAATAGTAAGTGAACACAACCTCTAAAGAAATGAGGGTATGGCAGATATTCATCCTGGTCCCCAGAGGGTATGGCATCTACAACTATAAAAGTACCAACTAAAAATCTGTAGGACAGAGAGTTGTGTACGTGTGCCTTGCGTACATGCACGCTTGTACGCGTGTTTGTGCCCATGAGAGAGAGAGAGAGAGAGAGAGAGAGAGAGAGAGAGAGAGAGTCACCTGAATGATAATGACAAGGATGATTCTACTGGTGGGGCAATTCCATTATGATCAGGAGGAAGCAGTGACCAAAATACTGGAAACCAAAGTACGCAAATCATCAGAAACAAGCATAAAAAATAATCATTGAACAGAAAAGAAGAGAACAATTGTTTGTTGCTTCATCAAAGGTCCACACAGGATACCAGATCAAAGTTCGAAACTAATTTCTTCCTTCAACCATCGAACTACTAGACCCGATGAGACAACCCCTTTTGAGAATTAACATGTTAGCCAATTGTTGGTCTATAACACCCACATGAGCCACTCATTTCCCACATTCAGAAAGACAACTAAAATTGCAGCGAAGTTGAAAGCTTGCGAGGGTGTCAAAACCTTTTTGTTTCCTTCATATCACCGAGGGTTTTCATTGTTTGGCCCTTATAGTTTTGTGAGAATTGACACTGTTGAGCGGAGTTTACAGAGACTAGCACATTTGTTCTGCTCCATGTTTGGGTTTTTGAAATTTTACCAATTCAACATCGTATATCAATACCATGATTATAAAGCACCTTCAGTTTCCACAAATTATACACGGATCCTCAAGATGCCTCCTTGCCTCTGTTAATATTACCAGTGCATACTGAAAATAGCATTTGATTTCAAGTCCTAGCTTTCCACAAGGTCATAAAGTCTCCAGTTTTTGGCCCTCAAAACTTAAAATTCTCTCCAATCAGCTAATTAAACACTCCACTAATTTATTAACACATCGATTACCTGACTGTTGCGGATGATCCCGGAAACCAGAGCAAAACATTATATCCTGCACGACGGAGTTCACAACCTCTATAAACATACTAAATCCATTTGCTTCGCAAAAAGAAATATAATGTAAAATTTCCATCATGGAATATCACACGATACAAAAGCATTTTTCTACATGCAGCCTTAGAAACTCACCTCTCCTGCACCATTAGATACTGTATTGGCAATGTCTGCAGGGATGAGATCATCTATCAGAAAAAATGAATTCCTTGGGAAAAGATTGTCTAAATACATCAAGGCAAGACGATAAACAATGTAACATGGAGAACCCAAAGGTCCAACAAAGACACCATCATCCAACAAAGCCACGCCATTCAGAAACAAGCAATTATTCAAAAAGCTGCGCATAATCGTCACAGAAACAATATACTTTGCCAATGTAATCAAGCATGACACTAATGATAATTGAAGAAGAGTGCTCATAAGGTAACTGATAGAAAACAGAGACACAGAGACGGAAATACTGATATTATTTCTGAATGAATTACAATGAGGTGAGTACACCTTTAAATAGAGTAAAGCTACACCTAAGAAAGGAAGATTACAAGATTTGATTACGATATGATTACCCTATGATTATGCTATGATTTGATTACGATATGATTACCCTATGATTATGCTAGGATTTGATTACGATACATGTCCTAAAATAGCATATTACAAGAAGATACAGAATATATATTCACAATTAGTTAAAACCATGGGAAGCCATACACAGGAAAATAGTGACCCCATCACTACTCAACCAAGAAACTGCAGTCATTCTTTCCAATTGTCTTCCCTTCCCCATATAAAGAGCATCAACTGTTAAAAACATGACGCTGTGCTATAAATTTCATATTTCAGAACAAAGGCTTATGCGACTAAATATATCCCCTAAGAGCAACCATACCGGTTGCTATTTTTGAGAAAATTTGTGGTCATTTCTCAAAAATGGCAAAAGAAATGGCAACTACCACCCCACACCCACAAACTCAAAAGTTTTTCAAATATGGCAAATGCCATTTTCATTTGCCAAATTTGAGAAACCATATGGCAAAATTTTCATTTTTGATTGAGAGAGGGAGAAAAATGAGAATGGCAAATGGCATACATGGGTGCTACACCCATGGCATATTTTTGGCGAAATGACGCTATTCATTGGCCAAAAATGGAAATGGCAAGGGTGAAACAGCAAACACCGGTGTGGATGCTCTAAGAGTGAATGCTAATCCTAACACCCATGTACAAAATGAAAGACAAAACAATGTTTAGAGAGCATCCAGTCACATAAAACGTGTACACAAAAGCTTAAAAGCAGACCATACATGGGACAGAGGGCTGTAGAAATCTGTTAAGAGAGAATCTTTCGGGGTCAACCTGAATAAACAAAACAAGAACCACCCTATTTATTGGACATTCGTGCATAGCTCATTGTAACTATTCAGTCCACAGGTTCTGTAGCAAAGTTATACACTAACTGGGATCTATCACCATTGACTCCACCTACAGTAGCTTACAACATAAAACCTCCTAAAGACAGTCCTCCAAAGGAAATCCATTCAAAACTTAAGGATTCAACGATATATGATTTATTTTTCGACAATGTCAAACTGTTCAAACAAGGTCTTGGCATAAAGCCTTAACCCCAATCTAGAGCTTCTGTCAAACCACAATACCACATTCAAAAATTGCCACCATCCGTGCTTAATAATGTTAAAATTTGAATCAAGTATGATGCAATGAAGACAATTGATTGATTGATTACCCAATTTGGCCACACTGGGTTTCACTGCCAGGGTCAAACCAAGAAAACAATCATCTGGTTGAGTGCCAAAGTCCCATAGTTTCAACTCGAGATTTGGTGTAGGTCCTGCATACCAATCAGAGAGAGTGTTTTACTAAGAAAAAGGTTTTTAATAATAAACTATGTAAGACTCAATATTCAGCAGAATGGTACTATCTCTCACCAATGCTATTTAGCTTCGGCCGAAGAGGATCCCATACTGGACGAGGAATCCTCATACCAACCTATTCATTGGAATTTGTTAGAAATCAAACATTAAGTAACAAAGCAAGCTGTGGATCAGATCACACATTACCTGGAAAAATGGATGTAGCAAACATTGGTCTGCAGTTGGCCTCCTTAGTGGGTCCCAGGAACAAAGTTGCTGAGCAAAATCATGAAGGAAACGAAGTATAGAAACATTCCAAAGTTTGCTTCCATCAACAAAATAAGGGAACTCGGAATAAACAAAAAGTAAGGATCATACATAAAGCACCCACCTTGATCAGATCTATAGCTTCCCAGCTTGCATTTGGAATGATGTCTGAGAGATTGGTAGGCATAATCTACAAAGAACAAACAGAGATAAAATCCTTAAAATTGTGGGCGGAGGGGCATAGGAGGATAATAGAATACAGCATATCTTGTACCAAGATTACCTCTGAATAACCAATGCTAATAAGTAGAGCACTTGCTTCAGGAAAGGTAGTCCAATCCGGTGTACCAAGAACACAGCATATCTTGTACAACTGATCTATTTCACTGGCCATAAGAAAAAGGAGAAAAATAAGATGTCGCAGGACGACCTTCCTCAAGTAGTTTTAGCTCAACGCATTAAATGGGACTAATTAGCTTTTGCAATTTAACTCCAACCTAGAATGGTAATTCAGCACAATGTATTTCATACATACAACAAAGTTAAGCATCTCATGAGTCATGAGTAATAAACAAGGGATGATTCCCACAGCATCACAGAAAACCAGTCATTCTATCTATGAGGTCTTTCTACTAAAGATGTGCAATGACCATTCCGGCAGGCTTTTAGGCTTAATGGTTAACACTATCACAAGAACTATTTGTCGCTGTCGGTTGTAGAGTTAGATTACCTTTCACCAGGAAAAATGGGGCACATAGTGAAAAGCTCAGCTAGTACTGCGCCAACAGCCCACATGTCTGTATGCAAGTCAAAACAGTCAATCAGGAGCCAACTAGGAAAACATAGCCAGAGTACCTCGTACATTATGTTAAAATCCAATAAATTCCTATACAAGCAACTAGAGATCTACCCATCAAACTCCTTGAAGGAACTACTATTTCCCATCAACTGTTGTAAGACTAGAACAATTACTGTATTAAGAAAGATTTCATCTCAAGCTGTACATTTCCAATTCCAATGTGTTTTAGCCATTATTTCATCACTTTCAACAAAATCATTGTTCATCAAAAAAGGTATACAGATTTGCATCTCCATCACTGTCTATTGAGCATAAAAAAATCATCTTGACCAATCAACTGAATCGTCATGCCATGGTAGTTCAAAGCACCAGACCCTCTAACAATTAAAAACACGGCTAACTGGTCAAGAAAGCTAACAGTAATGGTTATCCCAAACACTACTACATAACGAGTATAATAATAACTATTACATGAAATTTGTGAAACCCCCCTGTAACTGGTCAATATGCTAGAATCTCTCAATGAACAAGACGATATTAGCCAGACTCTATTATTATGAACAAATATCACTTCTCGGAACGCATGAATGGATAGTGCTTAAAAGACCAACAACCGGAACCTAATTCCAGAAATGCAGCAGTTTCTTTAAAATTTAGCAAGAGCATAAAACATACCAATAGCAGGAGTGTATTTTGAGCACTGCAACAAGACTTCTGGAGCTCGATACCTTACACAAGGGTGTACAAAAATTGATGATAAGTTACTAAAGAAAGCAGCTAAAGTGAATAATGCGAGAACAATCACACTCATGCTCAAATGTTTAACATGTAACAGCATTGTTTTGAGTTCTATAATAAGAAAGGTTCAACAGCGTAACTTGAACTCACTTACCACCGAGTGGAAACATAATCGGTAAACGGTGGTATTGATGACACTTCTCTAGCCAGCCCAAAGTCAGCAATTTTAATGACATCCTTCGTCACCAGCAGATTCTCTTGGAAGTCAAAGGATGAATGATTATTTAGGTTCAAAAGAATCTACCCCACATGAGCAGTAGCAATAAAATCCAGGAGAACACTACAGCACTGAACGAAATTTATACCAGGTTTTAAGTCTCGGTGAAAATATCCATTCCTGTGCATGTGAGAGAGTCCTTGCAGAACCTGAGACATAAAAGCTCTAATCTCCTCTTCTGAAAAAGGCTTCTGTTTTCTGCTCATTATTTGGTACAGATTATATTCCTGGGGAGGTTTAAGTCCAGATTCAAGCAGAAGCAGATTAAAATTCATGGTGGAAACAGCAAATAACTCTAATTTCTGTCATCAAATAAAGAGATCATAACAAGGAAACAGGGTCAGATCCTACCATGTAGTCAAATATGAAGAAAAGCTCATCGTTTTCCCTGACAATCTCCTTTAACTTTATGATGTTAGGATGATTCAACTTACGGAGGGACTGCCAACAAACAAGAAAGAAAACATGTTAAACTGCATGTTTCACATATTTATTAGGTATGTACTGATTCAAAAACAAGCAGAACTTGCACGATTAACTGAGACAAGTAAAAAAGTAAAATATATCCTTCTCAGGGATTGAAAAATTGCATACCTTAACTTCTCGTAGATTCATGCACTCTTCCCAGGAATAAAATTTTCTCTTCATTTTCTTCACAGCAACCTGAGATAACACTAATGACTCCTCAAATACTTTCAGGCCAAAATTCACACAAGATATAAGTTTATTCCCTACCAATAAATTCAAAAGACAAGTGAACATGCCCTATGCAAGTTCATGACATTGCTTCAGAAAATGGATGAACAAGAAATTAGCCAAATACAAGGGAAAAGGCACTTTAAATTTTGTAAAAGAGGCATAAATGCCATTTTCAGGTACACTGTTCCTAGCGACTTCCAATTGAGCCACCTATTTTGGAAATAGGAAATCAGAAAAATGCACCACGTCAGTAATCTCACACCCAGTCTTTTATCATAGAGTCGACTAAATTGTTCTTCATTGTGTCAGCTTGTAACCCGACATTGGCAGTAATTTCCTTTGTTTTCATTTAGACAAAGATGAGACAGCCCTTTTGTTCTTTGTAGTTTTGGTACACACATCATTGAGGTATTACAAGTGCATATTGCATACAATTGGTAAACAAGATCTAAGATTAGGCAAAAGAACATACGCGGTGTATAACACCTCAAAAAGCAACTGACGATGAAAGTATGATAATATAAGTACTCGTATGTGAATACATGAAGAGGAGCGAGAGATAGCAGAGGGGCGGAAAGAGGGAGGGATAGAACATTACACCATATCTATACCAATCACTTCTCATCTTCTCTCACTTCACCTAGTTGCACCATGAATGGCTCTCTTCATAGCCATATATAAAACAAAGATCTATAGCACAAATTACAGTAAGATAACTGTGTTTTGCATAGATAAGATTATTTCCAAAAGTCCTTCATTATTTTAATACTTCCAAACAAAAGACCAGGCTCCAATACTTAAACGACAAAAGGTTGTGATGCTATTTCATATTCATGTAAAGAAAATATAACAGCATTATAAACGTAAAAGTATGATTTGCTAAAGGACCAATACTTACAATCTCAGATGTTTCCATATTGATTGCTCTATATACACTGCCACAAGTACCGTCTCCAAGCTCCTCCAAAACTCTATATCTGAAAGAATCATGGACCAGAATAAGCAAGCATAAGGATCAGAGAAACAAACAATAATAATATAAAGAAGTTAAAAGCAAGGATAAGAAACTCACTTTTCCATTCTTAGAATTGTGGTTATGTCAAAACTCGTTCAATGGACTTCTAACCTCCAAACAGAAGTTTCTACACTGGCAACACAGTGTTTTTCATTTCCTTCTAGAAGTTCTTCAGTGCTAAAATACAACAAAAAATAGAAGATGTCGCTAAACACCCACTGCTCATTGCTGAAGAGGTTAATCAGTAGCCAAACAGTTAGCAACATGCTTCAATGCAGCCTCTACAAGCTGCAATTATCTGGCATCATCTAGAATTGCCACCAATGATCTGTAAAACCTCCTGGGCAACTTCAACAAACAAGGAGTTCAGCTTAGTCTAAGGACAATGCACTTCGGTTACAACAATGGGACAAGTCAGCTGTAACTAATACAATAAACAAATTGAACATCACAAAGCTAAAAACTTTCAATAAAACCAATTTCACCAAGGATTTTTTCCTAGAAACAAATCTACAAAAATCAAAAATTCAAGGGAAAAAAAAAAAGAGAGGAAAAAAGTAGGAAAAGGGAGCCCTGCAACTCTGCAAGCAGACAAGGAGAGCTTCATCTGATTTTCTGTTATCTGCTTAAAAACTAAAATGATACCATCTGTACGCACATAGTCAACACAATAAGGAGCAAAACTGGGGGAAAGTAAATATGTAAAAACTATCAAAGTTTTAAAAAGTGTTAATTGATAACCCTCGGGTTGGCCTGGTGGTAAAGACTTGGGCTTGGGGTTCCCTCCTCCCAAGGTCTCAGGTTCAAAACGTGCTAACAACTCTTATGGGGCCAGTCCATACGGACTTTGCCCCATCTTTAATCGGACTCCCGGCTAGAGGACGGTGGTATTGGGTGCCTAGGCTTAGTCAAGGCGTGATTAGCAAAAAAGTGTTCTTTGACATGAACATCACCACAATCAAATTTTATTGCAGACATGATTAAATCAGTTCGAGGGCTCTTTAACCCAAAATTAAGGATTATAAGTCGAGAGTAGAGACACTAAAAATAAAAAATTCGTGAATTTGTAAACACCAATCATCCGCTTCTACAGAGAGTGCAACCAAACGAAACATAGAATTTGTATCAATAATCGTGGTTGAACTCGAATCCAAAAGCGCACAGGCAACACCAAAACACAAACAAGTTATTAAAACCTAAGGGTGGTCCAAATGCAATTCAAATTCCAGAAGTATACTGACTAGCGGTCTATATACTCAAACCCTAAACTTACAAATCACATACGTAGAAAAGATTAGAAGAGGTTAAAACTCACCATCGATGGAATAGAGATGCTATCCGGTAACAAATAAGTAGGGTTAATAATAAAACAAAGAAAGAAAGAGCTGTGGAGAGAGATGAATATTCGGATCAGCAGTGCTGGAGCGATGCTGGTGATAACAAGAAACCGTTTTAGAGAGAGAGAGAGAGAGAGAGAGAGAGAAGGGAGAGAGGGATTACTGGCGTAGGAATGTAATAACAGCGGAATCGGCAGACGACGTCGTTTATTATGTGATGCGCCTCAATCTCCCGTTCCGAAGATGGGCTGAGAGTTGATGTAATGGTCCTAAAGTCCTATAAACAAGTGTTATTTAGACGTCGAGGATGATTTCATCTCCCATTCCGAAGGTGGCTCAGATTAAAACATTCTTTTTTTTTCTTGTTACTTTTTCTAAAATCTATTTGGTATCTTTCAATTCGAACCGTCGATTGCATATTTAGATGGTTCATATGTGCTGCACGTGTACCACGTCAGCGGTACCCGATTTGCACCCAAAATTTTGTTGGCTTTACTTTGTTTGTTCAAGTAGATGCCTTGATTATATTGATCCTCCCAGGAAGGTGTATGCCTTTTCTATGCATGCCATGTAATTAAATGTTCATGTTTGCTTATTTTAGTATGATGATGTTATATTGGGAGATCTTTTCACAATCTCCTTTGTACTGGTGGCTATATTTGTTACTCCTACGATTTGTAAAAATCTACGACACATGATACGTATTCTACGCTTTGTATTGTCGTCTTCAAAAAATGATATGTATCTCATCCTGTATCATTTTTGTGTAAAAATCCTACGATATAACCGCGTATCCTACGATTTATACGTTTATTCTAATTCGATACGTATCCTATGATTATTTTTTGGAAAAAAGTTGGACTTTATTTCAGGAAGTAGAACTCCAAATGCATTAATTTAAATCGTTTGATCTAATTATGACATATTTCAAATCATATAATAAAATTCTCAATATATGGTTTGTATAGAAGAAAGAACCATACGTCGATTGTATTTTACCTAATTTTTCTTTCCCTAAGAAAAAGAACATAAAGTCTTAATGTAATAGGTCCCAGTTGCGAAATTTGAAATCTTACATCTTAAAAACTTTTTTTTTTTTAAGTAAGCATAGTTGGTTGGTGTTATTAGGTGTATCTACTTATAAATTGTAAATTGATTATTATTAACATTATTGAAACATAAACTAAATTCAGTATTTTTCTACAAGAATGTTAAATCTAAATAAGTTCAATTGACAAAACTCTAATTGTCAAAATCCCAAATGGGTTAAAAACCAAAATGGAAGATATTATTGAAAATATAAATATCTAGTTTTTCGAAACTCTAAAATATCTAGCTCTAAAATATTCTTGTCTAAGTTTTAAAAAATGTTATTTGATAACCCTTGGGTTAGCCTGGGCAGTCAAGACTTGGGCTTGGGGTTCCCTCCCAAGGTCTTAGGTTCGAAACGTGCTAACTCTGATGGGGCCAGTCTATACGGGTAGCTTTAATCGGACTCCCGACAAGAGGATGACGGAATTGGGTGCCTAGGCTTAGTCAAGGCGTGATTAGCAAAAAAAAAAGTGTTCTTTGACAAGAACTTCACCATCGATCGAATAACGATGCTATTTGGTAGTAATAATAATAATAAGAAAGAGATGTGGAGAGAGATGAATATTCGAGTTGAGTTTTGTGTTCACCCCCCACTTAGGAATGAGAATATTACCATCCTTCCTATTTGTTGAAATGATATGGATTCCACCATAAAGTGATGTTATGTTTATCAAAAAGTGTATTGCAAATTTCCAAGGGTGGAATTTAAATCATTTCAACCAATAAAAAGAGGGTAATATTCACCTTCTTTTACTGAGGATGAACAAAATTGTACTCTGAATATTCGGATCAGCAGTGTCGGAGCGATGCTGGTGATAACAAGAGGCTGTTTTAGAGAGCAGCAAATTAGTCTAAAGTCCAAAAGAAGAGGTACCAAAGTAGATTTAGTCCAGCTTAAGTTTCAGTGATGTGTAAAGTCCATTAATGAAAATATTTTAGAGTTTAAGGTCCGTGAAAAGACCAAATTGCCTTTAATGAGACAAGGGCCTTGTTTGGCTAACACAAAAAATGTCTTTTTTCATTTAAATGATTTTAAATGAGACAAGGGCCTTGTTTGGCTAACACAAAATGTCTTTTTTTGTGTTTTTTTTGATTTTGTTGCACTTTCATAGGGTACCCTAGGATTTTAGACACTTTCATAGGGTACCCTAAGGTTTTAGGCACTTTTATAGGGTTTTAGGGTTCATTTTCCTATTATAGGATTTTAGCGGTTTAGGCACTTTCATAGGGTACCCTAGGGTTTTAAGCACTTTCATATATAGGGTACCTTAAAATTTTAGGCACTTTCATAGGGTACCCTACGGTTTTAGGCACTTTTATAGGGTTTTAGGGTTCATTTTTCTATTATAGGGTTTTAGCGGTTTAGGCACTTTCATAGGGTACCTTAGGGTTTTAGGCACTTTCATATATATGGTACCCTAAGATTTTAGGCACTTTCATAGGGTACCTTAAAATTTTAGGCACTTTCATAGGGTACCCTACGGTTTTAGACACTTTTATAGGGTTTTAGGGTTCATTTTTCTATTATAGGGTTTTAGCGGTTTAGGCACTTTCATAGGGTACCTTAGGGTTTTAGGCACTTTCATATATAGGGTACCCTAAGATTTTAGGCACTTTCATAGGGTACCCTAGGCTTTTAGGCACTTTCAACGCCGGCCAACTTTGGTCAACGCCGGTCAACGCCGGTCAACGCCGGTCAACGCCGGTCAACGCCAGTCAACGCCGGTCAACGCTGGTCAACGCCGGTCAACTTTTGGGGGGGTATTTGTAAATCTTGGACATAATGTCCTTTAGACTTTAAAGGAAAATATTTATGTCCTTATCATGGTAAAAATTATTGTAGTATGTCCTCCTACTCAATTTACCCTTTAGAGAGATGGATTAAAGGCGTTGGAATCTTCATGATGTGATGCATAGGCGACATATCATATACCTCAACCTTCGGATTTGAAGACGCAAAGTATTTAGGCCCAATTCTGTTTAGCTTTTTACAATTTTGGAAATTGTCTTTATTTAAAAAAATATTAGTGTTCTTGAGTTTTGCATCAAATTTTTATAAAACATTGATTCGTGAATCGGAAAAGTAAAAAAAAAAAAATTACTTTTACCCAAATATTATTTGAAATATCTAATTTTAAGCAAAAAAATGCCAATATTTTTTTAATTTTTTTCCACGGAAATTTTATTTTTCTGAGATGTCATATTCGTACATCAATATTGCATTTCCAGAACGTGATCTTAAGGTTGGGATGCTTGTTAGCAAGATACCATCGTGCCCCGGTAAGTGTGTCTCTGGAACTCTTTCCTCCTTCGATTAGGCCATTCATTTTTCACTATTTTTTGTTAAACACATTCAATTACACGTGTGTAGATCTGTGTGTGCGTTCTTTTCAGGGTTTCGGAAATTGATGCCTTTCATTGCCGCTTTATTTGCTCTGTATGAACTGAGATTGACCGAGTAGATGAGCGTCTGTTGTAATAGCATTTTCTTTGCCTTTTGGCTTACAGAGATGGAAGCAGTGTGTATATGAGTTATCTATTCGGTTCGGGGAATACCCGAACCCCGTTTTTTCCTGTAACAAAAAGAGAAGCGTTTGCCGCATTCCTTCAACCTTATCTTTATCCACATCACAAGAAGCAAGACTCTCACAACTACGCTTCCCATACCCTCCCCTGCACAAAGATAATAAACCTGAAAAACAATTCAACGCATTGTCAACCTCTGCCTTAATAACACATCGTTACGCGCACACCGAATGGACCTCAAAATGGATATGGAATCTTGAATCCACTACTTATCAGGAGCTTGCTTAATCCATCTGTCAAACCAGTTAATAAAGCCAACAGGATTTCCTTTGGAGATATCAAAACTCAAGTGAGAAGCCCTCCTAACTCTCCTCGCAAAATCGCAATTAAGGAATAAATGATTTATCGTTTACGATTCCTGTCCACAAAGAGGACAAACTGGATCAACACTAATCTTTCTCCTTAGGAGAGCATCCTTGACTGCAAGAATACAGTGGAGCAACTTAGGAGGAACCCAGACTCCAGACCCTACCCCAACTTTGAAATCTATCCTGCTCTTGTCTAAGAACCCCTTTGAATTGCTCTTCAAAACCGAGTAAATATGCAGATTTGACTGAAAAAATCCCATTCCTAGTACCCTCCCATACAAGTTAATCATCCATATCCTGCAATGAAAATTAAATTGACCGAATAGCCCGTGATGTCTCTTTCTGGAACAAGACAGCTAGCAAAGGATCCCTCCATATACGATGCTGTTGATCAAATAAATCTGCAACTCTAAACTCTGGAAGGCCAACACTTAACTGGGACCCCACCAGAGGATTTCTCACCGTAGGTATCCATTCATCCCGGCAAACTCGAAACAAAATTGGCATAAGAATGACCTGACAAGAAATTTCACCAGGCAAGTAAGTATATCAAAGGGCAAACCAAGAACCATCCTGAACCAAGATAACCATGACATGAAAACTGGACTCGGATTTCGAACGATACTGACCAAAGACTCCAATGACCGATTGACAAATCCACAAGTTCTCACCCATAGGGATTAGCGAGTCATTTTAGTCTTGTTTCTTACTACTTCTTAGTTTCTGTACGTATTCGATTGTAACTCTGCTCGTTGAATCTAATCATTTCTGTTGGACCCCCCAAAAAAAAAACAAGGTCAGACTAGTAACCTTGCCACATTGGAAGGAATACCGACATGTGTTGAAACTAACACATTCCCACCATAAGTTGAAGGAGCAGACTTCTTCCCCCTATTCTCTGCATCAACTTTCTCATGTTCACTTTCAGATTCCTTCTCCTTGGAGGGACTTCTTCACTGGCTTTTTCATCTTTAACACTCAACTTCTCAAGTAGCCCAGCAACAGCAGCAGATGCATCTTTGTTTTCCTCTTTCTTTTGTTGTGATTCAACTATGTCTTGGAACTTTTCCATAAAGGTTTTCTAGTCTGCAGAGAAAATAATGAAGGTCCATATGAAATAAAAAAACGTTCAGGGGAATGAATTGGAATGATGCATCGCAGAGGCGGCTCCACGTTGGAGCTTGGTTATTCACTTGAATAACCTAGAAATTTTCTAGGTTACATTGAGAAGCATGTATTTTCATTCTACGTACCCATACTTTGAACACCAAACCAAACAAAGTTTGAACACTCATCAACTTGAGAGAGCCACAAATCAACTCAGATTTGAACGCTTTCTTCAGCTTTAATAGGGCTCTTTGCAAGTGGGCGGTGAAATTGAGTCACATGAGTAATCGAGGTGTGCGTAAGCTGCCCAGACACTTGAGTTATCAAAAAAAAAATCACATTTGAACACCTAGCAACTGGGTTATACTAATATTTCAGTCTTGTTAAACAGAGTCAGCGGGGATTAAGATTTTTTTGAACACCCTGCCAAATATTTCTGGAGCCGCCAATGATGTATCGTGGACGTTTTTTTGTTGCCCTATGCGTCGAACGGGGATAATGCACGTATGATTTTGGTCCTCATACTACCGATTATGCTATGAACATATATTGGGTGTGCATGTTAATTTGCCCGTACATGAAAGTTTTGCCCGTGCATAGAACGGGTTGAACGCAAGTAGACAAATAGATATATGTATAGAGAGAGATGGAGGTGATGACTACGGGCTGACCGTTATTGGGGAGTATATTTTGTTTTATTGACCAAAATTTTTTAATGCAAAATGCCCTCTCCCTCTCTACCAGTTAATTGAACACTCTACTTCCTCCCTCTCTTTAATTGGCCAATCCAGAGCACAGAGACGCGGAAGAAAACACCGCCACCAGCGAAGATACTGGAGCACAGGTCGTACCGATCGCCGCTGTCACCAACGGCGAAGAAGACGCCATCCTCGATATGTAATAACGTTTTCTCTCTCTCCCCCTCTCTCTCTTGTGAATACCTAGGGTTTTCTGTGATCTCTTTAAACTGATCTGTCCCCGTGGATATTTTTGTTTCGCAGGAAAGGCAAACTTCACCTATTGGACAAGGGGAGAGAAAGAGAAACAGGGCATTTTGTATTAAAAAAATTTTCCCCAATAACAGTCAGCCCGTCGCCGTCACCTCCCATACATATATCTATTTGTCTACTAGCGTTCAACCCATTCTATGCATGGGCAAAACTTACATGTACGGACCAGATTAACATGCACATCCAACATATGTACATGGCATAATCGGTAGTATGTGGACCAAAATCATACGCGCATTATGCCCGTTCAATGCACGGGGCAACAAAAAAACATCCACGATGCATCATTCCAATTCATTCCCTTGAACGTTTTTGATTCATATGGACATTCATTATTTTCTCTACAGACTGGAAAACCTTTATGGAAAAGTTCCAAAAGGTAGTTGAATCACAACAAAAGAAATTTTTTCTCAGTTTTCATAAAAAGTACGTGACACTATCTCAATTTCAACCTCTGGGAGAACAAAAAAGCGGGACATACCTAACAATAGTAAATCAAGAGTTTTATGAACAGGGAGCAAAACAAACACAAAAAGAATTTCCCGTGGCATTTTATTTACGAACACATGAAGAATCAAAACGGTGCTCATTTTTCATTCCAATCATACAATGTAAATGTATTCAGAATATATAATCAGAAAAACATTGGCAAACTAAAACACTCTATAAATAAGAACATGAGGAGCTTCCATGATACTATTAGGCTAGGAATTAAGTTTTCACTCAAGGTACCACAAATTTCATTGAACACATAGAAACGGGAGCATTGAGTTTCAACGTTCTTAACTTATCCATACTACAATTCGAACACAGAGAAACAGGAAGAGTTTGGACGTTCTTAACTTATCAGTGCTACAATTGATGAAGCAGAGAGAAAATCATACCTAGTGGTTAGCAGTGGTGTGAGATCCGTATTGCTTTCAATTGCCAAAACCTTATACATGACAAACGAATTCGCACATAAAGCGGTCATTTGTAATGGTATGACCTACAATTTTCCAACTAACCAAACCTTTTTTCTTTGGTCGAACTCAGTGAATTAGTGCATTCAAGAAACCCCTGAAGGTCTGTGATCAACAATTGACCCCTTGCCTCTGTAAGACGCCCCTCCCCTCTGAAAGACGCATGTGAGAGAGAATTTTAGATGGGGAAAGAAGAAAAAGAGGGGGAGAAGGAGTGAAGGAGGAGTAGTCCTACCAGATGGAGAGAGTGGGGGTGGGGAGGTGGTTGGCGGCGAAGCAGCTCTGTGAAAGATTGAGGGAGGAGTAAAGAGGGGTATTCATAGCCCATGAGAGAGTGAGTGAGGGAGAGGGGTGGGGATGGGGGTTTGGGAGAGAGGCGTGGGGTGGTGGCGGTTGGAGAGAGAGAGAGAGAGATGGATGCCGGAGCAGGTTTTTCAGGTGTGTACGTGGGGGGTTGACAAAATTGGAGTAGTAGGGCTATATTGATAGATACGTGTTGTGTTTTTTTTTTTTTTTTATTGTTTTTAAAAAAGCAAAATTTCTAGAAATTAAGGGTTGGAGGTTTTGGAGGCTCACACACATTTGCATAGGATATTGATAAATAAATAAATAGATATATAAATACAGAGGGAGGACCTGGTGACCTGACTTCGTCTTTTTTATCTGCGGAAAACACCCTTTTCCGTCAAGGGGGGGTTCCAACACGAAGCATCTCTTATCTGAAGTTCTGCCTCTGCAACCAAAAAACCAAAAACCACCGTTGTGTGTGTGTGCGCGTGTGGGGGGGGGGGGGGGGGGGGGGTTGTGATTTGTTTAAGAGAGAGAGAGAGACAGATAGATACAGATTTTTGTCATTCCAGTACGGTTGGCGACAGGTAGGCCTGCAACTTCTGCTACTGATACCTCAGGGAGCTTTGGAACAGCCAGATTCTCTCCTTGGCCACAGCAAACTCAGCTTAGTCCTCTTCCACTGTCATTCAATTAAGGGAACATTCCAAAACAACATAAATGTTGCTCTTGGATAGTTAAGCGACTGTCTACCCCAGGGTTGCCTTCCCGTTTCTTTTTATTTTTCGTACCAGAGTTTACTGCAGCACAACTAAATTGGTTTTTTCTACACTTTGGTGTTTAGCTTCCCTTAAAACCATCCATTCTAACGTAAACCAGCTGCTCCCACCACGTGAAATGACATG
This sequence comes from Rhododendron mucronatum var. ripense, assembly GCA_019656295.1. NCBI lineage: Eukaryota > Viridiplantae > Streptophyta > Magnoliopsida > Ericales > Ericaceae > Rhododendron > Rhododendron mucronatum. The sequence continues at coordinate 1,497,741 of BPLT01000069.1, read as the reverse complement.
TTTTGGTGGTTCATTTTCCTTCATTCTCTGCGGTGATTGTGTTTGCTCATATGCCTAACTGTAAACAAGTCATGTGGCAAGACATCACAAGCTGACTACGCTGGCATCGCTAAAAATTCTGTCAATCAACAACTGGACAAACGATTACCACCAACTTAGTTAATGGTTTGATAAAAGAGAAAAACCTAGCTCATGGTTGAAGCCAGATAATGGAAAAAGGAAAACAATCATTGGCAAACCTAAAAAATGACTTTTAGGAGATCGAAAGGAGTTTGGCTGTATGGGGGACGTAATGGCAGTTCTTTCTTGGTATTGGCTTCGGGACTAATTCAACCGAAGTCGAGACGAGGGCTAGTAGCTTTTTGAACCTCCTAGCTCTCAACGGATGGCAAGACTGAAATATGTGTTCTATAAGATGACAATAGCACGTGTGTGTGGAGATGTTATCATCTCCTCGTGAAACCAGGTGTGGATCATTCAAAGCTTTCTAATGAGAAGTTTGCCTTGGCTACTGATGAATAGAGACATAATAAATACTCCTACTAGATAATATGGCAAAATAAGACTTACAAAATGAGTAAACATGGCTGCGACTTAGTCACAAGTTTAAAATTCTCGACTCCAGATCTAACCTCCAAAACTTCTTCTGCAACATCAGTAACTGTTCCAGCCGTAAGAAGGAAACAATCAACCGGAAAGTAACTTTAATTTCTTCCAAAATGAGACTTGACTGTCATCCAGTTCATTATATTGAAAGACAAGTCCTACAAATGTTATTTGTAAGGCTCATATTAGCATCTAAGCACAAAAATGTTAACATTCCCGTGACATTGTTTTTACACGAAAGAGAAAACTTTCAGATTTTTTGTGAACTCATGAATTCATGTCAATTCTAGCATTTTTTGCTCCTCTTTCCCACCCAAACTTCATTGGTTTTTGACTTTTTTCCTATTCAATCCATTCCATTTATTTATGTTGAGAATATAAATAATGAAGTTGCCCCTCTCTCTAATAGCTTAAGCTTTTAGATGAGTTGGTGGTTAATGATCTAATATGGTATCAAAGCAGGCAATAGATCCTGGGTTTGAAACTCACTGCCTAACTAATGATTAAAATTTACATGAGTTTAGCTTGCTTACAGAGGAGAGTAGCTACACGTGAGGGGGCGTGTTGAGAATAGAAATAATAAAGTTGCCCCTCTCTCTAACAGCTTAAGCTTTTAGATGAGTTGGTGGTTAACGATCTAATAATTTCCCTTAATTGTGCTTATGCCAAGAGCAGAGGCGAGTGGAGCGGTCACCACTTCAAAGATAGGGATATGGAACACTCAAACGCTCTTGTCACGAAGAAAATATCTTTTATAATTGTTTAATACAGCTTGTCTGAACCTTAATTGCTTTAGAATATATGGAACGGAACAGTAATTCCACTCACCTCCTTACTTAGGAATACATCAATTTATCGAGAACTATAGCAACACTTGAGGTCCAAGGCCGACAAACGTGTCTTGTACACATATGGTTGCTCAAGTAACATAAGTTCATTTGGTGGTAGGAGCTAATTGCTGGATCTTTAAGTTCAAAGTCACAAACCAAATACGATCATCGTATAGCCAGGTTCAAGATTTCACATTCTCGATGAGGGATATGCATTTAGATAGACCAGCTTAGCTAGAGTTAGTGCAATAATGAAGGCCACTATCAAAAAAGTTCTAGAGGAAACGAATTTATCGAGTTTGTGAGAGCGAAGGGCTAAAGCCTCAAATACGATGAAATGAAACCTAACCGCCTCTAAAGTTGAGGTAAGACACAGTTGAGCTAGATAAAAGGAAGATTAGTATAAGAACATACAAGCTTGCAGAAGAATGCGACTCCACGTCACGAATAAGTTTACAATAGGAGTCAAAGAACTTACCAGGAGCCAAAAAATTTCTAGGAAAAAGAGGGCGCAGATGCCTTTCTGTATATTCCAATCAACTGGATTTAAACTTTCTGCTTCCAGTTTTAGCAAAACGCCAAAACCTCATCCTTTTTTGGACAGGAATAGGAACCTTGACATGCTGAAGATGCAGTAAGTGAATGATTGGTAAAACCAATAAGTCCCTCAACTACAGTGATTTGAATCTGGTTTACATCCTGCTTGCTTTTTAGAACAAACGGACAGATTAGGAATTAGATAATTGGCCTCTCATTCTGATACATTTGCTCAACTTGTCTTAGAAGCTCACGGAACTCAAAGGGTTCATCTTCCTTAACTAAGAATTCAATATAATGTGATACTGCAGCTTTCTCCTCAATATTAGCATATCTGAAGAGATCACAGACCAGTCTTTGAGCTTCTTGAACCTTTCCTTTGTGGCGAAGACCAAGTATCAAAGAACAGTAACACGAAATGGATGGAATAAAACCATTGTCGAGAATTAGTTTCATGAACTCAAGGCAGTAATCAAAATTTTTCTCCTCACAGAAGTGCTTAATGATCAAAGAACAGACAGATTTGTCAGGAACAAGACCACGTATCACCATATCTTGGACAAGATGACCTGCTTCTGACATTCTTCCCACTTTGCATAAACCCATTGCTAAAGAATTATGCAACTCCCCCGTGGAGGCCACACATTCCTTGATCTTATCTAGAAGTTCAAAAGCGTCGCCAATATCTATTTCTCTGAAAACATGCTCAGCAAAGTAATCACCATCGTTCTTTGTTATCAGGGAGTATTTAGCTGCTACATCATGGAAAGAGCTCAGAGCTCCTTCCTTGTTGCCTGACATAACAAACCCTGCAAGCAATGCATGGTAGATACGATTGTTTGGTTGAATACCATTTCTAACCATTGAACGCACAATCTTAATTGCACAATCCAACCTACCCGATTTAATATGTGCTTGTACCAGTATAGTGTATGTAATGTGGTTTGGAGATAGACCTAAAAGGGGCATCTTGAAGAGAAGAGCATGTGCTTCCTCTACTTCTCCTAGTTGGCAAAGGCCATGGATGACAACTGTATATGTGTAAACATTTGGGAGACACCCACCTTGTTTCATAAGTTCTATCATGTTAAAGGAATCTTTAGTACAACCTACTCGACACAGCCCATCTATTAATATAGTGTAAGTCACTACAGAAGGAACTAACCCATACTTAAACATCTTCCCCACCATTGCATTTGTTTCATTCAACCTAGTTTGTTTGCTGAGAACATCAAGGAATAAGTTGAATATATGCGGGCTCGTCAAACATCTAAGGTCAACCATTCTCTCAAAAAGCATAAATGCAGTTCCAACTTCACCAATCTTGCAATACCCATCAATAAGAGCAGTCAATGTTACCTCATCAGGTGATATTCCCTTCTTCGTCATCAAACCCAAGACCAAATTTGCTTCCTCCGGTCTCCCTTGTTTGCAAAGCCCGTCAATTAGGGCAGTACAAGTCAAACCATCAGGTCCAAGGCCAAGTGCATCCATTGATTTTAATATGTCAAATGCCATTCTAAGTTGCCCTTCCTTGCAAAAACCATCGATCAGAATGTTGTAGGAAACTCGATCAGGCAATAGTCCATTATCAATGACCCTTCTCAGTAGCAACATCGCTTTGTAAGGCTTATTTACAATACAAAGGCCTTCCATTAGCTCATTGTAGGTGCGAATACGAGGTCTGCAATTTCTCCTTTCCATCACACTAAGTAGCTCAAAAGCAGAGACAACCCTCCCTTCCTTGCAGTAACCATTGATTAATGCATTGTAGGTTACTATGCCAGGAAACAACCCGTCTTTTAACATCTTTCTGAACATCCCATTTGCCTCCTGAATCTTTCCTTCTCCACACAACCTATCTATCAACACCGTATAAGTGTGATTATTTGGTTTACAACCCTTCACAACCATCTCATCTAGCAATCCTAAAGCCTTGTCAGTCAATCCTATGTCGCAAAGAGCTTTGATGAGGACGGTATAAGTACGCACACTTGGCTGGCAGCCCTTTTCACTCATTTCTTCCTGCAACTGAAACGCCTCTTCAATCTCACCGGCTTCACATATCCCATGAATCAGTACTGAGTACGTTACACCATTGGGGTTACATCCATCCTGCTCAGACATTATGTCAAACACTCGGAAGGCCTCCTTAAGATCACCTACCCTGCAACTACCCAACACCAAGGAGGAACAAATATGGACATCCAAACGAAACCCAACCCTCAAAATTCTTGATAAAACCATCTCAGCGGCTCGAACAAACGCATTCTTGCACAGGGCATTAACAATGGACCTATAATCAACAATGCCAACAACAAACCCATCATCTACCATTCTTCTATACACGAAAAAAGCCGATCGACCCATGCTCAACTTAGCTAAGCACATCAAAAGAGTGCTGTAACTAGGGTAATTAAGCCTAAACCCAACCTCTCGCATTTCATCAAGAGCACCCATCAACTTGACAATCTCAACCTCGCCATTACAACTACACTCTTTAATCAAGAAAACTAGGGCCTTATGTGCAACAACAAACAAGTTACGAAAAACCATTAACTTCAACAAATGAAATCTACAGTGGAAATCGTAGCAGTAAGTGGATTGCTTGCATATCCATGTGAAAAAACGCACACCCAGCTCAACGTTGGAGCTGTGGCGTGCAATTACGTTGGAAGCTACGTGCGGAGGCATGTGAGAAACGAGTGATTTCAAGCGGTTGCTTTGTTCCCAGTTGGGTTGGGTTATCAGAGAGGATATGTGGTGAACGGTGTCGTTCAAAGGAGTTGGGACTGTTTGGTTGGGTGGAGAGGGAAGAGGAGTTGATGAGAACATGGAAAAGGGGTGGGGTTTGTGGACATGAGAAGGTTTGAAGCGTGACTTGAGAAGTCTGTTGGTGTGAATCAACATGCAGGTAAGTTTGCACAGGCATGTTTGTGGGTGTACATGGAGGGGAGAGAGAGAGAGAGAGAGAGAGAGAGAGAGAGAGGTGAGTTTAGCGGTTGGAACAGGTTACAGGAGGGTGAAAGAACTGATCAAATTATGGGAATTTGAACGAGCAGAAGCGGCGACAGAAAATCAAATCCCTCGATGTGAACAAAAGAGTAGGGAAAAATAAAAATAAAAAGAGTCGGGCTATTCGCAGCTACGTATTTTCTCCCATAACCCATCCTATTTCGGTAAGTGGTTGTTAAAAATCATAAATAACATTTCGGTAAATAGCTGTTGAAAATAAGATTATATTTCGGTAACTACATGTCGAAAATATATTCAACTTTCGGTAGACAACTGTCAAACATGCATTTTCGATAAATAACTGTTGAAAAAAATATCATATTTCGGTAATTTGATGTTGAAAATGTATCTTAATTTCGGTAACTAGCTATCGAGTCTAATTGAAAATTTTTAACGGGCTGTGGAAGAAAATACGTGGATGCGAATAGCCGCGCCCAATAAAAATTCCCCCTCTGGATCCCTGCTGTAGAAAGGAGAGGAAAAATAACAAAATATGAATTCAACTTCCTTCTTACGTATTTTCTCTCCAACTTTCCTTCTATTTTCTCTTCCTTTTTTTCTTTTTTTTCTTTTTTTTTTTTTCCCTAACAGAGTTTTGTCCACCTTCGGACATTTTACAAACTTCTAGTGAGGTATGTGATGCAATAAAAAATGATAGGATCAAAGTATGACCGCACCGTAGAGTCGGCCCTGATTTTTCGGGACTTAAAATGAAAATAAAAAATAGAATTTTTTTTGTTGGACTATAACAAGAAATAAAAAAAGTAGGAGAGGTTACAACTAAGAAATTTTTTTTGGCCTAAAGCGACCGCAGCACTTGCTTTAACTCAGTGCTGGATTTGCCGGACCAGTTTGTTTTGATTTGTTAGAAGATCATGCGAAAATTTTGGTTTAATCGAATATTGTTAAGGAATTGATCAAAACATGTATATAGTTCTACACCCAAGAATTAGATTTTTGATCAAGTACTTGCATTTAACAAAAATTATTCCACTAACTCAAATAAGTGCTTATTTTTTTAATTAAAACTGTATTGTGAGAGAATAATCTATCTCGTAAAGCGAAAAATAAGTACTTAATAATCTAATTCTAGCAAAATGAACAATATTTAGTCATCGTCTATTGGTCCGCTGAGTCTAAGGAGGCTTAGGTGTGGAGCCTTCCACCGTGGACCGAGACTATGCAAAGGTAGAACACCATAAAAACTTCGGAAAAGATATACGTACCGACCAAATCCATAGGGAAATCGTACCGACGGCGTCGCCGGCCGTCCTCCGGCCACCGGACGGCCGATCCGAGCCGTCCAAAAATTTTAAAAAAAAAAACCGAGGGGGTCCACGCGGGAATCAAGGGCATCCGATGCGTGTAGAGTGCTTGATCTACACACCCTTTTTTTCGTGTATATACATATATATGTATATACACGAAAAAAAGGGTGTGTAGATCAAGCACTCTACACGCATCGGATGCCCTTGATTCCCGCGCGGACCCCCTCGGTTTTTTTTTTTAAAATTTTTGGACGGCTCGGATCGGCACGGCCGGCGACGCCGTCGGTACGATTTCCTTATGGATTTAGTCGGTACCTGTAGCAATAAAAACTTCGCTGACTTTATCACAAACCTTGATTTTGCTACGAAAAAAAAGAACCCGAAATAGCGCAAATCGATACGTGTTCTGCGTTGTGTACGTTTTGGTAAAATAATTGGATTTTTGATTTGTCTTGCAAAATTAACTTTTGGTGAGCCATATTAGAGTCCACTTATTAATGACCGGAATTGCTTCTTTTTTTTCCTTTCTCAGAACTGATTTGTTACGAGACATACCAAAATTCTGTCCAATCGAACATGGGTAAGTAGTTAATCGAAAATTTTGATTTCTACTCCTCTTGTTCTACACTCAGGAATTGGATTTCTTAACTAGCCATTGGCGGACCATTACGGATATTCGATTAAACTGAGCTTAACACCCATATGAGTGCGAGCTCATCAACAGCAAAGTGGTAGGTAACCATTTGGCTCTTCCTGATAATGCAATTTCTTTCTCTCCCGCGACAGAAAACATACCTTGATACCATAATCTTATCGGAAAAAATAGACATCTTTGCGCGGAAAAAAAAAAAAAAAAAAAACCCTCAACAAGCTTTGCGATTATACGTGGGAATCAAGCACATTCAGTGCGTAGTTTCGTACAGAACAAACAAACGATCCGCATTTGACTGACACAACCAAACCTACCTGATGACCAACAACAACCAAATACTGTCTTTTACTTGAAAACACCATGTCTACTGTATCCGCAACACACCAAAGCAGAAGAGCACATCACCAAACACCTGACCTTTATGCAGCACCAAGTATCTTTGTAAAACCGATCACAAGCATACCCTCTTTAATTCCATAAGAGTAACCCGAAGGATTCCGCAAATGAAATTTCAAGGCTCCACAATGATTTTCCCAGTGGCATGACCGTCCATGCTCCTCGCCCAAGCTTCTTCAGCCTTACTCAAAGGATGCTTCGAGTCTATAATGGTCTTAAGCTTCCCTTCCTTCACCAACTGCACAAGATAATCAAGATTCTCACCTTTCGGAACTGCAAAAAGTGGCACCAGCTGCTTCTTCGAGCATGTCAGTTTCTTCACGGCAGAAGTCATGAAAGAACCAAAACTCGGAGTCAGTTCTATCACCTTCCCAGTTGGGCTTAGATTAGGCTCGAAAGCAGAGAAACGAGTGCCCGTGGCACAGTGGATAACAGCATCATATTTCTGGCCGGATGGGCTTTTCAGAGCTGCCCCATCAGGTGTTTTGTAGTCCAATACCTCATCAGCCCCCAAGCCCTTCACAAAATCCAAGTTGCGGGCCCCACAAGTGGCTGTCACGTGCGTGTTTCCTAGTTTCGCTAGTTGAACTGCATAGTGGCCTACTCCGCCGGAGCCAGCCGTGATCAGAAGATTTTTCCGTGGTCCACTTCCATCAAGCTTGACCCCAGCCAACTGGGTAAGGGCCTGGTGGGCAGTAAGGCCAGCAACAGGTAGGCCTGTGGCTTCCGCTGCTGACACCTCAGGAGGCCTTGGAACTGTCAGATTCTCCTTGGCCACAGCAAACTTAGCTAGCCCACCTCCACTCTGTAATTCAATCCAGGGAACATCCAAAAACAACAATAGACAACATTGACCATGTCAAACAATACAAATGTCACTCTGCTGAGCAAAAATAAATAACAACACAAATGTTATTGAATAATTAAGCGACTCTCTTCACCAATATGCCTTTTTCCTTTTTTTTTTTTTTTTTTAAAACAAAGTACGTTCACTCCAGCACACCGAAATTACTTTTTTCTGCACTTTTGGTGATTACCTCCCTTAAAATCATGTAGTCTAATCTAACAATAAACACTTGCAAGTTGCCACCCATCAAGCAAAATGACATTTTTTGGCCTTCATTTCTTTTTTGGTGTTTAAGTTTGTTTCATTTTAACATGACAAAAATCGTGGCAAGACTTAACATCACAAGGTTGACTATGATCAAAGAACGAGAAAAAATTGAGTCAACCAGAGCCAACTTAGTTCATAGTTGAACATGATGCACAGAAACAGTTAAAAGGAGGAAAATAACCTTACATAAGGCGATTTAAGAAAAAGATCTGAGGTTGTTTCTTTTTCTTTTTTTCCCTTTCTGGTAAGTACCTTTTTTTTTTTTTTGAAGAGCTTGTAAGTACCTTACGATGTTACAAGCTTCACATCACCTAGAGGCGAGCCTCAAAAATGATTTCTATGAGATGGCGAGCCTCAACAATGATTTCTATGAGATGGCGAGCCTCAACAATGAATTTTATGAGATGACAATAGTATTTATCGGGTGATGTTATCAACTACTCATGAAAACAAGTTTTGGATCATTCAAAGCTTTCTGACAAGAAGTCTGCCTATGCAGCTTAGCTATTGCTTATTGTTGAATAGACACATGCAAAAACCGGAGAGAAAGGGGAACAAACCATGGAAATATGAGACTTACAAAAGGACTAAGATAGGCTACAACTTTGTCACCAGATTTAAATTTCTTGACTCCAAATCCAACCTCTACTACTTCTCCTGCTACATCAGTAACTGTTCCAACCATAAGAAGGAAACAATCAGCCCCAAAAGTAAGTTCTAGTTCTTCCAACACATCAATATGAGACATACGTCATCAAGTTCATTAAATTGCCAGACAAGACCTTCAAATGTTAATTTCAAAGCTCATATTAGCAACAAAACATCATAAAGTCGGGGGGAAAGGGAGTTTCAGTTACATGCAACCAACTTCACAAGACAAAAGATCTTCTAGAATTGAACAATTCATGGAACATTCAACACATAAAGGAGAAAACTTTCAGATAATCTTTCACCTTGTGAATTTGTGTCAATTCTAGAATTTTTTGCCTCCTCTTTTCCACACACCAACTTCATTGTTTGTTCGCATTCAACACATTCCAGAAATTTCCCATCATTGGGGTTATGCCTAGAGGAGAAACGAGTCATGAGTGGTAACCATTTCAAAGATAGGGAAGACCTTATGGAACACTTGAATGCTCTTATCGATAATGAAATTATCTTCTATAATAGTTTAATATAGTTAAATATAGCTGATTTGAGCGTTAATTGCTGGATATGGTTAAAAACGCCCAACCAAATACCATCATGGCACAGTCATGTTCAAGATATCACATTCCCATTGACAGATATACCTTTGGAAAGATCAACTCTTGCCATAATGGTCCCTTTGAGAAAAAGTTCACAATTTAGACAAGTAGACTCTATTCAGTTTATAAGAGTGAAGGACTAAAGCCTCAAATACAACTAAGTGAAGCATAACCAGTTCTAAAGTTAAGGCAAGACAGCTGAGCTAGAGAAAGAAAAGATACGTATTAGAAAATAGAAGCTTGTAAAATTAAAATTCGCAACTTCATGTAAGGAATATTGACCGGTGGTCCCAAAAGTTTAAGCTATTAGAAAATGGGCCCAACAATGTATATCAAGCTATCCAACACCATCCCTCACCTGCAACCCTGTCTTGCACATGCAGATGCAAATTTTAATAGATAGAGTGAACCAAAATACGAATGGGAGAAGTAGAATGCTAACTGAGAACAAATGGAAATAGAGAGACTTGAAACCATGACCTCTCCCAACCTGAGTTTTGGTACCATGTTAAGTTAACAATGGTCCCACAAGCTTAAGCTGTTAGGAAATGGGTCCAACAAAGTATATCAAGCAATCTAACAAATACACTCATAATACGCATCAACGAACTTACCGGGTATGTAAGGAAATTTGGAAGGTAAAATAGGACGCAGCATGCCTTTCTGCATTTTCCAATCAACTGGATTCAAACTAGCTGCTTCAACTTTTAGCAAAACCTCATACTTTTTTGGGGTAGGAACAGGAACCTCGACATGCTGCACGATGCATTATATGCAACTTTAAACTGATTGTTAAAAGGATAAATTTATTAACCACAATGAATCCTTTTGTCAAGCTTCAGCAATTTACTCAATCAGATGCAAGTGTCAAACTATCAAAAAGAAATTCCAGGATCCATTGGAAAGTTTGAGGGTCAAAAGTCATCCTCTCTTCTATTTCTACTCCCAAAGAACTCGACAACGAAAGCATAATCAGATTAAGCAAGAAAAAATTAAAAGAGAGATCATTTTCAAACTTCAAAAACATGATCTCTACTTCTGTATTTAGAGGTTGTTGTATGCTTTCATATCCTCAACGAGGAAGGCTAAAGTTCATACTTGAATGAATAAATTAAGACCAAGCAGTACATTAGCAACCAATGGGATAAGAGGGAAAATTGCCCATACCCCCCCTTCAGAGATTAGTAGTTACTTGAACGGTGTCAAGGCAAAACAACATCATAAGCCGCCTCCCTCTCCATTGGCAGAGATTTAATATGCTAAATAGCGGTTTCCAACTTTTGATTGCTGAAAGAGGGAAAGAATTTATGCAGCATGCCTGGAATTCCACAGTAACTTCTACTGAAAGGAGAAAAGGGTCTAAATTTGGAAAAATGACCTTACCATCTCCAATTCTTACCCTTTTTTTTTCTACCCAAACTCAAAATTTGAGTAAAAACACTAAAAACTCATCCCTCATCCCCAATGGCATATCCTTTGCCTACCCTTTTTCTTACCCAAATGAGGGAAAACCCATATCTAACCCTTTTTTCTCAATACATATTCTCACTTTCTTATTAGTTATTCGTAATGTGCCATTTCGACAGAAAATGTGGAGGGAAAACATACAAAACTATTGATTTGGGTAGAAGAAATAAAAGTTTAGTATTGGAGAAGGCATACCCAAATGGAGTTATGACCCAAATTTGGATTAAAAAAATGGGTCAGGGCTGGAGATACTCTTGGTGATTACTAATTTTATTCAACAGAACCTTGCCTTTTCTCATTCTCTGATCAGACTAAATGAAAAAGATCTAAATGAGAATTTTGAGATGGATGTGTGATAAGACTTCGGGAGTTAGAATAAGAAAGAAGACCATTCTCTTGGAATGATAGGGAGAGCACCGATTGAACGTAAAATGAGAGAAAATAAATTAACTTGGTTTGGACATGTCCATCGTAAATCGACCCATATTGTACTTAGGAGGAGTGATATGGTTACGGTTGATGGTAAAACGGAGGGGAGGGCAGATTAAAATTGTCATTAGAAGCGCTAGTTTGAAGGAATCTATGTTTTTTTTGATATCATGAAACATGATGCCCTCGACAAAAGTAACGACACAAAACTCTATGGGAATAACAAATTCATGTAGGTAAGTTAGGTAACTGCCAATCAAATTGATTGAGACAAAAGGCTTTGTTAGGTCTCATTTGGTTATTCTCTTAAACTGACTGAACTTTATAGATAATCTACCAGTGCCTTAAGATATACTGTTGTGTATGCTTGTTTGAGTTGGAGATGAACTCTATGCTTGTGTAATCAAACAAATGAATCTCGCGTACTTTAGGAGCCAAAACCGAACAGATGGTTGATCCTTTCTTGCAGACACGGTTTTTTTTTTTTTCCCCTTTTTTTTTTTTTCAGGTACTGCTTCGACCTCAGGCAGAGACACTCTTTTCTTCAGACACAATTTTCTTATAACTCCCAATCAAAGATGCTTTCAGTTGTTTTTTTTTTGGTACGTAGGAAAATAAAGATGCTTTCAGTTCAGCCACTTTCCTATTACATTGCTTTTTCAGGCTCATGAAAATCCCACATCAAAAGACAAATGGACATGACAATTTCTTGCAAAGGACAATGAAACACAATTTGAAGCACTTTCCCCAATCTTATCTTTAGCATCTATAATTAGCAACAAACATCTTCTATTCACCATGTAACCATTTACCAGAAATTAAATGCCACATTCGAGTGGTCGAAAACGACAGTGCCTCCCCAGACCCCGCAATGGTGGGAGTGCCTCGCCGTGCTCTGAAGATATGGAAAACCTAAATCTTATTAGGGCAACATCCCTGCACCATAGAAAGGTACTCCGTTTTGCCTGGGCTATAAAAGCATATAGTTTTCCCTTTTCATAACTCGGGGGTCCGGGCCACTTTACGCACAACTCGACTAATCCTGGACCACCATCCCTCTAGTGGGGCCCAATTAAAGCTAGGAAAAAGCCCCGTATGAACTGCCCCGGGAAATTTCAGACTTATGATAAGAGATTAAAAGCATATAGTTTGACTACACTAAATTCCTTTTCGGTCTTTAATTTCACCAACACTAAACCTCAAGTCCTCACGGGCTTGTTCGTTTGGGACACTCGAAATTCGAAACCCATGCACATGGTCCCAACAAATTTTCTCTATCTCTATCAACTCATTACACTTTCAAAACCTCCCTCAAAACCCAAATTGAACATCCTCCGAATGACCCAGACAAAAGGGTCTTTGAAATTTGAATGACAGAATTTCAGAAGAAATTGAAACACTCAGAGGACCAATTAGATAGGAAACAGGGCAGAAACGAAATTACCTTCAAACCAGCGGTTCCTCCTCTGTAGTGGTCGTACTGAACCGCATGCATCAGTTTTCCGGCCATTTTGCCTTTGTTTGATTCTCCTCTCAAAAATATTCTCTCTAAAAGTTTTAACTGTTTTGCCATTCGTGTTTTTCCATTTTTTTTTTTTTTTTGTCTTCAGTGATTTTTTTTTCAAATTTTTTACAGCAGCGACAAGACAACAATGAAGTATGCAAAAGCAGAGTAAAACTGTGCGGATTTCGCGAGTAGAAGTTTCTGAGAGAGAGAGAGAGAGAGAGAGAGAGGAGAGTGGGAAGAAAGAATTTATAGCAGCGACGAGACAATGAAGTGTGCAAAAGCAGAGTGAAACCGTTTGGACTTCTCTCCCAAGCAACCGCAGATACGTGACGTGTCAATTGTCACCATCGTGTAAAATGATGATACTAAAATTACTAAAACAAAGCGGAAATTTATTTTGATACTCTTTTTTAAGCGCAAAGTAATAATTTGTAGAGCGTCATAATAAATCACTGTCCGAAAAAATACTAGTCAGAATACCTAATTTCGAGTTGTTTTTTCTTCATATGATAAGAAGTTAGGGTGTGGTCCATTAAATAAAATAAATATTGGTTTTTTTGAATTAAATATGATATATTGTGAGATAATGATCTATCTCGCAAAGTGAAAATAAGTACTTAAAAATAAAAATCTTAGCGGAATGAATACGATATATTGTGAGAAAATGATTTGTCTCGTAAAGTGAAAAATAAGTACCCTTAAAAATAAAAATCTTAGCGGAATGGGGCCTTATTGCCTGAGTAGATTTTATTACAAGCATTGCTACACATGCAACTTTAAACTAAAAATCAAGACACAATTATCGAACGGTGAGTTGTGTTTAAAATTTTTTTGGACCAAATATAAACTGCATATAATTATGGAACGGTGAGTTGTGTTTAAAATTGTTTGAGTAGACTTTGAGTTAAATTATATTGTCTCGTTTTCATGAATTCTATGTGTAATAAAAAAAACAAAACAAAATTTCCGAAGTATCAAAAAACAATAACAAATCGAAGGGTGCAATATTTTTTTTGCGATGGAGACTACAAAGAAAGACCAACTTGTCCCTCACACATGGACGTGATGTGAGGCATGACGATTTTCAAGTTGCCAATGACTTGTTGGCCAATTCACTCCCAGAAAATGGAAGAAAATCACCACATTATATCGAGTTTTTTTAATCAGAAGGAAACTTTATTTTACTTTACATACAATATTGATAGAGAAGAAATTAAAGAAAAATAATTTTGAAAAAAAAAAAAAATATAGAGTACGTGTACTCGGCTAGCAACCCTTTTCACTGATTTCTTCCTTCAATCGAAATGCTTCTTCAATCTCCCAGGCTTCACATAGCCCGTGAACCAGTAACGCATACGTTACACCATTGGGGTTACATCTATCCTGTTCAGACAATGTGTTAAGAACTCGGATCGAAATATGGAATAAAGATGAACATAGCCCATGAACAAGCCTAGTGAGTACCTTCGACTAAACAGGGAATCAACCACATTCACAGAGTACATAGTTTTCGTACAGAACAAACGATCCGCATTTGACTAACACAACCAAACCTAGCAACCTGATGACCAAGGACACCATGTCTACTGTATCCGAAACACAGCAAAGCAGAAGAACGCATCACCACACACCTGACTTTTATGCAGGCACCTAGTACTTGTATAACCGATCACATGCATGCCCTTTTCAATTACATAAAAGTAACCCGAATGATTCCACAAAAGATATTTTCAAGGCTCCACAATGATTTTCCCCGTGGCATGACCGTCAATGCTCTTCGCCCAAGCTTCTTCAGCCTCACTCAAAGGATGCTTCGAGTCTATAACCGTCTTAAGCTTCCCTTCCTTCACCAACTGCACAAGATAATCAAGGTTCTCACCTTTCGGAGCGACAAAAAGCGGCACCAGCTGCTTCTTAGACCTTGTCAGTTTCTTCAAGGCAAAAGTCATGAAAGAACCAAAACTTGGAGTCAGATCTATCACCTTCCCAGTCGGGCTTAGATTAGGTTTGAAAGCAGAGAAAGGAGTGCCCGTGGCACAGTGGATAACAGCATCATATTTCTGGCCGGATGGGCTTTTCAGAGCTGCCCCATCAGGTGTTTTGTAGTCCAATACCTCATCAGCCCCCAAGCCCTTCACAAAATCCAAGTTGCGGGCCCCACAAGTGGCCGTCACGTGCGTGTTTCCTAGCTTTGCTAGTTGAACTGCATAGTGGCCTACTCCGCCGGAGGCAGCCGTGATCAGAAGATTTTTCCGTGGTCCACTTCCATCAAGCTTGACCCCAGCCGACTGGGTAAGGGCCTGGTGGGCCGTAAGGCCAGCAACAGGTAGGCCCGCGGCTTCCGCTGCTGATACCGCAGGAGGCCTTGGAACTGTCAGATTCTCCTTGGCCACAGCAAACCCAGCTAGACCACCTCCCCTCTGTGATTCAATCCAGGGAACATCCAAAAACAACGACAGAGAAAATTGACCATGTCAAACAATACAAATGCTGCTCTTGAATAGTTAAGCGACTCTCTACACCATAATGCTGTTTCCTTTTCTTTTCTTTTTTTGTAACAAAGTTCAGTCTAGCACACGGAAATTGCTTTTTTTCTACACGTTCGGTGATTACCTCCCCTTCAAATCATCCAGTTTAACGGTAAGCACTTGCCACCCATCAAGCAAATGACATTTTTTGGCCTTCTTTTCCTTAATTTTTATTTTGTTGGTGTTTAAGTTTGTTTCATTTTAACACGACAAAAATTGTGGCAAGATTTAACATCAAAAGTAGACTAAGATCAAAAAACGAGAAAAAAATTGAGTCAACCAGAAAAACTGTATTACGGTATAACCATCTTAGTTCACGGTTGATCCATAGAAACAGTGAAAGGAGGAAAATAACCCTCGGTAAGGCGCTTTAAGAAAAAGATCTGAGGTTGTTTTCATTTTTTCCCTTTCTGGTAAGTACCTTCTGATTTTACAAGCTTCAAGGGAAACCGCCTCATCTAGAGGCGAGCCTCAAAAATAATTTCTATGAGATGGCGAGCCTCAAAAATGAATTTTATGAGATGACAATAGTATTTAAGTGGTCCTCGTGAAAACAAGTTCTGGATCATTCACAACTTTCTGACAAGAAGTCTGCCTCTGCAGCTTAGCTATTGCCTTTTGGTGATTATAGGCATACGCAAAAACCGGAGAGAGAGGGGAAATGAGACTTACAAAAGGACTAAGATAGGCTACAACTTTGTCACCAGGTTTAAATTTCTTGACTCCAAATCCAACCTCCACTACTTCTCCTGCTACATCAGTAACTGTTCCAACCATAAGAAGGAACAATCAGCCCAAAAGTAAGTTCTAATTCTTCCAACTCATCAATATGAGACAACGTCATCAAGTTCATTAAGTCCTTCAAACATAAATTTCAAATCTCATATGAGCAACAAAACATCATAAAGTCAGGGGGAAAGGGAGTTTCAATTACATGTAACCAACTTACCAAGCCAAAAAATCTTCCAGAATTGAACAATTCTCGGAACATTCACCCGACATTGGCAAGTGTTAACACAAAAAGAAGAAACTTTCAGATAATTTACGACTTTGTGAATATGTGTCAATTATAGGATCTTTTTGTTCTCTTTTCCACCCACAAACTTCATTGTTTGTTCCCATTCAATACATTCCAGAAATTTTCCATAACTGCGGTTATGTCAGGAGGAGAGGAGTGTAGTGAGTGGTAACCATTTCAACGATAGGGAAGACCGTATGTAACACTCAAATGCTCTTATCAATCTTGAAATTATCTACTATAATAGTTTGATATAGCTGATTTGAGTGTTAATTGCTTTATGTATAAAGACACTAACCAAAATATACCATCATGGCACAGTCATGTTCAAGATATCATATTCTCGATGACCGATACAATATGCGTCAACAAACTTACCAGGTATGTAAGGAAATTTGGAAGGTAAAATAGGACGCAGCACGCCTTTCTGCATTTTCCAATCAACTGGATTTAAACTAGCTGCTTCCACTTTTATCAACACCTCGTCCTTTTTTGGGGCACGAGCAGTAACCTCGACATGCTGCACGATGCACTAAATGCAACTTAAAACTGATTGGTAAACGGATAAATTAATTAACCACAGTGAATCCTTTTGTACGACTTCAGCAATTTACAAGTGATGGATATTCTCATACACATCAGATGTAAGTGTCAAACTATCAAAACAGGGTTAAACGTCATCCTCTCTTCTAATTCTACTCCCAAAGAACTCACAGAAGCATAATCAGATTAAGCGAGAAAAATTAATAGAGATCATTTTCAAACTTCAAAAACATGATCTGCACTCCTGCATTTACAGGTCTTTATAAATCCAACCTCCACTACTTCTCTAACATCAGTAACTGTCCCAACCATAAGAAGGAAACAATCAGCCCCAAAAGTAAGTTCTAATTCTTCCAACTTATCAAAATGAGACATACGTCATCAAGTTCATTAAATTCCTAGAAAAGTCCTTCAAACTTATACTCATTTCAAAGCTCATATTAGCAACAAAACATAAAAATTCAGGGGGAAAGGGAGTTTCAGTTACAGGTAACCAACTTAAAAAGGCAAAAAATCTTCCAGAATTGAACAATTCTTGGCAAATCAACTTCATAAGCTGCCCCCCTCTTCAAATAGATTTAATATGCTAAATAGCGGTTTCCAGCTTCCGATTGCCGAAGAGGTAAAGAACTTATGCAGTATGCCTGGAATTGCACAGTGAGTCAGTGACAACTTTTACTGAAAAGAGGAAAGGGTCTAAATTTGGAAAGATGACCTTAGCATCTCCAATCCTTGCCTCTTTTTTCTACCCTAACTCAAAATTTGGGTAAAAGTACTAAAAACCCATCTCCGAATGGCATATCCTTTTAGCCTACCCATTTTTATTTACTCTTTTCTTACCTAAATGACGGGAAACCCAGATCTAAACATTTTTATCAACAACTCATTTCAATTCCTTATTATTTTACTAATGTGTGATTTGGGTAAAAATGAAAGTTTAGCATTGGAGAAGGCGTACCCAAATGCGATTTAAAAAAAAAAGGGCACACCCTTGTGGAGTTTTGACTCAAGTTTGGATGTAAAAAAGTGGGTCCGAGCTGGAGATACTCTTTGGTATCACTGAACTTCCCTTTCCCATTCTCTTAACAGACTATATGAAAAATGGTCTAAATGAGAATGTTGAGATGGATGTATGTAAAGACTTTGGGAGCTAGAATTTAAAAAGAGAAAATTCATGGAATGATAGGGTTAGCACCAATAGAAAATAAGATAAGAGAAAATAGATGTATCTCATAAATCGCCCTATGCCGTATTTAGGAAGAGAGATATGGTTACGTTGAGGGTACGACTAAAGGGATGAGTAGATCAAAATTGACATTAGAGGTGGTAATTCGAAGGAATCTATGTTTTCTTAACGTTAACAATGCCCTCGACAAAACTCAATGGAAATAAGGGATTCAAGTAGCCAACTCTAATTGATTGAGGGGAGAATTTCAAAATAGCTCTTGACCTTTCATATAAATCACGCATAAGTACCTGACCTTTTAATATTATCAAAAAAACACCTGACCTATTTAAAAACCATTTAATTTTTCACCCGCCGTTAACTTTCCATCCAAAAACATATGAAAATGCTGAAATGGTCTACATCTGGCCATTTGGAGGGAAACCAATATATATTTTGGGGGAAAAAAGACACATTACTCTACTGATTTCTCTCGCAAAACCCACCTGTGAGGCCACAGAGTTCCAATAATTTGTTATGGGAGTAATGCTTATAAGACTTCATCTTGATTATTGAAACTGTTTGTTTTTGTTAAACTGGTTATTACACATTTGGGGGGTCAAACTTGTGTGCCATTTTTTTCGGCAGAGCTTGAGATGGTGTGAGGCAAATGAAGGAAACCAAGGAGATGTTTGGGGATTTTGGGACATCCCCATTCCACTTAACTTTTTCTATAATTTTTAGTTTTGTTCTTATTTGAATTTTTTTTTTTTGTAATTATCAGTTTTGCACCTCACTTTTTTTATTTTCTAATTCATCTTGTCAAGAAAAATTAGAAAAGTTTAAAAAAATTATATATTTACCCAAATATTTTGGAAAATAGTCAATTTTTTTTGGTCTTAAAAGTGGTTATTTCCTAAAATATTTGGGTAAAAGTAAAAAAAAAATATACTTTTCCGATTCGTCTTGTCGAGAGAATCAATAAGTCACAAAAGATTAACGCAAAACTAACAAATGCAAAAAAAAAGAAAAAAGAAAAAAGAAAAACTAAGCTAAAAAATATAGAAAAAGTAAAAATAATTGTTATTGGAATTTCATGGCCCCACAGGTGGGTTTTGGCAGAAGAAATCAGTAAAGTAATGTGTTCTTCCCCAAAATATATTTTGGTTTCTCTCCAAATGGCCAGGTGTAGGCCATTTCAGTATTTTCATCTATTTTTGGATGAAAAGTTAACGGCGGGTGGAAAATTGATGAGTTTTTAAATAGGTCAGGTGTTTTTTTGATAATATTAAAAGGTCAGGTGCCTATGCGTAATTTGTATGAAAGGTCAGGAGCTATTTTAAAATTTTCCCTTGATTGAGACATAAGCTTTGTTTGGTTTGGTCTCGTAGCACTCGCTTGGTTATTCTCTTAGACAGACTGAACATTATAGATAATCTACGTGTTCCATAGGATATACCGGTGCGTATGCTTGTTTGAGTTGGAGAAAGTGTCTTTGTGATTCTTGAACTCTATGCTTGTGTAATCAAGCATATGAATCTTGCGTACTTTAGGAGCCAAAACAAACACGTTTTTTAGGTACTGCTTCAACCTCAGGCAGATACACTAATTTCTTTGGGGACAATTTTCTTATAACTGCCATCAAATTTCAGTTCTTATTGTTTTTTGGGGGTACTTCGGAAATTAAAGATGCTTTGACTTCAGCCACATTCCTATAACATTGCTTTTTCAAGCCCGGGAAAATCCCGAATCTAGACAAATGACATGACCACTTCTTGCATAGGACAAAGAAAAACAATTTGAGTGATCCAAGACGACAGCCCACGTAATCTGGAAATTAACCTTAATCTTATTAGGGCAACGTCCCCGCACCATAGAAAGGTACTCCGTTTTGCCTGGGCTATAAAATTATATAGGTTTTTATTTGTTTTGGTAACTAGCTATATATAGATGACTGCACTAATAAATTCGGGGGGGGGGGGGGGGGGGGGGGGAATTACAGTAAGCCCCCTTCAACTATACCTCGGTAACGAGTTGGCCCCTTCATCGTTTAACTCGGATACTTAACCCCCTTCATCTTTTTTCGCGTGACACTTAACCCCCTGCCGTTAGTGAGCCGTTAACGGAATTGCTGAAATTACCAATTTACCCTCATTGGGCTATTTTTGTGGGTGGTGCTAAAAAAGTTTTTTTTTTGTTTTGTTTTTTTCCCTTTGGCTGCCGGTTTGGTTTGCCCTAAGCTCATTCGCTTATTTATAAAAGAATCTTATTGTGTTAGTGGGTTTTTTAGTTAAATATTATTTTGGTTAATCTTTGATAAAGGAATCGAAAAAAAGAAAAAAATTGATCAAAGGTTTAAAAAAAGGGCCACTCAAATAAGCAATCAGGAAAATAAAATGTTTTGATAAACACTTTCCAAAACCTTGATTTAGTATTTTAGCCCAAGAAAATAAAGCTCAAGTCAAGACCAAGACAAAAAAAACCCAAAAAGAAGATATTTTGGAAGGAGATGTAAATATGTAATTTCTGGAATAGTTTTAGAATATTTAGATTCTAGAAGATGTTTAGAAAGAGGACATTAATAATGCCACGATAAAGGTTGCATTCTTTTTATTTTTGGAGCTTAACTTATTTTACCCTTTTGGAACTTAATTTAAAATACGTTTAGCCCATTCATTCTTCTTAACATATTTTTGGAGCTTAACTTATTTTGTACCCTTTGGTAACCTAATGTAAAATAAGTTTAGTTCATGCATTCTTCTAAACGGAGAAATAAGTTAAGCTCCAAAATAATTTAAGAAGAGGGTAAATTGGTAATTTCAGCAATTCCGTTAACGGCTCACTAACGGCAGGGGGTTAAGTGTCACGCGAAAAAAGATGAAGGGGGTTAAGTGTCCGAGTTAGATGATGAAGGGGGCAACTCGTTACCGAGGTATAGTTGAAGGGGGCTTACTGTAATTTCTCCTAAATTCATTTTAGGTCTTTAATTTCACTGAAACGAAACCTAACATGACAGAGAGAACAAATAAAATATTACATCAGTAGATTAATAAAAACAGGTCTTTGATCCCAAGCGACCTGTGTCGGTAATTTCTCTTATTTGCCGACCAACTATATATATTCCCGAATTCATCGTAGTACACTCAGGCAACCAATTAGATACTGGGAAACAGGAGAAGAAGAAGAATGATATATTACCGTGAGACCAGCGGGTCCTCCTCCGTAGCAGTTGTACTGAACCGCGTGCATCCGCTTCTCGGCCATCAATGGAAATTGCAAATGTTTAGAGACAAGCGAGAGTATATTTGAGAGAGAGAGAGAGAGAGAGAGAGAGAGTTTAACAGCGACAACAGTGGAGTGTGTACGAAGCAGAGGAAAACTGATTGGGACCTCTCTCTCAAGCAACCGCAGATACGTGACGTGTCAATTGGTACCATCGCCATAAAATAGACGGAAGAGAGAGTATAAAGCCACCCAACCCAAAATGCGGTGGCCGACTGGCCGGCCAGGCAGACTGTGTAGATCCGCTTTGGTTTCCGCACGAATGATCCAAAGCTGTTTAATAAATTTTAAAAAAACCGAGTGGATGTCCAGGGTCGGTCCTGAGAATTTAGTGGCTTAAAGGGACTTTTAAAATTTAGGCCTTAGGTTTTCTATAAATAAAAAAAAAAATCAATATAGGGGTTTAATATAAGATAAAAATATTGAACATGATATTTTAGTTTCGTAATTTAACTAAAATAAAATTTTAAAATATTTTATTCCATTAGAAAAAAAAGAATCAAACATAACGAAATACTACTCATACACTTCATTTTTTTAAACTAATCATGATGTAAGAGCTGTATATTATTTATTCTTAAATTCAAAAGAAAAAAAATGTGGAAAAAATCTTTGTCAAAAGAAAACCTCCCTAGGAGTTGAACTAGAAATCTCTCATCCCAATTTCACATACCTTACACAGACCACTTGTGCTAGAATTGACATTGTGTTGAAACACAGAACATTTATATAAATATAATATATTTGATTTTTTTTTTTTGAAAAATAAGGCCCTCGTTTTTTTGAAATTTCGGAGGCCTAAAGCGTCGGCACCTCGGACTTTAGCCCAGGGCCAACCCTGTGGGTGCCGCGAAAAACCATCTCATGTCCGATGTGTGTAGATGCTCAGATCAAGTAGGAATGGCAACGGGGCGGGGCGGGGCGGGTTTTTGCATACCCCGACCCGAAAATCATTACCCGCCCCCGACCCCGCCCCGACCGGGGTTTTTTTTGGGGTACCCCCGTTCCCGCCCCGATCGGGTAACGGATTTACCCGCCCCGCCCCGCCCCTTTAAAATTTTAAAAATTAGAGTATAAGTAAAAAAGGTAAAAAAAAAATGCTAAATAAGAATAAAAATTATCTAGAAAATAAAACTTTTGAAATTATTTTTATGTCTTTTGGTATCACGGTCAAATTTAAACTTTTAATTGCAATCAATATTTTAGATACTTCATTCCATTTTTTTATGTGTAGAATTTAATATAAATATTTGAAGAAAACTTTTTAAAAAATCCACTAAACACCAATAAATATCAATTTTTATTTCTTTTTTAAATTTAATTAGGCTACTTGACAGTAAAGAGACATTGTTTTTTGGATTAATGCTAAAAAAATGAAATAACATGTATATAAGTATATATATACATATATAAATAAATACATATATATAAGTACGCCGGGTAATTTCGGGGCGGGGCACTATTACCCCGAACCCTACCCGAACCCAGCCGGGGTTCAATTTTTTTACCCGACCCCGACCCGAAACCCGAAAATATTATAGAAAACCCGCCCCGTTCGGGGCGGGGCGGGTTGGATTGCCTAGCCTAGGATCAAGCTTCTCATCTTTGAAAAATCAGAAAAAATGAAAAATTGGTTTTTCGATTTTCTAAAGATGAAAAACTTGATCCGAGCACCTACACATATCGGATCAAGATGATTTTTTTTGCGGTATCCACTCATTTTTTTTTATTATGTGGGCTGTAGTCTTTTTTTTTTTTTTTAAATTATTAAACGGATCGAATCATCTGTGCGGGGTCTGAAGTGGGCCCCAAACAACGTGTAGTGACCGGCTCCGTGACTGTAGTGCGGAAATGGCCTCAATGACTAGGTGGCAATGCAGACTCGGCTGAACTGTGCTTGCTACGAGCAGATACAAATGAAGGACAGATAACGCACAGATTTTATGAACGCCCTTCCCAAGTTCTGCAAGAATGATCCATACTGCTTAATTTTTTTAAATAATATTTTATGCATTTAAAAAAAAAATCATCTCAACAGAATATCGGTAAGGGCTTTTAAAAATTCATAGGGCGAATGAGTCAGTTTTGCCGTACGAATTTTGAAAAAGTCATTACCTATATTCAATTGAGATGGATTTTACAAGAATGCATAAAAAACATGAGCGGTTCAAATTGTTTTTGCGGTATCCGGAGTGGGCCCGTGAAAATATGTGGATTATCTGTGCTTAATTAGTATGTGCAAAAAGACTTTTCGGGCTCAGCCTAATGCTTTTTGGTCTTTCTTTTATCGATTTTTTTATTATATTCGGATAAAAAATTAAAATTAACTGTTCATTTTTAACAAGAAAAATCGTAAAATGGAAAAAAGATCTAGAATAGAGTTGAAAAAACAACAAACGAAAAAAGTGGTACTATTAAAACTGTGAGGGAAAACTAGAAAGAAAAGATAACTGAAGTTAAATAATATGGTCTGTCTTTACCAAAATAAATTAGTCCAAACGCAATTTCACTCCAAGAAATTCAATAACTTGAAGAAAAACACCAGCATTGGACATTGACGAAAGAAGTTTTCCCGATTTAACAGAAATAAGGGTTTTTTTTTTTTTCCAACAACAAAAGGAATCTGACGAAAAAACAAAAGGCTCGCCTGAAAATAAATCAATTTTTTGGGGTCTTGATTCCGGTTTTTTTTGATTGGGTAACTTTCTTTTTATTTCCTTTATACAAATACAGGAGAGAGTAGATTAATTTCTTGTCTGGAAGAAATAAGAAAAGAGAAATTATTGCAGATAGACAATTTGATAAATTTTTAGTGTAACTTAGTGCAATATTTGTAGAACAATGATGTACTTAATAAAAAAAGGAAGAAAGTTCTCTCCTTGATTAATTCTCTCAATAACAGTTCAAACGTAATTCCATCCACTTGAATTTGAGATGAAATCTCTAGTGACTTATCTCAATGGACAACCACTAAGTACAAAATATAGGCTGACCTTATGCCTAGAATTGCCATGATAAAAAAAAAAAATTCAAATCCTTTGCGGTCTAAGTTTTGAACTAAAGGAAATAGTTGAAATTCAGACCGTTCATTGGAATAATTAATGGTTCGAATTTGCTTAGAAACTCTTTTTTTTTTTTTTTAATGGCGAAATTTTTTCTTAGAAACTCCAACGGGTTAGAATTAACACTTATTGATAAGAGTATTTTTGAGCAGATCCGAACCATTTGTTTAGGGATGTGATTTTGGCACTTTAGCTGGTGCACTCCACATTTTGTTTTATAATCTCACATAATCAAGACACAAAGTGGAGTATCAATGGCTAAAACAGGAGTGCCAAAATCAATATCATTGATTTTAACAATTAATGTTTTGTTCTCTTTACAATTCAAAAGAATTTTTCAAAAAATACCTCCTAAATTCTCCGTAGATTAATTCCTCCTACTTCCAACATTTATCTCTCTCCACCTATTATCCCAACTATTTTTCAAATTTTTTTTCCAAAAACCAAACCAAACATAGTATTAAATGTCCGAATTAGAACTGTCTCCTCTATTTCAAAACTTGGACTTAGAGGATCCAACTCCTAATTTAGCGATATCTTATCATGCCAATTTTATCAGAGGCAAGCAAGTTCTCATTTTCTGGGTGTTTGAGTTTCGTCTCTATAGATTTTTTTTTTTAATTTTTTTTTGAAATGTCTCTATAGTTGTTCATGAGCTATTGTCATTTTCTATCGGAAGGTAATGTTAGGTACAGAATCGTTGTGCGAAGTTCGTACATTGCAATTTGTTTGATCCTTCACGCGCGCGCGCCCATG
Organism: Rhododendron mucronatum var. ripense; assembly: GCA_019656295.1. Taxonomy (NCBI): domain Eukaryota; kingdom Viridiplantae; phylum Streptophyta; class Magnoliopsida; order Ericales; family Ericaceae; genus Rhododendron; species Rhododendron mucronatum. The sequence goes on along the minus strand of BPLT01000069.1, from coordinate 1,472,319 downwards.
TAAAATGATGATCAGAAATTTTTTATTCGTGATAGATATCTACTAATTGCGAATTGGGCAATACTATGTACACAATTTTAGAATGCAACGGTGGAGTGCAGACGCAACTATGATTAGAACTGTTCGATACACGTGAACTCGAATACATCGGACGGCGCTCCCAACACAGTTGTATCGAGACTTATGTTGTAGACTGTTTTTTTTTTTTTTTAAATTTCTTGGGGGCTACTCTGCTGTTACCAGATTGGAAGTTGAAACTTGGAAGCGATGTAACCGAAGTAGTACCCCACTAGGACCACTGGTGAATATGACTTGTGGCCATACCGTTCTATTGGGCTTGCTTGCCTCTGACGCTAAATTAGTCAAGCGATTCGGGGATGGATTAGTGGATCCCTAATTTGTACTTAGTCAAGAAATTAGAATTCTCTATGTCCATTATATCCACGTACATATTGCAATAATAATAACTCTCTCAGTCCCACATTAATTTGGTCCTCTACGAAAAAAACGCACAATTTTTGGATGAAAAACAAAGTACTCCCATGAATAATTTTTAAAATTTCTTAATACCAAATTAAAGAACTAAAATTGATTCTGAAATTTAAAAAATTATGCACAGAAAACACTTTGTTTGGTTATTAGTTTTGAGAGATAAAAAAAAAGTTCTATAAGTTTGCTTCTTCTTTTTTTGTCTTTAGTAAATTTTTTTAACATTTGAACAAACTCTTTTACTTTTTGAACAGATGTACGCCATATAAATCCAAAAAATAAAAAATTTGATAAAAAATCACTAAAGACGAAAAAATACAAATGACAAAATAGTCAAAATTTTTGAAAAGAATATTCCTGAGCACAGAACCAACCATACAAGACGGAAGGGTATGCTATTTGTACACAAGAATTACTGTAAGTTTTATTGACAAAAGAATATACTACATATTTTACATCCAACTCTGCATTGACCAAAAAAGGAAAAGATTAAAAAAAATTCGATCAAGAATTTTCCGCTACGTATCCAACGGCATCTTTGTAATTGTTCCACAAATCTGCAACTATAGTGGAAACCATCTCCGAAAACCCCCCCAAAACCTCCGAAACAAACTCTTTCACCAACCCGTCGATCGAATTCCTCGTTTGCTCCATGAGTCCTCCGATGGCCGATCCGGTAGCAGACACAGACCCTAAAACACCTTCCTTAACAAGGTCAAAAACAGCAGAAACGACACTGCTCAGTACTTCGAATGCCAATTCCGCCAAGTACTCCACACACGACTTGATCACCTCCGCGACTTGTTCTAACCCGCCTTTTGCCGCTTCACCGGGGACTTTGAGGCCCTGGATTAGTAAACATATGAAGGATGCCGCGGTGGTGAAGATTATACGGGAAACTATGTTTGATAGGGTGGTCACGGCCAGGAAAATGATCTTCAGGAGGAAAAGAACCATGTTTTTTGGGGAGAGAGAGAGAGAGAGATATATAAATAAATATATATATATATATATATATATATATATATATAGAGAGAGAGAGAGAGAGAGAGAGAAGACTTGAGGAGGAAGGAAAAGGTTTGTGATTTGTTGTGGAACCTTCAAAACAATATCCTTGAGTGTTTCTTGGGGTGGAACTTGGGTATTAGTATATATTTATAGAATTATCTGTTGTTTACCCGCGTGAAGTATGGGTAGTTGTTGCCTGCACATTTTAACAAGTCAATGGCACGAAGGTTTTGCAAGGTTTAAAATAACAAGTGTATTTTTTTATAACCGGATGTTCGGATCAGCTTGCGCTCATCTTGACTATTTTCGGAGCCCTTAAAATAAGGACTAGACGTAACCTTCAGTGGCTCCAAGGTTTGAAATATTTGGCCTCCGTGGGAATGAAACATGTGATCTCATAGAGGAGCACTTATTGTTTTATCACAACCATCTGGCCGAACCCCTTGGAGTTAACATACCAATAGTTGATGTTACGTCTTACTGTATCTAATTAGAGCAAATTAATTATAATTAAATTATAGGTAATCCTCGTGTCTGAATATAATAACTAGGACTTGTTAATCTGGAGGGAGTCAAAAGAAGAAATCTGGTCTTAATTATTACACTTTCACGCCATTAAAGGTTTGAAATGGTTAATTAAGGTTGAATAAATTTGAAGTTCATTTACTGTATACAACTCTCCCAAAAGCAAGCAAAAAGCTACTGTTTTATGGGAAAGTAGTGGGACTTGACTCTTAGTCACGTGACTTTATTCGTTTTAGGGTTTCAAAATTCTGAGGCACGGTCTTGAAGAAGTTCTCTTTTTCTTTCCATTCATTACTTTTAAAAACCTCCATAAAAACTCAAACCGAATACGGCCAAGGGTGGGACTCACTTACGAAAGTAGTCCTATGGATCACATGCCGTGTGCTACAAGTTTTGTTCTACGTACTCTGACTTATAGTGGGTCGATGTGGACCAAGGGTGGCTCATCGATTCCTAGAAAGTTCATTGGAGGTCTGAAATTCTGTTACCTAGAAAGTTCCATTGGAGGTCTGAAATTAATTCTGTTACGCAGGAGAGATAGCCATGGCGATCACCCCCTCTTCCACCCTTCTACTCAGAAAACCTGCACACTGAATTCAGCGCATTTTAATTAAAATTTGTAATCATTCTCTTGTATTCAATGTATATATTTCATTTAGAATAGACGGATTCTTCAATTTGAATGGATTCCAATTGGCCGAATAAAAAAAAGGAAGAGTTAATCGCAAGGGGAGACGGCTCCAATTAAATATTCCGCTGATGTTTCTACATGAGAGGTACTTAATCATATTTTTGTCTGGGATATACGCTCGATCTAGTCATAATTACTATTTACAAGATATACGCTCTCTTTTTTATAACAAGGTGTTCAGGCACCTCGATTAATCTTGGGATCGATCACTAACGGGGTCATAAAGACCGGTCCCAAATTTGATAGGTTTCAGACCAAGAAGGAGCAAATCCTTAAATTTTAGGCTTTCACCGCTGAGCCAACCCAACCTGTTAGGTCCAAAATAGACGAATCTATGTATAACCTATTACAGCTTGAAATGACAATTTTCTCAATAGTCAGAGCTGTGTGATCAAGGTGGTCAATGACTAATCCTATTCATGCCTTTGCATGAACAGAATCCAATACCATCAATATCCCATATTTCTCTCTCAACCATTCACAGCTCGTTCTTATCAACACTTGCAGTTTTTCCATGACAAAGGGCTTATCAACTAGTGCAAGTTTAGGCCATGAATCTCCTTCTGAAAAAATCTATATAAAGCTCACCAATTAATTCTGTTCAGAAAAAAAAAACATACCTGCGTCCGAATTCGAGAAACTTTAAATTCTTGTGAAGTTGTAACATGATGAAGCCATTGTTCTTGTGTCTGGTTCTCATCAGCGCGGTGTTGGTGCTGAGCAGCGTCGAGGCCAACGCCCAGACGCAGAAGCCCAAATTCATAAGCTATGAGGTCCTTAACCCTTGCAACCGGCCTGGCGGTCCCTACCCAGGTTGCCCTGGCGCACCACTGGTGAATCCCCGCAGAACCCCTGCCAATTCCTACACTCGCGGCTGCTCAAACATACAGCGCTGCCGCACCTAGATACACAAAATGGCAGCAGAGAGGAGGAGCTTCAGAGGATGAAATCAGACAGTAATCAAGGGGTGGTGTTTCTTATAGTATTGTTGTGTCCTTGTATTAAAGAAGGGATTTTGTGATGAACGATGCACAAATCTTGTATTTACAAGGCATTACAATGAATAAGATCCTTTTATAGTTACGATATTTCGGCATGACCATGTAAAGGTGCAGTGCCACTGCTTTCTTTCACATGCATTATTTACGTAATCAAAATTCGCCTTGCAAATGCAGCAAATCTCACACAGACGGCAACCTTTGTTCTCATCAGCTTCTCAATCAGATTCTCTGCCTCCCTTTTTAAGTTTTCCACACATACGCAAAGTTTCAAGGTCAAATCCCATCGCGAAACGTATTTCTCTGGATTCTTTTTTCTTTGGATTTTCCAGTGTCAGGTCTAACGGAGACAAAATTCAACTGAAAATACGTTGTGCGGTCAATGAAATATGACCTGATTTGAAGGAAGATTTGCGATCTGTGTTTTCCTCCTTGTTCAAGAAAATGTGCTAGAATCAGCAACCTACCTATACTTGCTTATAACATATCTCAGCAACCAAAACCAGCACTAACGAATACAGAAATGATTCAGCAAGTAACATGATCCAGAAATTACCTCTTTGGCTGCAAATGCTAAAAGGTCCACTGCAACGGGAATCCTCATGTCCCCAAATTTACCACCAAGAATTAGCCTTACTGCCCGTTAAGAATATCATGGACGTAGTATCATATCAAAAGCACTCACATGGCTATTCCTAAATGCCGCTCTCAATTTTTCTATTGCATGAATGAGATGGTCACATTAAAGAAACAACAAAACGCGGTTGAAAGCAAGAGGGAAAATAGGAGGTCACATGAAAAGATAACAATTTACATCCAATTTCGCTTGAAATGCTATCATCGTAATAGAAATTGTAACAAAAAGTTGCCCTTACCTGTTGCGTTTCTGGACACAGTCATGAAGTAAACAAAACAATAGCTACAGAAAAGCCCGGTCCACACTTGCTTAGATACCAAAACACCACACAAATTTTATAACTTCATTTAGGGTGACAAAGGTGATCCAGCAAGTCAGCAACCTCTGGACATGTCTTATCAATGGGTGGTACTTGTAACGATCAAGGAGTTCATCATTAGAAAGGATTTGTGATGGTGTGGTCATAGGGCTTTTGGTTCATACTTCTCCAATCCGGAAGTTTCCTAATTTCAGTTTTGGAACCGTTTCAATGATATGAACCAAAACAGCATATTATCCTGCAACTCGTATCCTATACGTGATTTGATTATCGAAGAACGTGGTAGAGAACATGTGGGGGCAACGAATTAACTACGGTGCAGCAATGATCAAGATAAGCAATTCAGCTTTCAGTACCTCTGTATATTCATCATGAAAATATGATTTTGAACACATGCAAAATTGGTCAACAAAATTACAACAGGCTGACGTATTAAGCTAGCTCAATCAGAATCCCTGCACATCTGAAGGAAATTGTAGTTCTAAGGGGGTGTTTGCTGCAGCTTAAGCACCGTAGCTTATGACTACTATTTTTTTTTGGGTCCCAAAGCTGTGCCGAAAAGATATGGCGCAGATTCTACTTTTGGCCTATGCACCTGAAATCCTTAAAATACTGTTTTTATAAAGCACATTTGCTCCCTTACAGACTAATATTTCCCCCCATGCACAAGTAGCATACCAAACAGGGGTATCAGCATGGTGATGCACCTCCACACTAAGATCTTGAATTTTCCCGTGTTGCGCTTGATCAATAAAAGGCCTCGAGTTAAGAAATGAACAAAACCTGCATATAATCACTGCATGGCTCTTGTCATGCACAGTATATATGTTCATATCTCTATTACCACTTCTTTGTGACCAAGTTCTTAAACAAGGAAACCAATAGACATCAAGGAATCCAGAGACAAGGGAAAGGGAACTCGTCTATTCCTTGATAGATGAACAAATTTTGAAGAAGAGAAATCTATTCAACTATGAAAGAAAGAATTAGTAAAAATAAAGAAAAAAACTGAAAAAGATGATTTGTGTAGTAAAATAACTCAAGTATCAAAAAGCAAAATAACACGAAGTATTCATTGATAAACACGGTGTAAACAGTGTACAAAGCTCTCTTGCTATTTCACTATGGCAATTTGCTACTGTCCTTCAACTTGAAAGAGCTCGCGAAATCTGAATGTCCACATGGGGTAGTTGTAGATGTGTAAACATTTTGAAAACTCCTGCTCATTGAGAAACTAGATTCACCAGATTTCCATTTTTGTAAGGCTTGAGGAAGGCTCATGTGGAGGTCAATGCCAAAGCTGTCGTCTTCAACACGGGCAGTGGGTTTCCACTGGTCAACAAGGGGAGCCAAGACAGTAACCGCGTGACCCATATCTGGCCGCTGAAATGGCTCGCGAGCAGTGCAGTGGCCAGCTAGTTCAGCTACTTTGCATATGCTCTCGAACGTTTCTTCATCTGGATCAAGTGTGCGGTCCAGAGATTTCCTGATGCTATCTCTGTCGTTGAGTAGCCTTCGAAACCAACTGACTAAATGACTTTGTTCATCCGGTAAGGTATCGTCTAGTGCTTTTCTGCCCGTGATTATCTCCAACAACACCACCCCAAATGCAAAAACATCAACCTTTGTGGTCACTTTTCCAGTGGCTGAGGGAACAATAAGGAATGGTTCAACAAACATGAATACATGCTGGATTGAATAGTACTCCGAACTAACACTGAAATCAACTTAAAGACCAGGGAATATGTGCTAATGAGCTGAAAAAATTTCGAAGGCAGTTTTCATTCCACATACATAATGTGCTAAAACGTGCTTGATTGTAAAATGAACCAAGAAAAAGTATAAAGATTTTTTCTCTAAGGAAAATGCAAGGTTAGCATTGCTTATAAACAAAAAAGAAATCTCAGATTAAGTATTTTTCAAGTTTTCTATAGTACATAGATGACTTTCAATTGACTGCTCAGAAAAAAATTTGAATTGATTAATACATTGATAGGTTCTGGACCAGTAAACTCAATACAAAATTGGCAGTATTAACGCAACCAAATTAGCCCAAACATTTCAAGACAGAACCAGATGACCAATGCAATAAAACAAGTTCGGCAAATAATCATGAACTTGTGCTTACCAGCATACTCTGGTGCTAAATATCCGAAAGTCCCAGCTAACTTTGTCTCCACTGATTGCTTTCCATCAGGCGCATTCCTAACCAAGCCAAAATCCGACACCTTAGCTCTCATGTCGTCTCCAAGAAGAATATTAGAGGGTTTAAGATCTCTATGGATGAAACTCTGCTGGGCTAAGCTGTGCAAATACTCCACCCCTCTCGCAACGTCTAGCACTATTGCAACTCTTTGCTTCCAAGTAAGCGGGGAAGCGCCCATTTCTTCGTAATCAAATAGATGTTGGGCCAATGTTCCTTGAGGCATATACTCATAGACCAAAAGCCTCTCATTTCCATTGACACAGAACCCATGAAGTGCGACTAAATGCCGGTGCCTAACCTTAGATAGAACGGCAATTTCAGCCTGGAACTCGTTCATCCCCTTTGAACTCACCATGGTTGCTTCCATCCTTTTCACTGCTATCTCCACCCCATCGTGGAGTTGACCTTTATAAACAACCCCAAATCCACCCCGACCTAATATGTTCTCTTCACTGAAATTGTTTGTCACTTCTCGCAGCATCTCTATCGGAATCACAGCATTGCCACCATCATAAACTTGAATATCACTATTATCAGCACTGCCTTGACTTGGGAGTTCACTTCCAAAGCCACCGTACTCAATAACAGCACTATCTTCACTCTTCTTCGACTTGTTGGTCCCATTTCTAGACCCTTTTTTAATCCATTCGTATTTGCTATTTCGATTCTTCACAAACCTCCTATAAATCACCAACGACAAAACCACGATAACAATCACAGCAGCAACAATTGTAACAACAATTACCCACCACGCTACAGTCGACTTATTCTTATTTGATGTCGAACCAACAGTCGTTCCAGTTCCACTTCCACCAGACGAACTACTTGAATTTCCATCTTCTGATAATGCCACTTCTTTTCCAAGAAATGGATTACCGGATGTCTTCAATGTCACACTGGAGCCAAACTCTGGTACTTCCCCAGAAACATTGTTGTTTGATATATCCAGAAGCCGGAGTTGCGCCAACTTTGTCAATCCAGGAGGAATAGTTCCAGTAAGATTATTATCATTCAAAAGAAGACTAGTCAATCCTGTGAGGTTAGCAATGGCTGGCGATATCGTCCCAGCCCAGCCCTGTTTCCCAAAATTAAGCACGGTAACACTCCCATTGGCATCACAGGACACAGATTGCCAACCTTGGCAAGGGTCATTCCCAGTCCAAGACTCAGCCAAAGTCATGGGGTAACCCAATGCCCCTGCAACCTCAAGCAACACATTCACCTGCGAATCACAAGGTACTGGACTCGGATTACAGAAACTATTCGTCGTTCCAAGACTCACCTGGGCCCCATCAGCAAACCTAGGTTCCGGGCCCTGTAATCTATTGTTCTGTAACGACACATTGACTAGCTTAGGAAGAGTAGTCAGAGAAACCGGGACAGGACCGGTTAGCTCGTTATTCCTCAGTTGTAAATCGAACATCGAAGTACACTCGGATAAATCCGGAATGGGACCGGAAAACTGATTTAAATGAAGCCAAACCTGAGTCAATTCCGGCATTAAGCCCAACACATCAATCCGGCCCGATAACCCCACAGCCTGATTGTTCAACCACAGGTTCTGAATCCCTGATTTCGCAAATGAAGAGGGTAAACCCCCGGTTAGATTGTTATACGAGAGCCTAAGATTTTGAAGGTTCGGGAATGATCCGAATATGTCAGGGATTTCGCCGAAGAGGTTTGTGTTACCGGCGTAGAGGGAGGTGAGGGTGGTGGAATCAGAGAGGGTGGGAGGAATGGTCCAGGGGGGTAGATTGGGGTTTTCGGAGATGGACAGGGTTTGCAGGCTTGTGAGGTTGGAGAGGAAAGGGGAGGGGATGGAAGAGAAGTTGTTGCTGTCGAGGGAGATTTGTTCCAAGGAGGGGAGGTTGCAGAGGGAGGGGAAAGGGCCGGAGAGGCGGTTGCGTTGGAGAGAGAGGGATTTGAGGCGAGAGAGCTGGTTTAACTCCGGGGGTAATTGGCCGGCAAGGGATTTGGAGGGGAGGTTGATGGAGGTGACGCGGTCGGTGGAGTCGCAGGCGATGCCGGTCCAGTCGCAGGGGTTCGCGGCGGACCAGCCGGAGGGGGCTGGGGTGAGGGATTCGGCGAGTTTGGTTAGGATGGATGCGTCGTCGGAGGAGGAGGAGGAGGAAGCAGCGGTGGCGATTCTTAGGAGGAGGAATAGGAGTTTGATTGGGTGTATTTTTCCGTGTTCCTCCATTGTGGCGGTGGTGGTGGTTGTTTAGTTTTGTTGGTTTGGCAATGACAGAGAGAGAGAGAATGAGACGGCGGAAGGGGGTGGTTTGTGGTGGAGGACAGAAGGGGACGGGTGACCGTTATTGAGGTAGTTTGATCGCCGGTAAACTGCATGATTTGTTTGTGGTTTGAACCATCTAAATTTTTTCCCCTACACTAGTGTGAGGTCCACCTCAGGAGAAATTTTTGGGTGCGTTAGGGTATAGTCCACGTGTTATCGGAGCCGGCATTCGAGCCGCCCAAACGTGTTTTGGACAGTCAGGATTTAGAAGCTGAAATAGAAGAGAGAGTGCTCGGATTTGGGCGGTCCAAAACATGTTTGGACGACTCAGATGCGCACTGAATACCACCACGTGCTACCCAATTTGCACCCAAAAACTTCTCCCACCTAGGAGCGTGTAATCCCCACACTAATGTGTAGCCAGATTCGTGTTTAACCTTACCCTAGGGCATTGAATAATTTTTACTCCATAAAATCATATATTTTTACCAAAAAATGGGCCCCTTTTTTGAAAGGGGATGTTGCTGATCTAGCCGTTCATCTATGTAATTGACGGTTCAGATTTAAATTGAGTAATGGATGATTCAAAATTGTATATGCTCAAATTTAATTTGAACCATTCGTATTGAGATGAATGACTAGAGCAACCACTGACACCTGTCTATGCGGAGATGCTCGGCATTATCCTCTTGTCTCCGTTTTTTACACCCAAATTGGGACTCGGGGGCTCTGCTGCGCTGACGAGGCGGCAGCCCCTAACGGCAACGTTTTGAAGTAAAAAAAAATCCAAAACATCCATTTGCAATCCTATGGAGCAGAAACGTGATTATAAGAGCATTAGAGACAAAATTTGATTATATTTCTTTGGAATAATATGATCAAAATAATAAGATCTTCACACCCGTTCAAACGGGTTAAAAATTGGAGCTCTTAATTTTTTAACTATATTTTTTAATATATAAACGGTGTCAAAAAAATTAAGTGCTCAAATTTTTACTTCGTTTGAATCAGTGCAAAAATCTTTCTGATCATATTATTCTAAAGAGTTGTAATTTATTTTCATCTTCAAGGTTCTCATATTAAATATATGATTTTTATTTAAGACCCTGTGGAGCAGAAGTGTGATTACTAGAGCTCAATATTTAATATGAGAACCTAAAGATAAAAATAAATTACAACTCTTTAGAATAATATGATCAGAATAATAAGATCTTTGCACAAAAATTTGAGCACTTAATTTTTTTGACACCGTTTATATATTAAAAAATACAGTTAAACCGTTTGAACGGGTGTGAAGATCTTATTATTCTGATCATATTATTCTAAAGAGACATAATTAAATTTTGTCTCTAAGGCTCTCATAATCACGTTTCTGCTCCATAGGATTGCAAATGGATGTTTTGGATTTTTTTTTTACTTCAAAACGTTGCCGTTTGTTGCACTGGGCAGGGGCTGCTGCCTCATCAGCGCAGTAGAGCCCCCGGTCCCCCAAATTGTACCTTCTTTTTTCAAGAATGATACTCACACAACAATTCAAATACAACAACTTACATAACATCTCACATGCACGTGGGCTTCACACACACTACTATGTGTGGGTCCCATGTGTATATGAGAGATTGTGTAAATTATTGTGTTTGAATCATTGTATGAGTAGCATTATCTTTCTTTTCTTTTTTTGAACAGAACCCAAATTGTACCTTACGGCCACAATTCTAGTCTGGTAGACAAAACGAAGCCGCCATGACTTGTTAAGTTCCGGCCACAAATTGTGAATTTCATTTGATAGCTTGACGGCTACAATCCAATTTCCTGTGAAATCTCGCCGCTCTCGTCGCCATCTCCTGATTACAATTTCTCAAAGCTAGAGAGAGAGAGAGAGAGAGAGAGAGAGAGAGAGAATGGCGAAGGTGAGATTCAGCTCTACATCAAAGGTCTATTCCATATTGCTTCTGTTGGCTCTTTCCTCACTACTAGGTGATTAATTTACCCTCCTTTGTTTTTCCAATTGTATGATCTGAGGTGAGCATTCTCTACAAATGATCGACTTCAGAAAGAGATAGCTATTACAAGGGAAAGAAAATAATAATACCGATTTCAATACCGACCTTACTATCCGATGAAATAACGAAAGAATACTCCTTTTGTCTTTCAGTTTCTGCGAAGAAGACGCGGGATGTAACTGAGTTGCAGATCGGCGTAAAGGTAATCGCTTTGAATGTTATGACTGCTCGTACTAGCTGTGAAAAAACATTTAGATGCAGATTAAGAAAATTTCTTCATTGTTGTGAGGATTTCATTTAAGCTGGAATCAGTGGAGTGTGTGTGTGTGGGTTGTGTGAGCTAAATATATGGGAGACATTATCTTTGTTTATGATTTTGCTTACTTGACTTCTGGATCTTCCTGATGTTCTTGCAGTTCAAGCCCGAGTCTTGTAACATTCAGGCGCACAAAGGTGATACAATCAAAGTGCACTATCGGGTGAGACTTGAGAGATGGCTATGTTCTGCTCTATTGTTGGATAATCATCTTACACTCTGACAATAGCATTTGTTTCACACGTTAAGTTTGTTTTATATATGAAGTTAATAACCATATTGGGATATTGGATTGGATCCGCGAATTTGAACCTAGCAGCCATAAGTAGTTACATGCTTATGGAGGGGGGTTTGAAACGCAGCTACAGTAATGGGGCTTAGTTTGTTGGTGGATCTCCTGCCTTAGAATGACTTGTTTCAATTGACAAGACATGGCTTGTTACCTTCTATTGTGATCAAATGATGATCGTTTCAGGATGTATTGCCAATGATTTGAGCATCAGACATTAAATTTTGATGCTGCTGTGCATTTTGATAAGTAGATTTTGTAGGCAAAGTTGAGACATTTATCAGTTAGAAGAAATGACACTCCTTTTCTGTAAAGTATTGCCTTTCGGCTTTCAGGATAGGCCTTCTACTTTGAAGTCTGAGAGCAAATATGCTAGTAGATGAATTTAAGTGCATCGTGGCCAAACATATAGGAAAATTAATCTGCCTAGCAATAGAAAAAAAGAAAAAGAAAAAGAAAAAACTCACTGGCTCCCTTATTCACTATGTTGTGATTTAACTTTATAATTGTGCATCTTTGTTAAGTCCTCGCAATCTCTATCTATTAAAAAGAAAAAGAAAAAACTCGCTGGCTCCCTTATTCACTTCATGTTTCTTGATCTTGTGATTTAACTTTATAATTGTGCATCTTTGTTTGTTTGTTAAGTCCTTCAATCTCTATTATAGTTGTCTGCCCCCTCGATGTTTTTCCTCTTGTTGCAACTAGTAAGTTTTATACATGCGTTCAATTTTTCTTCTCTAATAGATCATATGATGTCACCAACTCTTCAGTTTCATGTTTACTATCCATCCAGCACTGTAAAGCTAGATTCCAGTTTTTCTTCTCACTGACCTATGTGTTGTTTTCTTACGCCTTTTTTATATGGCTTATCTTGGCAGGGTAAACTCATTGATGGAACTGTATTTGATTCCAGCTTTGAGAGGGGTGACCCAATTGAGTTTGAACTAGGCAGTGGTCAAGTGATTAAAGGTCTGTGGAATCTAATGGTCAATTACTATGTGTGCAAATGCCCAGCAACTTCCTTTAAACACAAAACAAAATGAAAGTGAAGTAAGATTAGATTAGGTAAATTACTTTTGCAGCCAAATTCTTTACCATAAAAAATGGTGGATTTATGGTATGGATTAGTATGTTCGTCATACCTTCTTGTGAGTGGGAATGATGGATAAACTAATCTCAAGTACATAAAAACCAAGAAGCATCGCATTTGGGTTTAAGAATCGTGAAGATAAAATTGAAGATAAATTCTACTTTTTGTACAAGTTCGGAAAATGGGGTACCGGCAGTAGGATTTTCGGAACAAGTTTAATTCAGCAAGACAATGGAGAATTGGAGATGGACTCGAACATTATTTTTCTGCCTTACATCTCACACTTGAAAGAAGACTTCAGAGTTCAGACACACTTGACAGTTTTTTTTTGTGCTAACCACTTGACAGTTAATATCAGAGGAAAAAACTATTCCTTGCATTTTCCGTAAACAGCTATAATCTTTTTTTAGGCTGCAATATGTCAAAGAGAAAACAACATGGTGGCCATATGTTGCTTCATGCCACAAGCAGGTGTTGTGACTTGGACAACATATGCCAGCATTCAGTCATCTTGGGCATTTCTGGATTAGGATTCATTACTGTTATAGTTCTTTTGTTCATAGTTTTTGATGATGAGATGCAAAATGAACTCTAATTTGATTTTGGATTGTAGCTTTTTCTCAATAGCATGACCGCAAGACATTATGTACTGCACTTGTCTTTGAGTTTTGTATGACCACACCAGAACATCAACCCCACCACCCTGAAGTTATGTGAAGTGATTTCAAAGTAATTCACGACAAAGCTTTAAAAGAAAACGAACTGAAAAGGTAGATGCAGAAAAGTAAACATACAATAGGCATTGCTGCACTTCGTTTCAATCATCCACATGTCTTTTGCTTAAAAATTATTGGTTTCATATGGTAATGTTTCTTGTAATAGTGCAAGAATGTGCTTGAGGTTTTAAAACAGGCTTGAACTTTGAAGGATATCTGCATTCATATTTCCACTTCGTGAACTCCCATTGTCTTTGTGAAAGTATCTTTTGTCTAAATAACTCCTTCCTTCCAGGGTGGGACCAAGGACTATTGGGAATGTGCGTAGGAGAGAAAAGGAAGTTGAAAATACCTGCAAAACTTGGTTATGGGGAGCAGGGATCACCACCCACCATCCCAGGTAACATCTGATGAGTTCATTTTTTTCTTGCAAACCTCTTGTTGGAGCAAGCATAATTTGTAAGTCAGAGGCATGAAAGAATTCAGATCACTAAGTATATTACCAAGTCCGTATGTGTTATACTGTTATGGCACAGACTTAAGACTAAAGAGAGTGTCGCAGGGGGCCATCTTTCCCAAAGAAACCTGAGGTTTCTTTGACAGTTATCGTTCTCACAGCGGTTGTCCCTGAACACCTAGAATCCAGTCTAACTTTTGGTTTCCTATGTTATTTTCTTCTGCCATAAGTGCTCTATTTTCTGGGTAAGAAATTAGCTTGAATAAGTAGCTTTCATGACAAAAGTTCAGGAAAGTCCAGTCCCAAGTCGGTACTTGTTGGCTAAAATATTTTACTCCGTATAAGTTAGTTACCTTTTGCTTAGTACTTTTGGTCATTAGCATGCACTCTTCAGTTTTCAATAAATTGCAGTCCCTTGATTTTACAAGAAATGAATGCTTAATATTGCTGGTTAGTGGTTGTACATCTCTCTCTCTCTCTCTCTCTCTCTCTGTTTGTGTGTGTGTGTGTAATCATGTATGTATGTATAAGTTGAAAGCTTGCAGCTTTGTTGGAAAACCAGTCACAGCCCTAGGTCACCTGGTCAATGAGTTTCTATTACGGTTTTCTGCTCTAGCATGAGTAGAAGCTTCGTTGGAAACCCAGTCACAGCCATATATCACAGGTCAATGAGTTTCTACTATGGTTTTCTGCTCTAGCATGACTAGATTTAAGCAACACTTTTTTTTCTCTGTGACTAGTTTTATCTATGTTTTATATTTGCTTTACCATCCATTCAGATTTGATTCGATGTGCTATATCCGTGGATGGTATGTATAGTAATATATCTGTAACTATTCACAGGTGGTGCAACCCTTATTTTCGATACCGAGCTTGTTGCCGTGAATGGGAAACCATCTGGAGGTGAGGAAACAGGCGACAGTGAGCTATAGAAAGAGCAAGCTGTTGTCCAGAAGGTTTCCTGGTAGCTGGATTCTGGGCGACTTGAAGGATTGATGCCTAGTCACTTTTGTAAACCAGATAGATATTCAATTTCGCTTTGTGCCTTAAAGATATTAGAAGTCCATGCCTAGTAATTGTAACATGAATGAGGATATTTTCTTACATTTTTAGCATTAAAACGTTTGCAATGAACTTCGAGTTCACCAGTTCTTTCTCTGGATCTTAGCTTCACCCTATAATCGCCGTTTCGCTCAAATAACTGCTCGGCTTGCCTATCAAATGATAGGAATCGCCGTGCCAAACTAGAAGTTCATTTCTTCGGCTCCTATGAAGTGATCTACCTACGTTACGTTCATTAGATTTTGTAATACTCCAAACATTAATGGATTGGATGCCCGTGTTTCTTATTTAGTCTCTTTTCCCTTAAAAAGAGACTAACTTTCCATAAGAAAAAGGACCATTAAACTAAGAAAACATTATCATGTAACAAGGCTGCCCACTGGGGGGCTTCCTCATGCTATGCTTAAAAGGAGCTAAACCCATGCAGTTGGGTTCCTTTCCCTTCCCGCCCAATTTTTGTGTATTTGTGCAGCTAATTGAAGGCCTCGTAATCTTTTATGAAGTTTCTTCGGTTAAAAAAAAAATTGATAAAGTCAAAACTGTTTTTATTAGTGTCAAAATTGTAACGCCTAGAAGCGTTGTACCTTGCACATGAATGCAAGACTTTTATATACTTGAGTTTTGGCAGAAGCAATAAAAAAAAAAGGGGATGTAATACATCCATCATTCAAGCATTGGCGTAATGGATTAAGAAATTCTTTATTGGTGTCCAGATTCTTATTTTCCAATGGTTGAAGAGAGTTTTCACGTGATGGAAGAGCGTTACAGTTTTTTTTATATCAATAGTCGTGCTCATCCCATATTATACTTGCCCAAAAAAGCAAACAAAAGAAAGGAAAAACGCCACTCAGAGTTGTCTAAATTCCTTTTACGCATTGACTATTGAGACTAAATAGATCAGTTTTGTGGACCAGTGTGCATAGGAGTACTAGTTGCGGGGGTTAGCAAAGTGTTTATACTTAGTAGTCAACAAATGGTTGAGAGGCTGTCTAAAGCCTTGAATCCCAAACCCGTCCATCGTGAGGCTCGAACTCCGGCTTCCGCTGTATTCATGTCAATGCCAATCAGATTACATGCTAATAGTCATCTATCGATTTTATTTCTAGAAATGTAGAGATTTTTACGATCCTAAGTTTTGTGGTGACTGGTGAGTCTAGAAAAGTACCTAGTCAAATGAAATTCGTTCTCTCATACACTAATTTACTTATTTGATCTTTGAAACCAAGATTTTATCTTTAGATATTTCATTCCAAAATCTAAACTGACAATAGTCAAATGTGGGAAAAAAAAGTTGCATTCAGGTTGGTGCTGTGCAGTGAGGTAGGGCTCATATCTCATCTCGGCAACCACCGATCGAGAACTATTCATTGCCGAGATGAAATCCGAGCAGTCGGATGCACGATCCAACCGCTCAGAGATGCACAGCACGGTGCTGCGCACACCATTGCACAGCATCATCCCCCAATTCCATCATCTAAGTGATGATAATCTAAAATACCATGGCAATCAGGTTATGGTAATCTAAGTGATGGTAATGCTCCTTTGTAAAATACCATCTACTTGTTTATATAATGCGCGGTAGCGATTCTACATTGTGTTCGTCTCTTGTTGCGATATCTTTATTGTCTCATTTAAATTTCTTGCTTAAATCCTTTCGCAACCCTCACTTGTGAACGAATAAAAGATGTATCTCGGCATGAGAGGAATGCTACTTCTCTTTTTTTGGGTCCTCTTCACTCTAAACTACTGTTCATGTGGTGATTTAATAGCCGATACCTGCAAGAAAACCAAGTATCCCAATCTTTGTATCTCAACTCTAAGGTCGAACCCTGATAGCAAAACTACAGATGTCGAGGGCCTTGTCCGCATCATTTTAAAAGTTATGCTTGCCAGAGCGAATGCTATTCTCAACCGAGTAAATGATTTACTCAAAAAGACGAGGGATCATGGTCTAAAACAATCTCTCACCATTTGTGCCTCGCTATATGGAGATGCTCTTTATGATATCCCGGAAGCCATTCAGAGTGTGGGCAAAAATAATCCTCAAGCTGGAAGTGCAACATATGGAGTTTTTGATGTAGCTGATACTTGCGAGGACCAGTTCGATGAATCACCCATCACAGCTGAGAATGATCTTATCAAACAACTAACTCTAGTTGCTGTTGAAATTATAAATACACTTGGTTGATTGCTTGTTTGTTAACCAATTTCCTCCGTCCTTCCATATATGGGATGAATACATGAGTGAATAAGTTATTCATTCTCTATTACCTGTCTTTCCTCTTATTTTTGCACATCTAATTCAAAGAATCTTAAATATGTGATAGCCTTTTACGATTACGTGAGACAGTCATTGATGATTGATTAGCCGTTTCTAGGAAGCATATGTATACAAAAGAAACTTGGATTGGAGCTCCATCTTTGTGATGCCAAGAAAGTTGGTCAAATAAGCTGAGATGAACATAAGTCCTGAACTGTCCAAAAGTGAAATGGGATCAGGCATATGCGTGCCTAAAGAAGGGAGGGGGAGATTTAGGTGAAGTGCTGAAATGGCACAAACTGATATGGTTTGGTAAGAATGTCCCGACGTGGGCTTTTATTATTTGGTTGGCAGTACGACATAACCTACATCCTAGAGACGGATTGACCACTTGGGGATGAATGAAAGTGAAATTTGGTTGGTGTCCTATGCAATACGAATATAGAGGACCATCCTCATCATCTCTTCTTTGTGTGTTCTCCACATCTGTACGGACTCCCATTTTAGCAAGGAGTGATGCCTAAGGTGTGCCTATCACTTTTCCTGGAATTATGGACTGGTATGATCAAAATGTCAAAGGGGATGGTTTCCACCACCATAAGGTGATGAAGGTGTCATTGGTTTACTGCCTGTGGAAGGACAGGAAACAAAGGATCAACCAAAAAAAGAACCTGAACCAAGACCAGCTAGGGATTTGTATGGGTAATCCTACGAGGGACTGTCTATGTTCATGGAAGAAGGTGGAGAATTCCTAGAGGAATAAGGTTTTTCGATAGATTGGATATTTTGCATGTTGTCATGAGAAAGAGCTGATGCCATGGGGTGATAGATTGTCTTGTATTGCTGATGCAGAACTTTTCTAGTAGCTTGTTTGTGTCGCTTTGTTATGTTTTGATCTTACAGGCTTTGGTCTTAGTCCAGGATGCATGCCTGTATCCAGATGTACCTAGTGCATGAAAGAAGTCCATGTGAAGGGACTAACACGACAGCAAAATTAATGAGAATATTAAATTCTGGAGTAACAACTACTAATACAAGACAGACCTCTCTCATTATCACT
Organism: Rhododendron mucronatum var. ripense; assembly: GCA_019656295.1. NCBI lineage: Eukaryota > Viridiplantae > Streptophyta > Magnoliopsida > Ericales > Ericaceae > Rhododendron > Rhododendron mucronatum. Next base: position 1,453,957 of record BPLT01000069.1, on the reverse strand, counting down.
CATCACCGCTTACACTTGGAAAATGTGAAGACTTCTAACCGATTTCTACAAAACGTAATCCATTGTCATTTGGTTTAGCAACAACCAAGTTGCACATCTCCAACCTGAGTAAAGTTCATATTGATTTATATTTTTTGCATTTTTAGTGGGGCTAATTTCGGGATTCTAAGCGTTACTTGCTTCCATCCTCTCTGTTTGATTGTTTTCTCTTAGATGACAGTATTTTGAAAAAGACAGAAGTGCATTAACCTTGACGATGATACATCTGTTCTTCATGCAGCATGTTTACTTTCTACAAGTTGTTTCTGTCGGCAACAAAAGGTGCAATGCAATAGGAACTCACACTTGTTTTGTTTACCTGTTCCTTAACAGTTCAACACCTATCTACTTGTTGAACCATTAGCCGTACCTGTTTAAATAATTGGCAAAGAGGCAGTGGGTGATCTAAACAGAGGAGCATAAAGAGGGTAAGCAATATGCATGTTTGATTGTGTGTTCTCTTGTTTGTTCAAAGAAAGTTTCACTATGAGGTATCAAAATTACAATGCAATTTACATTACGTCAAGAAAAAAATGGAATAGTCGAGGGAATCTATTGGTCTCCGTTAATGAAATTCCTGACTGTAAACTCGGCTGCTTCAGTGGAGCTATTTATTAGTCGTGACCATGGAACTCTACCTTTCGTATTTGCTCCTGGCCCTTTATTTTTATACTCCGCATAAAATACTTTACCTAATTTATCTGGATCCCGACCTTCCCATTCTAGCCAGCCCGCCGGGTCAATTAAATTATCAAGAAATGTGTTTATTATGACTGTTCTGGAGAAAACCCCCCACGGCCTGCCTAAAAATGTTTTGAACTTCGAAATTTGTCGACGTAGGTCAGGTGCAGCTTCTATTGTACAATTTTGGATTATGATACCTGTCTTTCCATCTTCAGACTCTCTTTTTTGTGCTGTTATTGTGTTTTTTTTTAGAGTCACGAGGTTTGAGTACATAAATCATACAGTTTTGAAAAACCACTGATGAGTCCCCGAATATGAAATCTACAGTGCCGTAGATTTCACATTCTCTAAAGAACTGTTTGCGTCTTAAGGTGTATAGAGTGTCCTGATATCCTTTGAAGCGGCATCCGTAGAAGGCAGAAAAGTCTGCTTGTATCCTTACTGCTACAGCTTGATTCCCGTACGGACCAGCTGTGTTTTCAAATGTAATGTTTTCCGCAACGAATCCTCGACCTTCTATCCCTGTAAATGGGAAAAAAGAAAAAGCAAAAAAGAAAAAACAAAGAACATTAGTAGTATTCCGTGGAATGGAGACAAATGAATCTGTCGTCAGACACATGCAACTGTTTCATTCTGGAGCATAAATTGGATTATTCTTACTGGGAAACATGCCAGATAAAAAAACTAGATTTATATTAGCAAGACTTAACTGTTTGCTTGCAGCACTAGGAAACTAGATAGAGCAAACTGGAAAAAGAAGGCCGGGTGGATGCAGAATTACAGAGGATTTTAAAATAAAACACCTCGGAGTAGTGCAAGCTTTAGGCCCCCGCAACGTGGAAGTCCAATCTTTTTGAATGAAGTATACCTTTTCATCGAAGGACATAACGTAACATGTACTCTCTCATGTTCCAGATGTGCCAACCAATAGAGGCAATAAATACCATTCTGATAAGAAGATTGATTTGCATGGAATGAACTGTAAAACGATACGATAGCTTAAAACAAACGGTTTATACACCAAAGGCCTCATTTTAGAGTTTGCTTTAGGCCGGCCTCCTAAAGTATTTTGCAAGCCCTGCTCTGAATATCTGAATTGAAGCAAATACCAACTCAGAAACAAGCCACCTCAAATTGGAACTGAAAGTCTAAATCTGACCTGAAAATTTGAATGGCAGGATATATAAGCGTGACACTCCGTTTAGATTTAGAAAAGTACTGACACTAAGCTGAGAGACGTCGTTCCAATGGTCTAATTAGCAGAGATAGAAAAAACTAAAAGAATTGTGGAATGATAAATCAAGGTTAATAGCTTGGCTTGATGCATATGGCAATTTTCAACTAACCTACTGTTGCTGTATCATTGGTTCTGAAACCAGTAGCGTTGCTTCTTTTGCCCGAGATAATTGTCGTGTCCATCCCATCCCCGATAAGCACAATGTTTTGCTTGTCCGGTCCTATGGATACATTCTCCATATAAAGTCCCGCTCTTATCACAATGTAATATTTTGTTGCACTCATTTTAGGAGCAGCTTCGATAGCTGCCGATATCGTTGTGAAGTGGCCGGATCGGTCTTTTGCTACGGTAATGTTCGCTCGCATATTCTGCCCTCGACTACTAGAGCTAAGTATCACCAGTATGAGTGCTGCAGCCAACATCCTCACAGTCCACCTGTCAAATTACACCAACACGTTAACTTGTGTAGATTAGCGAGTTGCTTTGTTTACTGTTGAAATTGAAGGGTGCTAGTGATATTGAGTAAGTGATGATGGGTTGTTCAAGTATTCAATCGGGAAAAGAAAAAAAAAACTATGGACGCAATGTGGTTTTTGGAGATGCTATTTTCCAAGGATGTCCTAAACATGGTTTAGAAGTGCAATAGTCTGGATATACATTCATCTCCTACTCACTAGAAATGAGCTACTTTGGTTTGATTTGTCATCGGGTAATTCTGCGAACTAATCTTATTTTCTTGCTCTAGATGAGGATTGTGAATGCGCGTAAAATATTTGGATGATGATTCTTGTCTTGTGTGGAGAACCTCGTAAAAACTAAGTGTCCCCTAAGTTCCCGAAAAACACGGGCGCAGTAGTTTGAAAAAGAAGTTATGCTAGCTTTGTATCTCTCTTTCAGGAAAAAAAAAACATGGTTCAACTTCAAGGCCTCTGAACTACACAAACATCTAGTTATAGTATAAACTCCTCTAGTTGGTTCAATTTGATGCAAAATAAAGCAAGAAAACAAATGTTAAAACTGGCTTGATTAACTGAATTGCTTACTTTTGCATTCGGTTAGCAAGGAGTGAGTCTGCCATTTTCGCTAATTTGCTCGCTTTTGCATTCTGCTAGCGAAGGAACTTATATTCTCGATCGAGTCGCTTCTCCAACTTCTTCTCCTATCCAGTTATTTATACACTTTCTCATGCCTCTGGAAGAGAAGAATTTACTAGTTAACTATGACCCATGCTTTGAAGTATAGATCAAGTAGAAAGAACGACAGGACGACGATGGGCAAAATGACACCACAATCAGAACGAATCATCCCAACGAGGTTGGTACTACCATTGACTTGGACAATGATCATAGCCATATGCTACCCTAAAACGAAAACAAGATTGGCTAGAAGCCAACTAGAGATAAAAGAAAATAACAAAAGTGATAAGATGGGCGATAAGAGATTGTTTTCCATCTAAATTAATTTCAGACAGCTCATGCAGTTTTCGATCAATAGCAAGAAAGTGATCGAGCGGAAGAAGATATATAGCACATTATCTATCGTGGGGAAAGCCAAGTTGAGCATGTCTGTCCCTTAACTTTTCTTTTTTTACTCAAACCGAAAGTCGAGTACCCTCAAATCCATTCCACTCCTTGATTTAAACCTATACTAAATTGAGTTTTACTCAAATCTAGGGAGATTCAACATTTTTACTCAAATTTTACTAGGCTATTTTTTTCTTTCGAATTTACAACCATTCCATTTATAATAAAGCTTTTACTCAAATTTGCGTCTAGATTTGGGTATGTCCATTAGAGTGCTTCATGCCAAATGAAGCTTTTACTTAATTTTGAGTAAAAGTATGGGTAAGGCCTAGAAAATCAGCTCAATTGAATAATGGGGATGTTCAACTGTTGTGGTTTTTGTGTCCAATTGTCAAATTTGAGAGGAAGTTGAGTTCGTGGATGCGACACCCAGCTATATGTTGTGTCATTTTCTGGCAATGGCAAGAATTAGGCTCTATTTGTTTGGACGTAAAATAGTTTGGGGTAAAATATTTTACCCATTTTTCGTTGTTTAGCTAGAAAAAGAAGGGAGAAGAGTATTTTCAAGGTAAACATTTTGCACCAACGGGGTGAAAATGTTTTCCTCTAATTTTGGTCGTAAGTCATTTTTGCATTTCACTCCCGATCGATGGTCCGACATTTTTCAAAACCGCGTATTCCATTCCATTCTTCTCCCAAATCATATTACATACAAAACGAGAGAAGCGGGGGGAGAGAGAGAGAGAGAGAGAGAGAGAGAGAGAGAGAGAGAGAGAGAGAGAGAGAGAGAGAGAGAGAGAGAGTGCTTACTTTATTAAAATATTTCAGAACCTACAATCTGTCATTATTTTGGAAAATACTTTTCATGTGTAAACAAAATACAGGAAAATAAAAGTTACTGTAAATTTTTTTTTTCTAAAAAAACATTTTACAGTGAAACAAAACAGAGCCATGTTTGCCATTTTACCCAAGCAGTGTGGATGCCCTTACAAACCATTCACATGTAATCTTCATTGTTTCGTGTGTCTACACTAATAATCTTGTCACTAGTGTGTACATCAGACTTCAGCTCCAAATTTTAGTAACCTTATGTTTGTTCTACAGAGCAAAACAAAACAAAAAATTACGAATTCTCGGAGGAATTTGCTTGAGAAAAAGAAACATGAGAAAAATATACCTTTAATTTATGAAGAAAAATCGTGCATGTTATTTTCTTTCCATTCACGATACTTTCGAAAAATTCTCAACCCAAACACAGCGTGGGTGGTGCTAACGTTGATTATGCACCATTGATTCCATGCACACAAGTGGTATTTCATTAATAGAAAAATTATCTGCTTTTATCAAATGCCACTTTTTCATGTTACATAATTTTTGGAAATTTTTGATAGATTGGTTAGCTAGTAGGCAACTCAATTATTTGGTAAAGAACTTTAACTTTAATTTCTACCTGTATTTCCATAAATCTACTTTTCTCGTTCATTTTAGAATTTGATCATGTGATTCTTGGCTGGATAAAAAATAAATAAAAATCATGTGATTCTTGGCCTTTTCTTCTTAATTTTCCGGAAAAGGTTCTAGGTCCCTATTAATAAAATTATAGTAATTTGCTAGGGATAGCAAACAACAACACTCGAATGAACGTGGGTGATAAAAACACCAAACTACTTGAGTTAGTACGTTTGGGTCACTCTTTAAAAACTCGTTTCAAAATCAGTTTGAGAATAAAAAAGAAAAGGGTTTAGCTACGCCACCAACCAAATTCTAATGTGACGACATATAGATGGTTGGAAGGAAATTTACGCACATTTCGTTGGTCTGTTATTAGTTTTGGGAAGAAGAAAATTCTAATGTTTTATTCTTTACATACTTTTGATTGTGGAAAAATATTTTCTTCAATCTTTTTCACTCTACCGGTTTTAGGTTAACATATAGCTAGCATGGTGGATCGCTTTGTGATCACCCTTCTTGATATTGGTTAGTCTAATTATTCAATAATTCGAGAGCACCGCAATGTGCATGGTGTTCTGGATTACTCGAACACCACATTATCGTAGGATTTACGATTAAGTGCATATACCCTCATATAAATGTGTGGTTCTGGAGTGATCCAGAGCACCACGTGACGGTGGCGATGCTCTGAACTCCACACTAAAATGATCAAGAAAAGGCCCTCCTGGGAGAAGGAGAGGTGTGCGAAGTAGTAATAAACTTTATTGATGAGTACGAAAAAATCACCGCACCTCCCCCACGCCACCGTAATTAGCAATGCAACTTCTAAAATTAAGCTTCTTCTATAAATGTACTATTGTATACTAACAGATTGTGTATTAGTGTATTACTATTTCTTCTTGGAATTAAACTAAGTATAACCAGTCGTGCAAAAAAATAAATTTGATGGATTATCAATAACCAGATGATGGAAATAAGACATCAACAACAAATGGCCAGGCATGACACGACATGTGCTTGTTACCGAGTTAAATAAGGCATGCGCTTATCATCGGGCTAGGTAAGTTATATATGACACCAACGTGTGCTTGTCAATGAGCTAAACAAGGCATGACACGACATGTGCATGTCGACGCATGCGCTAAACAATGCACGACACTACTACATTTTCTTTTCACAAGCTAGGCATGGAAGCCCATCATCTCCGCCAACAACTTGTGAACTCTTCCCTTGCCCAAAAAAATGACTTCATAATGTGTTTGTCTCCCTGCCATTTGGTGAAAAATGCATCAAAAGAGTACACCTCTTTTATCGATTGGATGGGCGAACGCCTTTGTTGTTCTCCGTTAAAAAAACATCCACTAAATTCGTCTATCAGTTTTTTATATCAATAATTGTGCTCAGTCCGTATTATACTATCCCAAAAGGCAAGCAAAAGAAACAAAAAAAACGCCACTCGGAGTTGTCTACATTCCTTTTACTCAAACGCTTGGTTACTTTGATCGGTTGCAAGATAATACTGAGGATTGTCTGTGGAGAACTTCGAGTTCAACTCCTCTTTCTTAAGCGTTAATATTATTATTCTAACAATGCTGATTTTCGCTGTGAAAAGGAAAAAGTTCGGAAGAGGGCGCAAAACGGGCCGAGAATGGTACCCCATATTACATGGGCCATTACTTGCTGCCGGATTCGGCTTGCCACCTGGAGTCTGTTTCGTTCCTATGTTGGGCCTCGGCCCATTATGAAACCGAAATAACGACCATACACATCCGCCGCCAAGCCCTAGGGTTTTACTATCACTCTTTGAGAAGATTTACGCACAAAGCCAGCAACGCCGCGAGAGAGAGAGAGAGAGAGAGAGAGAGAGAGAGCGAGCGAGAGAGAGAGAGAGAGTGGTCGCCTCTCGACTGATCAGCAAACATGGGTAAGGAATTCCAACCCTAATAGACCATCCCCCTCCATTTCCTAACGATCAATTTCTCTCTCTCTCTCTCTCTCTCTCTCTCTCTCTCTCTCTAATGGATTTGTTAGCTTTGCAGGTATCTCTCGGGACTCGATGCACAAGAGGCGTGCCACCGGTGGCAAGAAGAAGGCCTGGAGGAAGAAGCGAAAGTGAGTAACAAATACACTTTCATAACTCTCGTACCTATCAGCTCGTGTTTGTTTCATATGTGACCACAGATTATAGATCTGGTGACTTTTGTTAGAATTTCAAAAGACCCTGGATTATGTTGCTGAAATGTTCTACCAGATGATTTTTAGGGTTTGTCAGTTAACGTAATTTCTGGGGAATCCTAGATGGTGAAAAATGCAGACTTTGTTAACCTTACGATTTGATTTCATTGGATAATAATTCAATTCTTGAGCTGTACTCGTTTTTAGCCCTTTTTACTAAGTAGTTGGAATAGTCAGTGCGCTTTTACAGCCCTTTGGATTGAGGGATTTGATAACTAAAGAAAAGGAAGGGTTACAATTTCAACCCAAATCACTTATTTGGATTGTGTATTCTGGTGATAAATTGAGAGACAAGAACAAAGATAGTATTTCTTTTGATTGGCTCCTTATCCTTTCTCACCAAATCTACGTGAGAAAATTTCCCCTTTCCTTATCATACCCTTTTGCGCAATGCAAAGGGACTGTTAGTGTATCAAGTGCTCACTGTTTTACATGTACTCTTTGGTAAACGAAGATGGCCCCTCTGTTAGCAGAATAGAATTCATTGGGAAGAGTAGGTGTGAATAGAGAATAAGGACGGAAAAAGTAGTCAATTGCATCATTTTTGGGTTGAGTTTCTTTTTTCCAGTGTTCTAAAAGGCGGCCTAGGCGGTGGGTTGCTGCCACGATTTTCCCCTAGGCAGTTTGTTTAGGCGCTCGGGGAGGCTAGGCGGAGCTAGGGTTTGGACTCTGCAGAAAGAAGAAAAAAAACTTAATTGCAAGGCGGCCTAGGCGCTAGGTGGTGGGTCGCTGCCCGATTAGAGCCTAGCGCCTTTTAGAACATTGCTTTTTCCTGCAATCTTCTCCTCTAAGATGATGGCTTTTTAATTTCTGTTTTTGAAGATTTTTTGCTGTTCATGATCCAACTGATTAAAAGTGATTCGAAGTTGCACAAGACAAAATTAACAGTGAGATTTGGACTGAAAATCACATGCAATTAAGGAGATTGGAGACACCTCCTCCAGTGTTGGAAAACACCTCTGTGTTTTTGTTTTTTTTTATCCGAAAACACCTCCTCCGTTGAATCATATCATTGGCATGAAGGGAATACAATGTTGTTGAATAGTCACGTACTCCTTTGTACGGGCCAATTTGTGTTCTTGCAACAGTTATGGGTAACATAGACCATAAAGTTTTGAAGTTTTCTTTATATCCATCGGAGGAACTTTGGATCTTTCAGATTTATCAGTTCTGTAGGTCTTTCTGAATAATTGCTAATTCCGCTCATCTTTTGTTTGTTTGAAGGTATGAACTCGGTCGTCAACCTGCAAACACGAAGCTCTCAAGCAACAAGACAGTTAGGAGAATCCGTGTGCGTGGTGGCAATGTGAAATGGAGGGCCCTCAGATTGGACACTGGGAATTTTTCATGGGGTAGCGAGGCTGTAACTCGTAAGACCCGTTTGCTTGATGTGGTTTATAATGCCTCAAACAATGAGCTTGTTAGGACACAAACTCTGGTGAAGAGTGCAATCATTCAGGTGGATGCAGCCCCATTTAGGCAGTGGTATCTTCAGCATTATGGCGTTGATATTGGGAGGAAGAAGAAGGGGCCAACTAAGAAGGAAGCTGCTGAGGTGATGAGTTTGACAACATCAATTTTGGATCAATAACCTTTTTTTTGGTTTGCTTGCTTCATCTCATTAAACTATACATTATTGTCCAATGAAGTTTTTTGTTACTGCATTTAGCCTTGTACGAAGCATAAGAGATTTTGTTTTTATCAGTGTTCTAAAAATCGGAATTAATCGGCGATTAATCGTTGGCGGGGCCTACCCGACTAGATCTGACTAATTGATATGCGCCGATTAATCACCGATTTCTAAGTGCTATGCGCCGATTACTAGGCCTCGAAGCTTGAAGGTGGCTGACCGCCGACTAGCGCCTAGTGACTTTTAGAACGTTGGATTTTTATGATTGTTAACTTTGGAAGATTTTAGTGATGGCAGATGCCATGGAGAAATTTACACACTGTACAGAGCGTGCATTTGTTGGGAACGTATTACACCATATAACTGTAGAATAGGGAAGCACTGCACATATTCCTGCATTGTAATCTCTGTCGAATAGTAGTTTTACTGCTCGGTGTCATTTTGAGGTGACTTTCTGGATGTTTATGAACTTACTGTTTGTACACTTTGCCTTGATTTCATTACTTAACTTGTGTGTTCGTTCTAGTACCGAATTTTTTAATTGGTAGTGCCCATGTATGATTACAATCCTTCCTTGATTGGATCCTATATAGGTAATATGTGCTGTGTGATTTCTTTAGTCATGATATCGGTTGTCCATGCCGATCTTTCTACTTAAGCTGCGCTGAGTTTGTAAACATGCAAGTCCTCAACTTGTGAAGCATTTTCAAGCATCCCAAATACTATGGAGATAACTCTTTTGTTATTTGCAATATTTCTTGATTGCTCCTTGATACACTTCAGATTTATACTATACGTCTTGTCTTGGCAGTCATCTCCTTTAGTGCTCTCTCTCATGCACATGCACACACCCACCATAACATAATAACTGTAGTCATCTTGTTCTGCTGAAATATTTGCTATCACTGATAATTGGTGCACAATGGTTACAGGAGGGAGAAGGTGCGGCTGCTGAGGAAACTAAGAAGAGCAATCATGTCCTCAGGAAGATTGAAAAGCGCCAGCAGGCTCGTAAACTCGATTCTCATATTGAGGAGCAGTTTTCTGGCGGTAGGCTGTTGGCCTGCATCTCTTCTCGCCCGGGTCAATGTGGCAGAGCTGATGGGTAAGCCTATTGGAACTAGTTTTTGAAGTGTTACTGTTTTTCTGTAGTATCTGTTTGATTAGCATGAGAATGGCCTGAAGTGATGATAAGAGAAAATGTAGATTGCCAAACAACTCGCTTGTGCGTTTAAAGTTCTTCCTATTTGTTGCAAAAGCACCAGAAAGTCTAGATTTTCTAATGAATGTAGTCATCTACCATTTGAATTTCAATTTGTCCCTTATTCCTAACTACTTAATTCAGGAAGTTTTGACTGTCTAGATTGGCAAGGTTGATTTAGGTAGTCCACAGATGATCTGACTTTTGTGATATCCATACTCTTGTATATAGAGAGTGAACATTTTCATGTACTTTTTGAACCTAATCAAATGCATGTCAGAAAACAATTTTGGTTCTTTCTCCATTCTTTCACTTCACCTGCTGTCATCTTTTTGTCATAAAATAGACCCATAACAGTGTCCTCGTACTTATCTTTTGTTCTTGAATGTTTATCTCTAGATACATTCTGGAGGGTAAAGAGCTCGAGTTTTACATGAAGAAGCTCCAGAAGAAGAAGGGCAAGGGTGCTTCAGGTGCCGCTGCTTAATTGAAAGATTGCCCAGTGTTTCTGTTCCGTTGCTTGTCAGTTTTTCCCATCTTTGGCTGCTTTTGAACATTAGATGATGAGGTTGATAATTATCTCTTGTATTATTGTACTTCTAGTTGCTGAAATGATGCCTGAACTTTTGGCTTCTTACATGTCGCATCTATTTTGCAGTTTTGGATAACGTTTTACAATTTCCGTCTCTAGTAAGCTTTGAGTTGGTCTCTTTTGGTAAAATCTTTGTGTTTGTTCCTTCAATTACAGTTGCAGATGGGTGTCGCATCTATTTGTGTTATCTGATAATCTAAAGATCTTCTCGGACCTGCAAAGTAACTTTTGGTAAAATATTAACCGTTGAAAAGTTTTAAAATGTTCACCATGACAGACTTACGGAGTGAGAATTTTCTTCTTGGACCTTCTAGCAGGTCAGATGCGAATTTAGTTCTATTTGAGGTGGAATTTGCAAGATGCTTGAGAGAGGGGTAGCATTTGGGATTAGTTGCATTCCAGTAATGTTGAATTCACAGGACCATATTTCCTGTAAGGTGCCTGCACTTCGGTGCTCTCTAAGCAGTGGGCTTCCAACAGTCCGTTTAATGTCAGAAACGGATGTCATTGGTTTTTGACAAACCAAAACCCGAACCTTAAAACCCTAAACCCAGATCCTTAAAGAACCTATCCAAAAGCTTGGAACATAACACTCTGTATATTACAACACTGCATGATGTTCACTCAATAGCAATGGTGGCCACCACTGTCGAACCATCGACAGTGGAGGATGCGCTCCCTTCAGCCACGGCAATTGCTGACAACGACGATCTATCCGAGATCCTCGTATCCCTATTAAGTCTCCGATCAGATTCAAAAGCTTGTGCAAACATTGGCTCTCTCTGCCACCACGGGTTCTGACTTCTAATTTGTTTCGCCCAACTCTTCTCTCTCTATTGCTCCTCCGTTCATTCAGGAATCCATACTCGACAATCTTGTAATGGTTTGTTGCTGTGTTCTAGCTTTCAACACCGCAGTTATTATGTACTAAAATCTCACAGCCAAACAGCATATGGCCTTGTGCCCGGCTCGTTATTGTGCATCATCAGAATACGCCCCCATTCTTGGGCTTCATATAGCTTTTGATCCATCAAAATCACCTTATATCTCCTGGATATTATTTAATACATATTTCACGGATATTTATACACTTTCACAAATATTAGTATCCTTTTTTCGAATATCTATTACTATCCAACGTCCTTAGGAGTGAGGTTATCATTTTCCAATTCATGAACACGCTGCAAAAGGGCCAAATCCTAGGTTTAGACACACACACACAAAAGCACATCCCATTTTATTTCCGGAAATCTCAAAATGAAGGGGGAAAATGAAAGGGTAAAAAGTCAGAAACCTTGAATCTGCAATGCAAAGTGCAAAGAAATAATCTTCTGAATCTTTCGGTCTTAATCACTATTATTAATTCACCCCACCGCTGAGTATTTAAAGAAGAATTAACCTTGGATGATAGGGTGGTTCATTTGCTTTTCCTTTCCAAGAGCCCACATACTTCCCACCCAAAAAAGGTTACTACTAGGCAAAATTTTAATTCCAAAAGCACAGTTAATAATTGGACTTGAAAGTTGAGACTCTCTCTCTCTCTTAGTTAATTAGTTATCACTAGCTTTCTCGGCAAAATATCAGGAAACACTAATAAAAAAGCCACTTAAGCAAGAAAAACTAAGGGTATAAGGTCGTTACGTTCACTTCAACTTGTCTTTAGGGACTAGTTGAATCGTACACTAGGGGAAGCCTTGTTAAAGTCGGGCCAAGATAAAGACCCTGTATGGAGTCTATGAACTAATCTTATAAGAGTTGATTGCATCCAGGAGGTTTTTGAACCGAAATCATTGAAATGAAGCAAACTTCTAAGTCTCATGCCTTGACTATCAGTGAATCAATTGACCGCTAAAATTCAACAATCCGACCTCTTTAGCAGTATATGAATGTGAAAACTCTCGTTTTTGGCAACAGGTATGAATGCGTGGTGCGCGGGCGTGCCAAGACTTGTAGCGCCTAACTTTTGATGAAGATTCCCGTGAATCTTGACTTCTAACGTAATAGTGATTGTGTGTGACCCAAATGTTAAAGATCACAATGAGGTTCGTGGTTCGCCACACGGTCGTAGACTTAGAATTTCCTAGTTGTATCGGAAATGCGTAAAAAGGAAAATATAAAACATAAACTTTATTACACCGGGATAATAAAGTTGTACAAGAAAAGATAAAATTCAAACTACTTGAAGAAGTGAGTTCGAATGGGTTTGAGTACGAGGTACTTGATAGTCTACTTTGCTGAAAGTAGGAAAGTGTGTTTCGCTGGGAAGATTTTGGTTTAAGCGTTGAACTTTAATTGGTGTTGGACCCTTTTTCATCTTGTGAACTTGTATTTATAGACACAGCAGTAAGCTGATTCAGGCGAATCCGAATTCTGCTTTGTTCCATAAGCTGACATGTGTCCCATGATGTTCCCTCCTTTTGTGCATGTTTAATCATGGGTAGTTATTGGCAGTTGATAGATCATGAGTGATGTGGCAATAACTCCCCACTATCTCCCTTTCTTATGTTAGCTTGACACATTGGCCTTTGAACTTAGAGGGAAATAACCACCTCGGTAGTAACCAAACCCCTAAAAACGTGGGCCGCACCTCATGGACCAGATTTGCTCCTTTCTTCATGGGCCCACCCGTGGGCCAGTTTCCCAACAAATCATGGGCCGTACTTCTCATATGGGCTGAGTGTTTCTTGGGCCCAAATGGAAAATACCCATGGCCCAAGATTTACCCAATCAATTGCTTAGCTTTCGGCCCAATTTAATCAAAAAATTAATTAAATGGCCAACCATGGCTAGCCCGATCCATTGTGCCAAAAACGGGTATAAACAGAATGTTACTTTGTGTATCCTTCTGGGACAAGACTTTCGCCTAAACCATTGACAAACTATACTCATATTCTCGTTAGGCATACTTGTTTTTTTGCAATTAACTCCGGAACTTCTAACATTTTAGCAAAGCAAACAACCCATAACTGCCAAACTGTAGCCATTCTGTTCTGTTTCAGTTTTTGCTATCACTGATAATTGGTGCAGAGGAAACTAAGAAGAGCAATGTCCTCGGGAAAGATCGAAAAAGCGCCAGCAGGATGGTAAACTCGATCCTCATATTGAGGAGCAGTTTTCTGACGGTAGGCTGTTGGCCTGCATCTCTTTTTGAACATTTTCATGTTCTTTTTTGAACATAATCAGATGCTGTCATCTTTCTACCATGAAACAGACCCTGAACAGTGTCATCGTACTTCTCATTAATTTCTTCCTAAATGTTTATCTCTAGATACATTCGGGAGGGTAAAAGGAGCTCGGGTTATACATGAAGAAGCTCCAGAGGAAGAAGGGCAAGGGTACGTGCAGCTTGTGTTCTTGTACTTCTAGCTAGTTGCTGAAATGATAGCGTACTAGACAGGGTGCACTAGAACACCCCCGGATTAGGAACCACGGCAACAAAACCCCTTTAACATTCAGATATTGACACAATTTAGGTTAGATTACATAGCTGTAAAGTCGTACCATTCCAGCTGGTCTAAATTGTCTAATTCGATATGTACTGTTGGTAGGGTTGATAAACTGTTAGCCAAACAAGTCGGATAATTTTTTATTTTTTTATTTTTATCTAGGCTTGCTTTTGAAAACTTAATGAGTTTATATTCAAGTTTGGCTTATTCAATAGGCGGGTTGATCCTAACTGAGCTTTAATTTTGATCACGGCCGAATAGTAGTTTTTTCGTTAACCAATACAGTAAAAAATAGTAACTTGTCTAAGCTTCGTTTAAAAGTTCAAAAAACCTTTATTGTTTGTTTATGTAGCAAGTATTACTCGAGCGATTTTCAACAATCGAACACTAGCTCAAACTCGAATAGTCTGGTTTGTTACTTTGTTCATCAAGTGGAACCATCGTAGTGGCCCTAGTGGGGGGGAAAAAAACTTAGAAAACGGATATAATTAGTTTATTGGTCTGGATCAGCTATAACCTCAATGAATCAGTTGGGTTTTGTTTGGTTTTTTGTGTCTTCTGGTTACTGGATCAACCAAATTAGGAAAAGTTTAAAAACACAACAATTTGTACAACATTGTGCATGATATGTCAATGTGTTACGTAAAATATTTGGCAGAATGAATGAACGCCACATGAACATGTTATGCAAAATATGTGTATATAAGTATATTGTTTTGACTACATAATAGCACGACTCATTGCGCTGATCAATCTCGACAAAATGTTACAACGTGGTTGGTTTGTACAAACCAAACCTCGAATTTAGGTTTTTATTTGGAACCTATGAAAAAAAAAAACGGAAATAATTTTTTCATGATTGGTTTAAGAGGAAACAGAGAGAAAAATAGAAAACGAAGGATCATGGATAATGAATTTTTCTTTTGCACTTTCCTCGTAGTTTTCTTTTCCTTTCTTTTGCCGTCGAGCATCCCCTGTAAAGCAGGTGCAGAGCAGTCGATCCGGCTATTCGTCTCGGCAATCGACGGTTCGGGTCTTAATCGAGTAATGGACGGTTAAGATTTGTATGCGCTCAAATCCAATTCGAGCTGTCCGTAATGAGATAAACGGCCGCTCGGCACTGCTCTACACGGCCACGGAGATGCTCGGCAGCATCCCGTCAAGTCCCGAATGCACCGTTCAAAACCAAAAACTCGAGACCTTAAAAACCCTAAGCCTAAACCCTAATATTGTTGTTGCACACAGTACTGCCAGGCTCTAAACCTAACACTGTGTATGACAACACAGCGAGTAATACCACACTGCACTGATCTTCGCTCGACAGCAATGGCGCTCTCATCAGCCACGGCAATCGCCGACAACCACAATGTCCTATCCGCGATCCTTGTTCGAACCCCCCGCCCAGTCGGTCCTCCTTTTCAAAACCGTGTCCAAACACTGGCTCTCTCTCGTCTCTTCCCCCCACTTCTCTCTCCTCCTCCGCTCCTACTCCAGCCTCCCCTCCGCCGCCATGCGTTCCATCTTCAAATTCGTTTCGCCCGACTTTTCTCTCCCTAGGCCGCCTCCGCTCGAATCTATCCATGTCGTTCTATGCAAATGGGAATTTTTCAGGTACTATGTTCGACAATCTTGTAACGGTTTGTTGTTGCTCTATTCTATCTTTCAACGAGGCAGTTATACCGTACTAAACCCAACCACAAACCAATATATAGCATTGCACCCACCTTGCGATTTTGCCGTTGTGGGGCTTCATATAGCTTTTGATCCATCAAAATCGTCTCATTACAAAGTAGCAGGGCTGTAAGTGAATTGAGTTGTTTGTGAACTGTTCGAGATTTGACTCGATAAAGACTCGTTCGAATTCAATTCGTTTATTAAATGTACCGAACCTGAACTTTAATTTTAAGCTTGTTTCATAAATGAGTCAAATATGAACGCAACAGTATTCGGCTCGATTAGGCTCGAGAACTTGGAATATATGTATCATGAGAATTTTATATAGTTATGTAGTGAAAATTTTAAAACTTGTACAAGTCTAAGCGTTTACAATTACTAAAAATTTACTTATGTATATGTTTTTATCATTTTATATATATATATATATATATATATATATATATATATGAACATATTTATGTACATAATGAAAATTTTATTTGCAGTTTTAGACCTGCATGATAGCATAAAAATATGATATTATTTGATCGTTAAGGCTCGTGAACAAGCTCGAGTTTGAGCAAGCTCGGTTCAAGTTTGGCTCGTCATAATTTTCATTGAGTTCGGCTCGCCCTCAAGTTCGCTAAAAAACTTAATGAACGAATTTGAACATTCTAATATTCGGCTTGATTCGGCTCGTTTATAGCCCTACAAAGTATTATGCGTAAGAACTGCCCTACCGATCGGCTGCTACCAGATTGATATATATATATATATTGGAAAATTTTCAAAATGGCACCTGAATTTTGCACCAAATGTCACAGAGACATCTGAATTTAAGTTTATTTCAATTAAACACATGTACTAACAAAATTCCCAAGTTTAGACTCTCGTTGTTATACTCCGTCCACTCCATCCCAAAAATTGCTAACATGGCATCTCCAACCCGTTTAAGTTGCCCCATTGCACATGTTTCCAATAGGGGACGATGCATCCAAGCAAAACCCATCACTTTACCCATTACTCCATCTTTTCCTTGTGGTCCCAAAGCAGAAAGAAGAAAATGTTAGAGTTTCCTCTGGGTTTGGGCAAAAAAACATGGTCTGGAGGGAAAATGACCTTAACCTAATTGATTTTCCTCCATTTCTCTCTCTAGAAGTCTGGCTATTGTTCCACCATTTCCCTCACTTCAACCCTCCTTGTTCAACAAATGCAGCAACAACAGAAGGTCCAAATGCTCCAACTGAGCAGGCTCCAAATGCAACAACACAGTAGGGTTCAACATCCCAAATGGTAAGTTTCATTTGTCTGTTTTGCACTAAATTTTTATGACTTGTTGATTCATCTTAATGAGAAGAATTGGAGAAGCAATTTTTTTTTTATTAAAACTCAATTTATTTTACTTATTTGTCTTTTTTTTTTAAACTATCGAGGGAGTGACAAAAAATATTTACTTTTCCGATTGCTTTCTTCGAAAAGAATCAATGAGTCATAAAAGTTTGACGCAAAACTAACAATTGCAAAAAAAATTTGAATAAAAACAAAAAATAATTCACTACTTGGCTTTTAAAGCCATATTGGCCCTCAGTTCTCTTCATCATCTGTTGAACAGGGGAGGAAGAAGGGCTTCAGGTCTAGGGTTGAAGTGAGGGAGATGGTGAAACAATAGACATACTTCTAGAGAGAGAAATAGAGGGAAATCAATTAGGTTAAAGTCATTTTCCCTTTAAACCATGTTTTTTTGCCCAAACCCAGAGGAAACCCTAACGTTTTCTTCTTCCTGCACGGGACCACACAAGGAAAAGATGAAGTAATGGGTAAAGTGATGGATTTCGCTTGGGTGCATCGATCGTCTCCTGTTGGAAACATGTGCAATGGGGCAACTTAAACGGGTTGAAGATGCCATGTCGGCAATTTTTGGGACGGAGTATAAGGCAGGGGTCTAAATTTATGGATTTTGTTAGTACATGTGTTTAATTAAAATAAACTTAAATTCAGGTGTCTCTGTGACATTTAGTGCAAAGTTAGGTACCATTTTAAAATTTTTCCGGTATATATTCATCAGAGACTCGCCATTGGAGGGTCTCTGCGAGTAGCTTTACGGAGGGGCATCAATCGTTCACTGAAGGGGTGTTTTGGAATGGAAACATTCGCCTCTGTTGCGCTTCGTTGTCGCCTTGGAGCGCATTGAAACAATGCCGGTACTTCCAGTGTTTTGGTGTGTCGGGTACAGGGGCAGAGCCAGAAATACTTGGCAGTGGGGTCAATTTACTATAGCACAAAAAAAATTTGTTTCATATATACTACTTGATAGTAAAAAAAAAAAACGTTGAAATGGTAAATAAAAATGAGTTAAGTAGATATTTTTGGGGAGAAGTGAGGATATTTTACTTTGCCCTCTTTTTTTCCACAAGTTCCAAACTTTTAAACGGATCACTGGGCAAATTGTAATGTAAAAGTGGGGTCAAGTAAGCAATTTTGTGGTGAAAACTATAACTATCTCCATTGTAATTTGGAAGGCAGTGGAGTCGGATGCCACCCCTTGGCTCAAGGTGGCTCCGCCCCTGGTCGGGTAGCGGTACTACTTGGAGGAGCCACAGAACTATGCTCTTTGGCGAGTCGAATGGCCATTTGCATCTTATTAGGGGGCCGACGATGGCAGAATTCCAGGTTCTCGAGATGGAAAGTGACTACTCTGGATGGTTTGTGAAGTAGTATCATGTTGATCTTGATAAAGCTCTTTTGGATTGGTGGGCGTGGAGTCGTGGACTTTACACTCGACGTTATTCGCGGAGATCGGGATGAAGATGATTATCAGTCCTTTCTGTTGTTGAACGTACGTGGTAGAGTTGTTTCGCACAATTTCAAGGATGGTACTTGGAAGGAGCTCCTGGACGTTGTGAGCTAGACATGCAATGAAATTCAGATCCTGCGATACTTATGACTACATCAGGCCTACACAACTTTAAAACAATATTTACTCCGGGACGCAACTGAATCAAGAGCCGTTCGATACGCATAGGCTCATGTAAATCGATCGGACAAGCTCCAAATACAATTGTGTCCAGAATTTATATTTCCTAGATCTATATTGAGCTGGTTGTAAGTACTGGATTTGCCACAATGTCTTCCAGAAGACAAAGGCCACATAAATGTTGCATGTTATTGCATTTCTTTTCTCCTCTCAGAAGTGGTACGTTGACATAGCAATTAACTGGGCTCCATCTTCTTTTTTTTTTTTTTTAAATTCCTCTCCTTTTTTATTTTATTTTATAGATTCTTAATGGTTTTCTCTTCTGCTGTTATATAATGGCAATGCGTTAATACTGAATGCTTGGGTAAGAAAATGAATTTTGGTCCCAAACAAGACATAATGAATGGGTTGTTGAGGCAAATGATGGTCCTTAGTAGTTAATGCTGTCCCCTCAGCAAGGGGATTTTCCCCACCTTCCAAGTGAAAGGATAAAAGAGGGGAAACCTTTTAATAATGGGACACCCACCCTAAAACTGATGATCATAAATACATAATACCCTACAAAAAAAAAAGGGGGCCAAATCCTTTTCAAACTTTCCTAATCATCCCTTTATTGGCAGCATTTCATTTCCTTGTTTAAAAAAAAAGAAAAGAAAAAGAAAAGCACATTCAATTTTCTTTCTGGAAATCTCAGAAGGAAAGAGGAAATGTCAGAAACCTTCAACTTAACCTGCAATGCAACGTGAAAAGAAATACTAATCTTCTGAATCTTTCGGTCTAAACCACTAGTATAATTAATTCACCAATCACCCCACCACCACTGAGTGTTTAAAGAAGAACCTTGGATAGTAATAGGGTGGTTCGTTTGCTTTTCCTTTCCAAGAGCGCACACACTTCCCACCCAGAAAAAGTTTTACTCGCTAGCCAAAAATTTAATTCCAAAATCTCAGTTAAAATTGGACTTGAAAGTTGAAACCAGAGGCATCTCTCTCTCTCTCTCTGCAAAATATATAAGGAAACATTAATAAAAAAGCCACCTAAGCTCTACAAACACGCCAATGGATCAATTTTTTTTTTTATTATAACTAATGGTGTTTGGGCTGTGTATGCGCACTACGACTAATCTCTTGGGACTAGTTCAACCGTCTCACTAACGAGGAGTCCTATTAAAGTAGGGACAAGAGCTTATATGATCTGACTCCATAAGAGTTGATAGCCCCGGGAGGTTTCGAACCTAAAACATCGGAAGGAAGCAAAATTCTAAGTCTTAAGCCTCTGCCGCTCCAAAAACAAGTCTTAAACCTTGACTACTGGGTCATCCTTCGATCATGCAAGGAATCAAGACAACTAAAATTCAACAATCCGACCTGGAGGGTTAGCGGGGGAATTAGTTAGTTAATCCACAGGAGATTTACAAGTAGTTCATAGCCCTGAACCCTAAACACCTTTAATAAAGCTCGAACCCTGACCTCCCTTGTGGGAGGACCATGAGATAGCTGTTGGGCTACAAGTCCTTTCGTTCTGTTTAGCAGTATATCAATGTTTCTTTGTGTATCCTTCTGGTCTCTGGGACAAGACTTTCACCTAAACCATTGACAAACTATACTCTCTGGTTTTAACTCTTCCACACAAACTATAATTTCCAAAGAATCTTGATGACAAACAAAACAGACTGAAATGGGGACCAATAATGGAAGTCTCAATAAAGAATAGACAAAGCTGCAACACATAAAGGGGAAAAAAAAAAAAATCTTTTGTTTAACCTAGAAAATATACATTCCTACTAACCACATCTCATCAAATTAATAATTTATCTTCAAGGGCATCTTTTCATGCCTGAACTCCACTACATTACCCTTTCACTAATAATAATAATTTACAAAAGGTAGATGAGGCATTAAGGCTGTAGATTTATTGGGTATGGTCAGAAACTCACCAATGCCAAGCTGGGATTTTCGTAAATGGTCATATTTTAATTCTTAATCTCATGACAAAATTGAATAGTACAAAAACTTTTGGTTGATTCAATTCTAAGAGTGTACAGTAAAAAGAGAACAGAAGCTTCTGTTTTTCTGGGTAATTTATGAAAATTACAGGGCTCAAGAAAAGCCGGAAATTATGGTTGACTACAGCGCAAGCTAAACCATGTCCTAATCATAAAGATTCAGACTTTTGAGAGAATTGAGGAGCCCACTCTCACAGCTGGTTACAACTTCCTGAGTTAGGATCAAAATCTACCTAATTACGTATGCTATTTTCATAATTACAATTGTATGTAAATGACAGGATCAATGAGCACAAAATGAAGATAAGAGATTACAATAGATCTTGTCGAATTGACATGATTTTTCAACTGTATGCAGTACAATGTCGAATAGGATGGAAAATGAAAGCTGTGGAAATTTTTGCTTCTCAATTTCTTAAGACACTATATTATACAGTAGGGTGCTGCTACAACAATTTGCACCAGATCATACAGAAAAAGAAAAAAAAGAAGAAAAAAAGATTAGGAAGACCAAAATGGATCCAATAATAAGATGAAATGATAAAAGCAAAGAGAGAAAGGTGATCTTAATTTTACCTAAAGATGGATTAGCAGTCCATGAAAGCACCAGTTAAGAATGAAAATCTCTTTCTATACACATCACCCTCTCTGTCCATCTAGCCCTTAGGTTCACGATTAATGAGGTGTGATCAAAGTTCACTTTTCATGTGGGATTTCTGACTTGAGCCTGTGATGGGGAAAAATATACATATCATAATCTACAACTATTCATGTGGTAATACATGCAAATATGAATTCTCATACTAGTTCTAACTCTTACCAGGAAAAAACTGTGAGTAAAATCCCATATCGCAGTTTGGGCTCCGGCCTAAACCCATTTGAACAATGCTTTGCAAATCGTCTTCACACAATGTCTGAAACTGGACATTTTAAGTCGAAAACTGGCATTAGATGGTGAAATTGTTCTCTGATTAGTTCTTGGTTACAAAACTTATCATCCGTCCTTTAGGAATGGGGCAGAATCTAAATACCTGTGGAAGACCTTGGCCTAATTCATCAACTAGAGTGCCAATGTTTTGGCAATATGTGGTGTCTAGAGGGTGCACTGAACTTTGGGTCACTGCTACTGGATGAGGAAAGGATCCATTAGGCTGAGATACCTAGAATTCACGACAAGCGCAACAACCCAATTCAGAAAACCACAGCACAGTAGATAAAACAAAGAAAGTGCACAAAATATATACAGTACATCATGTTCTTACATCCTTTGGGAAGATACTATCCATGTTCGTACTATCCAACCTTGGATTCACCGAAGCTAATTTCATCGATAGAAACTGCACAAACCGAAATTGACACTACCCGTCAAGCCATTACACTTGAATTCTACAATGACAACATAGCTCGAGCTCGAGTCCCTAATTTACCTCGACTTGGCGTTGTAATGACTGCACGTAGTTTATAATCTCATCAAGCATAAGTGCTTTTCCAGTCACCTAAGCAACAAATACAAGACAATCAAGTTAGACATTGACAACATTGGCTAAGTTTCTCGCAAAATATTTTGCCACACATACCTTATTGCAACCTGGTACAAGATCTTGTAAAAGCTTCATTCTCTCACCTATCTTCTCCCTCCGAACCTGCCCAAATACCAAATATAGAAGACTACAACACTAAGCTAGCCGCAGCAAAAATAGGAATACAAGAAATGTCTGATAGAATTGGGCTATAGTTTTTACTCTTTCAGCTAGGCTATGGCTGTCAGTAGCTTGACCCCTTCTTGCTCTAACATGAATGTAATCCTTTGGGGGCTCGGCAGGCTTTGGGCTACCCTTTTCTTCATCAGTTTTATTCTCTGTTTTCACGTTATCGTTTTCAATCCCATTGCCTTCAGTAGATTTGCATCTTTTCGTATTCCCATCATCCTCTGCCTCTACCACCTGAAAAACAGAATTTCAAGAATCTCTCATCTGAATCAAAACAAACTAAAACTCCAGCTTAAAGTTTTGACTTTTCTTGGCAATATTTGTTACCTTAGATTTTCCTCTGGAAGCTGGTTTCCTTTTCTTGGAACTCGAATCACAAGGACCTTTTGATCCGTTTTCCCCATTCGGAATTTGCCCAGAAACAGAGGAGCCCTCGTTCGAACTGGGGAATTCAGCTCGATCAGACATCGGTACTTGACTCAAATTCATGTCAAAGTCACTAGCACACCTCATTCCCGTATGGGTTTGTGTAGAATTCCAATTCTCTCGAGCACTCATTGGAGATCCAGCTCCCTTGAAAGAACCACTGCTCGAAACCCTAGGCATCTTTTCTCTCTCCATCAATGCACTACTAGATCTGTACGGCGACTCACTACTGCCCAGCAACTGGCTCGTCCTTTCGTTGAAACTGCGGCTCCCGAAGCAGGAAAACCTCGCCGCTCTTTCGGTGAAGCCAGAATCGCCGGAGATTGTCGGCAAATTGGGATTCAAAGCCATTGGAAATCCCAAATTGGGCATGTTTTCTTTCACAAGGTGTTCCACAATTGGCAAGCGTAGCCTGGGAGGTGAATTCAGATTGGAGACGGATTGCCACGTCGGCATTGGCGACTGTTCTGAGTAGAATGGCGGTGGGATTATGCCAGAACTGAGAAAGTAGCGGTTGTCCATGAAAGATTGAGAATTGGTGGGAATTTGGGGTGAATTGAGAATAAAAGAGGGAGAACCAGGTGGGAAAAGGGGAGAAATTGAGTGTAATTGATGGAGAAGGGGAAAAGAAAGGAAACAAATTGGGAAGGTGTAACAGAGAGAGGAAAACAGAGGTGAGGTATAGGTTGGGAGGGAAATTGAGAGGTGCGGATTGGATATTGATGGGGATTGGAGTAGGGTCGAATGGGGCTATGGGTTGGTGAGAGGAGATTGTGTTGGCGCTGAAAAAGCTCAATCTCGAGAGAGAGAGAGAGAGAGAAACAGAGGAGGGGGGAAGGTTTTGGGTTGGGTAGAGATGAAGTTATATAGCCAGAGAGAGGAAACTGTTTTGCTTGTTTGTTTGACCTCTTTTGTATATTATGTACTGTGTCTGTCTGGTAGTAATTTTCCTCTCTGTTTCTCTCGCCGCAAAGGGCGCAAGGGGAAGGGGAATAAACGTCAAAGCAAAGGTGTCCAGAACAGCTTACGCACATCTCGACTATTGCTCATCCTAATCTAATCTCCGGGATTATGGATTGCAGGAGACTTCTCCCTTGCGGTCTTAGCCAAGAGACAATAGTTTGCCAAATTTCAAACTCATAATATGTCTACGTTTACAACTCATCCCGGGATCCCTTTTTGCTCTCATCTCCTGGGAGGGAGAAAGGGAGGGAAGAGTTGCAGAGGAAACAACTCTTTTTCACCCTAGAGTGAGATTTATCTCTGTTTTGGTCTTGGCTCAAAACAGAAAAGATTCTCTAGAATTTAACTTTTAAACCTTATGACAAAGGTTACCAGAAGTTAAAAAAAAAAAAAATCATTATGATGATGAAGTTATCTGATGCATGTTTTGTTTTTTTTTGTACATATCTGATGTACGAGTATGTTCATTTCGTACAATTCACATTTTTTCATTTTGTCAAATCATTAGATCCTTTTTTTTTTTTTTAATGTTTTATCCGTACATTATTGGGCTTTGATCTTTGGAAATCAATACCCAAACAATTGAACAAACTTCTTATTTTCATGGTTGATATTCTTCGTGCGGGATCATTGCTTTGGTACGTAAAGATGGTAGAACAAGCCCACAAAATCAAACTCTACTTTATACATTCAACATTGAATTGGCCTCGTTCAGTTGAGGGGGGAAAAAGTGCGGAATATTTAACTTTCTTGCATTTTGGATGTGTTCCATCATCAGAAAAATTATGGGATCCGTGTCTCCAATTTTTTTTCATGAAAATATACAAGATTTTGCATGAATTTTATTTGTCCCCCAATTTCTACGCTATGACTGTATTACGGTTTTTCAAATTTCTCTTAAATTTTTATATACTGAATGAATGCGTAGAATTGTTTTACTTCACTATCTTTTTTGAAATGATTTTCCTCCATGACAAGCGAACAGATTACAAAATTTTAAATATGGGTCTCATACAATCTTGTAACATATAGTAATAATCTTTGTTGCTTCTATCAACCACTCACAAGCTAACATAACCTCATCGACAACAGATAATTTGCGAGACATATTTCTTTTTGCCTTCTTGTATTAAATCTTGGAGCTGTGCTACGTGCACAGCAAGGTGTGCACAGCGGCTGTGCACAGATCCCGTTTTCTCCCGCCTCGGATCACAAAAAGATGATCGGAGCCGCTCATTTTGTTCAAAATATGTCGTTTAAGGTCTCTGTAAAAAATAAGCTTCGTTCGATATCGTTAGAGGCGTTAACAAAACACCCAAAATCACTTCAGAATTTAGGCGTAAATTCTGAAATGATTTTGGGTGTTTTGTTAACGCCTCTAACGATATCGAACGAAGCTTATTTTTTACAGAGACATTAAACGACATATTTTGAACAAAATGAGCGGTTCCGATCATCTTTTTGCGACCCGAGACGGGAGAAAACGGGATCTGTGCACAGCTTGCTGTGCACATAGAGTTTCTGTAAATCTTGTTTTGTAGCTTCCTTATTTATCATGTAATTTTGTTGCCTCAAACTGTTTAATTTTCTTGTAATGACTCTTTTATAGCTATGAAGTTCTTCTTTGATATGATTACCCAAAAAAAAAAACTTCTTTAATGTAACAAAAAACAATTAAACAAACAAAACCAATATATAAGGGGCGAATTTCACTTAATTCAGCAATTCTCCATAGCTCAACAAGCTCACCTGGCCATGAGATCTTCTGACATCAATTGCTTTCCATTCTTTTAGTCAAAATCCAATTATAGGTCCAAAATCTTTAGTTTGGGACCACCTCACCCCACGCATAAGTGTGTGAAAAATTCGTAAGAGGGTTGTAGGAATTAGTTTATGGCGTGCGCATAATAGCCCGGAATACCTTGCATTACCCGGGGGAAAAAAATTCATATACATGCATGGTCGTTGGAGTTGGAGATCAGCCCAGTAGAGAACAATGTATTATTGTCTCCAATTCATAGTAATAATTTTTTACTTAAATCGAGGATACAAAATAGTGACAAAAGTTCGATGAGTCAAGTATGTAGACGAGTTTAAAATGTCATGATGTCGGAACTAATTTTGGGGGAGAGAGAGTCTGTGTGTGAAATTTAATGAATAATAATGGGTTTTAATTGAAAATAATGTTTTTATAGTTTCACTCAGATGAGAAACATTATAGAGTAACAATCACATTAGTGTTTTTTTATTTCCTTCTCTTTTATAAGGACCAAAAACATATGATAATTTTTTTATATATATCAACTTACGTGCTCGTCTCGACTAATCTCTCAAGAACCATTCTCACCATCAACAAGCCGAGAGCCCACTTAAAAATATGGACGAAACCCTATATGGATAAACCCCACAAGCTACAGAAGATGCTACCAAGCTCCTCTACCGAGTGGGGTGTTGAGCAGCATCCGACCGTTCATTTCTGCACAGACGGCTCAGATTGAATCTGATCACATACAGATCTGAACTGTCCATTACTCAGTCAAGGTTCAAGCCGTCAATTGCTGTGATGAACGGCTGGATCGACCGTTAGGCATCGCTACCAAGCATTCCTGTGTTACAGCATCTCTCAATCTCAAAAGCAAAAAGCACCTATGAGATTTCAAACTTGAAATCTAAGCAAACCGCTAGGTCTCAAACCTTCAATATCCAGCCAACCCAAATCGGGGCCGTAAAACTTACTAGTACAATATATATAATGATTCCTTTGTGCCAACTCAATTATTATTGCATTATTAATTTTCCACCTCTCCGGGTCAATAGGTTTTTGTCTGGAAAACTTAACAATGTTTAAGCCCTAATCAAACTCTTAACTCTATTCCTGAGATGAGGAATGCATTATTTATACTTCACCCTCAACCTCTTCACTTCTTTATGTCGGCTTTCGTAACCATATGGGTGAGTCTCATTATAAGGTCCCATACGCACACGTGTCACTTGTTAAATGGATACACGCTAGAGGGTTTTTTTTTTTTGGCTTTTTGATTAAGTATTGCACGTTAGAGTTAATTAAAGGCAGTAAATATTAGACTGGCTAATGCCTACTTGTGGGCCTGTGGCATATGGCTCCCACTGAAAAGTAATAAGTGCGAATTTTAATGGGTGAAACAAAAGTACTAAACTTAACCTAATCGGTTTGGCCGGGTGGTGTTTGCATGAAAATTAATTGGCCCAATCAGAAAACGACAAGTGGCCATTCACATTGGACAAGACAGAGAACGGATAGGCTGAAATATATAGAATCACAAAATTTAAAGAACGATGACATTCTGATTAACTTAATGTCGTTTTATAGGTTATAACTATTGTTGCTGGGTGTCACTTAGTTGGAAGCTCAAAAGACGAGCAATTCGAAGTTCAAAGGTGCGAATCGTATTATTCAAACAAGAGGCAGTTATACCAAGTTGACATAGTTAAAGGAGTTGAAATCCAAACATGTAACTGCTCATTTCCAACACGATGCAATTAAGGGCAAGTGGGGTACTGATGAATTAACTGAATCACCATAGATAATTGTAAACAGAAATCATGGAGAGAAAGTTTGAATTCAAAGATGAGATGACTTCGAAGGCAACAAATCGAGAAAATGAAAGCCGTGGAGAAACTCAAGAGTTTGCCTATAAATAGAAGAAGTGAAAGAATGAAAAGCCCCTCAGACAAATCATCAAACAAACAGCTATGCTATGCTATGCTATGCTTGGTTTGTCCATTAGGCAGTAATTTAGGAACTTCGATCTAGGTCGAAGTAGTTAGGAGTAGTTCGTAGTAATAGTAATCACATTGTAATCTGTTTTGTTCGTTTGTGAAGTTGGAGAATCATTTGGAAAGCAAGTCGTTTTGAATTGATCAAGGTATCTTGTTTTTTTTTTTTTGATCCGAAGGTATCTTGTTTATCCTTTGATTTGTCGAATTTCCAGTCAATAGTTATGCCGTTTCAATACTTCCAGATAGAAAAATCCTCTTCGTTGAGGTAATAGAACCGATACCACAATCTCCTAATTAAGTTTGGCTTTTATAAGTTAAATCTGAAAATGATAATTACAATCCTTTTTTTGACATACTCGCACCCAATCATATTTCTGAAGTAAGCCAAAAATCTCAGCCAAACAAGTGGGCATGAGAACTTAGTAAAGTGCTTGTGTTCCATGAGATCGCCGAATTTCACAAAGGCTGAACATTTCAAATCTTGGGGCTACTAGAGGGTTTTTTGTCTAGTCGTCAATTTCAAGACCCCGGAATTAGTCGAGACCCGCGTAAATTGGCCCGAACAAAGTACACGTATTACAAGGAAAACTTAAATAAATGTGAATAACGTTTTTTTTTTCCATGTTATGAAATGCAATATAAGCTTGAAAGAGCAACTAACTTTACGGTGTGATTACTCATCTACTAAATTATAAGCCAGACTGACAGTTTGGTTACTTCATGAGGGGGTTTTATGCACCACCAAAATTACCTTAAAATGGCAGAGGCCCCAGTACTCTTTCAAATAACCATTACTACAGAAGTACTATTATTTTCATTTTCATTTCAAAAGAAAAAACACCGTGCGACAAGATGCATGTTACGAAGTTGGGAATGACACCGAAGTCATTCCCATTACTAACTTGAAGATATCATTATTCGAGCATTTATATATAGGATGTTACGGTGTCTCCAAAATGACCGGGGACACCGAAGTCATTCCCTTATATAGACGCTCACACATACTTACGCACGCATTGACCAACCGATTAGCCTTTGCTGGTATATATTGTGTCTGCTTAATTATTGATCTTCATCGGCACTAAAGTTAACTTATTGAGCCTATTTATTTGACCAAAATGAGCATCAAATGAATCATACATACACTGAAATCATAAGTTCGGTGTTTAATTAAATTTTCTTATTGTCGACCACATTAAGTATTTATAGAATATGTAACACCTAGAATTGCGAGTTGTATAATGGTCGCAGGGGCAGTATTTTTAGTTTTATCGTTGTTAATCTAACGAGAATGTTCCTTCATTATCAGTCCCGTCAAATAAATGCACATGTAAGGTTGTAGTATTCCCAAAGATTAACTGCTTCAAACGCAAGTAACAGACTGGTCTAGTTGACCGGCGAGGCCCATGTACCAAAAAAGGACAGGCGAGGCCCAATTTTATTCAGTTTTGTAACTAAAGTTCCTTGCTTGGAGTTTACCTGGCCCAAACCTAGTCTAATTAGCACCACAACTTCGTGAAACCTAGAAAAGGCCCCAAAACAAGCCCAATCCCATTAACAATTCAAGACCAAATATATTCCCTTATGTGGGGTATTTTGAGTATGGTTCAAAATGACATTTTTTTTTTTTTTTTTTTTACCATTGGAAGATTTGTTTTGATCAAAGTTGGTAAAATTATTGACAGCCCTACTCATTGAAAGAATCGTTCCGGTCAAAAAATACAAATTTATTACTTTTGGGTCCAAAAAAATTGAGAATTGAGATCTTTTCGTTATTTTTATAAGAAATGGTGAATTTGTTAGTATAAGACATTTTTAGCTAATTCCGCCACATGTTTGGTCAAACTGTTGATTGTTCGGTGTTGATGAAATGAACATTGAAACCACACGGGATTTGTAATCATTTCTCATACGTGAAAGAGATATCTATCTATTATTAAGAAAAACCTTTAGGGGTCTCAATAAAATTTACCCTTCTTAATTTTGGGGTTCATTTTCGCTCTCTTTTTATTTAAAAACCACATTTATTATTTTTGTTGTAAATTCACAACAAGATGGCGATGTCTATCAATCAGATTGGTTGTTGCACCCATACATATCAAGGTGGGGACGTGCATGCTACTTTCCACACCCAGGCTGCCTACGTCTATCCTAGTTGGAGGGCCTTGCCACCAGGACCGGCCCACAACTAAGATTGATTACTTAAGGTGTTCAGATTTAGTAATTTGGTCTAGTTATTAGTAATTACTTAGTAATCGTTTGTGTTATTGCCTATTCTAGCTTTTCATTTTGATTATGAGAGAATAAGTTACTCACGGCTCTGCGCAATTTCAGCCGTCCAATACACTTTTGGACGGCCGAGATTGAGCTCTGTAAACCTTATTTATGGCTACTCTGTAAATAAGATTTTCTCTTTCGATTATATGAACTCTCATGATGACGTGATTGTTAATTATTAAGGTACATTTTGGAACATTAAACCAGACCTACTAATGATTCCACGTAGATGTGGCAATTCTAACCCATATTTTTTAACCAGCTCAAATCCGTCCACTTGTAACCCAACTCAACTCGCCCATATTATATAATGGGTTGATATGGGTTGAGAGTTTGTTTAATATGGGTTAGAATTAAAAATGGTCAAACACCGCTTTTTCTTCCTTGCCCCCGCACAGCGGCACTGTCCCGACTTTTCAAGGCATTAATAACTGCAATCAAATCCAATTCACCCATCTCTCTCTCTCTTTCCCTCTCTCTCTCTCTCTCTCTCTCTCTCTAATTGTTTCGGTAACAAAAAAACAAAAATAATATAATTACAAGACCAATCCTTTGAGTTCCTCTCCCTCTTTTGGACTTTATTTTTTTAATCTTTATTCAACTTTTTCACTTTTATCGTTTTGCGACAAATATTTTAATTTTTTTTGATTTGCTCCAATCATAAAAGTAAAAAATTATGAGACCACATGACTCGACTGACTATAGTAGCACATCTTATAATGTACTATAGTATACTCCTGCAAAATCAAGAATGGAGGAAAGGAAAAACAAAAACAAAAAGAATCGATCAGCAGATGAGACCACATGACTCAATTGAACTCTGACCTCGATCAACAATAAGGGCGGCACGAGCAAGCTCTGAAATTTCGTCTTTGTCTGAAGACCCAGAAAAATTTAATCGCATAGCCCAGGAACTCGATTACCCTGTTCGGTTATCGAACTTAAGCAACTGCTATTTTTTTTTTTTTTTTGATCCGCAAGCAACTGCTAATTTAGATAAAAAGGAAAAGGGCTCTTCGGTCTTTATGGCATTACCACCATTTTGTGGCTGGAAATCACAAAAACTTTCTTTTTTGAATCTTCGACAAATCAGAGAAGGGGGGGAGAGAGAAGAGAGGGAAAAAAAGGAAAAAAAAAAAAAAAGAAAAAGACAAAAGAAGAGGAAAAAGGGTCGGGTTGGGTGGGTTTGGTTTGACTTGATCCATATTTGACCCGACCCATTTTAACCCGTTTACTTTTGACACATATTTGACCCGATCATATTTGACCCACGACCCGTTTCAACCCGCCTAGACCCGTCCGTTTGCCACCTCTAATTCCACGCACAAAAAGAAAACAAGAAGAAAATGTCCGCTTTAAAAACAATCATGTGAAAGCATTTGTCAGTCAAAAGTCTGTAAAACTTTGAGAATGTCTAATCCGACTCTTCACCCTTCCTCGCCCGAAGGGGTAGCTCCTTGCCCGGTTACCCTACCAAAGCCCAAGCCCTTCCCCCGATTCCCAAATTACGATGCTAATGCAACTCCTGGAACATATCTATCCACGTGTCATTCTCATGAAACGGTGTGCTTTAGATTTTGAATACAATGAGTGACTCTGATTATTTCTGCAGAATTCGAGAAATCGGGACAGAGCTACATATAGTCAAATGAGATCACTTGACCCCACTAACTACTTCTACATTCATACATTAATCTAATCAAATATTTGCTATATGTTATATGTATTTGGCATCATAATTCTAGGATAATTGCCCCAGCTTCAATCCCACTTAATTAATTCTTTCGCCCTCTTGAACACTGGAATTTGGCTAACTATTAGTCAAAAGTACATTTGGATAACACTCACTAAATTAATACTAAAAAAGTTTGAATTTGCGAACTCCGGGGGAAGCAGTAAAAAAGTTACAGTTAGGGGGTGTTCCACGTTTCCCAAAAAGGAACTTTTAGAAAAGAAAAGTAATTTCAAACTCAAAAATTATATGTTTACGTAAATAATTTTTCTACTAATATGAATTTTGTTTGATAGATATCATTGAGATCTTTTAAACGGTGCAAAAAAAATTATAAAATTATTTTTTATTTTCATTATATTTGAATTTGAAATTTGAAAAAAGAAGAACCCAAACTGGAACACCCTCTTCTTAATTAGCAAATACAGATAAGATCAGTTAAGAGTAGGTATGTTTTTATATTTACCTGTTCACTGTCCTAGAATACTGGTGTGGGCATGTGCCCCGGAAAATTTGGGCGTGACCCCTTTTCGGAAAAGCGCGTTGAAACGCTTCGATTCAGAGTCGCTACTCGGATTTTAGCGGTTTAATTTCCAAGTAACCGAACTTGAAACGCTTGCTACGTGTTTTATTTGAAAAAGGCTTGTAAATTGGACCGTCGTCACCTTTAATATCTGAGATTCAGGATCCAAGTTATGAGAGAAGAAGAGTTTTATGGCACCCCTCTCGCCCAATCCGGAGATCGGTCTCTACTCGAACATTTTATAAAACATTTGTATTTTCTCTCATTAATCATTTTTTAGCCAATTAAGGCAAGGAAACAGTTAAAAGTGATAAAAACGGTAACAAGTTGCAATAATGTGACAAAATATTTATGGATGATTGATTGAAACAACTATTACAGATTAAAAACAGACTTCTGTGAGTGCTTTAAACAGACAGGAGTACACTGGTTCGGATTGACATGCACATGAAGAAACCTGCATGCACTGGTCAAACCACTACACACAAGCTTGACCTGCGCATGCCACACACATACTGGTGTACTTCTGTAAGTTTAAACTCACAGCTCTTATTTTCAACTCTTTGAGTAGAAATCAAATACTACAGCTAAACAGTTCTAAATACGGAAAGCTGTAAATTGGATTTTATCATGCAATAAGGTGATAAAAGAAAAAAAAAACACAAATAAGGAATAAATGATCAATGATCCCCATGTCAGTGGTGCATCTACTGCCATAAATGACTTATGGCTTGATATCACTGGCGTGCGCCATTGTTCACTTCATACAATCTTTAATATTTTGCCAGCCTTAAGGCCAGAACTGGTATTGATTACCAGCTTGGACCTTACTAGCTCTCCTCAGGAGTCAGTGCAGATCATCACCAAAAGGTGGTATACCTTTGGTTTTGAGGTTGATGGAATGAAATAACTTTGAGGTTGAAGATGGAGGTATGGATGATGAGTAGTGAGGTGAAAAGAGTGTAGGGAAGCTTCTTGCTTTCTCTTTCAAGTAATGGAAAGAAGGGAAACAAGAAACTAAAAGATGAGAAGAGAGGAAGAGACCTGGAGTCTTGATGAGTGCAACCCCTTGCACATGAATGCAAGGGAGGTATTTATAGCCAAAAGTGACTAAAAATGGGTTGTGATCAGTTGGGGTTAAGGTTTGGTTGAGTTAGAGAAGAGAGTCTCCCATGCATTAAATGTATGGGACTTGTTGATGGAAGATGTAGGAGAGAGAGGGGAACGTCCCTGCAGGTTATAATCATTAGGGGACTATTCATCGTACTGGGGTGGCTGCAAAAGTCTGGTGCACATGGTTGTATAGTGGTGTTTGATTGGTTTTGACCTGCGTACGCCGGGACGTGACCTGCGTGCGCCAGTGGTAGCTGAGTCAACGGTCGATGACTGACACGTGATAGTTTACCAGCGCACGCCAGCTCAGTACTGGCGTAAGCATGTAGGGTTTTGCTGAGGCCATTTGGTTCTGACTTTATATCCAGCTCACTTAATAACATCTGAACTATCTTTACTCATTACCAATTAGTTTTGAGATGGATATAAAGTTTCTACAATCTGTAACCATAGCAACTTTCTTTTTCGAGAGGGCCTCAAATTACTTGTCACAAGTAACCTCGATCAGGAATATTGTTGAAGTGGCAGTGGACGCTTACCATGTGATTCAGCAGCTGTTTCTTGATTACACAGATGAAAATCATTCTCCCCTCAACACAATTCGCAATTGCTGCATTTTAATTACTACTCTAACAGCTCGAATTAATCTCCACAGCTGAGCACGTATTTAGAGAATGCAACAAATGCATGCCTTGATTTGCCGGCACGTGAATCTTGAACCATTCAGGAGTCGTTCGTTTCCCTAATTTCCAATTTCCGAATTGTATTCGTACTGATCAAGTACACCCAAACTTTGCATTCTTATTTTTAATGCATGCTTCCCGATCGGGGGGAAGAAAGAGCATTAAACGCATGTCTCTTTTCAAAATGAGTGTTGATTTTCACAACTACCCCCTTGATTTGATCAATTTCCCTTATAAAGTTAGTTTGAATTATTTACGGAGGATGAATTTTGAACATTCACACACTTTTCTAAGTTGGCTTTTCAAACAAAACTAATACTATTTTGTGACATTTCAAAATAAAATAGAGGGCCAACAGTCACGAGTTGATTCTTACTCCCTTCGTCCTAATTTATTTGTTCAATTATCGAAATTCGTCTTTTTTAAAAATATATTTATATCTTACATTTTATAATATTTTTTTATGATTTTGAAGATTTTGTATAATAAAATTAATTAATATCTATCAAACAAGATATCCATATTGCATATTAAAAATATTACGAATTGAAAATTATAAACAATTCTTTAAGAGATCAAACGCTCTCAAAAAATCAAAATGAGGACAAACAAATCGGGACGGAGGAAGTATATAAATATTTGTACGAGCGTACCTGTGTGTAACATAAGGGGGTGTTTGGGAGCCACATTTTCGCCTTTTCCAATTCTACTTTTCCTGTTTTGGGTGTTTGGTTGCAAGAAACAAAACTCATTCTATGAGAATGAGTTCTCTAATTTGAAGAATGGAGAAGAGAAGAGAAAAAGAGGTCTGAAAGAGTTTTTCCCATTCTCGTTTTCCAATTTTCATTTTCCAACCACGCCATTTTACTTCCCTACCCTCTCTATTTTTTCATAATTCCTCAAAACCTTCATGTGAACTTTATCCTCTCCAGTGCAACTTTTATTGCTCACATCTTCCACCACAGAACACAAAGAGATACCAGGAGCAGACGACTGGAGAAGTTTGCCAATCTACACACTCGATCACCTTTGCCCATCTCTAAATGTCTTGAAATCGCCCATCTCGTACTGATTTGTGTAGTAGACTAGTTGAAATTTGGGTGCCCTA
This sequence comes from Rhododendron mucronatum var. ripense, assembly GCA_019656295.1. Taxonomy (NCBI): domain Eukaryota; kingdom Viridiplantae; phylum Streptophyta; class Magnoliopsida; order Ericales; family Ericaceae; genus Rhododendron; species Rhododendron mucronatum. The sequence goes on along the minus strand of BPLT01000069.1, from coordinate 1,418,990 downwards.
TTCTCTTGTTCTGGAGATTAGGCATTATACTATTTGGTTTGGGGATTGATTTGTTTTGTGGGTATCTGCTGTTTTCTTCTTGTTTAGTTTAGGGATTGATTTGATTTCACATGAAAGGGTATCTTGTTCTTTTTGTTTTCTTGTTCTTCGTGTGGAAGCCTTTATTTTTTTCCCTTGGAGTAGAAAGATTTTGATTAGCTGAAATTTTCATGGGAAACAAGCTTGTTAAGATTAAAAATCAAAATATTGTTGGAGGAAAGAACCAAAAATACTTGAAACAATAAAAACATAATTAAAAAATAGTTTGAGACTTTCAATTAATGAAGAATAAAGCAATTTCAAAATAAAACATAAAAAAATTAGATTAAAATATTATTTATACACCATTATTAACAACATGGGCAACATAGAAAAAAACCAATCCATAATTCATTTTCATTTCATATCTCTTAAACACTACTCCTGCTGCAAAATGCATTCTATACATATCATCCAAACACCCTACCAAATGTAAAATACATTCTGATTATAATCCCAAAAATAAAAAAGACAAAAAATTAAAATAAAAAACCAAAAAATAAATTCTCAAACACCCTCTAAATCAGTCCCAACGTCTTGAATTATATACGGCATATTAAACTCTATGAAGAGCACTCATGAGCACAAAGTCTAATCCGACTCTTAACCCTATCGTCACACGAAAGGGTAAGCCCCCTTGCGATCAAGTACGATGATCACCACTTGGAACACATCTATCCACGTGACAATCTCATCTCATTAAATTAATTACTATTTCCCTCACTGCATGGAGGTTTTGCGAAATCCCAAAACCAATGGTATCCCTCCACGTACCTAACCTCCGCCAACCACCCAAAGAATAAATTCTGGGTGCCCGTCGGATATCCTGCCCCCATCTTCACCCTCACTCGGGTACTGATACCCCCGCATATCCCCCCCAAGTTCCTTTACAAAACACCAAAACCAAAAGCAAGTCTTCTTTTTTGCACTGCTTTCGTCGAATATTCGCTTGTAAATTCCTCTGGAACCTCAATAAATCCAGAGTAGAAGCTCTCATTCTACTACTTAGTAAAAAAACAAAGAAGAAGAAGAATTGAGTTCTTAATCTATAGGCTACTATAATTTGTTTTGGAAAAACAGTTTTACCTGGAATATGGCCGGTTTTGCGAGGGCGAAGCGGGTCACTGATCCGCTGAACGACATAGTCAAGGCTCTGATCGTCGGGAAAGCCGGCCGTGAACCGGTCTACGCCAGCAGCGGGAGCGAGCACGGCGGCGAGGAGTACTCGCCGTGTCTCTCCGAACTCATCCACGGCTTCCTCGAGGATGACGCCGGCGGAGGTGGTGGTGGTGGTGAGTCGCCGGATTGCGAGTCCGATTCCGAGCGCGATCCGTCAATGTGCGATCAGACGGACGTGATCGGGGACCTTGTAAATGCATCTATCACGATGAACGCAGATTCCTTCAGGAATTCACTATCAGCTCACGTGTCCAACGCAGCGACGGCGTTTAAGTTTTCCTCGGTAAAACCTAGCAGATCGGTTCTCCGTCGAGCCGTGATGGCGTCTCTGAGAGAGCTAGGCTACAATGCGGCGATTTGCAAGACGAAGTGGGAGAGGTCGGGCGGATTAACCGCCGGTAACTACGAATTCATAGACGTTGTCGTCCAACCGGACCCCGCCACGTCGCAGTCCCACCGTTACTTCATCGACCTCGATTTCGTTGCGGAATTCGAGATCGCGAGGCCTACTGATCGGTACGAGCGTCTGTTGGAGAAGTTGCCCGGGGTTTTTATCGGGAGGGGTGAAGAGTTGAAGGAGATTGTGAAGGTAATGAGCGACGCGGCGAAGCGGTCTTTGAAGAGCAGAGGGTTGAGCCTGCCGCCGTGGAGGAAGAACCGGTTCATGCAGAACAAGTGGTTTGGCCCGTACCGTCGGACGGTGAATGCGATTCCGGCGAACTCGCCGTCTGTTTTAACGGGTTTTGCAGTCAAGTGCCGTTCGGTGGGCTTCGACGCCGTTAATGGGCGTTTGTTTTTTCCCGCGACAACTCGTACGAGATAGGATAGGCGTAATTTCTGTGTACAATAAAGTTTTAGCGGTTTCAATTGTAAAAAGTATTAAAAAATAAAAACCCTGTCGTTTTGTGTTCACATGTCACATCATCGTTTCTGGTACGCGGCGATTCCACCTCGTCTGTGTAGAAAAGTTGATCGCTGCTGCCCTACCAGTACTCACAAACGGTATTGGTGAAGAATTCTGCTACGAAACAGATCGGAAGCACCGACGGTATGACAGTGCGTACCGACGGCCGCGAAGCTGCCGGAGCCACTCTGGCACTTTAATAATTTTAAAAACAATATTGAGTGCGCCCGCAAAAAATTTATTTAATCTGATATGTGTAGATGCTCAATTCAATCGTTCATATTTTTATTTAAATTTCAAATATGTGAAAAATAAAAGATTGAATCGAACACTTACACAAATTAAATTGAACTAATTTTTCATAAGCTCAGTCTTTTTCACGACTTTTGATGTGACAGTGATGAAATAAATGGCAATTTTCTGACAACAGTAGGTGTGTACTGGGTGTAAAAATTTTGTGGTGGGGTACGTGTTTGGATATGGCACTCTACTCCTAAGATAAGCCCAATGACTCTTGCTCACTTGCAAAGGGCCTTCAACCTTTTCCAGTCCATTTGTTAGTGGTCAAAACGGTCCTTTTTTTTTTTATTGGGAAAAGGGTGGGAGGAGACAACCATAAGGCTCTTTACCCGTTGTGAAATGTAAAATGTTCGGTTCGAGCCATACTACTATTCATAAGAACAGACCGTCATCACAACACCATTTAGGTACAGGATAGCAAGAGCACAAATTCCTCAATCCCTTGCCACTAACAAGACTCAAACCTAAGTCTTCCCTGAGAATGAAGGAGGCTTTATCATCTAGGCTACCACCAGCGGCGGTGTCAAAACTGTCCATTTGTTAAAGGATCTACCGAATAAAACACAAGGGTGCGAGCCTTCAGACAAAACAAGTTGATCTAAGGGTTGAAATTTATTTGATTCAATGGCTGAGGTGAGATTTCCTTTTTCTCAAACTGTCCAGGTCTTTAGTTTAATTACAAAATTGCCATCAATGTGAAACTATCTGTCAAACTCCCTCAAACCCTTCCTTCAGATCTCCCACCGCCGTCCACAATCATTACTCCCACAGCCCACGATTATTACTTCCACTGTCGTCCACCACCAGCTCCATCAGACTCCCTCAAACACCATTGTCCTTTAAGCATAGTCGTTGCTACCGACAATCTCAGGTTAGTGCCCAATTGGGGTTTCGTTCTTCTGTTTCAAAACCAAAACGGTTGGTGTTTTGTTCTTCACATACACATAACCCCCTCTCTCCTCCACACACACATACTGTCGAACTTTGTCGGTTGGTGTTTTTTTTGAGTGCTTTTTTATAGTTTTATTTCAATTGGGTTCTTTCCGATTCGAAATTATGCCCGCAACATGCATTTTTTTGTGCTTGGGGTTCCGATACCACACATACCCATGTGGTCAATGATGGTCTTTGATTTGGGAATAGGTTTCTTGCTCAGCCCACCAAATACCACCACTGACTTACCAAAGGCAATAGCAACCCATCAACGAAATTGGGTTTCTAAAAGAGAAATGGGTTAGGAACCTTAACTTGGAAAGATGCTCTAAAAGAGAAATGGGTTTTGAGAGAAGGAAACTCTGTTGTTTGTGGGAATTGAGTGGGTGTGAGTGTGGGAGTGGTTCTCAGTTGGAGAGTGAGAAACAGAGAGCTTTCTTCCTTTTTAGTGTTAACTTTTTACCTGGCGGAGTGCCATAAGCACAGGTAATTTTCTTTTGTGCCATTAAGAAAAGGATCACATATTATACACTGATGTTTGAGCCACTAGCTAACAAGTCCCGTAGACACGGACAATTCCAACTGGGATGCGTAGTGTCATAGGCACGGATAAGCACTAGTTTTTTAAAGTTCATAAGAGTGAAGGAGATATAGAGAATGACGAAAGATATAATAGAAGAGGGATTATTATGTAAGGGTTTATTAGTTTTATAAGATTTATTTGGGTTGGAGGGATATGGATGAATAATGGCATATTCGTAAATGAGCATAGCATATCTTTTTAGATTAGATGATGATAGATTTTCTATCAAAAAAGAAGTCACTAGTCTTCTGGGATATATAGTTATAATAACAATTGATCCTATCTCTATTGGATCGGAGGAGGACCTTTCAGGCATATTCTGATACTTTTGGGTTTTACTTATTAGTTAAAGACTTTAGGGGTTTTTACTTCCCAAATCTACTTCCATCATTGTCATGGTGGGGGCCTCCCAAGTAATTTGGAAGAAAATATGTGAAAAAATACTAGAATAGACCGCTTGCAAGTTTGTGTGGATATTATTATTTAACAGTATTTTACGCCCAAGTATTATGGCTCTCCATCAACAAATTAAAATATTTGCAAGTCCCGTTTGAAAAAGAATGTTATTCAGCCCTCATATGTGGACTTGTATATGGCAATGCACGCCATTTTTTGTTACGATGCTAATGGGAACCCTCCACGTCTTGCATAACTCGTTCTCAGGAGCTATCACCACCCAAAAAGTTTACATCATTCGATGTTAAAGTTAATCGCTGCGTCAAATTAGGATACCTACTAGATACATGTAATTTAGGTTATCCGAGGAAGATTAAAAAGCGGTTTATAAACGTAATTATGATTTTAAAAACAAACGGTGTATAATTGTACTTAGAGTATCATGGGGTCATTTTGTGGGTAAGGGTTTATACTGAGAAAATCAATAAGCCAACAAGCCAATCAGCAGGTTGTGCAAGAAAGGCAGGCCTAAATTTAATGGGCCTCACGGACCCTATCAACCCAATCAGCAAATTCAGAAACATTTGAATCGTGAAGCCCAGCCCATGGGAGATATTCAAAAGCCTGAAATAAAAGGCGACTGATTTTGCTTTTTTTTTTTTTTTTTTGTTAATGCCAAAGAAGTGACGTTAACAAAAAAAAAAGTGGCAAAATCATTTCTCAAATAAAAAGGTCATGACCTAAGAGCATCCACAATGTAATAATTAAAAGTGGATAATCAAAACTTGCCACATCAGATTTTGATTATCTATTTAGAAGTTGTAAAAATTAGCAATGTCAAGTCTCACATTGTTTATTTTTTGCTCATAATCAAAATGAGTTGGCAAAAATTCAAATCTAACGGTCAATTTTTTTTTAAATCTAATGGTCTTTATTGAATGACATTCTAGTAAAATAAGTGAAAGTAGAGAGCATTTGTTAAAATTCATAAAGTGATCAATATTTTTAAATGCACAACCACTTGCCAGAGTGGAGAGTGAGTTTCACATACCAATAAAGCATTTGCTTTATGTAGAGTGAGCTTCACTTTTCCTTGATGGGTGTACTTGATTGAGAAGATGTGGGGTCCAATAAATTTAGTTAATGCCAAAGAAGTGACGTTAACAAAAAAAAAAAGTGGCAAAATCATTTCTCAAATAAAAAGGTCATGACCTAAGAGCATCCACAATGTAATAATTAAAAGTGGATAATCAAAACTTGCCACATCAGATTTTGATTATCTATTTAGAAGTTGTAAAAATTAGCAATGTCAAGTCTCACATTGTTTATTTTTTGCTCATAATCAAAATGAGTTGGCAAAAATTCAAATCTAACGGTCAATTTTTTTTTAAATCTAATGGTCTTTATTGAATGACATTCTAGTAAAATAAGTGAAAGTAGAGAGCATTTGTTAAAATTCATAAAGTGATCAATATTTTTAAATGCACAACCACTTGCCAGAGTGGAGAGTGAGTTTCACATACCAATAAAGCATTTGCTTTATGTAGAGTGAGCTTCACTTTTCCTTGATGGGTGTACTTGATTGAGAAGATGTGGGGTCCAATAAATTTAGTTAATGCCAAAGAAGTGACGTTAACAAAAAAAAAAAGTGGCAAAATCATTTCTCAAATAAAAAGGTCATGACCTAAGAGCATCCACAATGTAATAATTAAAAGTGGATAATCAAAACTTGCCACATCAGATTTTGATTATCTATTTAGAAGTTGTAAAAATTAGCAATGTCAAGTCTCACATTGTTTATTTTTTGCTCATAATCAAAATGAGTTGGCAAAAATTCAAATCTAACGGTCAATTTTTTTTTAAATCTAATGGTCTTTATTGAATGACATTCTAGTAAAATAAGTGAAAGTAGAGAGCATTTGTTAAAATTCATAAAGTGATCAATATTTTTAAATGCACAACCACTTGCCAGAGTGGAGAGTGAGTTTCACATACCAATAAAGCATTTGCTTTATGTAGAGTGAGCTTCACTTTTCCTTGATGGGTGTACTTGATTGAGAAGATGTGGGGTCCAATAAATTTAGTTATTGGCAAAAGGTTGCTAGTTTCGATTATCCAAGTGCCTAAATTTGATGAGTATTTACGAGATTGCTAAATTTGATTATTACAATATGAGCATTTTTTTAAGCATACATTACTAACTTTAGTAACCATTTGATTTTGGTTACTCCATAGTATATTGTGGATGCTCTAATCACTCCTCCAATATGAGAGATGATGAAGAAGGAACGAGGCAGGATCCTCTACGCGAAAAATCCTTTGTACTTCTGTGCCGAAGGATTTTTCAGCAAATGAATTTAAAAAAAAAATACACAATTCGATTGTTGAAAAGATCCCTCGGCACTGAAATTTTTGGGACGAAAGAGATCGGACTGGAAGGAACTTTCTTCTAATCTGTTAAGCTCCCATCAAAGTTGGCCAACCAGCTGGAACCATGTCCGTACTGTAGCCAGTGGGGTCGAGAAGTTTTTCAGCGCGGGGTGAGCACGGGCCACGTGGTGTCGAGTACAATCTCGACCGTCCAAACGTATTTTGGACGGTTTAAACCTGTTTGAGTAAATTTTTAGTGTAAAATTATCAAAACACCCCTTTAAACCCAGACAGATCTGAGCCGTCCAAAACATGTTTGGATGGCTAAAATGCGTGCTCAGCACCACGTGAACCGTGCCCACGCAGCACTGAAAAATATCTCAGTGGGGTCTCACAATATTGAAGTGTCATTTGCACAGTTCCCGGTATTTATTGTACTATAGATTTCATATCTGTATCAATAGCACCTCTGCACTCATAATTCTTTTGGGCTTATTTTGGATCTCAAAAAATTGATTAGAGCTGTTTATTTTGTCTAAATTTTTTTTTACAATTCATTTAAAAAGTAAGCCAAATCCGGTATCGTTTAGGGAGCTTACAAAACGTCCAACTTGTATCCTAGAATTTAAGTTTGAATTCTAAAGCAAAATTGAATGTTTTGTAAGCTCCTTTAATTAAGCTTCTTTTTTTTTGTAAGAATAATAAACAAAGTATTTAAAACAAAATGAACGAGTCTAATCATTTTTGTAGAATCCAAAATGTGTCCAAAAAGAATTTGTGCGTGCTTCCACAGATATTTTTTTTTGGATAAGTACTGCCCCAGATGTTAACCATTACTACTATCATTTCTGAATCCCCAATATGCCACGTTGATGGGTTAGCATGCAGCAGCATGCCGGTTGCCGACAACTGCTCCTCTGGCTTCCCCATGTCCCGCCAAATACTACTCTACCCTAATGAGTAACTACTGATATACTCCTAAATTGGGTCATGTTGCTTCGTTTTTTTTAACTATTGATATTGAAAAAGTACTCCATCATTTTATCCCTCCTCTCTCTCTCTCTTCGTCACAGTTTATAAATCAGTGGAGTATAGAGGAGTTAGTTAGTAAATTAGTTCACAGGAGATTCAAAGGCTATTTATCTATAGCACTAAACTTCAGTTGCACCCCTCATGGGTCTTGAACTCTTGCCTTCACTGGGTAGACCAATGAGACAACCAATTGCACTTGCAATGATTTGTCATCATTTTAACCAATTACCAACAAAAAAATGACACATTAGCATGTTGCGCACAATATTATACAATTTGGTTTTTTTTTTTTTTTTTTTTGCTTTTATCTCCCGTGTAAAATTTGTGCTCTGCTGGAGTTGTGAACCATCAATTCATCATTTGTTTGAGGCGGCCCCCAATTAATCCTAATCCTAATCCAAATCCAAATCCAAATCCAATCCAATCCGATCCTTATCTTCTTCTGCAGCTCGATCACATGATGGTAGGGTTCCATGCATCCAATTTCAAGCTCATGATTCTGTGTCCCATTCCATGACTAATTCTATCCATTTCTGTAATAGTACACATGCATTTTCTTCAATATATATGATTGCTGATGGAGAAGATATGTGTGGTGGCCATTCCGAGATTCCATGCTCGATCTCTGGATTATTCACGTTAACCATCCACTGAAGTACTTGGAAAGTCATGGTACCACATTTGTTTTCATCACATTTTTACTTTAAAGCAAGTACACACCACTGCACATACGTACGCCAAAAACTACTGTCACTCATCAAATCTCGACATAAATCCCAAGAGATTGACCCATGGGGTTAATCTCATGTGCAAAGTGCCAACTACCTACGTGTTGATCATTTCTTTTAAGACCAATCCATACGGGGTTATTGATGGTATAAAAAGAAGATTTGAGGATCGAATTATACAGATATACAATACACTGAAGAACCACGGAGGAGAATGCTGCATTCACCCGACTCAACCTAATAACTCCGTAAAACAAACCCGGGAAGACTATTAAAGCACACTTAACAATGATAGAAGCAATTTTCTACACGGGGGGTGAATGTTCGTAAACCGTTACGGACAAATTGTCATTTCTAATCATTACTATCCCACAATAAACGATTTAGGACACTTCCACTGAAAAGGCCAATTGCAATGATCATACCCCACCAAAGGAGGCCATCCGGTTTGATTCAAGAAGCTACTATATATCCAGAAACGCTAGCGCTGGCAAGCTCATAGCACAAGAATGAGACCTGATCCTTCACCTTCGTGAGCACAAACTTTAAATGGTCCATCTGCTGATTGACATTGGAATTAGTCCTCCACAGATTAAAAAGAAAATTGAGCCCCACACAACACAACATACTATTGAATTGGATTGGGTAAAGTATCACCTTGAAAACATATCTAAATGTGGCATACAAATACAATTACTCCATGATTACTCCATTCGTACCGCAAAGTTAGTTTATTTATATATGAAAAATGACCTCTAATTTTCACGTAAAATCATAAAGTATTGTTGTACTTAATTTTTAAATTTTCCCAAATTAAAGATCTGTTCTCCAAACTGGTGAACAAAACTTTTTAAAAAATTATGCACGAAAGTGCTTTTATGTTTAATTTAAAAATTAAAGGTATTTTCATAGACTAAACTTTGCGGGACATTAGGGAATAAAGTAGATAGTAAAAAGGCCGATATTGGGTCCTTATTTGGACTTTTCAGACCCATATCTCTATCTTTTATGTTAAACTTTTATCTTTGGCTTAACCTTTAGGTAACAAATTTAAAAGGTTTTGACCTTAATGAAAAAGGGCAATAATTGCTTGGTAATGTGTGGCTGCAGACCAAGTTGCATATTAAAAAGGAGATTAGTATTATACGTTACTAAAGATAGGCAGCGGATAACATTAGTGCTCCTTTAACATAATAATCCTTTTTAATATTCCCACTAATATTACAGTTAGTTTTTTTTTTTAATCGTCAAAGTAAAACAGTTGCCTCTCATCTCTTGTTTGTATATATTTGTTGTATGGAAAAATGGGTATGTACCCGCCATCCACTTGGTTGTATTTCGTATATAATTTAGTGTTCGGCCTAATTTACGCACAATTCGACTAATTTTGAAAACTAGTCCTTCCGAAGCTTCGGTTTCATTCAATCCCTTTCCTCCTTGATTTACGAAGTTTTTACCTTCTTATCCAATGGAAAATATATATAGTAGCATATATTAGTATTGTTACGATTGAATATTGTAAAGTAGTCTCATCCTCCTCCTTAACTAGAGATTGAATTATCTTCTGTCCCTAGAAAGGATTGAACCACTATGTTATGTCTATCTGTGGACCCTTTTTAAAAAACAATTTAATGATCAAAATTGTTTATATTTCGTAACTTCCGTCAAAAAATAAAAATCATACTACTTAAAAGTTATGTTCATCAAATATTAATTAGTAATTTTCCTTCCACTCCTGTTTTCTTTCGTCGGAAAAATTCCTGAACAAATGTGATTTGAAAATAATCTAATTAAGATAAATAATTTTGGCACTCTAAATATTGATAATCACACTTCCGTATTTGTCCTTAAAGTGTTCGTGTTGTGTATATTTTGAACACTAAAAGTTAAAAATTCATATTGGAGTGTGATTATTAAAAAATAGAGTGCCAAAATCAATTACTCAATCTAAAATGAATTTCAATTTTTTACATGGCATGACTAATTATCAATCAATCCTTGCGTGTCAAAATTAAGGCGTCATTTAATAGTTAATCACGCAAATGAACTGTAGTCAAACCAGCTTACATTCATTCTTTAAAGTTTAAAAAACATAACAAATTGAAGAAAAAGTAGAATCGGCTGCAGGTAATCCTTGCTCTCTATCTTTCAATCAAAAAAACAGAAGCAATGCATGAGGAGTCGTAAGCAAGCTTTTCCAGCTGTCTCGTGATTGCGTACATCGCGGGCCACCGGGGACCCCCCCCTCTCTCTCATTTCATGCGGTTTTCGTAGATAACCCCTCATGTATTTGGATTTTTAACTTGCATCCCTTCTGCGATTTTCGTTTGTAATGCAAGAAGTATCTCCCATATTGTCACTTATGACCAACTTATTGGTCCCCTTTACATAACACCTTGATAAACGTTGAAGCATAAATATTACTCCCTCCATCCTATTTAGGTTACAGTTGGCTGAAGGCCCAACCTAAGGGCAATGCCCAAGAGGCCGTGGCTTAGGCCTTTAAAATTTGGGCCCAAAAGTATTTTGTTGGATCAGTAGTAAGACGATTCCATATCTTAATGAATGTCTCGAGTTTGAATCTTGGCAAAATATTTTTTTTTGAAGCGTTTTTTTACCAAAAAAAAAAAACTCAAGCTATACAATTGTAGCTATTGTGACTCAACCCTAGATCAAAGAGGATGCAAGGCAACCACTTAAGCTATGGGAACCAAAGCATGTAACATGCTCAATATAGACCAAAATACTTATGTAATAAACATTTATATTATTGTTATTTAATTTTAAAAATATGTAGGGTCCCACCCTCTAAGATTTCGCCTAGAGCCTTCAAATACCTTTGACCGGCCCTGATTGGGTGCGAAGGGTACTACTATCCTCGTTCTTTTGCTTGGGTGTAAATTCAAATACGTTCTGTGCAAGGGGTCTATCTGTAGGCTTCAAAAGATACATGGGGTCATGTAAAAACTACCAATAGTTTAGGGGTGTCTGTTTCATGCTTCCTTTGCACTCTGCAGTGTAAAGTGCGTGTGTATCTCTGTGCGTATATATATATACACACGCAAAATATATACACAGAGAGAGAGAAAGAGAGAGAGAGAGAGAGAATGAATTCAAAGCCGAAGAAAAACTGAAACAGAGCACGCACACTGTCATTTTTACCCCCACACGGCTACGCCAACAATAAGTAGCACAATTCGACGGTAATTCCTAATGACGAAAACGGGGGTATTCGACGGGGATCCGACGATAATGACAACAAAGGCGTCGGAGTTGAAGAAGGAGCTGCAGAGGCTGGTCAGGGCAATCGTGGACAACGACGATTCCAACGCGGAGACCATCGATCGAGCCACCCAGACGCTGCGTGCACTCAAGGAGGTGAAATCCAAGACAAGGGTTTCTCTCAGAAAACCGAGTTACGATGGGGGCTTGTTGAGCTGCTGTCCAGAGGAGTTTCGGTGCCCTATTTCCGGTGAGCTCATGAGAGATCCTGTTATTGTCTCCACTGGTCAGGTCCGTATTCTCTTCCAATTAGTTTCGTTCCTTGGAAATTCCCCCCCCATAAGTTTGTGTAAGTTTGTGTTGATAGAGTTGTTTAAATTTGGTTTCGTTCTATTTTCGAGCAATGCTAGTAATTGCTAAGCACACAACTTTAAAAAACAACTCTGGATACAACCGGACCGTTTGATGTACATGGGTCCACATGCATCGAACGGTTGCGTTGCGTCCGGAGTTGTATTTCAGAGTTGTGTCCGTAGAGTTTCTGATTTCATTCGGTTATTTTTGTGTTCATTATTTTTAAAATTTTCTTTTTCAAGCGGGGGAAAAAAGAAAAGGTAAAAAACTACTTGTACTGTTTAAGGAAGTGCTGCTCTGTAGTTGGAAATATGGAATTTGAATTTTTTTTCCGTCTGTATTTGTAAGTTAAATCTCTTGATTAACCCCTAATCCGTGACCTCTCAGCTTCAATGATAGAGAAGATAACGAGGTGTACTTACCTTTTAATGGTTATTAGTTATCAACTACTGCTGAAAGATTCAGTTAAGCAACTCTACAAGGATTTGGGTTCTCCATTTAACCAGATTTAATACTGACGTTGATAACTTTTGTCTTTTGTTTACCCAGTAAAGGAAAACTTATTTGTCTTTAATATATTGAGAATTTTGTATTCTGCATTTTCATGTGTTCATTGAGGTATGTTTGTTCATAACCTGAACTTATTGGTTTATGGATTTGGTTAGTTTCTCTAACTTGAATTTCCCTAATATTTCAGACGTATGATAGACCTTTTATCCAGAGATGGTTGAAATCGGGGCACCGGACATGCCCTCGAACTCAACAAGTCCTCTCACACACCCTCCTTACGCCTAATCTTTTGATTCGCGAAATGATATCACAATGGTGTAAAAGTCATGAGATGCAATTGCCAGACCCAACTCAGTATTCCAATCAGGATGGATTAACAGAAGCCGATCGAGACCATTTCATTTCTTTGCTCGAGAAAATGTCCTCGACTCTGTCCGAACAGAAGGAAGCTGCAAGGGAATTGCGGTTGTTGACAAAGAGGATGCCTTCTTTTCGGGCACTCTTTTCGGAATCTATCGACGCAATACCTCAGCTGCTCAATCCTCTCTCTCAAAACAGGTCTCAAATCGACCTTCACCCGGAGCTCCAAGAAGACCTTATCACAACGCTTTTGAATCTATCAATCCACGACAACAACAAGAAGTTTGTTGCAGAGACTCCAATGGTCATCTCTCTTGTTATAGATGCACTGAGATCTGGGACAATAGAAACAAGAAGCAATGCGGCTGCAACCCTCTTCACATTATCAGCTTTGGACTCAAATAAGGCGCTAATTGGAAAATCCGGTGCCCTGAAATCCCTAATAGACCTTTTAGAAGAAGGGCATCCATTGGCTATGAAAGATGTTGCCTCGGCAGTTTTTAACCTATGTATTATCCAGGAGAACAAGGCAAGCGCCGTGAGGGATGGCGCAGTGGGAGTGATTTTAAAGAAGATTGCAAATCGTATCCATGTGGATGAGTTGTTGGCTATCCTTGCAATTCTTTCAAGCAATCCGAAGGCTGTTGAGGAAATGGGAGAGCTTGGGGGTGTTCCTTGTTTGCTCAGTGTAATTAGGGAGAGCTTGTGTCCTCGAAACAAAGAGAATTGCATTGCGATCCTCCATACAATTTGTTTCAACGACCGAACCAAGTGGAAGGAGATGAGGGAAGAAGAGACTACTTATGGGACTATCTCTCAGCTTGCACAAAATGGGACTTCGAGGGCGAAGAGGAAGGCCAGTGGCATTCTTGAGAGATTGAATAGAGTTGTCAATCTTACCCGTACTGCGTAATAAGTCTCTTGTGCAGCTTTTCCATGCTCAGAATCTGTAAATTCTACCTCTTTCAGTGTTACCAACGGTATGCGATTCACACATCTTATGACCATCATCCTTCTCCATGTTGTAAATTATATTTCATGTTTATGAGTTACGGTCACTGTGTATAATAATATTGGGCAATTTTCATGCACATGGGTCTCTTAGTAGATCGCTTGAACTACACATGAAGCAGCTGTAGTTGCTTGTACATTTACTTTGCCATCAGAGATTTTCGGTTTTCTTTTTTTACTTTTGGTCAAAGGGATTAAGCTAGCATTGATTAGACAAAATAGAGTACACCAGTCTGGGCAATGCAACCCTCGGGCATCTGCCATTAATTGAATTTAAACTGAACTTTGCATTTTATCTTAAATGATGGAAACCCAAATTTGCCAACCAGTCCGCGCAAGTATTTCCTTCGCGATAAACTATGGTTCATCTCCGTCACTCTTAGCTGCTGGAATAGGTACCTGCAATGGTTCACTCCTACCTGCTGCAATATGTACCTGCCAATCGTTTAATATTGCATTCAGATGTTGTGTTTCTTCACAAGGTGTAGCAAGTGACTGCATCATGACCATGGAGTCAGTTTACGTTTCCAAGTTTGGTAATTGGAGTCTAGTCGCTAATTGCAATCCGTCTCTCAACCCCCAAATTTCTGCAGTCAAACAGGTGGCTGCCCCAATGTTCCTGCAATACCCAGCTACCCGGTTTCCATGTGCTGCCTCAATGTTCCTGCAATACCCAGCTACCCGGTTTCCATGGTGGTCTCGTATTAGACCTCCTGGTGCCGTCTTTGTCAAATTGCACCACAATGTTCCATCTGAGTTTAACTGAAACCCATCCGGTTTAGGTGGCCTCCAGCCCATTATTTGCCATATCGGGACCCTGGTCTCGATCCGTCTGCCTCCCAAAGTTTCCCATTGTCGTTATGTTTTGATATGTTTGCTTTTGTGTTTCTAGTAACTCTTGCACTTGGTTGTTAGTAGTTTGCTGGAACTTTGCTTGGAAGTAGCAATGGTGATCTTTTTTCTTGTTTGAAAACAGATGGCCCCATTTGTTTTGTCTGCACGTCACATTCAATGTGAGCCCATTTTTATTGGATATTGGAATTTCTCATTTCAGTATAGGATGCTACCTCATCTACATCTTTGATTGTGGAAAATTCCAATACTTCAATGACCGGAGAACAAAGCAAAACCTTGTCGCTGTTGCCATCTTTGTTTGATAAGGAAAAAATTGAATGAATGGCTGAGGATTAGGTTCCATATGAAACGGGACAGTGTCCACATTGAATGGCATTTTGGTCTCTACTGTTGTGGTCCATCCAAAATGTAGCCCTCTCCTTTTTGTGAACACACTTTTACCCGCCAACCTCTCTCTATCTCATCACAATCAATGTTTCTGCTCTCCTTTTTCTCATGTGGGAATGGACGTGGCATGTTCTCTTTGTTTTTTTTGGATCCGTGGCATGTTCTTGAAAGTATATTTTTAGGAGGGACAATGTTCCAAAAGTCATTAGACGTTAGTCAGATGGTCGGCCATCTTAGAGCGATTAATCAGTACATATTAATTAGTAATCAATGACTAATTGTTAGTCGGATTTAATCGGATACGCTCCACCAGTAATTAATTACCGATCAATTTCTTATTTTAGAACACTATGGAGGGATTATTCATACAGCTAGTACATATCTCCTTTTCTTCCTTACTCTCACAAATGACAGTGGAGCCCATTGTCATCGAGATCATTGCATTATGAGAGGTGACAGACCGTACCCATGAAATGAAATTGTTTTTAGTTGCATGGTAGTATATAATAAAGACGACGAGGGGAAGGGGGAAAAAAAAAAGAAGCAATAGTACTAGTAAAGCATAGAAATTTCGTAAATAAATACAAGAAACATATCTTCCCTTGACATAGATAGCAACGAGGATAACAATGTATGAAAAAAAAAAATTCTATTAGCACCGTGTACACGGAGTAATTATTCAGTTGTCTGAGAGCACTACCACATCGTGCTCCAGACTATTTCAAAATCACGTATTTATATAAGGTTACACTTAGTCTGGCCCAGGGGAATGTGCGGTTGGAGTCCAATTTTCATTCCCTCTAATTTTGTAAGTTTTGAGCCACATCTAGAACCCCACTCATCTCATAGCTCGGTTGCAGAACTTTATTCACACCAAAAATTATAAACAAATCATACTTGTGGAACAATAATTAGACAACACAAATACTTTTAAATCTTAAAACAATTGATTTTATTCTCACAGATGACATTCGTTTATACGTCTGTGGATGCCCAATTAGACTAACTTGTGGCCTGGATTAACTCCTCTGTTCGATCAATTATTGTAGGCCCGGTGAAACCACAACGATTCAAAACATCATTCCCGCAAATTGATGATTCTTTTGGAAAGATGAAAAGTTTAATCTCCCATGGAAGAACCAATCACAAGCACATACGTACAACATTTTACGATTTAACAATTGGGTAGTAAAAAAGGACACAAGCAGCATAAGACAAGTCCAATGATATGCTTACACAAGGCTTTACGAGGTATCGAGAAAAGATGAAGATACTCCAAAAATTTCACTCTCTATCTCGTCCCCTCATATTTTTTTTTATAACAAAAATAGAAGTGCATGTATAGTACCTATTATCTCCGTCAGGAAATATTGCTCATTGACACTACAACACCACCTGTAGAGGACCTCACCATAGGTCTGTAGATATGTCGGGACTGAAGCTAAAGTCCCACATGTGGGTAATGCTAGGATACGTTCAGCCACAATAAGGGGCTACGAGGACTCAAACTGGGCCATATCCAATCAAATCCGAGTTTCCACCACTCATTTAGCTTTGAAGGATGGCAAGATAGTAATTCCACATATCAACTCACTTAGGCAATTGCTAACTAGAGAGAGGCATAATTGACCCTTCAAACACACACACACTACCCTTTAAACACCACTCATTTAGCTTGACTCTCTTTGTTGACCCCTATTATTGGGGGCAATAATATGCGATGCTTTATTGTTGCTTTTGATATGATAATTGTCCTGACGAGACACAACCAAAGGCAGGCCAATGTTCTCCTACATGTCATGCCGGCTGTCCATAAGTGATAGAACCCAACATGTTCTAGTCATCCATCCTTTCACGCTTGATGTTTGTTGCATTGCAACATGTCTAATGACTGAGTTATTGGTGGAAGATGAATCATCTTCTGTCTTTCCTCTTCTTATCCAAAGGGATTTTCGGGCTCTTGCATAGAACCATTTTGTTAATCTACATTAATGACTGGTACATTCAAAGCAATAAAACCCCACTTAAATCAGTGGATTCAACTAGAGAAACAAGTATGAGCATTGAGTAATCTCACAAGTCACAACCCTTTGAAAAAGGATGAACAAAATAGGGTTCGATTCTGGCAATGAGGTAACATGTTACTCGGAATAAAAAAGTTGCGCGAGACTATTCCAGCAGCACACGAATTTATACCCACTCAAGGTTTATACCGGTTTAATATCACAAATAAAAATGAAAACACTGCCATCCCAGCAGATTAATTCTGAGGACCTCTTAAGCCAACTAGCCTTGCACACATAACATGAGAATGCTTGTCACAGCAACTAGGACACAATTAAAAGCTTGTCCAACCGGCTCACTTTGGTACAATTTGTCTTAAAGAGGAAAGATTGTTTGATCATGTCTACCGCAAATGAGAAGGCAATCTCTCTATCATACCGGAATTCATCTTCAAGCAAGGTTCAATAAGCTGTACAAAATACAAGAAGCCATATTACCTGTACAGTTTGAGAAGACTACAAAGCAAACACGTTTGCTGGTGCATCAGGACAACAACGGGGCCAATCGATCTGTTGTGGCGAGAGGGTTTCATGGGATGACCGAATATTCATACTTGATTCTTGCCCCTCTCTTTTACAACAATTCAACTCTTTAACTTTCAATCCGTCTTGTATGCCCAGCCATGCTTGTCTAGAAATGCTTGCACTGCTTCTTTAATGGCCAAATTCGGTATCAGTTGGTATAGGTGCAAAGGTTCACGTGTGATTGGATCAAACTCTCCCACCTGACTTGTTGATGAGAAAGAAATCAATGATAGATAACGGAAATCAAAACTTAATCATGCAAGTCAAGCTCCAACTTTACCTTCTCCATATGCTCAAGGATCACTGCCCTCTCATACGAAAGCCCACTCGGAGTAATGACAGGATCACGGAATATATCTAGTGTTATTTTACAACATAGGTAATCTGGCACCTGAAATCCGCAATCACAGAGGAAATCACAAAATTAAGGGCCTAAACCTCTTGTGAAGGGCAAGAACAAATAAGGCCCCGTTCTGCAAAGGTTCTTATTTTTTAAGTACTTATTTTCGGCTTTACGAGATAGGTCATTCTCTCACAATACATCACCTTCAATTCAAAAATTTCCCTCAGCAGAACGGGGGCCTAAGAGTACTTAAAGCCCACCTCTGTTGGTAAGTCAGGTTCGGCCGCTTTCTCAAATACTTGTCCTAGAGCCTCCAATTGAGCCTCCAACTGCGCAGGATTGGAATCAATAGTATCATCTAAAAACCCTTCGATTTGGGAAGAATCAAGCGAAAGTTTCTCTTTAAGAGCAGACTCACAAGCTTCTCTGAGGTATGCAACAAACATAGACAAGGTGAGGTCAACATCACAACGGACACAAAAGTCTAAGCACAAAAACTTTAAAGAGCTTTGTGAGAGCTTAGACAGGGAGCCCTTTCAAACATCAAAGTCTTACTTCAAGGTTTGCAATTCCCATGAACGCTTGTTGGATTCATGCTCCCATTCCTGGTATTTGGCTTTTGCAAGTTCCTGCCATATCTCCTCCACAATGTAACTCTGTGGGTTGGCACCCCTCCCAAGATCCAAAGCCTACAAGAGTAATTTAGATTACATCTCATCCAGTTTGGATCTATCATGCTCAATGGTCGCAAAGGACAAACAAAATTCCCATTCAGAAACAAAAAAAGAAAACAAAAGAAGAAACAAAGAAAAAAAAGCATGCATGCTAATCCCCAGAGGAAGGGGAAAAAAGCATGCATAGCACAGACTTCTCATCAGAAACTAGTGAAGCGTTAACAGAGAATTGCAAAGGTCTAAAAGCTAATCCACAGCACGCACACACACAAAAAGAAAAAAGAAAGAAAGACTTTACATCGGAAACTAGGGAAAAGTGTTACTAACAGAGAAACGCAGTGGATATTAAGCAAGAAAACCAAAGGTCCGACATTTTTCTCAGCAAATGAAAAATAAAAGCCACTAGAAACAAATCTCACTCAGAAATTACTATATGTCATTTTTGCATCAACTGAACAACACAAAATATCTTAGGAGGAAGTTTATACTCTTTCCAATTCCTTGATTCCTTCAGCATATTTATGCCTTTGTTGCAATGCCAGCCCTAGATAGTAGTGGGCCTGTCATTTCCAGAGAATAATGAAATATGTATAAGCATCAGATAAAGATCTTAAACTTCAAGTAGGTCAGAAGAAGAATCTAAATATCTTATCTGCAATAAGCTAATGCCGTACCATCCATCAGGAAAAAAACATCTTAACAACGCAAGCTAGCAGTCAAAAAGTCAAAATTCATTTTTGAAGTGCAAATTGAAGATCTACTTTCTTTTTGTAAATGGTGGCACAAAACAATTTTCCTGTATCCTACACATTTAAGAAGGTAATACAAGAGTGGTAATACGCTATAGGATCATGTCATAAGAAATTCCACCATGTCGCTCATAGAAACCAAAAAACAAAAAGAATAAAGAAACAACAAAGAACAAAGAACTGTTTGGCCTATGAATTCAGTTCAAGTAAATACATCAAACTTATTAGACGAAGTTCAACAGCCAATATTAAGCTTGGCATTCAGTTGATCCACCACAGTGAAGTTTCATCTCTATCTGCAGTTAAGATGAGAAGCCTTCATCATAGTACCGTGAGAATTCATGGTCCCACAAGATGACATTAATCTATTCAAATTTCAAAGACCAAGAAAAATTATCAACATGGAATGAAGCGATATGGCATCTGAAATTCTGATCAGCTCTAAAACCAGGGTTATCACAATTCGCTGTAAGGGTTACGAACTGCGATCCGGATCAAATGATCTGGATCAGGGATAGCAATTGGCACGGGGATTCTAGTGATCTGACAATTAAAATGGCGTAGAGATGATAAATACACTCTCATCATACAACAAACAAACCCTCATAAATTAATCCCATTGATGATTTGTTAAGTACAATGTCCTACATAGATGCTACTAGTACTAGTCAATGTTTTCAAAGGCGTTTTCTAGGCTCGCCTTGGGCGTCGGGGCGGTGAGGCACTGCCAAAACGCCTCAGGGCTTAAAAATTTGGGCAGTGAACCACAAAGGCAGTCGCCTAATTTCCTTAGGCGCGTTGAGGCGTATGCCTCAGTCGCCTTTTACGCCCCGATAGGTAAGGCGTAAGCCTTAGGAGAGAAATTTTCCTAATCTAATTTTGGTACTAACCTAATTCAAACCCCCTCTCTCTCCGCTGTCATCATCTACAGTCGGACTCTGTTTTTCTTTAAACGGTTGTACTTTGTTTTCTTTTACTAAATGACGAATTGATGTGTTCTGTTAATAGCTAATAAAGTGACAAGTTAATAAGATAAAAAGTTAACTAATAAAGTGATGTTATAGGGTTTCTCAATTAGTTATTAACTAATAAGGTAATAATAAGTCATTAATTGATATTTTACTTTATGCTATCTTTTTGTATTAATCTATCTTTTATGAAATGCACATTTTTTGTATTTTTAAGTTATTTTATTAATTTAATTATTTAAAAAATCGAAAATATAAAGGCTTACGCCTCAATGCCTTGGGGCATACGCCTCGCCCCACGGAGGGTCAAGCGCCTCGAAAGCCTCTGAAAATTTTGAGTACTAGAACTACCCGAAAAAATAGTCCGCATCCAGAACAAACTAATTTTGTTCAGACCCAACTATCTGAAGGAGCCTACCCCCACCGTATCACGTTCCGAAGGGTATGGCATACCATGATCCCGTTCCCGCTTCATGTATCATGGCGCCCCGCTATCCAGGATACTGTCTACAACAACCAAAAGAGTGGTTAACAATAACTTCAGGTCTATACACCTAATTCCCAATTCTCCAATTTGTGAAAGCAATATCACGCAGAAGTAGCATAGAAATTCTCGCATTCTAAGCAGACCTTTAATCGCCATGTAGTATGGCAGCAATTAGGAAACATCATGGTTAAGGCAATCACCAAAAAGTAAGAAATGAGACCTTTAATCACAACGTAGCATGGCATCGATTAGGAAATATTATGGTTAAGGCAATCACTAAAAAGTAAGATTCATGGTACTAACCCTTCGGCAGAGAGCATATCAAAGATATCATGCCACATCTTTTGTTATCCAATCAGCCAGTATTTGACCTCTATTAAAGGCTTTCTTGTTGCGGCCTCTTTGTACAATTTGAAGTCTGATTTACAAACTGATATCGTTTCAGTGGAAAGCACCTAAGCGAAGGAACCACAAAAAGTTTTGTATTTCCCTAAACAGGGGATTTTGTCATTAAAAGTCTAGATTGAGAAAGCATTTGCAGTTCCTCTGCACCTTGACATGCCTAGTTAGAGGAAGATCTATTGTTTCAGCTAGAATTCATGTCCTACAACTGGACAACTGGAGATGTGACAAGGTTTGTATGTATCTATTAACAAACCACAATTGTCAGACTCAAAACTTTTTTGTCGTATCCGCAAAAATAATTTCATTCATCACGAAGATTCAAAATGAAATCACTACAATACAGTAGGAAAAGAAAAGCATAGAGAGAGCCCCAGAGAGTGCACAATACCCTTGTACTACTGCAGCTCGCAAAATCTTAACCTACATCTTCGCCCCTCGAAGTTTTCAATTATTTCAAAAGAAAACCAGCTAGCAAAGAGCTTGCTCGAACGAAGACCAAAACTGCAACCCCTCGAACCACCAGCCCCAACCGGCAACACCCAAGACTGCCACCGCTGCTACGATCCCCAAAACATTGGCAAAGGAATCCTAGAACAACTGCCTGTCTTCCGTTTTGACATTATCCCCATTCCACTTTTCACCTTTCAACCATAGGAAATAAGTGCACAGTTTACACTATCTTTACGTTTATTCTAATATCATAAGAAACAACAAGATTATAAGGCAAGTTATTCCACCTCCATAACAAAACCCAAAGTAACCTTTTGATAGGTTGCTGAGCTGTAAGTTTTTTTCTTGGAAGGCTGAGAAAAGGACCTTTTCCAGGTACTCTTCCAATTCCAAACTTGAAGTTATTTCCCTGTGATTCTGTTGATTGAGCAACTTAAGGAGACTTCCGTGACAGACTATTCCAAGCGAGGGAACACAATGGCAGAAATAGCTACAGATTTTGATGTAGTAAGGTGTTGGTTGATTCCTGCTTACTCAGAACTCAAGCACCCTTCTTTCTGCGTTATTAGGAGTATTTTACTTTTTGCCCTCTGCTTCCGATTTTTCTTTGGAGGTAAATAGTCAAGAAAAGTTCCCTGTAGAAGGCGAGCGTTGAGGCTTTCATCGAAACAAAGAGAGTTCACTGGGCCAGGTATATGTCGGGAAAGGGAGCTCACAAATAGTAGCTCGGCATCGAAAATTCGAAGACCATCACGAAAACCAATCACAAATGAAGGACATGGGGAAAAAAATCCCCAAAGCAAAAATAATAATAAAAAATCCTGAAAACACTATGGAAAAAAATTGAACATTTGGGAGAATCCAAAACCCTAACCTTGAAAGAACTGTGATCGAGTTGAATTGCTCTTCTAGAATCCTCTTCCACTTTCGTCCAATCACTACAGAACACGATAAACACGAATTGAAAAACCACAATTTAAAGCATAATAATGTCGAGAAAGGGTACGTGATTGTACATACTTGCGCTTGCGATGACATAAAGCGCGATTGGTCCAGTACACGGGAACATTAGGGCACAGAGTGATGGCCTGTAAAACCCAACACAAAGAAAAAAGGAGAATCACCCATGAATTCAAACTGCATACAGACACACGTTGCTAATAGAAAGATCAGACAGACGTGTACAGACCTCAGTGTACGCATCGATGGCGGCACCGAAGCGATCTCTCTTGAAGTAGGTGTTTCCATCTTGTCTCAGCCTTTCTGCTTGCATAGCCGATGGGGATTCGGCCGCGGACGGAGCCATATTCTCTCTCTATTTCTCAATCTACATCTAGAAATCAAAAATCTAGTCTTCAAAGTTTGATCGGGAATCTGCAATCTCTATGGAAAAGGGATTCAACGGGGGTTTGGGGGGTGAGGAGGGGTTCCGGGAACGTTCGATTGCGGGAAAGGCAGAGAGAGAGAGAGAGAGAGAGAGAGAGGAAAGAGAGACGACCTCCGTAGAAAACTGAAAAGGTTACAGGGGACACTGTAGATTAGGTTGTGTTTGGATTGTGTTAATTTTATTGTTGGAAAGTAAATAAGTAGTGGAGTATAAAAGTAACTTTTTGAAAGATTAAAAGAATTATTAATATCTCTACTTTTAAAAAATATCCTTTTACAGAAAACTTGTACTCGAATCAATTAAGGAGCTTATATATTCAAGATTAGATTTTGCACAAAAGAATTTCTTTTTGGTAAAACCACAAAGAAAATTTATAGGTTAATTTACAAAATACTCGTATGTAATAGGGCTGCTCAAAAAATCCGGTGAACCGTGAAACCGGTCCGGACCGAACCGATCCGTACCTTTTGGATTTTGTCCGTGGATTAATGGTCCGGACACGGATTGAAAAATTAGAAAACCGTGACTCGCGGTTCGGTCCACGGATTTTCATTACGAAACCGTGGATTAACCGAACCGGACCGTGAGATATTTATTTTATATAAATAATAAATAAATATATAAATATATGTGTGTATTTATATAATTAATTGTTAGTAATGTTAAAACTTTTTTCTACCAATTTTAGTATTTTATCTTAATAATGGGATATAGTATAGATATATAAAATATATGGGGTAAATCGTAGTTTGTTTTTTATATAAGTTATGGGTAATCCTAATTTAGTTTCACTATTTCGTTTCTTTTCCAGTTTTCCTAATTTCCATTTCTTGTTCAAGTCGCCGCCACACACCGTAGTCGCCACCGCACCGTTCTTACTTCTTCACCTCTTCCTCCTTCTCCTCTCTCTCTCTCTCTCTCTCTCTCTCTCTCTCCGTTTCTTCAAAGTAACAAGTACTTTCTGGTGGCCGGTGTTAAACTTAATTCTGAATGTAACCTTCTTCACTTTTAGTATGGGATATAAGTTTGAGCTTTATTTTTGCCAAAATCCGTGGATAAAACCGTAACCGATCCGTGAGTTACGGATTGGATTGCAACCAAACCGTAGGACTTTTGGTTCGGACACGGATTTCATTTTGTAAAAACCGTGACTAACGGTTCGGTCCTCGGATTCCTAGAAATCCGAACCGAACCAGACCGCGAGCACCCCTAGTATGTAATGTTGCTGTATGTTTTGGAATGATTTCAGACTCAACAGTCAACAGTCTTTATCCTTGACGCATAAATTTGACCTGTCAAAGATTGTACTAATAGTTTGTCAAATATCTCCACAAAAATTATGAGTTCTCTGAGGCTCCGTTCCAGAAACCTTCTTAAAAAATAAGTACTTATTTTGCCACTTCTCAAAGAAAAATAAGAAGGTTTGTTCCACAAAATCCAAATAAGCAGCTTATTTCATATTTTCAAACTCAAAAATAACTTAAATGAGAAATAATTTTTTAATTTTTTTTGCACCGTATTAAAGATCTCAATGAGATCTATCAAAGAAGATCCATATTGATAGGAAAATTATTTGCGTAAGCACATGATTTTTGAGCTTGAACTTGTCTTTTCAAAAAATAAGTAATTGTTCAATCTTTTCAGGAACAAACCTTCTTATTACACAAAAAATAAGTTCTTATTTCGTTTCTGGAACTGGGACTGAGTCAGCCCGATCAAAGTAATAAGAATATTTTTGACGTCTTCTATTGACTAATACTCCAATATTGTAACAATTCGGAATTTCGACCCTTTTGTTTTAATAAAATTTTAATATTTAAATCAACTAAATTGTTTTGATATCAAACCGATAAACACAATCATTTCTCTCCAATGTAGTCTTGTGTAATCAAGTTAAGATTGAGGCTTCGTTCCAAAAACCTTCTTAAAAAATAAGCAGTTTATTTCATATATTTTAAACTTAAAAATAATGTAAATGAAAGATAATTTTTAATTTTTTTTGCACCATATAAAAGATCTTGATGGAATCTATCAAATAAGATCCATATTGATAGGAAAATTATTTGCGTAAACACATTATTTTTGAGCTTGAAATTTCCATTTTAAAAAATAAGTACTTATTTTGAGTTGCGGAAGGGAGCCTCAAGAATAAATGTAGAGAGAGAGAGAGAGTGTGCTATCGGCACGAGAGAGGGAGAGAAGAGTTGTCCGGCTTTGTTCAGTTAACATTTCAGTTTTAGTTTTAGTTTTGTTTTCAATCATTATCCTATTTATTTCTCTAATCATTACCCTATTTTTTCAATTATTACTTTCTCATCTCTCTCCAATCATTACCCCTTAATCCCTTATCTTCAATCATTACTCTATTTATCTCTCCACACCACTACCAAAACTAAATTAAACTAAACTCTCAACCAAACAAAACGCATATGTCATCCTATCCTATTGTTCTAGCCTTGCAAGTCTACTGACTACTGGTAAGAGAAGGAGTGAAAATAGAAAATTTATCCAATCATTATTATCATCCTACACTACCCTAAGGCCTCATTTGATAACGGTAATAGATGGATGGAATCGGTAAGGAGTTGGAATTAAAATTGGGATTGATAATGAAAATGGATTAATAATGTGTATATTTGTTTGGGATGAGATTTGATAATAAAATTATTAATATTATGTTTGTTTGAGGTAGGATTAGATGATGAGATTGAATTGATAAAAGAGATTGATAATGAGAAGGATTAATAATAAGGAGTGATTGGGATGAGATTAGATGGTATTAGCAATACCCCCAAGTTGGGGTATTAGCAATCCCACCGGATTGATAGTCCGGACCATTTTTGGAAAATCAAACGAAGTATTAATAATACCCCACTCTACCAATTTAATCCCACCCCCTTCGAGAGTTATCAAACGGGGACTAAGTTCTAGCCCTCGTGTACCCATATGCCTAGGTGTGTGGAGAGCTTCCGTGGCGGCGGCTCCGGCTTCATTTTCGGCTTCCGGAGGTGTTTTTTCTTGTTTTTAGTTTTTGTTTTGTCTTCTCAATCTCCGTTTTCTGGGAGGGTTGTTCCCTGCGTGGAACTTTTGCTACCCTTTGTGGGCGTTTCTTTTTCCGTTGAGAGTTGGTCGGAGAGGAAAACGGTGAGGCGCGTCAAATTACAGCTGACGTCTTATTCTTCGTTAGCGTTTGCGTCCGCTCCCTGCGTGGAACTTTTTCTACCACTTTTGGGTATTGTTCTCTGTGCTCCTCAGAGCTCTTCCTATCCGAACCATTTGGATAACCTTATCGTGGGTTTGTTCCCATTGATGGGCTCCGGTTTGGGGTTTGTTGCCCTTCGGGGATTTTGAGTAATCAAAATTTTCTGAGGTTTCAAAAAAAGAAATATATAGAGAGAGAGGGAGAGATTTTCGTGGGGGCAAAGAAAGAAAAAGGGGAGAGAAGGAAGGTGCACAGCCTATAAATAACCCGTACGTCTCACGTTTCACACACACCACCAATTATCCACTCCTCTTGATTCATTAGTTGGGAAAGAGAGGGAGTTTCGGCTGTGAGAAAGAGAAGGAGAAAAAGAATTGAGTTCAAGCCCTCCACGCGGACCACTGTACCACCACATTGCCACTGTACCTTTTCACCGCCACTCAAACCACCATTCGATCTTTCAATTTCAAAATTTTAAAGTTGTTCGGATTCGTAGTAAAAAGAAAATTAATTACTTTTCTTTTTATCAAATTCCAATCGAGGTGACATCACTTCGTTACCCGACGAATCCGTAACCCGCTACCGCCAAGAAGAACGGTAGAAACCTCTTACGTACTAACCTAAGTATAATGTTGATGTGCTATATGATTAAATATTGAAATTAGAAATTTTTGGTATCGCACGTTAAAATTTATATATCGATCGCGAGGTAAAAACCTTCTTCCTACTTACCTAAGTATAATGTACTGATTATATTTATTGGGTGAACGAAAATTGAATTTATAGTTATAAGTTTCGCATGTAAAGTAGGAATATAAAATTATAAAATGCGATGACTTGGGGAAATTGTAAAATGGTGGAGTATATCGATACTACTGAGAGATGAACAAATGATTTTAATGCTACAGGAGAGCTGCTAGAGTTAAACTAGTAATTTGGGTTTATTAAATCAATAATTCTAGCACCACATACACTTACGCACCCAAATACATACACACACTCACATGAGTGGTGGGACTTGTGTGTGGGACCCACCACTCATGTGAGTATGGATGTGTATTTGGGTGCGTAAATGTATGTGGTGCTAGCAAGGCTCTGCGATTTAGTACTGCTAAATTATCTGAGAAAGTAATTTATCAAGAAGTGTTAACATTGTTAGATATTCGCATGTGGTAATATTATTGGGTTGAATGGTTAAATATAGTCTTCTTGTTATTACCATGGTACCATTTTAAGTTAGATTAAAACGAAAGTGTAGAAATGCATGAACAAGGATTTTGCATGATTTTAGAAAGCTTTGAAAGATTAATGTGAACGCGATAAAATGATGCATGTTTGTAAGGCACGAAAAACGAGAAATAGTTGACGAGAATAAATGAGAAATTGAAATGTGAAAAGATTAATTTTGTGAGCATGAGAGCCCGATAAAATATGAAAGAATGGTTAGCGGAATCATAGCTCAGGTTTGTGGGACCTAGGAGCCCGATGGAATCTGAAAAGAATGGTTAGCGGAACTAGTGTCGTGTGAAAATGGTGAAAGATCCAATGAAACGAATAAGATTGAGAGCCTGATGGAGTCTAAAAGAGACAGTTAACGGAATTAGTGCTTTTGGGTGGAACAAATTAGCCTAGAAGTCCGATGAAATTTGAAAGACGGTTAGCAAAATCAGTGCTCAAGAAAATAAAATGAAAAGTGAAATCGATATTGATAAAATGATGACACAAATTATGATACATTGTGTTGACTTTAAAAAGAATTGACACTTTTTGTTGAATTGTTATTTATATGTTGAACTGTTATCTCTGTGTTTTACTTTGCAAAATTATATATTATTTTTACTAAAGTATGACATAGGGGTAGGAGTTAGCTATTGAGCTTAATTGCTCACGGTGTTACTTTTTATGGCCCTGACATATTATGCCAGAGTTTAGAGATGTACAAGTGTAGTACTATTTGTCAGAAAAGTACGGTGCTGACTAGAGACTTGTTAAGAAGAAAGAAGGATACAAAAAATGGATTACCTTAATGCCCACCTCTATCTGTTAAATATATGTAATTTGAATTTAAGGATTTTTGAGTTTGTAATGACCTTATATTCCTTTCTATTTAATAAATGTTAGAAATTTATTAGAAGAATACGTTTTTGACTTCTTTAATTCCTTTACGATTTGGTTGTTCACCCGATCAAAATAAAACTTTTTTCGGCTCATTATGTTCACAAATAGTACAACACGCTTTTAACGTCTTTTCTTAATGACTTGTTTGTTAGGAGTCAAAGGGATCAACCATAACCAGAGTTTTTTTTTTTTTTTTTATTTTATCATTAACCATATCCAGAGTTGTCTGCTCTATATCCATACTTAGGCTCTATTTGAAACTTATAGAAAGGAGAAGAAAATACTACAAGCGAAGGAAAACAGGAGGGAAAATTTACTATTCATTGAACTTAAAATCTTTATTTTCTTCACTCTTTTCCTTCCAACCAAACAATAGGAGGGAATTTTTTTTAATTTTCCTTTATTTCCCTTTCTTATCCCTGAGTTCCAAACAGAGCCTTAGTCGCTCTTTATATTTGGCTCTGTTTAGTGAAATGTTACGAACATTAATTTCCGAAGTATCGTTCTTCATATTTTCCAACAAACCTCAAACTATCATTCTTCTCTTCATATTCTCTTTTACGTCATATTTTTTGTACCTAGTGGTAAAAAAAACCCTAAATCTTGTCAGTTCAAATGCTCTTCAAAAATGAGTCCTTTCGGTACATTTTGGATGCTCTCTAATCAAACTGCTTCTCAATTCTGGGCAGTGGCATTTATTTTCTTTCAAAATTTGGAGGCTCAAACACGGGGAACAAATGGTGATCAATGGTTTCGACCAGCAACTTCAATGGTTTCGATCATCATGTGCTCTTAAAAAATGAAAATCTAGATATGCTGGTTACAAAAAAGAAAACCTAGCGACATATGATCATCTGTATGCGAGGGTGCCTTATTGGTTTGTTCTTGCTCCATCGTGATGCCTCATGCTTCTGGATTCTTTGCAATTTGTTTCCAAAGATAATAAATTCTTTTTTGTTGTTAAAAAAAAGAAAGAAAGAGAGGATGATATCCACATACTTGGGAAGGCTCAAGCATGAGAAAATGCTTGTTTGGGCTGTTCTGGACAGGGCTTTTGGACCTCTTTCTTTGGGTGTTCTGCTCTTTCGTCGTATTTTGATCTTTGGTTAATGGCACAGGATAGGGTGACAACATTGGAATGCTACTTGTGCGTGGCTAATTCACTCTAGCCTTCTTATGCACTGTTTCCTTCTCTTTTCTCTAATAAATCTGCACCATAAAAAAAACAATAATTTCTCCCTTGGAATTTTACCCAAGCCCAACCAAACCACTTTATAGTATTTCCCTTTCGATATCCCTTTAGGCCCCGTTTGATAACGGGTTTGGAGGTTGGGATTGAAGTAGCAATCTCGTGGGACTATTAATACTTTGTTTGGTAACAAAAAAAGGTCCGGACTATTAGTCCGTTCGGATGTCCAATCCGGCCTTTAGGGGGTATTAGCAATATCCTGTGAAACTTGGTATTCGTAGTCCGATCCCAACCCATTCTCATTACTAATCCCTTCTGATTACCAATTACTTCTATCAATCCAATCTCATCTCAAACAAACAACAAACATGATATTAATAATCCTATCATTTAATCCCATCCCAAACAAACATATTCATTATCAATCCCTTCTCATTAACAATCCTATCTCATTACCAATCACAATCTTAATCTCATCTCCTTACGAATCTCATCCATCTATTACTGTTATCAAACGGGGCCTTAGATTGCTAACAAACAAGCAATTATAAAAATCTTGGTCATAACGGGAAGATAGCAGCGTGCCAGCGTCCATTTCACACAAAGGGCCATTGCTTTCAAAATATGAAGCTTTGATGGTCAGATCATCAAACACAAGAGATATAACGAAAAAAGATGAAATGCCATAAGCTCAGAGCATCAAACAGAAACAAACACCAATTGCCATCACGTAACTGAGTAAAGTAGTCGAAAGAAGTAGCAACACAAGCAAATATTAAGAACAGCACAGAAACTGCATCATCCATAGTAGTGATACTCCTAATGAAAAGTGCATATAATCCAAAATCACAATACATATAGAATGTATCCCACCCAAAGCTCATTCGTCTTCCTGGCTGCGCAACCTGGCCAATTTGTTGGTCACAACCACATCCAGCTGCGCCGCACGCTCAACAATCTCCTTCCGTTTCCTAGTCGATACATTGTGTGCGATTTCCGCACAGTAAGTCCTGAGATTAATCAGTCCACAAAAAAGTGATGAGAGACGCATTTACAATTGAATTTTGTCAAAGTAAATTTCTACAATTATGTAACTAGTATCTAGGACATAACAAGAAAAGGTCTGGAACCTGTTGTGCATCATCAGAACTTCAAGCTCTTTGGCATTATGCACAACGAATTTCTTGAACCCATTAGGAAGAAAATGCCGAGTCTTCTTGTCTGAACCATAACCAATGTTAGGCATGAGAGTGACTCCCTTAAACTTCCGCCTAACGCGGGAATCGATACCCTTGGGCCTGCGCCAGTTTTCCTGCAACCGACAATTTCATAAACAAAATAAGAGGCAATGTCAGCCAGTTCACCAAAAAATTATCCATTTCAAAAGGCTATGTTGACAACATTGTCAGCATTTGCTTTAACAAATCGGCAGAACTTAACATCTGAGCAAACATCACGGCTCAAGGATCAATAGAAAGATATGTATTATGATATCCAGGATACTAGAATACGCATAGAAGCATTACAAATGGTGAAATCTCAGAAGAGTAACCTGGACTCGACTGATATTTATCAATGTTGAAATTTCATAAAATGAGCATCCCAAAATGAATGTCAAGCATACCAAATACCAAAAAGAATTAAGTTGACATTCCATAACAACACTCTAACCATGTATTTGTCAACATCATTATTGATCAATGTGGCAGTTTCCTGCAGCATTTCAAATGAGATCAAGGAATATATCGGGGAATTGGCACGACTAGGGGAATTCTAGTGCCAAAGTGCAACCAAACGAAGTGCAAGAAGCAACAAAAATTCTAAATCTTCATGTTTCCAATCAAACTAATACAACTCCTGTGATTCTTTTCCAAAATCTGTCAGGAGGTCAACAGGAAGCTAAAACATTGCAGGTTTTATATCCATGAAAACCAAAAGCACGGTCATAAGCAAACTCCAATAAAAGAAAACGTCATAAGCAAACAGATATACAGAAAAACTTTACCATGTAAGAAAGTAGACAAGAAATGACATAAACTGAGTCTAATATAAGTTTCACCAAATTGCTTTTAACTATCTCTAAGTGTCTGCCAAGTACAAGCCTTAAAAGCCAAATATCTTCCCCAGAAGAGTACTTGAAAACTAATCACCATTTTTCCAATGTAAACGAGGGCAAATGGGAAAACCCTAGCTGCAAAGTGAAACTGCTGCCACTACCAAATAGAAGAAAAACCAGACAAATCATACCTTCACAGAGATCTTCCAATCGCTTTGGGGTCTCTTGAACTTCTTCACACGCTTCTTTACAATCTTCTTGGTGAGCAAAGGAACAGCCATTGTGTCTATAAGATGGCCAACAAAACGACACATTTAATTAGAAATGACTAAGATTGGAGAAAGAATACTAATCAAGACAAACATGAACATCAAAATAGGCATAGAAAACAAATTGATTTCTCAAAACTATGAAGGTTCTTAGGCTCAATAGGCTGAAACTGCAAAAAAAAAGTACCAGACAGGGAGTTTCCTCTGTTTTTCTCTTCATATCGGGACCAAATACAAGGCGCTTTATACACTCCAGTTTAGTAAAAAGACAATATTAGTTGAACTCTTTACAGTAAAGCTGACAAAGGAAGAGAAGGATTTCACGCTCCATTTCAGGTTTGTATAACTTTTTTTCGAATATTAATCTCTTCCACGGGTGGGGGAGACTAAAAGTGGAGCACTAATATCACTCAAGAGGGCCGTGGTGATTGTAGAATTTGAACCGAATGGAACTTGTTTGAAATGACACCACTCATGAGGAAGCCAACGGTTACACTTCAAAAATATTAGAGAAGAGGTTAATCGGGGATAAAACCAACTCAAATGAATTTAGCATATTACCAGAATCACCGAAATCCCTCCCATGTTTCCTATGTAACTCGTAATAGAGTAATGGCTATTTGGCTATCCCAATTACCCACACAAAAAAGACAACGAAGACAAATTTTTTCATGACAAGAAGTGATAAATGTACACCACGCTTCACTGCAACAGTCCTTCTAGCTAAATGGGCAACAGAGTAAAATTCATCAAAGAGAAGTTAGAAGCTTCCATTCAAGGAATAAGAAGCATTTTCCAAGATCCTAATCCAGTCGTAGAAAGCAAACTAATCCCGATCAACGCATGGATCCGCAGTAATACATAGATTATAATTCACTTAATCGAACCCTTAATCGTTAATCGTCAACAAATCTATCATACTTCTCGGACTCGCATATCAGATGTTGAACTAAAATAAAACTCAGCGTGATAGACAGCACAATTAAACATCATCCAACAGAAACACAACAGAAATGCATAGAAACCCTAGCTCGATCAACCTATAATTGAAACAAGGAATTCGAACCTTGTTGGGATGCTGCGCCGAAACCGTCCTCCTCTAAACCCTAGTATACTTGAATGATGAAAATGAGATGTAGGGTTTTCCACTTTATATACGTGAGAGGAAATGTTTACGTGCTTTGGTAGCACCGTAACGTCTTATGCCTCCCCCATCACAATACCGTCAATTTTTAAGGCACTTACACTTTTTGGAACTTTTTTTTTTTTTTTTTGAACCGCACTTTTTGGAACTTGGGAAAATAAATTTCTCAAATTTAAGAAACAAGTTTAATTTTCTAGGGGTGTTTAAGAAAACCGTGCGAACAGTAAAACCAGTCCGATCCGGACCGAACCGTCCTATTTGGTCTGGTTCTGTGGTTCTGCAGTCAGGTTATGGTTCCAAAAAAATAAGAACCGTAAATTTTGGTTCGGTTACTGGTTTTCAATTAAAGAACCGTGGTTAGAATTGGATCGGACCGTTTAAAACTAATATATATATATATATAATTATATAAAAATAAATATATGTGTGTAATTTGGTAGGTTAATCTCTTTCTTACCAAACTTAGTTTATTTAGAGATGAAATCTCATTTGTTAGGAAAGTTTTTATTTTCTTCATTTTTTTTTTATTATAAGAGCATCCGCAATGGGAATAATCAAAACCAATAATCAAAATGTGCCATGTCAGCATTTGATAATCTATTTAGTTCATAATCAAACTTAACAACTTCTACCTCCACATTGGTTATTTTTGCATCCTCAAACAAATACAAACTCCCATAATACACAATGCACATATGTCTAATCGCAAACGAGTTCCAATTATGCACCCAACCACACCAAATTATTCGTCTCGATGAGACGATTCCAATGTGGAGTTTTTTTGAATTATTGAGTTTTGAGTTTAGTTTTTGAGTTTGGTTTTTGAGTTTTGATTATTGATAAAAGTTGTTAAGTTTGATTATAGAATGAGTGAAATTTGGTTATTTGCTAAAAGACTTGTAACTTTGCTTATTACAATGTGAGGTACTCCGTATTTTTTTAACATTGTTGTTAAATTTGCTTATCCACAATCATTTGCTTATTACAATGCGGATGCTCTAATAGATTACCTTTCTATCCTTTCAATTCTCATGTCTTTCTTTCTCACACACCGGTGATAGGTTTGGATGCTAATTGGATAGAATTGGAACCGGAACCGAACCAAAACCGGACCGGTTTTGCGGTTTGGTTCTGGTTAGGTTTCACTCATATATTGGTTAGGTTCTGGTTCCCAATTTTCTAGAACTGTTTGAAATGATCCGGTTACTGATTTTCTAGAGAACCAGACCAATCCGGATCATGTACACCCCTACAATTTTCTCTCCAATTTCTTCGGAATCTTCCCAAGTTCCAAATATAACCTTAATTTTACGTTATTTTTGTCGTGGTCTTTCTAATTTTTTTACTGTGTCTTTTTTGATCTTTTTAATTGTTTTATCTTGATTCTTAAATTAGTACGTCCTTTGAGTATTTTTTGTTGTCTTACATGACTTTTTTTTTTCAATTTCAGTATATGTTTTATACTTTTTTCATTTCATTCATCGAGACAAACAATGTGATATAAATTTTGAACCAAATTTAATAAATTTTTTTAAAAATAACCAAAAAAATTACGTCTAAAATCCACTACCACATATTTCAGTTCATCGCATGGCAGTACATCAAAAGCATTAAAAATTTTTTTTTGAGGGACAATAGGAAGAACAAACCGGTAATGTTTATTCACTTCCCATATGACCATATGGT
Organism: Rhododendron mucronatum var. ripense; assembly: GCA_019656295.1. NCBI lineage: Eukaryota > Viridiplantae > Streptophyta > Magnoliopsida > Ericales > Ericaceae > Rhododendron > Rhododendron mucronatum. The sequence continues at coordinate 1,384,073 of BPLT01000069.1, read as the reverse complement.
GGACCTAGATCTCATAGGTCTCTAGTAAGATATACCTCCGCATTTTCTTCTTTTACACTCCCGCTTTGAATTCTTACTATTAGTAGTAGAAGTTTCTTTTTTACTATGAAGTCTGAACATGAGTTCACTATCGTGCTCTCATACAAAGTGAAAAATTATTGACAATTTCATGGAGTTTTTGTCACAAGCCAATAGATAATTTTGTCATACATAAATTTTATGCCTATCGCTCAAAATTCATCGCTCTCCTCACCGCTCTCAATTTCATTATCCAAAAGGTTTCAGACTGGACTATTAGTTGTCGAAACAAACGGTGAGATGATAAGTGGTAAAACAGATCGGTAGACGTAGCAGTGTTGTTTGTCATGAGCCCGAACTGAAGATGACTGGAGGGGATATTCAGGGGGTCAGGAGCCCAATTGTTGATTTTTGGGGGCCCATGCCACGACAGTCAGGCTAAAAAAGAGCTTGAGGCGTCTTTATTTGCAGAGAAGCTAAACAAGTTTGTGCTATATGTCAAAAAAAATTATTGAAAATTTGTACTTAAATTTTCGCCTTTTTATTTTTTCATTTTATAATTCGATGAGAGAAATTGAAAAATATGTTATTGTTTGCTAGTGTGTTCGTCCATGTTTTCTTGTACGAATTCCAATTATCACAAAGCTTTAATCAAATCAAATTGGAAGAAATTTGGAGAAAAAGGAGGAGAAAAAAGGGGCACATTTTAGCGAAAGTGAAGCCTAGCCTTTACATCATAAAGCTACAAAATATCGTACTGTTTTCAATAGTCATCTACTGCAACTATACTTTAATTTGTTAATGAACAAGCAAATTAAACAAACCCACACGATGCACCGTTTTAAACGGAGTTTAAATAAATATTGAAGATTATTATCAAAGATTTGAAATTTATCCGAAAATGGATGGGAATAAGTAGATGTAAACATTGAACACATTAATAAATGCATGGTACATGTAAGAAGTTGCAATGATATATATACTGTATATATTTTTAAAATCTGAATGAAATTAATGAGTACGCCATTAAATCATTCATTAAATTGTGTGAATTCCAGGCTGAAGATTGATTGTCAATACTTAGGTCATCCACAGTGGTATAATTATAAAAGGATAACAAAAAGTTGATATATTAGCTTTTGATTATTCATTTAAGAAGTTGTTCAGCTTAACAATGTTGAGCTTCACAATTGTCACTTCTAGTCCGTAACCAAAATAAGGGTCCACTACAATTTCACCTTCTCTCCCCCCAGTTTCCTGCCACTCACTTCCCTCAATTTACGGTTTTTTTTTTTTTTTTTTGCAAAAATATATCGATTCTTTCTCTTAATTTTGGGAAAAATCGGTGACTTTCTTCCCTACTATTATGAATTTTTTTGGGGGAAAAAAAATTAAAAACGGGAAAGAAGAGTGAAATACCCTAATCCGGCGATGATGGGTTGAATTGTAGATGATCGAGAGATATGAACTTCACTTTTTGAGGAAAGAAAGAGAAATAGTTTGTAGGTGAAGTGAAAAAGATATAGAGATTGAGACAAAGAAGAAAAGAAAAAAATACTAATTGAATCACGCGTGTATGAAATTTTGGAACTAGTTAACTTACGTGGTGTGGAGTCCACAAATTTTGGATTATTGAAAAATGTTGCTAATTTTGGTTATCCAAAGCCTAAAATTTTATTATTTCTAAGGATGTTGTTAAGTTTGATTATACCATTGTGAGTATTTTTTACACCAATATTGTTAACTTTAAAAACAATTTACTTTTGATTATACCACTGTGGATGTGGATGGCTGGATGGATGTAATTCACTTCTAATTAATTAGACTCCATTAGCGGCTCGTAACCTAGTTTAATTCCGAAGGTGGCGTTGGGTCCGGTAATTTGATTAGGACCCTTCTTATTTATAAAGTGGCTTAAGTTTTTTTTTTTTTTTTTGATCGGATCGATATTAATTATTAAAGTTATATACTTAAGTGCTTGATTACTTATACAGAAAATCGAGTTGACAAAATTAAAACACGTTCACAATCGGAGCATTGTTTTGGAAAGAAATCAGTACTATAAGAATAAAGTCTACATGAGTTAAATGTGTCGACAAGAAGTAGATATTCTGCTACGCATATCATTGCAAGTTCACAAAATTGAAAAATTATCTCAGAACAAATTTGCAGGTACAGTTTTGGAAATAAATATATGCCAAATTCTTCTGTGAATTAATTTTAGCACATAAGTCTGCGTACGTAATATTGCTCCGTAAATTCCAAATTCGATCCGCCCCTCTCCCGCTTTCCCTCTATATAACTTCCCCATGTTGGAGCAATTCTTCCACCGCTCCCACCCCCGCTCCCGCTATAATGGCCGCTCTCCAACTCCCAGCCCTCCTCCTATGCCTCTCCATCGCCGCCCTCCTATTCTCGCCCTCCCATTCCAAAACATGCACTTCACAAATTTTCACCGATCACAAAACCTACGCTAACTGCACGGACCTCCCTACCCTGAACGCCACCCTCCACTGGACCTACGATAACGCCACGTCCTCTCTCTCCATCGCCTTCCGCGCTCGTCCGGCTGCACCCTCCGGTTGGGTCGCCTGGGGGATCAACCCGGCCGGGCCCGGAATGCTCGGCACCCAGGCTCTCCTCGCCTACAAGAAACCCGACGGCTCGACAGACGTCAGGACGTTCAACTTGAATTCCACAAAAGTCGTCATCCCGTCGAACATCTCGTTTGCGGTCTCTAACCTGAGCACGGGGTACGCCAACGGGACGATACGGATACTAGCCACGATGGCGTTTGTGGGGGGCTGATTTCTTCTCCTCAATCTTGACCCTTTTGAACCGAGCGACGTGGCACCGGATGTCAGGTACCTGCAGAACCGGAGGGGGTTGTTCCTCCGGGAAGAAGCTCCGACGATCTAGTCAGAAAAGGAGCCGGGAAGAAGTTTAGTAAGAAAATATCTGCTAGGGGAGTTAAGAGTGTGTAGAGAGCTCACCTCTTCCTTGGAGAAGATGTCCTCCTATTTATAGGCAAAGAAAGAGAGAGTGGAGTATGGGTTGTCTCTGCCACCCACGTGCTCACTGATGCTCGGATGACGTCACGAGTCAGGTGCATTAAATGAGCGCCGCTTGTGGGAAGAAGGGGAGCCGCCCAGTCAGAATAAAGGGGGGGTCACATCACTCAGAGCTGTCCCATCCTTTATCAGAGAGGCTCTCCCACGTTTCTTTGGAACCTTCCAGAAAGTTCTGGAACTATAGCCCCCGAGTGAAGTCATCGTACCCGAAGGAACGAAGAGCAACAGGCAGCGCTCTTCACCGAACGAAAGAACTCTGTCAGCTATCATATCCGAACAAACTGGCTTCTTCCTTCGGAACAAGATCGAAGCTCGGCTGGGTTCCTCCAGGCACTTTATCCTTCGGATAATGTGTACGACTGATGTATCTCGGCTCCGTGTGGAGCAGATGAACTGAGACAACTATTTGGTTAGGAACACCATATCAAATCCCGAGCATTGGACCTTCGGATATTTCGCTCCACTACAATAGCCCCTCAACTCCTGTTTCCATAGCAGTTACGCTTCGGAATGGAAGGAGGAGTTGAAAAATCAGTAGTGGCCGAGGAACAAGCCGCCACCGAACCAGATCCGTTGACACGAACTTCCGAACGCCAGAACCATGTCAAACGTCAGAAAGATATCGAATCGTCAGGCCCGTACCTTTCATTTAATGCTTCTGCAACCGCCAGCTCCAGAGGAAGCCACGCGTCCGTCCGCTATTGGATATCGATACGGCGCAGCCCATTGGTCTCCACGTGTCAAGCATCGACGGTCACATCAATCTCCCGCCCAAATCCTACGGTTGGGGGCTCGGCGACGCTTCGATTTCCGCTCTAGGTATAAAGAGGCGACGAGAGGAGAGAGAGAACCACTTTTTCTCTCTCTCAGACGTTTGAACAGTTCCAGCCGTTCCCATTCTCAGAAACTCAAACCATCTGCAGATTCGCGACGATTTTGAAGACTTCGACCCAGATTTTTCGTTGATTTCCAGGTATCTCTGCTTTCTTACTCTTTTCCTGCATCTCAGTTACTGTGTCTGGGTCGTTTTTCTTGCTTTTCGCCCCGTTTTCCTGCCTGTGCACTGTAGAACCTGTAGAACATGTTGAAGACGTTCATCTGTTCTTCCGAACGTAGTTGAATCTTCAACATCTGTTCTTCCGAGCAACACTAGGGGAACCCTCTTTCCAGTTTTTAATTGTTTACTCGGAACTCGGAATCTCCGCTTCGGTTAGTCCTCTCTTGGGAGGATTGGTTCCCTCGGATCCACGTCTCACTGAACATAGGCACATTAGGACTCGACCATGCAATTCGCTAACGGTCCTTCCCCTTGCACTTTTGATTATAGGTATGGCTACCTCTGCTTCGGCTTCATCCGGGGAGTCCTTTCGTTCGGTAGACAGCGCGGACTTAGGCGTCGGAGGCTCGAACCTCGCGATTTCCGACGCTATCTCCAACGTAGCTCGGCATTACCGCGTTCGGGATAGCAGCGGGGATTCTGGAGATTCTGCGAGATCCGATATCCCTGCCAGCGTCACTCCTCTCCGAACGATGCCTCCTGAGAGTCAAATAATCGACCTAGAGGGCGGTCCCTCGGAAAAGGAGCAGGATAATCCGACGGAGGAGGCTGAAGGAGACGATGAGGCCGAAGAAACCGTATCTGACAGAGATGTCACCGAAGGTGGTGCGGCCACGGCTTCGTCCAGTCAAGCCGTGGGTACCGAAGGAGCCATCGGAGCTCCATCCAAACCCCAAAGGAAGAAGAGGAAGATAGTCCCATTAGATCCTGACGACATCCCTGAACGAACAGGAAAGGATCCATGCCCGTACTGGAAATCCTTCGAGAGCGAAGAGGGCATGAGGTCCTTCCGAAGGGATTACAAAATCCCGAACGATGTCGTCGTCACACCAGTCCCTGGCCCTCGGATTAGATTCAGTGATGAACACATCACGGTTCCACTGATGGCCATCACCGAAGGTGGCCTGAGGTTCCCGATGCACAGAGTCCTCAGGGAGGTCCTCTCTCTCTTCTCGCTCACGCCTTGCCAGCTGAGCGTCAACTCTTATCGAATCATTCACTCCATAATAAAGCTTGCCGAGCTAAAGATGTACCCACTGGAAGCCCATCACATTTTTGAGACCTATACGATGTCTCGGAACGTGAGGTACTCAAGGTACTATCTGTGTTCCCGAAGGAACATGGCCAAAATTATTCCAGAAGGGATGTATGACTCCGAGAAATGGGCCTCGGACTACGTCGAGGTTCGGGGAAATTATCAGTTTCCCTTGCTGGAGTACGGGCAATTCGAAGTTGCCACACGCAGGGGCGAACCTCGTAAGAGATTTTTATTGCTTTCCTTAAGTTGTTTCGTCCATTTTAGTCCATATTTCTGTTCTTCGGACTGATGTTTTGTTTTCTGTTTTGTTCGACAGTTACGACAAGGGTGAACAAGGCGTTGTCCAGAGCTGCTAGAAGTTGCAAGCTTGCTGCCACCCTCCTCACCATCCCTTGGGACGAGAGAGACGCCCCTACAATCCTCCAGTACACAGCAGCATACGGGGGCAGGATCCGGAGGAAGGAGGCTGACAAAGGGGAGGACAAATCTGAAGATCTGCCCCAAGAGCGTCTTCCGAGCGTAGACAGGCCACTCAGAGGGCTTATCCGCGAACCGACCGAAGACACCACACCTGAAGGGGAAGAGAACATGCCTCCACGAAACATGAAGGAGTTGCTTCAGAAGAAGCTGGAGGCAGCCGAGAAAGGCAAGGCCACTGGCCTTTCAAAGAAAGCCGGGGCCCCAGAGGCCACGAGCTCGGCACCGAGCAAAAAGGTGCCTCCCCCCTCAACTCAGAAACGTGCTACTCCGCTTGCTCCTCTAGCACCGAAGGATGCACCGGCTAGCAAAAAACAAAAAACGGTGCAGACCGAGACCGAGGGAGGAGCCTCCGAGGCGGTCAAGGGGAAGGGAACAGCTGTAGACACTGTTCCATGGGCGCCGAGCTTCATCACTCCGGACAAGAAGCAGATCCTTCAGTCCGACAGCCTTCGGGAGGATCCTTCCCTTGCCTTGACATTACTGTCAGGGGTGGGACTGCCGAAGGACGTTCAATCTCCCCCCTCGCTTAAAGCTGCGCTCACCGAGTATTACTACCATGCTGCGAGGGTGAGTTTCTTCGGTTCTATTTCTCCTTTTATTCTGTCTCCTTATCTAATAAATTGCTCCTCTCAGGCCTCCCAGTCCATTATGAGTGTCAACCTTCATCTCACCGAGCACGAGAAAAGGAAGAAACTGCTGCTGCAGTCTTTACAGGTGAACAAGGATGCGGCCGATGAATATAAAAAAAGCTGGGAGGAGTCCGAGGCAGCACGCAAAGCACTCGAGGCTCAAGTGTTCAACCTCAACGACTTGGTAAAAGGCTTGCAGGAAGCTGCTGAAAAAACCAGGTTGGAAGGGAAGGACGAAGGGTTGGCCGAGGGTAGAGCTCTTGGCCGAGAGGAGATGAAGGTGGAGCTGGCGAAGGAGTACAGCAAAGGGTACGACAAGGGGTACTTCGAGGCCGAGGAAGCAGCCGCAGAAGAACTCGCCGAGGCCCAGGCTGAGATGCTCGAAGACCAGCATAAAGCAAGCTTCATGCTGGGCTACAACACGGGCTTTGATGACGCCGGCGTGGAGGCTGACGACGAGCGGAGACTGCTGGTTGAGGTTCCCCCTCGTCGTCAAGCCGAAGCGCCACAGGCCGAAGAAGCACAGCAACCAACCGAGTCTGAGGCGCAGCCTGCTGAGGCGCAGCCTGACCCTGTTGTGACGCCCGTGGGTGCATCTACCGAGGTTGACACCACTCCAGCTCCCCTGACAGATGATCCTACTCTGCCGCTCTTCCCCACTCCAGCCCCTTGAGTTGTTTGGGCGTTTTGCTCTTTTTGTTTGTTTGTTCTGTTTCGTTTTGGAAATGTAATGAAATTATGAAATTATCAAGTATTTTTGTTCGGTTATCGTAAGGAAATGAAATTGTCACAAGTATTGTTATTCGGTTATTTGGTTCGCTTGTGAATTAACCGTGATGTTCGGATAAGTACATATCTGTCTTGCAAATGTTATGGGTCATGCTCCATCATGTTTCTGTTCGGATATCTTAGTCGATCTTCCCATAATAGCCCCCTATCTGCTAGGATTGCCGAAGGACATTGGCGGGAATTCAAGCAGATAGTAAATGAACAATCAGCCGAGGGCACATAGAGGAAGATTTCCCCCGAGCGAACGAAATGATACGGGCGACGCAAGAGACGCCCAAACGAATGCACCGAGGGCGAAGGACAGATCGCCCGGATGAAATTGCCGAGGGCTTTGCGAATATGACCCATACGAACACGATGTGGAGCCCAACGGCTTAAAAGTGGGCTAGGTGAGATACCCAATACTTACAAAAAGAAAACACAGAAAACAAACAAGATAAGAAAAAAGAAACTTCTATTAATAATGGCCCAAAGGCTTACAAGGTTGAACAGAAATAACAATTAAAGAAAAGTAAAAATGTGAAACAACAGCTAGCCATGGAACTTCCGAAGCTTTTGAGCATTCCAAGGGTTAGGTATGGGAGTACCATCCATCTCAGCTAGCTTGTAAACCCCATGGCCGATCTTCTCGATCACTCGGTAAGGACCCTCGTATGGATCCTTGAGTTTCGTCAGCTTTTTGGCTTCTACAACCATCCGAAGGACGAGATCCCCGACGTTGAATGGCCGTGACCGAACGTTCTTGTTGTAGCTTCGTGCAACTTCCTGGTGATACGCGGCATGCCGTAGGTTAGCATTATCGCGAAGTTCTTCGGCAAAATCTAATTCCGAACCCACGAGAGCACTGTTATCCACTGGGTTGAAATTTTCCGTACGGGCTGTGGGAATCAACGTGGATAGGGGGAGGACAGCCTCCATGCCGTAGGCCATTGAAAACGGAGTACGTCCCGTGGAACGCCGAGGCGTAGTACGATAGGCCCACAAGACATGAGGGAGTTCCTCAACCCACAATCCGAGTTTCCTATCCAAACGACGCTTGAGCCCCCGAGTGATGGTTTTATTGGATGCCTCGGCTTGACCATTGCCCTGCGGATACGCCACCGAAGAATTCTGGATCGTGATCTTGCGTCGTTTATAGAAGGCCTTTAGGGCAGCAGCAACGAATTGCGAGCCGTTGTCCGAGAGAATGGCATATGGAACACCGAACCTCGAGATGATGTGCTTCCATATGAATCGTTCCACGTCAGCGGCTGTCGTCTTCACCATTGCCTTGGCTTCGACCCACTTAGTGAACAAGTCCGTGGCAGTCAACAAATACTCAAAACCTCCAGGAGCCTTGGGCAATTTGCCCACAATGTCGAAAGCCCAGACTGCAAAAGGCCAAGGACTTGTGATCATCTTTAGTGGAAATGCTGGTTGGTGAATGAGCGAAGCTTGCTTCTGGCACCGAACGCAGCGCTTCACATAGTCTTCGGATTGTTTCATCATCTTCGGCCACCAGTACCCTTGAGTCAAAGCTCGCTGCGCCATACTTCGGCCACCTGAATGAGCCCCACAACTACCCGAGTGTAACTCATCCAGTACACCGTCCACTTGAGACTCAAACACCACTTTCAAATCTGGGCCCGTGAAAGTTCTTCGGTAGAGACTTCCGTTGGGATCTAAAAAGTAATTAGCGGCACGGCATCGTATCTTGTGAGCTTCCTTTTTGTCTGCAGGCAAGGTTTGATTCTGAAGATACAACACAATAGGATCCAATTGGCTAGTGCCGAACGATATGGCTGCGACCGGTGGGTCAGAGGGTTCGAAGCTCGGAGTGTTGACCTCGTCGAACACTATCGTGCGACTGCCCGAGGCTCGATATACCGAAGCGAGGCCTGCGAGGGCGTCAGCGTGAGCATTATGCTCCCGAGCGATCCACTCAATTTCCACACGTCCGAATTGTTTCAGGAGAACCAAAACGTGACTTACATAGGCGTTCATTCGTTCATCCCTGGCTTGATAGTCGTCATTCAAGTGTCCCACTATCAGCCGAGAGTCACAGAATACATGAACAGAATCCGCACCAAGCCGAAGGGCAACTTGCAACCCAGCGATTAAGGCTTCATACTCGGCTTCGTTGTTCGTCGCTCGGTAGCCGATTGAGACAACATGCTCGTGCACGGTCCCCTCGGGCGATACAAGAACTACTCCAGCCCCAGCCCCATGGATGTTTGACGCTCCATCCACAGTCATCCGCCAAGCATCTCCAGAAAATAAGCTCCATTCATGAGCAGGGCGCTTTTGGCCGAGCGTGAATCTTGTGCGTCGTGCGTCAGTTGGCTGTTGGATCCATTCCATGTGGGACTCGGTCGCTGCTATCCGAGCTTCGGTCTCTGCCAGAGTCAAGGCGTTAGCTTCATCTTGCAAGCCCGGAGTAAGCTCGGCGAAGAAATCAGCTAACGCTTGGCCCTTGATCGCCGTCCGAGGTTCGAACTGGATGTCATAATTAGCCAAGTCTTGAGAGAACTTCAGGATCCGACTCGAGGAATCCGTCTTCCGAAGCACAGCCTTGAGAGGAAACTCAGTAAGGACCACGATCCTATGGCATTGGAAGTAAGGCAAAAGGCTCGTTTTAGACGAAACGAGGGCCAATGCCAACTTCTCCATAGGCAGATACCTAGTCTGAGAATCCGTCATCGTCTTGCTTGAATAAAAAATTGGCTGATGCTCTGTCCCTTCTTTCCGAACAAGCACTGAACTGGTGGCATGATCCGAGACGGCGAGGTAAAGATACAGATCTTCATCAGGTTGTGGCTTGACGAGGAGAGGAGCACAGGATAAGTAATCTTTCAGTGATTGCAGAGCCTGCTCACACTCCTCGGTCCATACAAATCTTCGGCGGCTGGTTTTGATAGCTTGAAAGAACGGTCGACAGAGGTCTCCCGAGCGCCGAATAAACCGATTCAATGCTGCAACCATCCCTGTAAGACGTTGCACTTCCCTAATAGTAGTTGGAGCTCGGAGGTTTTGCACAGCTGTGAGTTGCGTCGGATCCGCTTCAATGCCTCGGCGACTGACAATGTAACCAAGGAATTTTCCAGAGCTGACGCCGAACGCACACTTCTCAGCGTTGAGCCGCAGTTTTCGTCTCTTCAGGACGGAGAAAACCTCTCCAAGGTCCCGAAGATGATCCCGAGCGAATTTGCTTTTGCATACCAAATCATCAATATAAGCCTCCAGTATTCGTCCGAGCATCCCCGGAAACATGGATGTTATCGTTCGTTGAAATGTAGCCCCAGCGTTCTTCAATCCGAACGGAACAACATTATAGCAGTAGATCCCCCGAGGTGATATGAAGGCTGTCTTTTCCTGATCGTCTTTTGCAAGGGCGATCTGGTGGTACCCTCGGTAGGCGTCCATGAAACTTAACCGCTCACAGCCCGCAGTTGCGTCCACCATTTGCTCGATCCGAGGGAGGGGAAACCTATCCATTGGACAAGCATCATTGAGGTTCGTGTAGTCCACACAAACCCTCAGCTTTCCATTTTTCTTCGGAACCACAACAGGATTAGCCAACCAAGTGGGGTAAAGTATTTCTCTTATCGCCCCTGCCTCCAATAATTGATCCACCTCTGCCATCACAGCATCAACATGAAGAGCCGAGGAACGCCGAAGCTTCTGCACCACAGGCTTTCTGTTCGGGTCGACGTTCAGAGAATGGGTCGCAAATGAGGGATTTACTCCTGGCATCTCCTGCGGGGTCCAAGCAAATACCTCAATGTGTCGCATGAGGAAGTCGAACATCTCATTCCGCTCATCCTCGGTCAGAGAACTGCCGACGAGAAAGTACCGGGTGCCATCTTCCGTGATAGGCATGCAAATGAGTTCCTCGGTTGACCTTTGCTCGGCCGGAAGTCCAACATCTTCAAGCACATCCATTTCCCCACTATCCACACACTGCACTTCTAAGCAGCTTTGGTTCGTCGTGACTGTGCTGATATAGCATTTCTTGGACTGCACCTGATCCCCTCGGAGGCTTTCTTGTCTGCCGTTCCACCCGATGAATTTTACGACTTGATGGTAGGTTGAAGCCACAGCTTGCATCCCGTGGAGCCAGGCTCGACCGAGGATGACGTTATAGGGGCTAGGAGAGCTAACCACTATGAATTCGACGTCAATCACTCGGGAACCGGCTCTCACAAGGAGGTTGATCATACCGAGTGGCCAAACTGGGGCGCCCGTAAAACCGACGAGCGGCGCTGTTGCTGTCCGAAGCTGATTCGGGGACAGGCCGAGACTTCTGAAAGTAGAATAAAACATCACATCAGCCGAGCTTCCCTGATCTACCAACACCCTTTGAACGGTGGATTTGTCAATGATTACCGTAACGACAAGGGCATCGGTATGGGGGATCTGAACTCCCTTCAAATCTTCGGAATTAAAAGTAATGGGGCCGTCACGGTTCGGATCTTCGAATTTCCTCTTGGCCGAAGTACCAATGTTGCAAATTGACAAGGCGGCGACGGCTGTATTGATCTCCGTCTGTAGCTCGGATACACGTTCCGCCGAAGCCACCCCCTGAATTACACTAACGTTACCCCCGAGCAATGGAGGCGGGGGCGGAAGTGGACTTTTCCGAGTGTCGATCCAGGGGTTGAGATGTCCAGCCGCAGCCAGCTCCTCCAAGTACCTTTTAAATGGCTGGCATTTGGTCGTGTAATGCCCTCGCTCCTTGTGGTATGAGCACATCCCAGGTCCCTGGCCAGCCGTGCCGAGGAGTCCCGTCGGCCAAGAGAAGAATGGGAGCGTTCCGATAATAGAGAGAAGCTTGTAGATGGGCTCCGTGAAGGTGGTTTGCTCGGCAATGTACTCGTCTGGCCTCGGTTCCCGTTTCTGTTGCACCACGTGCTGCTGGTGTTGCGGGGGTCGATTTCGGTTGTTCGGCTGATTAACCCTCGGCGTCTGTCCGACGTTGGCCACTTGCTTTCGAGCCGCAGGATGAGCTTTAACCGTTTCCGTGACCTTCGGAATATGACGCTCGGCCATTGCCTCCTCATGAACGCAGTCCTTCTCAATAATGGTCATCAGTTCCCCCATGCTTTTGGGTGGGTTTCTCGAGAGATCCCGAAACATGGCTGAATTTGGATCCAGGCCGTTCATAAACGATTCTGCGGCCACGCCCTGATCACAGTCAGGAATAAGGTTGTATACCTCCCAATATCGTTCGGTATACAGCCGAAGAGTTTCTCCCGGGGTCCTTCGCATGTTCACCAGCATGGAGAGAGTCTTTGGTTGAATGTTGCTGGTTACAAATCTCTTCGTGAATTCCAACTCAAGCTCGTTGAAACAGGTAATGGACTTTGGTTTCAACTGATTGTACCAGAGCATGATTGGCTCACTTAACGAGAGGGGGAAGATTTTGCACATAAGTGCGTCAGAGAAGTTGTGGAGGCTCATCATTTGGCGAAAGCGGCAGACGAACGCGACTGCGTCCTCTTTGGCTTCGTATCGTTTGAGCTTCGGCATTACGAACCGCTCCGGTGGTCGCTCTTGCTGTATAGCGTCTACGAAGGGGGACGCTTTCGCCTTCCCGAGCTTCGAATTGTCTTCCGGTACGGGGCTCGGTTGGGCTCCTGCAAGTGGCAAATTTGGTCGAGGCTCGGGGGTCCGTCGTTCATGATGGGGCCGACGAGGACGTTCGGCCCGGTATCCTCGTTCTCCCAGTTCCCTTCTTTGCGCAAGGGCCAGCTCGGACCCTCCTGGCCGAGCTTGTGGAATCTCCCGAGGACCAGCCACCGGTTGGTACACCGTCGGAAGTCCAGTGAATTGGTCGTAAAGGGTGATGGTGTTAGCTCTTTCCGAACGTCTTTCCTGATTTGGAGCCGTCAGACGACTTCGCGACCCTTCCGTTAGCTTTCTGTCACGGCGACACTCGGAATCTCGATATGGCGATACGGATCGTTCGGGAAATTCATCATGGTAGCTTCGCCGAGGTGAATCGTTCAGATCCATGGGCCGTTTTTCCTTTCTGACGTCCCAGTAATGTCTAGATGGGCGACGCCCCTGGCCCGATGATTCCGCTCGGTGAGTTCCCGCCGTGGAGTGTGTTGCCGAAGATCGAGTGCTTTCCGTTCGGTCAAGGCTCTCCATCCGTGGGCGGGAGCCCGTTTGTTGTGGCCGAGCGATGGGTTCCAGACGCTCGAAGACGGTTCGTCTCTCGGGTACTGCTTGTTCTGTAGTTCGGTTGTGGTGGGACCTCCTGCTTCTTTTTCGGCGTCTCACCGGTTGACTAGGTCCAGCTTGATGGACAGCAACGGGGGTGACAAGTTGGTTACCGTCCCGCTCTTCTAGGCGTTGTTGTAGCATGGCTATGACCGTTGCTTGGCGTTTTTGCTCCGCCAGGGCAACATCCAGCTCTGTTGGTGGAAACGAAAGCCGTCGAGAGACCGACTGACGCGGGAGTGTTGTGTGTTCGTGTTCATGGTTGATGGATCCATACCCGGACAACCCCAAAGTGAAGTTCTCCGGGCCAGGAGGTGGGACGTGTTGAGCCATAAGGTGAGAGTGTGGGCGAACCGGATTGAAATAGTGTCGAGATGGGGTAGAAATCAGGTCCACGTTGCTAGGTTAAGATGCTCCCCAGCAGAGTCGCCAATTGTGGGGGGCTGATTTCTTCTCCTCAATCTTGACCCTTTTGAACCGAGCGACGTGGCACCGGATGTCAGGTACCTGCAGAACCGGAGGGGGTTGTTCCTCCGGGAAGAAGCTCCGACGATCTAGTCAGAAAAGGAGCCGGGAAGAAGTTTAGTAAGAAAATATCTGCTAGGGGAGTTAAGAGTGTGTAGAGAGCTCACCTCTTCCTTGGAGAAGATGTCCTCCTATTTATAGGCAAAGAAAGAGAGAGTGGAGTATGGGTTGTCTCTGCCACCCACGTGCTCACTGATGCTCGGATGACGTCACGAGTCAGGTGCATTAAATGAGCGCCGCTTGTGGGAAGAAGGGGAGCCGCCCAGTCAGAATAAAGGGGGGGTCACATCACTCAGAGCTGTCCCATCCTTTATCAGAGAGGCTCTCCCACGTTTCTTTGGAACCTTCCAGAAAGTTCTGGAACTATAGCCCCCGAGTGAAGTCATCGTACCCGAAGGAACGAAGAGCAACAGGCAGCGCTCTTCACCGAACGAAAGAACTCTGTCAGCTATCATATCCGAACAAACTGGCTTCTTCCTTCGGAACAAGATCGAAGCTCGGCTGGGTTCCTCCAGGCACTTTATCCTTCGGATAATGTGTACGACTGATGTATCTCGGCTCCGTGTGGAGCAGATGAACTGAGACAACTATTTGGTTAGGAACACCATATCAAATCCCGAGCATTGGACCTTCGGATATTTCGCTCCACTACAGCGTTGTTGCCGAATACGATGTCCGTGAGTCACGCTTGGAACGTCGGCTCATCGGTGAGTAGTAATGGTGTTCCGAGTCCGCATGAGATTTTACCGGATAATCTTCACTCTGTGGGGACGTTAGAGTTGGCGAAGAGTAGCGGAACGGCGAGCGACGGAAATGGAACCAGCAATGCCGCCGGTCCGAACGGAGCACAAGGAGGCGGTTTTGGGCTTTTTGCTTCGGTATTAATTATGGCAAGTTTTGTGATTTGGTCTTAGAATTAGTACGGGGTTGGAAATTTTTTTTTCCCATAGATATATTAGCAATTATGGAAGGGAAGGAAGTTTTGACCGAGGAAAATTCCTAAAGATTTGGTGATTTAATTAGATACCATATGGTTTTATATTTTGGAAGTGGTATGTATATATAGATAGCGCTTTCTTTTTAGCATTTTAGATTCCCTTTTTCACCTTCGTTCATCATAAATGATCTTTCCTCTCACGGTGGCAGAATAGTCTCTAATGATACTGACATCGCGTGACGATCCCCACACAAGTTATAGAGACCTGTTATGAATCAGGTCATTGTCTGACAACTGTCAAATCAATTAGTTGGAATAGTACTATTGTGGTTGGGCAATTAATTCTGTAGGGTTCTCAACTTCTTAGTTTTCTTATTCTCTGGTCCATATAAATGTATCCATGGAGTATCAAAGATTACACAGAGGAACGAACAGAAACAGAAAGGAAAGAAAAGAAACATACAGAAAGGTAATGAGAATTTAATCGGTCCAGAAGATTGATGTCAATAGTTCTTGAAGAACTGTTTCATACTCCCTCCGTCCCAAAATGCTTGTCCGGTCCGTAAAATGGAGTGTACGTTAAAAATAATACTATAATTTTTGCAAGAAAAAATCGAAAGTTTTTTAATAACTCACTACAACACGAAAGGGCTATAGCGAGGATTTAGTTTCCTCGCTAAAGCACCTAATTTCCTCGCAAAACATATTAGCGAGGAAAAATTTCCTCGCTAGTTTTCCTCGCTAAAACGTTGTCGCAAAAAGCTTTAGCGAGGAAAAACAATTTCCTCGCCTATTCCGACACAATTGCGAGGAAATTTTTCGTCGCTAAAGGCTGTGAATTTACTATTACCAACAATAATTAGCGAGGAAAACTTTCCTCGCTAAAATAAATCTGTTTCCTCGCTAAAATAAATCCGAAAAGTAAACAATCTCTCCGCGTTTTTTGCCACTCCCACCACTTGAACCTTGGATCTCTTGCATAGGACACCTAACACTTATCCACCACACCACTTTGCACTTCTGAGTGAAATTGTGAACTTTTTTTTATATATTGTGTTTTTGCATCACTTTCACCTTTCCAAATTAGTTTCTTTAATATTAATTATGGCCTTTCAACTTTTTGTACTCTTATAATGTCTAAAGTTTATTTGAACAAATTTAATTTTTTGCTAGCACAACAATTTTTTTTGTTGAAACATGTTATATTCGTATCCGACAACAACTTTTGAAGGACTAATAATATGTGTTATTTTTCTAATTTTTTGATGGAATTATCCTTAGCTTTTATGGAATGAGATTTTTGTCGTCATAAGCTAGCTCGAGATATATTTTAATATCAAATTATGAATGACAAGTTTCATCACTGTTATTTTTTAATTTTAAGAGTGAGTTTGACATTCTTCTTTTTACCAAATACGAAGGGAATTATAGATTCGTAATTATTTTTTAAAGTTTTTTTCATCATTGCTATAATAATATGAACAAAATTTGTAAATAGTCAGATTAGATCATCCTAAAAGCACTAAAGACAATACTTTTTAAATTTTTTTCATCTTTAATGAATTTTTTAAAATTTTAAATTACCCAATATCTCTCTCACACACACACACAATATGTATATGTATATATAAAAATATGTATAATACTTACAAAATTGGATTTGAAATTAATGTTTAATATATTTATCTGTTTATAGATGAATGCCATTAGAATCACCTAAGTTGGTTTAAATAAAAATCAATAACGGTTCACACAAAAAATCTTTATAGCATGAATGCACAATAGATATGAAATAGTGTTTTTTTTTTTGTGAAATAGTGTATTTTATGTAGATGTTTTGAAAATAGATTTGTGATAATCTAATTAACTTGGAGATATTTTCAATACGACATCACTTCAACATGTTTTTAATTTTATTATCTTTTTTTGAGTTTTTCATTACCATGGAATAAATCTTCAATACCTACATTTCAAGATATCTTTCGTTGCTAATTAGAATAAGAAAAGTGACAAATATGAGATTTTTTCACCAATTCAATGCGATTGACAAGGAAACTATTTTTTCCCATTTATTACTTTTTTATTTTAATAAATTTGATAATGGTATTGATCTATGTAGTTGATTATGTCTTACCATAGTGATATTACAATTATACATATGAACATAATTAATAATTATATATATATATATAAATTAAAAAGTCGTAAAAAAGGCGAGGAAATCTAATTTCCTCGCCAAAAGCTTACATTTGGCGAGGAAAATTAGATTTCCTCGCAAAATGTAAGCTTTTGGCGAGGAAATCTGTTTTCCTCGCTAGAAACGGTCTTTTGGCGAGGAAATTTATTTCCTCGCAGATAATGTACTTTTAGCGACGAAATTCGTTTTCCTCGCCAGATTTCCTCGCCATAACCCTTTCGTGTTGTAGTGACTTACTCGATATCAATGACTATTTTTAATTTGTGAAAAAAGTTTGAATTTTTTCTTGAAAAAATTGTATTATTTTTAACACTCCGTTTTGCAGACTGGACAAGCATTTTGGGACGGAGGGAGTATATATTGTGTTCAATATTTTTTACTTTTATTATGCAAGTTGCTCTTATACATGTCTCAATTTTATAACACGTTATCAGCACGAAACTCTAACCATAAAGAGTGTCCTACTGGAAGTAATGTACTCCTAATACTTGAAGTATGCTTTAACAAGAAAATGGTGCCCTGCTAGAAGTAGTGTACTCCTAACACCAGAAGTATTTTAAATATCTGTAAAGAGAAAATATCTGAAGTATTGCTAGATACCTGAAGTAATCTATGCCAAGAAAAAAAAATGGATACCTGAAGTATATTCATTAAAACATACTCGAAGTATTTTCCAGAAGAATTAGTTATCAATTGCTTCTTTTATCAATTTATCAATTTATATTGTTTAGATATAAGAATCACAGTAAATATTCTCAGTAAAAAACTTAGAAATAAGAGACAAGAGTTGGTGGGGTCTTCAATTCTGAATTTTCACGCACTTTCGAACCCGCGACCTCCTTAAGGGAGGTGTAGAGTTTGGCCACCAGACTAACCCTAGTGGTTGATATATCTGTTACATATTTGTTTATTTATGCAGAATTGATTTTCTTATGGCGGACATGGATTTCTGTGAAATTTATTTATTGACCCGTACAACTACTCTTCTTAGTACCTTCACTCAGGAGAAAAATATCACGGGCTATAAAAACTTGTTTGTTTAAGGACCATTTCTTCATTCTTAACTATGAGTAATGTAAATTATAAATAATATATTCTGTTAAAGAAATGAATATCTATTTACAGACATATATATATTTACTTGACAAGTTTTGTGTAAGTGGTTATTATTCTTTACGTCAATCAGAACCAGTTTTTGTTCCAGTTAAGAAATAGTATTCTATACACGATTCCCATGGATTGGAAAAACAAAATTACAAGTGGCAGACATGCATTTAAGAGAAATTGGATATAACTTATATGCATGTTAAAAAAAGGCGTAACCCAGGAGAGACTCTCCGGTACACCTTGGGAGAGTCTCTCTTGTGCTGCGCGTAATGGCCTCACACACCGTGCAACAGTTAAGTTCAGCAATTATATTTTGCTATCAGATAAGTTTTACCAAGTCAATATTGAAGAAGGGAACAACTTAAATGCAATAGAAATGGTTTGGTGTGTGTCTGATATTTTTATCCATACTTGCCCACACTTGAATTCTCCTTTAGACTATATAATTGCATGCCTTGAAACTTGTATGATATTTCCAGCCAAAAAGCCGAGACTGAAAAATAAAAGTCTTCACATGTCTTTTTCATAGTATTAAATACCTTTTAGTTATTACACTATTCTTTCTTTCTGGTAGGGATTTCTCCTCTTTCTTTACTTGTTTATGTGTTGAGTTTGTGTACATTTTGGTGCTTGATCATAGTTTTTTCTTGTCCATTGAACCCTTTAAGTTTTTAATGCCTAGAACTGATTTTTAATCCAAGAGATGGTTGTTTCTAAGGTAGCTCTTGAGTATCTATGTGTTTGAGCATGTTTTTGTAGGGAAAAGCTCTATGGGATGAATTGTTTTGACCTTATTATGTGAGATTGAACCCTAAACTGCTTATTTGTAGGTGTGGCAGTGTAATAAATCTAATTGGGTGAAAAACTTGCAGAAATAAAATTGTATGATGTGTAAATGACTAATTTCGCCTATTTGATATGTGGGGACACGATGAATTAATTTAAATGACAAGTTTATTGAGGAATGAGTACAAGTGAGGATAAGGATTGAAATGGGATAAGTGAACACTCGAACACATAACGAAATGAGAACATTCTAGACCCACCAACGGGTGAGGTGCTAGGCAGGGGGTATCGGGATCTCTT
Organism: Rhododendron mucronatum var. ripense; assembly: GCA_019656295.1. Lineage (NCBI taxonomy): Eukaryota > Viridiplantae > Streptophyta > Magnoliopsida > Ericales > Ericaceae > Rhododendron > Rhododendron mucronatum. The sequence continues at coordinate 1,364,934 of BPLT01000069.1, read as the reverse complement.
AACTGGCCCGGCAGGAGCAATCGCTCGTAACACATTGTAGACCCACCAACAGGTGAGGTGCTAGGCAGGGGTATCGGGATCCTTTAACTGACCCGACAGGAGCAATCGTTCATAACACATTCTAGACCCACCAACGGGTGAGGTGCTAGGCAAGAGGTATTGAGATCCCTTAACTGGCCCGGCAAGAGCATTCGGTCATGGCACATTACGAGGAAAAAGAAACTGAGTTACGAGATTGATTAAATGATGGCTAATGTGGAAGTATGTAAGAACGGTTGAAGTGGGATATTACTTCTTCAAACTATGTTTGTTATTTGCTAGAGTTGTAAATACTTTGCTTCTGTTGATTCATTTATATTGGATTATTTTGATGCCATTACATGAAGTTGCGTACATGGGTGCTTATTGATATTTGTGGTACGATAAATTGAATTTGGTGAATTGTTTGGCATAAATGTATAGTTGATATATGTCGAGGTGCGAAACATTAATGAATGTCTTTTTTTTTTTGAAATATTACAAGTTAGACTAAAAATAGAGACTAGATGATGGCGATTCGTTAGATGGTAAATTGAGTTTTAAAATAGATGGTGTGGGTGTGTGTTGTGTGTGAAAGGGAGTTCTAAGTTTTTTTTAAAGTTGGGATTGTATTTTATATTCTACTTGTAGTCAAAAAGTCATTGTTCCTATTATGATGTCCCTTTGCACTTATGATATCATGCACGTTTAAAGTTAGCAGAGATTTTTTATACTACTAGACAAGTGTATGTTCAAATCAAGGTCAGTAGCAAGGGGTGATTGACGTGCATTGTTGGACCCTCAATTGAGAGCTTACATAAGAGAGTTACCGTATTGCCTTACGTAGATTACTTTTTTTTTCCCCCTTAAAAATGTAACTCTATTGTCATATAATAAAGTTGGGACGAATATAAAATTATTATCTCTTTTCTTCCTTCGAAAACTTCTGGTATGTTGGGCTTTGGTCCCTTCGATGTAAATGATGAAAGGATTTTGGCATGGTATTTATGGATTTTATTGTATGGAAATGATGATATTTTTATTTATGAGAAATCTATTAATTCTATGTTTAAAATCGAGAGCGTGACACAAGTGTTTGTGTAGCGCTATTATGTGCTTCTAAGCCACTTGTGGCAACATTTGCCTTAGGCATCTCCACCACCTCGGGTTATGAAGTTCACTACGTGACGATACATGAGAAGTATTTTTTTCAAGGAATCGGGAAGAAAAAAAGAACGGAAATGTTTATTCGATCTTCACAATGTCCTCATAGGAGCAAGATGATGGTCGCTGGACCTATATCTCATAGTTCTCCAATAAGTTAGACCTTCGCTTTTCTCCTTAATCATCTTATACGCTTCAGCTTTGAATTATTAAAATATTACAAATTTTAGTTGTTTGAGACACGTGGTGTCCGGCACCATCTCGGCTGTCCAATGAAATTTTGGACGGCTCAAATCTGTTCGGCTGTTTTAAAGTGTGAAATGACTAAAATAACTCTCGGCAGCTGAACAGATCTGGGCTGTCCAAAACTTCATTGGACGGCCGAGATCGGGCACGGGCACCACATGTCCCGTGCCCACCCGACACTGAAAAATCTCTCACGATATGCGATTGACTATCGTGACGAACCGTTGAAGGGGATCAAATAACCCAATACCTTTTGTTTTTGTTTTCATGGATTCAATTAAAACTATTGACAATTTCGTGGATTTTTTCTCATGCGCCAATAGATTATTTTGTCACTAGCCCGATATTGTTGATTTTGGGGGCCCATGCCTCTCTACATGCCACCACAATCATTTGCTACATTTGGCGAATTTGTGCTCCACTCTGATTATATGCTAAAACAATAAAACATGTTTGTGCTATATGTCAAATAAAATACTGAAAAATTGTACAAAATTCGAATTGAACAAGACAAAACTTAGAGGTGTTTTGGCAAAATAAGCTACTTGGCTTCTTTTTTTTCCTTTTTCCTCAACTTTTTTTTGTATTATTTTTATGGATTATCGACTCATCCAGATGAGGGAAATTGGAGCCGTAAAAATTTATGCTCCAAACTTAAATATCAGCCAAAAAGTCAAAATTTTTGGCTTTATTTAAAAAAATGAGTTTGGATGACAATTTTTTTTCGGATTCCTCTCGTTGAGATGAACTAATAAACCACAAAAATTTGACGCAAAACTAACAAATGAAAAAAAAATTGAGTAAAGACAAAAAAGAATAAGCCAAAACATAAGAGCCAAAAACTCAATTTTTTGGCTCTTGATCTTTTTTCTTTAACAATTTTTTATTTAGCGTTCGTCAATGTTTTACTTTTTGAATTCCGATAGTGACAAAGCTTTGCTCAAATTAAATTGGGAGAAGTTTGGAGAAGGAGCCGAGGAGGGAAAAGAAAAAGGACCGGGGCACATTTTAGCCAATTGTGAAGCCTAGCCTCTATAATTCAACGTCGTATTTTTTTCCCTCTCATTTAATGAGTCATGTTCTACATTTAAATTATCATTTATGAATGAATTACTAGCAAACAAACCCATATATGCATCTGGTTTCAAATAAATATTCAAGATTATTGATGAAGATTTGAAATTTATCGAAAAATGGATGGTATTAAATATTAATAAGTAGATATAAACATAGAACACATTCTTTTGCTTGATATATGGTTGCAATGACAGCTTTTTTTCCTCTCATGATCGAACTACTTTAATTATGAGGAGGTCATTAAATCGTGTGTTTTCCATGCTGAAAATTAATTGTCAATATTAAGGATTCATGTAATTCCCTTCTTATTAGACACCTTGCTTAAGTTGTTTTTATTTATACTCCGTAATAGTTACTTACGTTGATTTTTGATACAAAAATTGAGTTGACAAAATTAAAGCATTTTTTGGAAATAATATAAATTTAGGGTGTGTTCCACTGATTAAAATAAGTATTACTTATTTTAATATTTCTTGAATTAAAAGTGATGTATTATGAAAGAACTAGTGCTAGCCTAGCGCGTGCCTTCGGCACTGCGCATCCCTGTTAGAAGGGGATGACAATTGTGTAATTTAGGTGAAAACCATGGACACTTAACCGGAAAGTGGGAGAATGCACTACCGCCTTTGGATCAAACAAATCTGAGCCGTTGCAACAATTTGTCCTCACACCTTTCTGTTTTATAATAGAGATGACTTGTCTCACAATACGGGAGACAAGTACTGAAAAAATAATAACCTTAACGGGACGGAGCCTAAAGAAGAAACTATGAACTAAATGTGTCACGATGGCATGACTATTTAGAAACTTCCGACATGCCCTACAGATAGTTTAACCAACCTTGGATTGCGACATCATCGTTATTTCCATACCCGGAGCCACGCATATGGCTGCAAGTTCACAAAATTGGAAAAGTATCTCCGAACAAATTTGCATGTACAGATTCGAATAAATCTGCGTGCGTAATTTGCTCCGTAAAATTCCATAATCAATCCCGTCCCTCTCCCGCTTTCCCTCTATATAACTTCCCCATACCGGAGCAACACCTCCACTTCGCTCTCGCTCTCGCTTTCGCTCCCGCTAAAATGGCTGCTCTCCGACTCCCAGCCCTCCTCCTATGCTTCTGCATCGCCACCCTCCTAATCTCGCCGTCCCATTCCCAAACCTGCGCTTCGCAAACTTTCACCAGTAACAAAACCTACGCTAACTGCGTGGACCTCCCCACCCTAAACGCCACCCTCCACTGGACCTACGAGTCCACCGACAGATTTTTTGATGCATATCTCTCCTTCGCCTTCCTCGCTCGTCCGGCCTCACCCTCCGGTTGGATCGCCTGGGGCATCAACCCGGACAAGCCCCAAATGGTCGGCACCCAGGCTCTCATCGCGTACAGGAAAAACGACGGCGGCTCGATGGCTGTTAGGCCCTTCAACATAGATTCCAAGCCACCTACGTTCCCGTCGGCGCCGATCTCGTTCGTGGTCCCTAAAGTGAGAGCGGAGTACGACGGCGAAGTGATGGGGATATTCGCCACCCTGCAGCTGCCGAAGTACATGACGTCGGTGTATCACGTCTGGAACGTCGGCGGGCAGATGAGTGATGGCGTTCCGGCTCCGCATGCGGTGGAGCCGGAGAATCTTAGCTCCGTGGGAACGTTGGATTTGGCGAAGGGTACTGCTGGAACGGCGAATGGTACTGCTGGAACGGCGACTGGTACTGCTGGTCCGTCGACTTCTCCGACTACTAACAGTTCCACCGACGGAGGAGGACAAGGACATAGCGGTGGTGATAGGATTGGAAGCCGTGGTTTTGGGCTTTTTGTTTCGGTGTTAGTTATGGCCGCAGGTACTGTAATTTGGTCTTAGGCTTAAATACGGGGTTGAATTTTTTCTAGGGATTTTTAAACAATTATTTTACAGATCCGTTTTGGCATTTTAGGGTCCTTTCGTCACCGTCGTCCGTCGTGATCTCCCCTCTCACGGTGGCAGTTTTCAGTGGTTAATATATATGGAATTAATTACTAGTAATTTGTTTACTGGAATTGGGAATATTATATAGAATTACCATTTTTGTTTTTGGAAGTTTTTGTTTTTCCTTTTTATAGGAGTACTTTCAATGACTGTGATTTGTGACACCCAAACATACGGGTGCAAATGAACTAAGTCGTTCGCGCGTGAACTGTTTAATACTTGGTAAATGCTTGTTCAAGTTCGATTTGAATACGAAATCATAAACTAAACTCATGAACATGGAATAAATAAATGAGTAATTTTTGACTAATTTAATAAATGAGTTTCTGCTCAACTAAACTCATGAACATGGAATATAATGTATATCTCATGAACATTTCACACATAAATATGTTTAAACTTTTATATAACTAAAATTTCATACACTGTCCATGCATAAACTTTTACAAAATTAAAAAATAGTATTTCACAATTAAAGCATGTACATGCATAAACTTTGGCAATCTAATATTGGCTAAACTATCTTTAGGGTATGTCTGAAGTTTCTAAATAGTCTTGTCATCGTGACACATTTAGTTCACAGTTTCTTATAAATCAATATTATTTCCAAAAAAAATGCCTTAATTGTGAAATATGTTTTAATATCCAAGAAAAACTAAAAAAAAAAATTCAGCTTTCCGAGTTTTTATTTTTTTTGTTATTTCATGAAATACTTGTATAAATGTATCTTCTTTTTTTTTATTTTTTTACTTTTTTGATTACTCTCATTGAGACAAATCCATAATATGTACTGTAAAAATTTAGTGCAAAATTAACATAAAAAAATTTAATTAAAAACAAAACTACTAAAAAGTAGTGGTCCACAATCTGTTGGTGAGCGGAAAGTGGAAACACCCTATCGTACAACTGTGTAATTTTTATCAATAAAATTCCATACTCGATCCATCCCGCCTCTCTCTCTCTCTCTCTCCCTCTGTATACGTAACTTCCACGTACTGGAGCAACTCCCCCTCCAGACACTCACTCTCTCTCTCTCTCTCTCTCTCTCTCTCAAAGTGGCCGCATTGCACCTCCCACTTGCCCTTCTCCTATGACTCTCCATCGCCACGGTGCCACCCTCCTCATCTCACCCTCCCATTCACAAACTTTCACCACTCGCAGAACCTACGCTAACAAAATGGACCTCCACGCCCTAAACGCCTCCCTTCTCTGGACCTACCACGCCGCCGCTTCCTCTCTCTCCGTCGACTTCCTCGCTCCTCCGGTCACACCTGCCGGCTGGGTCGCCTGGGGCATCAACCCGGCAGGGCCCAAAATGGTCGGCACCCAGGCCCTCCTCGCCTACAAGAAACACGACGGCTCCATGGCTGTCTGCACGTTCAACTTGACTTCCACAACAAAAGTCGTCGCCCCATCGGTCATCTAGTTCGCGGTCTCAGACGCGAGCGCGGAGTGCTATCCCGACGGGACGACGGGGATATTCGCCACGCTGGCGTTGCTGCCGAACGCGACGTGGGTGTACCACGATTAAATTCATCCCTTCTTCTTCCTCTTAATTCTTCTTCTTCAATTCTTCTTCTTTTTTAAAAAAACTGTACCTATATATGATGAATCATTTCTTAAGTTTTTTTTTAAACGTGGAATTGATCGATTAATTTGTTTACTGGAATTGGGAATATTATAATTACCTTTTTGTTTTTGTAAGTTTTTGTTTTTCCTTTTGGGCAAAGTATAGATTAGCTCCCTATGGTTTGACCGTTTTGCAGATGACCTCCCTGTGATTCAATAATGACCACTTTGCCTCCTTATGGTTTTGGAGTAATGTGCAACTTTAACTCTGTTAACAGAAAATATTAAATGACTATAATACCCCTGTGCTTTTTTAGTTTTGGAATATGCCGTTGTAACAATCTTTTCCCAATGTTAGCTACACTGGATAACCCCCTTTCTCTTCTTGAATCTGATCTCGCCTTCACCAGGCTGACGACGAATTCCGCAGGTGGTGGTGATCGGCACCACACGCCTCCCTTCTTTTTGCTCGTGCTTTCCGCCCCTTGTTCGGATCACCTCGATTTCTATATCACTGTGATTGCTTTGGAGAGACGACCACAACGGTATGTTGCAATTGAATATTTTACCACTTTTAATTTTGGACCTTGCATCCATGGTGACCGGATTTCTCCCCTTTTTTCCGAACACTTAGTAGAAGAACTCTTCGCCGCAGGTCCAGGATCTCTCACCCCTCACAAGTCCAGTGTTACAGTTGCTTACATCCACCTGAGTGTTAATTGAGTTGAATTTGTGTGGTGGTGCGATGGTAATGGCTATGCTGGTGTCACGTGTCTGCAGTGGTGGAATTTCAATTTGCAAGGTGGGGATGCGACTAGCCTAACCCCGAATCTGATATAGATGGAGGAACATGATGTTCTTCTAGTTTTCCCATGCTATCATGAGTTTGCTTTCTTTTGTGACTAAGTTTGAGCTTAATTCCTTGACTGTACTCTTGTCTCTTAAGGCTTGCCTCGACATCCAAAGTAGAATTCACGTAATGCTTGACCTAAAAAGCCATTCTGATGGTCTGATGAAATTGAGTGGGTTAGTGGGTTTGGTTGGCAGATTTAGAAAACTGGTAATGACAGTGATGAACCCTCAGTTAAGGTTTCATAGGAGTTTGGGGGGCGAAGAAGAACCCTAAGGGTATGATTGTCCTTTCATCACATTTCTTTTGGAATAAATTTCAGTTTTCCCTGAAATAAATGCAATAGGGGCGTGTGAGGTATACATGTCGTTAGTTTGGACAGAATATTTAACTTTTGCACTTTACTCCAAAACCATAAGGAGGCAAAGTGATCATTAGTGAAACACAGGGAGGTCATTTGCAAAACGGTCAAACCACAGGGAGGTAATCCGTACTTTGCCCTTTCCTTTTTATAGGGGTACTTTCTATGACTGCGATTTGTGATCTCCAAGCATAGGATTGCATGTGAACCGAATCTTAACTTTAATTTTAGGCTTGATCGTTTAATAAATGAGCCGACCCTGAATCTAACAGTGTTCGGATCGACTAGACTCACAAGCATGGAGTATAATATATATCTCATAAAAATTTCACATATAATATTGAATAAGTTTAAACTTCATGTATGTATAGTGAAAATTTTATACCTTGTGCGTGCATAAACTTTTTAAAAACTACTATAATCTTAGATTCGAATATGTTTTGAAATTTTTTGTGTATGATTTTATTTTTCAATTTAGCAAGTAACTTATTTAGCTCTCAATTTAGCAAGTAACTTATTTAGTCAAAACATTGGGAACTAGCAGTGCTGCTGGTCCGTCGACTTCTTCGACTACTATCGGTTCTGCCGACGGAGGAGGACAAGGACATAGCGGTGGACCGGTGGTGATAGGATTGGAAGCCGCGGTTATGGGGTTTTTTTTTTTTTTTGGGTCAAACGGAATTTCTGGTTATGGGGTTTTTGTTTCGGTGTTAGTTATGTCCGCGATTCGCAAGTATATATTGTGATCATTTTTTTTTGATCCTTATATATTGTGATCATTTGGTCTTAGATTTAATACCGGGTTGAATTTTTTTTTTCTTCTGTTGACTTCTTAACCATTGTTTTACGGAAGTAAGTTTTTGACGTAGGAAAGTTTCTATATGTACTAAGGCCCGGTTACAGAACACCTTTTTAAAAAATAAGTATTTATTTCACATTTTCAAACTCAAAAATAATGTAAATAAAAAAATTATTTTATATTCTTTTTGCACCGGATAAAAGATCTCGATAAGATTAATTAAACAAGATCCATATTGCTAGGAAAATTATTTGCACAAACATATTATTTTTGAGCTTGAAATTGCCTTCTTAAAAAATGAGTACTTATTTTAAGTTCCGGAACAGGCCTTAAGTATTTTTTAACTCGAAAGGAAGTAGTTTTATGAAGAAATCAAGATAGGGCCATCGGCCCGATAATCCTCAGCAGCTAAGAGCGAAAGCAGAGAGGTAACATTCTCCCACCAACTTTTTCTCCTAACTAGTAACTTTTAATAGGGAATGCTTCGCCGCACAGTAGGTGGTCCTATTACACTCACGTTTCATATGAGAAAACGTGCATAAAGCAAAATGAGAAGCAAGTTTAATACAATCTAGAATAATCGAATCACAATATTCCTATCACTTGATCGAACCACTTGTTTGACATCTCGCCTTCCACCTCAATCCGAGTGAGATTCCCCCTCCAGCGCCACTGTTAATTAACAAGAGTGAAAATTTCTATATACATATAGGTTGGTAATTTGGACATGTTTTTAATTTTGGAAGTAGTGTACGTGGCACTTCCGTTTTGGCATTTTAGGTTCCATTTGTCACCGTCGTCCGTCATGGTCTTCTCTCGTGGTGGCAGTTTTCTCTGGGTAATATGGAAGAGGGAAGTTTATTCACGGAGGGAGCCTTGAATAGGCAAATCACGGAGGAGTCAAATCACAGCCGTTTATTTTGCCGATCAATAAATGACAAAAATAAAAATAAAAAACGAAAAAATACGTAAGCGGAAGTTTCCGATTTTAACCATTAGAGAAAACGGGAGTGATTTTCAGTCACCTTTTTAATATTCACACTTTTTTTTAGTGTTAAAAGCACGTGTATTTATTTGTCAAAATAAATATTGCAAATACATAAAAAAGGGAGAGTGCAAAACGTACTATTTCGCTAAAAAAATTAACGAATTTGCATCTTAAGCATGGCAAATGTCCATCTGAGTTCCAAACCCCCATGTAACTATTTTATGCTTCGCTCTTTTCTTTTTTAAAAAAAACATATCATCAAAATTTTCGACTACTAAGTCCTTTGTCTTTTTTCTTCTTGAGTGAATTTTTACAAAACAATTTCAGTTATTGTTTACTTTTGAATGTTTATGGTGTGCTTCTATTAAACCAATTATTTTTTTTTTTTTGTAAAATATTACTAGAAAATTAACTAAGGGCATCTCCAATCCACCCCTATTCCTCCAAAATAGAGGATGGATGTGACACATTGAGGGGAGATTTAATTTATTCCTTTTTTTTTCCACTTTTTGTACTTTTTGAAGAATTTTTGAGGAACCCACCGTCCATTTTAGAGTTTGGTCTTCTAAAAATGGAGGACCAAAAGTAAATTTGGAGTACAGAATCTCTTAGTTATTTTTTTAAAAAAAGTAGTAATTGATTTTCACATTTACAAAATATAATCACACTACCTCTACTGTCTCATTGTAATGTAAATTGAGAATAAATTTTTTACACCGCCGGTGTAAATATTTATTTCCTCCAAATCAATTGCATTGCGACACGTGTCAAAACAGTGGTCCCAATTAATAAAACATGGCGACGTGGCGCAATGCAATTGATTTGGAGAAAATAAATGTTTACACCGGCGGTGTAAATAAATTTTTTCTCATGTAAATTTAGGGTATATGAAAAGAGCCATGCTATTCGCAAGGAAGATTTGCAAGGAAGCATGCAAGGAAAAATACATTTGAGCCCATTTTGGGTCCCACAAAAATTTAAAAAAATATCCATAAATTTTTGAATATTATTTTTATGAGGCCCTATGAAAAATCAGCTCCAACGGATATCAGTAAGTATTACTTTTGGATTTGTATGTGCGAACTGAGCAGTTTCGCTTCTACGAATCCAAAAGTAATACTCACCGATGTCTGTTGGAGATTATTTTTTTATAGGACCTCATAAAATAACATTCAAAAATTTATAGATATTTTTTTAGATTTTTGTGGAATCCGAAATGAGCCCAAAAGCATTTTTCTTTGAATGACTCCCAAGCAAATCTTTTTTGCAATTAGAATTTTCGATATGAAAAGAAAACATGACTGTCATGTCTTCTTTTCGTATACGCTTTTTTTTTTAACAGGATTTCTTTTCATATACCTCGTATTGTTAAATTAAAAAAAGAAAATGTGAAAATAACGGAAGAGTGCATCAGGTTGTGGGCCAAAAACACCTCATACGTGTGATGGAGATTTCTGCGCGGGACACACTGGAGTGTTTATGATTCCAGAGCATATGCTCTGCCTTGCCCCGATAACGCCTCTCAAATTCGAACCCCATCGAACGCCGACGACGGTTTGCACACGCAACCAACGCAGCTCCGATCGCGTCACGCTATCGACTGTTGAAGTTAGGGTTTCCGTCCTCGTCCCCTCGCATGTGATGGACGATGGACTCTCTGCAACAGAGAGTGGAGACGTGGATCAGAGACCAAAGGACGAGGATCTCAAACCTAAACGTGACCTGGCCCCCTCAATGGCGGGTGCCCGTGACCTGGCCCTGGACCAACGGCAGGGAACAGAGGAAGCGAATCCACCAGGAGTACGAGCGGAAGAAGAATCAGCTTCAGAATCTCTGCGGCGCTGTCAAGGCCGAATCCCTCTCTGATTTGCAAGACATTCTCTGTTGCATGGTACTCTCCGAGTGTGTTTACAAGGTACTACTTGTGTATCTTTGTTTTGCAATTGTGGTTGAATTTGTCGAGTATGATGCAAGACTTGACTGACCTTTTAGTTTTCGTGATTTGTTATGATGTCATGTGCTAAGTGGCAATGCCACCTTGTCATGTCATGAAGGAAGATCAATAGAATTTTCTACTGTTTGATTATTAACGTAAGTAGATGTTACTTAAGTTGGGGCCGAGGTGCGTAATTTTTGATTGAGCTGATAGAGGTAATCAAATAGTCAAATAGAGGGTCGAATAAGAGTCCTAGGAATCAGTTGGAGCATGTGCTGTTAGATTAGGTCTGATAAACGAACAGAGCAGCCTGGGCAGTTGATTGTTCAAGCTTGGTTTAAAAAATTTACGAGCTTTAAAAATATGTCAGCGCTTGGCTTGTTTATGAGACGAACCGATCTCAAACGAGCTTTAATCGAGTCGATCACGAACCGTTTCCGAGTAGCTTGAATTTTTTCAGACATAATCAGTCGAGCATTACTTCGTTCGAAAGCTTAATGAGGTTCAGAACGATGTTCAAGCTTGGTCTGTTTATGCAACAAACCGATCTGAAACGAGCTCAAACTCGAGCGATTTGGTTTGTTTATGAGCCCTATTTTAGACTGGTAAGAGAAGCTGTATTGTGTTCGAATATAGGGACTCGTATAATTTCGTAGAGAAGTATTTGCACAACCAAGTTCGAACAATCTACTGCACGGCTCACTCTGCTTGTTTAGAAGCTCTACAGGTATTACTTGATGCATGATCCTTGACTTTATTTTGCTTGAACTTTTACAACATATTCACACTTCACTTCTGTGTAATATACTATTATACGGTTTTAGCGGAATTCCAACCTACCATGGATATGTTTGGAACTTGGTGGGAAAGAGGAAAGGGAGGTTTGGAACTTGTGGATGAGAAAGAGAAATGAAAGAGTAGTGAGTCCTATTTACTTGACATCATTGAAACTGTTCCAAGATATAGGTTGTGTTTCGGACGTCAATAAGAGATATAAGCCATTAGGGAAAAGAAACTGACAAGCTTGCTTGCTTCCTTCCTTTGTTTGATTCCTAGTTTGGGAGAGGAAATAGGACAAGGAAATAATAAGTAAATCATAACTAAATTAGTAACCATCATATCCTAGCCAGCTTTTCAAATAGTTGTTTTTCAATTTTGGCAAAAATCATGTCCATGAAAATTTGGCTACATTTGTTGTCTAGATTGTAAGCTACTCAAGACATTGCTTGTCCTATATTTGGGGTTCGTCCTGGGTATCGGAAGAGCTAAAGATAACTGTGAAGTAGTTTGAATCTTAGTTGCACGAAGCGGGGGCGGGAGCGGGAGCGTGGGAGCGAGGGAATACAAAAGCTCCCAAGGTTGGGAGCGTGTACATATATTATTAAACTAATGTAGCATAGAGGATTTACTTTAAAAGTACAATCATTTTAGGAAGTACAAATATGGGCCAAGTCCTCCATAAGTGTAAGAAATGGGCTAGTTTTACAATATAGTACAATTTTCTTTCCAAGATATCATGACTTGGGCTAGATATATGAGTTTATCAAATAGCAATTAATAAAGCCAAGTGATAAATCCCTGTTTTCCTATACAAAGATCATACAAAAGCTCCCATCTTTGTAAGGAGCGAGCTCCCATCTCAATGGGAGCGGGCTCCCGTCAAGCTCCTTAGTTTGGAGCGCAAAAGCGGGCTCCCAAGATGGGAGCGGCACCACTTTAGGAGCTCCCTGCAAGTAAGGTTTGAATTAGTGAGTTGTATTCGGTAATGAGTGACAGACTGGTAGAATCACCTTTGTAAACTAGCATGTTGGCTTCCTCTATTATGCAAAATAAACACATGTAAGCCTTGTGGCGGTAGAGTTGTTTTTAAAAAATGGCAATTCAAGAAGCTGGTAATGGAAATTATGCGTCGTATTGTTTGCATATGGGTTCCTTCAGAGTAACTGTCCTAACAATTTTTTTGGTAGTAGCTCCTTGTTATGCAATTATCCATCTTTTCTAGTCATGAGTACAATGTATTGAAAGGCCTCTTAAAACATTTGCAATCACAAGATTGGCATTGTTTTACGCGATTCATTCTTCCTTAGAGACCTGCTGCTGAGTTGGTTAGAGCAGTTAACAAATTTAAGGCAGACTTTGGAGGACAAGTTATTTATTTAGAGCGGGTGCAGCCTTCTTCAGACCACGTTCCTCACAGGTCAGTATTTGTGGTCATAATCTTTTTGGACTTCTACTTTTTTCAATTGCTTCTTTTATAACCACCTTCTCGTTATTGCAAATTTGCAAATTTCTATTTATTTGGTAATTTTGATTGTGGCCGGTGGTGGTGGGGTGTTAGATGTATGTAAAATTTTCTGTTCTTCAGGAAGTCAGATTGCTATTGCAGTAATGCTTCAGTTCAAATTTCCAACCTGATCATGTTCATGGTAGGCTTGTTTTTCGGTTTGGAGTTGCTTGATTGAAGCTAAGGGCCAGCAACATTTCTAGTTCTCTAAAAGGTTATGGATCACCTTAAACATTCATATTTTGGAAGGTGTTAGAGATACTGGATGTGAAGCTATGTCTCAAACTGGAGAATCCTTAAGACATGAGTTGACCAAGAATATCGTGATTTGTCCAGCCAAAATAGGGTAGCCAATGTGTCAGTTGCCTCTAATTTTGTTTTATCTTTGCCTTCTTTTTTTTTTTCTTTGCTAAGTAATTTGCCGCCTTCTTATGACAACTGAAGTTCATCTCATTATTTTATTGAATTACTTACTGTCATTCCTTGTTCCCTTCTTCTGAGGAGGGTCAATGTTTCATGATTTCATAGTTAAATTGGATGCATACAGTTGCAGGGTCTGAAGTTTCCTGGCATTCTATGAGATGTCGTAATTGCATCACTATACGAGAGTTTGAACTATTGTATGTTGCATAGACCCAGTTTCATGCAGAAATCTCATACCATCTTAGTCTTTGATTTTGGAAGTCAGGATCGTTTTCAAGGACTCTTGTAGTGCTTTTCTCCTATATTCATGGTATGACAACATAGAAGAAGAAGAAGAAAAGAGAATGGAAAGCTGTTTTAACATTAGCCTTCTTCCTGCTGTAATAACATATAATCTTGCTTCCTGAATTTTGAAGGTCAGGATTTTTTTTAAGGACTCCTGTTAGAGTTTTAGTGCTTTTCTCCTATATCCTTGCTATGGCAACGTTTAAATAAGAAAGAAGAGAAAAAGGGGAATCTTTTTAACATTGAGTGTGTGTTCGACTGACGTCTTTCACTCCTTTGATAATCTCTCTGCGGCTTTTCACCTCTCTTAGTCACTCTTCTAGTTTTCATCTTTCCCAATTTTTTCAATGATTGGTTCTTACTTCTTCCATCACTTGTACCCTACCTCCGCATTGTAAGCCAATTTTATACTGTGTTTCCCTACTATAATACAATTCTGGTATTGATGCATTACTAATCATCACTCATCTGATCAACATCCTAAGTGCAATAATACTGGTGTATTGGATACTAGTTCCCATCCGGGAAGCTAAAAGAATGCAATTTTCGTTGAAATTATTTTGATTCCAATATCAATGATGGAACCTAATGGCTTTGATTTATGATTTCTGTTCTTTGCATTCTTCTTTCTGCAGGTATCTGTTAGCAGAAGCGGGGGACACATTATTTGCTTCCTTCATTGGGACTAAGCAGTACAAGTAAGTCTGATATAATCCTTCATTCATTAACTTCGATCATCTTTTTCTTAGTTTTTCTAATATTATGCTATTTTTTTCCCAATTATAAAGGGATGTCATGGCTGATGCAAACATATTTCAAGGTGCCATATTTCATGAGGATGCTGCCGAAGATCTTTACGGTATTGCCACTACTGAATCTGTCACTGTTGACAGTCAAAAGATAAGAGTCGAGAATGTTTCAAAGTCCCTTGAAGCAAAGCCAAGGCAACCAAAATCCAGCCCGAAACCTGCTGTTCATCGGGTAAGGGAGCAGTTTATAATTCTCAATTTTGCATTTCAACATTGCATGTTTCGTATCTTTTGGCTTTTGTTTGCTATCCGGTTTTGAGTGGTCCTGCATCTGCACCCGCTGTCCCAAGTAGGAAGAGGCATACCTATATTATTCATATTGTAATAATTTTCTTTTCGAATTCTTATCTCTAGGGATTTATGGCTCGTGCTAAAGGTATACCTGCATTGGAGTTGTACAGGCTTGCTCAAAAAAAGAAACGGAAACTTGTGTTATGTGGCCATTCACTTGGTGGAGCAGTAAGTTCGGGTGATGTATTTTTGCTATCATCTAGGACAGAAGCTGGTTGTTCATGTGATATATATTTTCTTTGCTCCCTCTTTCGACTGTCTAGGTGGCGGCCTTGGCTACCCTTGCCATTTTGAGGGTTTTTGCTGCTTCCTCGCCATCAAAAGACTATAGTAAAGTTGAAGTCAAGTGTATCACATTCTCTCAGCCTCCAGTTGGGAATGCTGCTTTAAGAGAGTAGGTTTAACATCACGTTATGTATGGTTATTTGTGACATCATATTCGGTATTCCTAGCGTTGTAAATATTTCCTTCTGACACCATTTTTTTCCCCTTCAGTTATGTTAACAGAAAAGGTTGGCAGCATTACTTTAAGACTTACTGTATTCCCGAAGATCTGGTTCCTCGAATCCTCTCTCCTGCTTATTTTCATCATTATAATGCACAGACCCCACCTATCCCGGGTGATGCCGGAGATAGTGATTTGTTGATGTCAAATGAAGGATTGAGGAAACAAAAGGCCGAAAAACTAAAACAGAATGAAGGGGATCAGCTGGTTCTAGGTTTAGGCCCTGTCCAGACTTCCTTCTGGAGACTTTCTAGGCTTGTCCCTTTAGAGGGTGTCAGAAGACAATTCAATAAATACAAATGGAAACAAGGTGACCCTGTTGAGGAATCTTCTGTTGCTAATTCTGCCCCAACATCTTCACTCCGTGATGTGGTAGCTGCACCACAGTCTCTTGAAATTCAGGAAGGTTCTGATGGAATTTCTCTCAAACCATTAGCTGAGAAAGAAAGAGGCTCCCAAGATGAAGCAAAAGATAGGAAGCCATCTGGAAACATCAATGTCACTTCCAGTGATAAAACTAAGGCGTGGCGTAGAGTGCCAAATTTACCTTCTTACGTTCCCTTTGGCCAGGTAGTCAATATGAACTGGTACCTCTGCAGTGTTCTCTGCTATTTAGTTTTAAGCTGTAAGAGTTTTTTTTTTTTAAACTGGCATGACTTTATTAATCTTTTTGATAGTCCTTTTTTTTTTATTATAAAGAAATTTGTTCCATCTTTTGAAACTTTGAAACCTTTTCGACTTCCCAAATATATTTATTCCTTTTTCCTTTTTCTAATTTTTTTAGCATGCCTGATGTGTTAAAGCTTGTCAAACCTAGAAGTTGTGATGTTAAGTTTTGGCCATCTTTAGATATCTTTTCCTTTTTTAACTAGGTAACTTTGTTTTAGTTGTCGGCATCCTTGGTAAGAGGGGACAACACTGCTAACTTCCATGTGAACCGGATGGACCATCCATGGGAACTGGATGGACATAGCTAGTGTAAAGGACATCACTCTCTCCTCATTAAAGTTCCTTGAGAACATTTTTAGTTTACTTGCAGCATTATTATGCATTTGCCCATACCCTCAAAATAACATGGTATGCGATCTTCCCAGTTCATCTTAACTCATGTAACTGATATTTCAAATTTTCAAGTCCTTCGACAGTGAACTCAACATTTTATTTCTTTTGTAACAGCTCTATCTTTTGGGAAATTCCTCAGTGGAGTCGTTATCAGGTGCCGAGTATTCAAAACTGACGTCGGTATAACTTCGTTTACTTATTGACATTCAAACAATGGTTCAATATGACATTCGAAATTTTAAGCACTTTGTCCTGGTTGAACTGTTTCATTCTATTTTGTTTTCATTATTCACTTCACATATATGTTAGTATACTTTAACTAGTATACTAATCTGTACATTCAGCTTGTAGAACTTTTCATTTTTTGCTTTGATTTGGCAAAGATAATTTCAGGTCAGATCTGTGATTGCTGAAGTAAGGGAACGTTTTCAGTCACACTCAATGAAGTCATACAGGTCTAGATTTCAAAGGTATAGCTAACTTTCTGGAAGTTTGCTTTTGTTTTTCCAGCTTATGTAGCCGGTTGACTACAAGTTGGATTTTTGTTGTTGTGCTTGAAGAGCAAGATCTATTCCAACATCTTTAGCACATTTTCTTGTTTTGCTATTTCGCCGCTGATTATTTGGAGTAGTGTTGGTAGCTTTCTGAAGGAAAAAGTGTTTTGTCTAGTTCTCCATTTAGCCACACGTTCAAAGTTCGACTAATTTCTGAAAGAAAAAAGTGTTGGTAGCTTTAACCCTTTTAGCATGAAATTCATCTGGATATTGGTGTATATCCCTGTTTGTTTATGCTATGCATTAAAGTCTTGGATTATCATGACTTAACTCTCCTTTGCCTTGCAGAATCTATGAAATGTGCACGACAGACGAGACTTCAACCTTCCTGGGAGGGGAGCAACTGCAGCAATTTCCTCATTTGCAAAAGTGGCTAGGTGCTTCAGTTGCTGGTACTGTTGAGCTTGGGCCCATAGTAGAGTCTCCAGCTATTTGTGCAGCCACTTCCATTGTTCCTCTTGGATGGAGTGGTATTCCGGGTGAGAAGAATGGGGAAACTTTGAAAGTAGACATTACTGGCTTTGGATTACATCTTTGTACGCTGGTTCAAGCTCGTGTTAATGGTAACTGGTATTGACCTTTATCCTTTGAATTAGTCATCTCTGTTGATATATAGGTTTGGTAACTTCGGTCGTTACTAGGAGATGATAATTCTATTCTATATTGGGTTGTACAAAGGGGAACACCATGCTACTTTGCACAATTTTAGGAGAATTGAAACTATTGCTCCACTTTTGCAAGATGAAATTTAGTCAAAACTGCTAGTAGTAATGGTCTACACGTCTTAGTTTTGATAAAATCTGTTTTAAAGTTTGTCTGTTTGGTGGAGAGTTTTATGATTCATTATCTTCATAGAGGTCCTTCTGTGTGATGGGTAATCTGTTGCCATTGTCTCTCATTCAGGTGCTCAACTACAGTGGAGTCATTTCCTTCATCACCAACATTGTCTTCGGATGGTGGAGTAGAGCAAGATATACAAAAGATCCGCGTTTCAGTTGGACCTCCGCTAAAACGGCCACCTCAAAATTGGATGGTTGCAGATTCGTTTCTGCCTCATTTTTCTTCTATTGATTCAAACTCTGTTGATCTGAAAATGGAACAGGATGTTTGCACATTTCGTCGTGGAAAATTCCTCGCTCCTGAAGGGTTGAGTAATTTTGTTGTCTTTTGTACTAGTGATTTCTCTACCGTCTCGAAGGAGGTTCTTGTTCGAACCCGCAGGGTGCGATTGGTTGGCCTAGAGGTATTCATTCTATGCTTGCAACACTAATATGTTATTCGACTATTTATAGCTAAAGGCAGCAAGAACACAATGTGTTTTTCTAGGGTGCTGGCAAAACTTCTCTTCTCAAGGCAATCTTGGGTCAAGGAGGACTTACTGCCAGTAATATTGAAAATTTGGAAATGGATGTTGATAGTCAAGAAGGGATTGGTGGCGGTTTGCTCTACTCGGATTCAACAGGAGTAAATTTGCAGGTCCTTTGTGTTAAATTAACTCAATGTTTTGTATTTTTAAGGTCTCCTAAGTGTAATATGTTTCTCTTCTTATGTTGTTACCCTTCTGGTGTTGGCATTCCGATTTGACAAAGAATCCTAAACCTGCGGGTCCTTTCATAGTAGATTCTCGCCGTACATTTAGTCGCAGCGATAGAGTTTGGGTAAATCAATTACACCCAGTTCAGTTCCCTTAATTGGGGTTTGGATGGGTGGATTGGTATAGTCCTAACTTCTAACCTTTTGGGATTAAATGTACAAAGGGCTGGCTGTCCTCAGGTTGGAACCTTCCGCTATAAGGTTAAAAGCCAGAGTTTTAACCAGTGAACCAGTGCCTTTTCTTAGGGATAGAGTTTGAATACTAGTAACAACAATGTTATTTTTACTTTTTTCGGTAATACAACTAACCGCTTACTCACCGAGAAAAAAGGAATTAGCAAAAACACAAAAGTAAGGCTTCTTATCCGTCTTGCTCCAATTTTTTCCGAATTATGCTGTCCGACTTTTTGTGGCTTTTTTCATCTTTTTCATATTTGGGTTTTGACCAACTTAGTCAACTGGTCCAAACCCAACTTTTTCTGAATTCTCACAAGTTGGCAATTGTTAAAACAAGGCGGTAACCTTTTTTTTTGTGAATATTTGTTTCATGTTACCCTGCAGGACCTTCATATGGAAGCATCTCGTTTCAGGGATGAACTTTGGAAGGGAATCCGCGATCTTAGTAGAAAAACAGACTTGATTGTTCTTGTGCATAACCTGTCCCACAGCATACCTCGATGCAGTCTCTCAAATGCATCACAGCAGCAGCCAGCCCTCTCACTTCTGCTGGACGAAGCAAAGGCCCTTGGGATCCCTTGGGTACTTGCCATAACAAATAAATTCTCAGTTAGTGCCCACCAGCAAAAAGCAGCAATAAATAATGTTCTTCAGGCATATCAAGCATCTCCAAGCACAACTGAAGTCATCAATTCTTGTCTGTATGTTATGCCCAGTGCTGCAAGTGCTCCTCTGTCTCAGGAAGTGGAAGATGCAAATTCCGATGAGAGGATGGGTCCTCAAAAGTTTATTTTTGCTCCTTTAAATCTTGTACGGAGGCCTTTCCAGAAGAAAACAATCGTTTTCCCTGTAGAGGGTGTGAATGCTCTGTGTCAGCTTGTCCATCGTGTGCTTCAGAGCCATGAGGAGGCTGCTATGCAGGTTAGGATATTTTCTGTCCTAGGTAGAAACATCTCATTCATATATGTGGATCAGGATACCAGAAAAGGAGAGAAAAGACAAGTATTTATGTTATTAATTGATGGTAGACATAGTAAAAGGATCTAAAACAGATAAATTGAGGATGGAGAGGTATGTGAAGTACTAATCGTAACCCTTTGAACAATATGTTTATTAGCTGAATCTTGTGAACTGTGGATTGGGAGAGGGGTGCACAAACTCATGGTGTAAATCCTTGAGTCTTTGACTCAATGAATTTGGTACTTGGGTAGTTGGAATATGTGTGGGGACTGGGGACTAACAAGTTAGGAAATATGAACAAAACGTTTAACTGAATGTCATATCCTATGGATGTGACAAAGTTGTTTAGCCAAATATCTGTTTTTGCAACCTGAAGTGAATACATAGAAATATGTGGCTACAGGCTACAGCGGTTTGTTGCACACGGATACTTTGTCATTAGTGAACTCATCTCTTGTGGATTAGTGTAAAAGATACCAGGTAGAAAGCGGCTGATTGTAGTAGTCAAAGGAAAAGAGTCTTTTCCTCGAATTCTTCATGATGAATAGAACAAGAACCAGCCCACTTGGGACTTGCCATTGCTATAATTGTGAACTTTTTTTTCCTTATCAATTCCGTTTTTCCTTTTATATGCTTGTAGACAATTCCAAGTTTGCTTCTTTCCTGCCCTCTCTTATGCAAATCGGCTTTGATTTGGGGGCATGGTTCCGCTGCAAAATAGGTATAGGGGGCCACTGTTTCAGTGGTATTTTGAGAGCAACCACTTTGTGCATATTGCCAAAGGTTAGGTCTGTCTCCAATCCTCTCCCGCCCATACCCCCCAATGATTGGGGACTACATGGGTTCTGTTGTTGTTGTGTTGCTTATTTCCTCACGGTCTCTCTTTTTGTTTCAAAGGAGCTTGCAAGAGAAAAACTTCTGTTGGAATTGACACAAGAGCATGCCATGGCTGTAACTCGAGATTCCCAGGCCAAGGAAACTTCTTTATCTGCTGCAGCTATGGGTGCTTCCGTTGGAGCTGGTCTTGGTGTTCTATTAGCTGTTGTCTTGGGTGCAGCATCTGCCCTAAGGAAACCATGATATCCTCTTAACAGTTTTGGTCCAAGGCGGTGTCAACTACAAATCTTCCAGATGTATAATGAGTCAGCTAAAAGGTGGCCTTCCTGTTAGTGTATCTATTAGTTTTCGAATGTAATGAGATTTTATAAATTTTAATCAGCAGCAAATAACCTTCCATTTATTTATTTTTGTTAATAGTTATTAATCAAAGGCCAAGAAGACATTGGTCTTTTAGGGTTTTCGTAATGCCTATTTTGATGTTTATTGATCTTTTCTGGTTGATAATTGCACTCGACGTAACTCTTCAAGATGATGATGAATCTCTTGTATATTGACTGCACTTAACACCATGCCGAATTTCTATTGATATACAAGCAGAACTCCTCAGTTTCAAATGTACTTGATGCTCTCCTCGTCTGAAAAATGGCTATCTGCTGAACAATAGATGGACCTGCTCTTTTTGTCATCGTCATCTTTATTAATTGCCATGCTAATTGCAGTTTTTGGAACAAAAATTAAAGGTTGTGTTTGGATCAAATTTTATTGAACTTTTATTTTTATGGGATTTCTACATCAGTAGCACTTCAATTCCAATCCTGTTTGGAGCCAAGGCAGTTATCTAGTACTGTCGCTCCCATTGCGTCACTGTATGTGGCATTGCCATTTACCTAGCAGAAAAATGAACTTTCATGGAGAGGAATGCAGTCTCCATTGAAGCTCACAAAAGTTATTTTCACTGGATAATTTGATAATATATGGAACACTCAGACCATAGGCTTGCAGATAAAATTCATTGAAGCGAACACCCATTTTATCAAGTTTGCGCACCTCAAGAATCCTCCTCACAACATAAATAAAGGTATACCAAAAATACATGTAATTCTCGTCAAAGTTTACTCCCATGCTTAGATTCAGAGAGAAACTAACAGAATCGTCAAATTCTTGTAATTAATTCCTGAAACGAAACGAACTAAAAAGAGAACTGTTGCGTATAACGTAAAATAGGAGTCATCCGGAACAGCAAGATAAAACTCCCTTTTGCTTGGACATGTCGGACCCATTAACTAGGGTAACGCGATTGACAGATAATTCAGCCTTGTAGGAATCGGAGTTCAACATCTTCCTGCTGACATCGTTGTAGATTTGACGAATAACTATCTCAAAAGCCGCATTAACATTGGTAGAATCCAGGGCTGAAGTCTCGATGAAGAACAATCCTTCTTCTTGTGCAAGGCTTTTGCCTTCATCGATGCTCACATCTCTAATGTTCTCCAAGTCACACTTGTTTCCTACCAGGATTCTTGCTACTGTAGTATCGCAATGAGCTGCATGGTTATCCCATTAAGAGTTAAAACTTATTGACATATAAAGTAATGGCAATTTCAGACGAGTGACAATCTGGGTAGATGGAATCATCGGAAAGGATCGATGCTGAACTTGCGATGTTTAATACTTAATAACTAACTTTTAGCTTCATGATTCTAAGACAAGTGCCAATGGAATATCAATGTGGAAAATCACATTTAGATAATTTAGGACTTCTGCACTACTTTCATTCACAATCCTTTGAAATACTACTGCATTACTCTCCTACACAATCTTTTGAGAGTTGGGACTGGAGGGTCACGAACCCGCGCCCAGCAGAAAAGAAAGCACAATCAAGCTACCCACATTACCAGCCTTTACAATAGACTATAGCAAGTATACTCCACTGATGGCGTTTTTCACACATTCTAATTTCTACTGTCAAAGGGACACGGGGACCTATAGTGCAGCAGTATACATTTCAAAAAATCTGGATCATTGATTGTAGAGATGAATGGTTTGGATTGCGCACTACCCACAGCACCAGGGTCCCTACGTCCCACATGTAGCATACTTTTAGCAAATTTGGACCATTAAAAAACACTTTTGGACGTCTCGGATTGTGCACCACACCCTTGTAGTGCACCCCCGCACTACAGGGTCCACGGTTTCTTGTTGGAGATATTTGGAGACAAAAACTTTTAAGCGTGTGCCCCGACCACAAAAGGTGGATACTTCATTTTACCTAAACCAAATGCATACACACTGTTGGGAAAAAAAAGTGACTTTTTTAGTTATTTTTTGCCAATCTGGGGTGCTCCAGAACCACCAGGCCATTTGATTACCCAAATGGTCATTCCCATTCTATCATGTTCAATTTTTAGTAGAAGAGGATGAAAAATCTGATACCCAAAAAAAAGAATGAAAAATCAGGCATACCCACATTGCTAACCATCACAAATTTACCATAATCAAGTCAAAAGTATCCACATTGGTAACCATCCCAATTAACCAAAATCAAGCACACCCACATAGCTAACCATCTCAATTTACCAAAATCAAGCATACCCACATTCTTAACCATCCCAATTAAGGGAAATCCAGCAAAAAAATCCACTTGTTCACATTGACAATTCCACAACAAAACCCACAAAGCAGGACAAGTAATAGAGTAGATAAACGGTGTTAAAGTAAAGCACATAGAATTATACAGTATCAAAACGACTTACTGTTGAGCTCATCGAGCCATCGCTTGATGCTGTCGAAGGTGGTGCGGCGGGTGATGTCGTAGACAAGGAGCGCACCGAAGGCGCCGCGGTAGTAGGCGGAGGTGACGGCGCGGAAGCGTTCCTGGCCGGCGGTGTCCCAGACCTGGGCTTTGACCTCCTTGCCCTCGACCTCCAACACCTGGGTCTGGAACTCCACTCCCACCGTGGCTTTGGAGTGGAGGTCGAACTCATCCCTGGCGAACCGGGATAGTAAGTTGGATTTCCCCACTGCTGAGTCGCCTATGACCACTATCTTGAACAAGTACTCCTCTCCCTCTTCTTCTTGTTTATTACCCATTTGTTGGAGAGAGAGAGAGAGAGAGAGAGAGAGATTTGTAGGGGATGGGATTGGAGGGGTGTTGGCCCGTTGGTAATGGATTGGGGAGAAATGGGAGTGAGGTTTTAGAGGAGTGAAGTGAGCAGAGACTGAATGCGGAATTGACGGACAGATGTGGAAAATAAGATTTTGGGAGGAATTTTTTACACGGGATTGTCGGGTCTTCATATTTTCTTTCCATTTTTTGAGCAAATCTTCCATTTTGATAACTTGGGATAGTTTGCGCTTTTGCTGGCACCCATTAGCCAAGCCATAAATATCTATCTTCCGCGAAAATAGGTTGGTGGGTAAAATGGGTTGGGTTAAAATTTACATATAAATTTTTTGTTTTTGTTTTTTCAAAGTTGACTTGGGCTAGCTATAGTCCACTCCATTCTTTAACAAGTTCTGCGCTATTACAAGCACCTCGATTGATTTTGGAGTGATCCATCTCATTGTGAACTAGTAAAAGAGCGTAATTGAATGAATTTTTCTGGTGAATCTTGCCAGAAAGTAGGAGTATAGAAGTAAAACCCTATTTGTCTCTCTCTTTTATGTTCGTTATTTATTTTGCGTCTCTATTCTGAAAACTTATTTTCATTGTGAACCGGTAAAAGAGTGTAATTGAATGAATTTTTTCCGGTGAATCATACTAGAAAGTAGGAGTATAGTAGTACGTAAACAGTATTTGTCTCTCTCATTTATGTTTGTTATTTATTTTGTGTCTTTATAAAACTTATATATACAATGTTACTCATATATAGATTCATTTCCTTCATTACGCATAAATTTTACTCATAGGGTAAGATTATTTTAAGATGTTAATGTGATTTTCATCACAAAGGTAATATAAAAATTGGATGCGTCTAGCATTGGTCCCAAAAAGTGGTGTGCTAAAGTGTTGTACTCCATTCGTTCGGATTTAATTGTCCCTAATTCTATTCTACCTGGCTAAAAAATGAGTTATATCTTTGAATCAGTAATAAATTTTATATCGAATTTGGATTTTGTTTGATAGATCTCGATTAGTTTTATAATATAATATTTTTGAAATCACGTAAAACATTATAAATTGGAAGATATAATTGATTGAAAAATGACACGAACTCTAAAAAATGACTATTAAATCCGGACGGAGGAAGTATATACTAGTGGAGGTGGTAGGTGAAATTACTCTATTACCCTTTAGTGTTTAAAAAAATACTAGAGAGAGAGAGAGAGAGAGAGAGAGAGAGAGAGAGAGAGCACCAGCGCTAAAGAGTTTTTTTTTTGGAAAAATACTTCCAATGTTCCTTGCATCTCGCATGTCAAAAAACTCCATCGTCCTACTAGAAGTCTACAAGATCTTAGTTCTAAGAAGTAGGTCTGTCCAGTGACACAAATCGGCCCTTGAAGACCATGTTGCAATAAAATTGTTGTCCTGATAGACCTCATGCGAGTGTAAAACATTCAGGGGAATTTGCTTTCAATTGAAGTTAGCCTTGATATTTTATTTTCTTACAGAAAGATCTAACGATATTATATTACTACATATTATAAAAGTCTTAGGCGAAGATCCATTCCTTTATTAATGTTAAAACTGCCCAAAGTGGCAAACTCCACCCAAAAATCCAAGTGGGGGAAAAAGTGCAACTTCTCACTGAGTAGCAGGACCACTAAAGCATTCACCATCTTGAGCGGTGGTGGTGGCGGCGGCGCTAAAAGGGCCCCTTTGTTAGGTGGAGTGGTGGTGGTGCTAGTTTTTAGTAGAAGGAAGGAAAGTGAGAGAAGGGAGGGAATGGAAGTGGTAGTGGTGGTGGTGGTGGTGGTGGTGCGAAAAGGGCCCTTTTGTTAGGTGGAGTGGTGGTGGTGCTAGTTGTTAGTAGAAGAAGGAAGGGAAGTGGGAGAAGGAGGGAATGGAAGAAGGTTGTTTTTGTACTGTGAGAAGGAAGGGGGTGAAGGGAGGGGGGCCCGGGGAGAGCTTATTCTCTTGGAAGGGTCTTAGCTATCACCAGTTCACCACCCTCTATCATAGGATTAACTAATCAAGGAGGAAAAAGACCGAATTACCCCTCACCTTTTTTTCATGTTCTCAACACAACTATTTAACGAGGACAACCAAGTAATTTCTCATATTATTAACTCTTGTTAAGTTACCGGTGGTCCCAAAAGCTTAAACTGTTAAAAAATGGGACAACAATGCATATCAAACTATCTAAAACCCTCACTCATGTGCAATCCCGTCTTGCACGTGGAGATGCAAATATCCACACATATTGCGATAGAATGCAAATGAGAGAAACATAATGCAAACGGGAAACAAATGCAAATAGAGACTTCAACCCAAGATCCCTTGCAATCTGAGCTCTCATATAAACCATATTCAATTACCAGTAATCCTAAAAATTTAAACTATTAGAAAATGGCTCAACAATGTATATCAAACTATCTAACAGTTCACCCATATACTACTACTCAAACCAAGTACAATTAGCTAATCCTCATCTTAAATAATCTCTCCTTATTACATATCCTTCTCTTATCCACCATTCATCCTTATCCACCCAAAATCTAATCCGCTTGGGACACGCGCAGCAAAGGAAGACCAATCCAACAAAAGAGTCAAAGCACCCGATAGCTCCATTAATCTACTGTCGCCAAAGACCATCCAGAATCAGTTGAACTTTAGCCATTATTTAACGGAGCCCTACCTCAAAGGAAGTTGACTAATTCTCATTAAATTTTCTGGCTGCCATCCCTATCTACACAGTTCTAGAATAAAGCTGATATCACTGAGAAATGTTAATGCTTCAAAGCTTGGAAGAAGAGGAAAGCCTAAATGTACGTGCTCTCGTAGTATGAGATTTGAAACCTAGTCCTTAGGTTTGGGATATGACTGGACTGCAATTTAACCCCTGAAAATTACCCAGATGGGCCAGATGACTCATTGCTTCATTACTATGATTCCATTATTGAGCAGCTAAAGATGAGTATCAAGACAAGAATAATGGCTACAAATGAAGTGGAACCTATCGCTAATACTTATGTAAACTTGCACTTGCATTAGTTTCTACTCCAATGATTTTTGACAATTCATTTTTTCTTTCTAGAAACTTTGACATTTCCCCCACTTGTGCTAATGGAAGACACGAAGTCAGAAATATCTGCTTGGTCCATCCCCACTTCATTTCCCACTACGACTCAGCCTACAAGAAGAATAAACCCATGTAGATACCATCAAGAGAGCAGCAACCCAGGAAACAAAAGAAAAAAAAACACATGGGTTTCTTAAGCTATCTTCTTATCTTGCTCTTACTCTGCACTATCTCTGCAGAATCTGAAGATCCTTCGGGCGTGTTTTGCAATACAAACGCTAACATTTCTAACAACCAAATATCATCAAACATCGATCGCTTACTTCCCCAGTTGGTTCAAGGAACTATCCTAAATGGGTATATTGCCACCTCCTTTGGAAAAGCTGAAAACCAAGTATATGGCCTAGCACAATGCAGAGCAGATGTTACAGGCAACGACTGCAAAACATGCATTGAAGGTGCAGCAACAGAAATCCGAAAACGCTGCCCAAAACAAGCTGATGCAAGGATTTGGTACGACTATTGCTTCCTAAGGTATGACATAAAGGATTTCTTTGGAGAAGTTGATACCGGCTATGGAATTTTCTATGCCAATGTGCAGAACGTGACCGATCCAGATACTTTCAACAAAGAACTCGGAGCTCTGATAGATCAGATCTCTTCGGAGGCTGTTGTGCCTGGGAACAAAGGGAATGGGAGAGGAAAAACCAAACTGACACCTTTTCTTACACTCTATGCATTGGTGCAATGCACAAGGGATTTGTCACAGCTACCTTGTAAACAGTGCCTGGCTATAGCTGTCGACACTTTCAACTTCCCTAACTTCTGCAACAAGAAGAAGGGATGTCGAGTCCTATATAGTAGTTGCTATGTTCGATACGAACTCTATCCTTTTTACTTCCCTCTAGATTCACAAGATGAATCCGCCAATTCTTCACTGGCTTATTATGTGTCTGCTGTTTCAAAACCCTAGTGTCATAGTCTGTATTGACCGATGAGCTTAGATGCCAAGAGAATGCATGAACTTCTGAATAAACCGTATTTCAATTTGAACTTTTCACCTCTGAAATTATTGGGTATGTACATGTACATCAAATTTACATTCAGAGCCAGAAATATTATTTCTCCAACACTTCGCCAGATGTTTGAATTAATTGGTGGCCTTTCCATGACTTCTGGGGAAAGGGATCACCTCTCTGACATCAATGAGGCCTGTGGCATAAACAACCAGAAGATCGAAGGAGAGACTGAAGCCCGAGTGCATGACGGTTCCATGCCTCCGAAGATCTAAATACCACTCATACTGCTCTTTTGGTAGGTCCAATTCCTTAATCCTGCAATCATGAATAACAGAAAATCAGTAAAAAGGTTTGAGGTTGTTTAGTCTTTACGTTTATAAGATATAAAGGTCAAAAGTAAACACATTTTTGCCATATTACTGCTACTGGAATCACACTTAACCAATAATAAAACGATACGACAAACTTGAAGAAAATACTAATCAAACTTGAACTATCATGTGCTCATACCGGGTAGTTAATACATTGAACCGTTCCTCGTTTTGGCTAGCTCTAATCAGCTTCCCAGCCTGCACACAAATATCCACCAAATTAGTTACTAGCAATATTGCACTAGATTAAAGTGAAAGCCCAGAGAACGAAGAAACAAATGCTAAAAATATGGTAGTGGTGTTTAACCTGTCAAAGAAAGAGGTTCAAATTACCTTTGGTAAAACCACGTCAAATGCTGCGACTGTTTTTCCATCATCGTTCAGGCGCACATAGAATGGCTGAAGTTCTTTAGGGTAATTGTTTATAATAACTGGCTGTCGGTAGATTTCATCAACCAGATAACTGCAGTCACAAAGGCATTAAGTTTACCTCTCTCTCACTCCCCCTAGACTAACAGCATGACAAATACTGCTACCATGTACAAACCTTTCATGTTCTTCAGTTAAAGGCATACCCAACTCGAGTATTGCTTCAAATTTTTTATCTTTGACCTACCCAGAAAACACCGACATGACATATGAGGTAAATATGGGAAATCGAATCCATGTACAGACTGTTGTAACCACGGACAGCACAATATTACCTGTTTTAAAACCTCCAATGCTTCCGCATAGGAGATCCTTTGGAATGAACTTGATGTCAACAATTGAAGGCGGTCCACAATGGTTGGGTCAACCCGTTTCGAGAGAAATTTCAGATCTTCCGAACAATTTTCCAGCACCCATTTGCTCACAAACTTCAGAAAGTCATCTGCACAGATCATGGCATCCTGAAAACCAAAAATGAAACAAATACTAAATGGAGGAAGGAAAATTTACTGTGTCTGTATATCAAAGCAAGTTAATTAAGGGTACAAAACATCAAAAAGTCCAAAGGGTATTACGTCCAGCTCCTTATGCAAAACTGTTTTCATGATATCAAAAGATACAGACTTTTCTAATTGGATAAAAAAAATGTTAATACATCAAAAAGAAAACGAAATAAGATGTAGACTATGAATTTTTCACGCATACCAAATAGAAGCAGATGAAACATAGTTAGGTCTATAGCTGGTGCAGAACAAAACAGCTAACAAGAGTTTAGATCAGAAACAGAGATGGGAAAACTTGGACAAGAGCAATATCAAAAAGCATGGACACTGATAAAAGCAGAAAGTTTATGGAGTGTACCTCTAACTGAGAGAAAGCTATTTCAAGTTCAATCATCCACATCTCTGCAACTTGCTTTTTGGACTCCAATTTTTGTGCTCGGAATCTGGGCCCAAATGAGTACACATTTCCTAGAGCACATGCATAGCTTTCAAGATGAAGGCGTCCAGAAGACGTAAGAAACGTCCGGCGAGAGAAGAAGTCTTCCGAAAATTCCACCTTCACCTTCTGACTTTTAACTGAAGTTGCAGACTTGGATTTTTCTCTCGCTTCCAACTGTGCAGCTAGCTCATTTGTCTTATGAAGATCCTGAAGTGCAGCAACTAGTGCTTCCCTGTTGCTTTCAGTTCTTTTGAGAACTTCCACTTGTTTACTTTTTTCATTAATGGAAGCCTTGATAGTTTCAAGGCTAACACCTCCAGTATCATCCATGGCAATGGCCTCCTTTTTTATGTCTTTGCCAAGTAGAGTTGTAACTTGGAACTTGTCACTGAATCCTTCACCATCTGTGGTTGTGATAATGGGCATGTCCACATAAAGGAACCCATTGTTCAAGAAGAAGGTGTGAGTGGCTTGAGTTAGGGAATGGCGAATACGGGTAATTGATGCCACCTCAACAACAGAGAAAACAACACAATAGAAATGTCAGAACAGCTCTCAAAATCGAATAATACAAAGATGAAACAAATGACTTGTAACATGGAAATTCAGGAAAGAATGAAAGAATCAAGCCTATCTCAGTATTTTCATTTTGGTTGCAGTATGAACGGGAGTCACAGGACTATATTAAATTTGCTCATCAGAAACCCCTATTTAGTAGATTTTGATAACCAAATATCGTAATAACAAGCAACTGGTATTTGGGGAAATAGGGGCTACATATAGAACATCAGAATTACTCTAAGAGAAGCCAAAATACAAAATAGCAATTGATCACCATAACAATAAATTGCATTGGGAATATGAGACTACCGTAGTTGTCCGCGGTCGAAAGTGGGGAAAATCCCTTAGCATATCCAGCGGCAGCCGCTTCTTGGACAATGGGTACTTGTCTTGAACTACAGTCCCAACATGCATAATTTTCTCTACTTTGAGCTCGATTTCATGTTTTCCCCGTACGGTTGGCTGCTGCAATATTCCCTCTACTAATATGCAAGTTCCAGTAGCCATAACTTGGATTGGAGGAGCAATTGATGAATCCACCAAAACCTATAATAATTCAAAACCAATCATCAAAGAAAAATTGATTCACGAACCGAAAATCCATCCAAAATAATGTAGCGGTAGTGATATTTACGAATCTACAACCCGAATGTGTCTCTTCTTGGAAATGAAATTATCCCAATCATCCTATAAGGCTATGTTTGGATAGATATTAGATTCATCAATGAAGGGATTTGCCATCATCTTCAACCATTCACATATGAGTTTTCACATAGGGGTTCGGGAGCTTTACCTTGATGGATCAAATGACTATTTCAAGAATTGTACTTATACAAGGACCCCAATAAAGTCTCCCTCATGCCTCTGATCCATCTTCCACTGAAGTTTCAGACATTTGAGTTCTTGGGTAATTTTTTTGCAACCTATCTACAACTAAACCTCTTCTACTTGGGTTTACATTCAAAGTCAAATCACTTGATTTGAAGCCAGCATCTATCCAAACAAAGCCTGGAGAATCCAGTACAAATTTTTGGTTTATGTAGCATTATTCATCCAAGTAGATTATCTTTACATGGCCCAACAATTTGAACTAATGAACCTCAAGAATGAATTGCAAACAGAAGATAATAAAGAGAACAGATAAAAAAAAATGTACCTGAAGACTTGGAACACAAGACCCATCACTAACTTGCAAAACCGCAACCGACGGCGGCGGCGGCAGCTGTTGAACAATAGATTCCAACTTTCCGCGACCTGGGTTATGGTTCCCACCCAACACCTTCATGATTGATCGAAAGAACGGGATTCTCGTCTGCAGAATCTCCACACAGGTAACGTCTTTATTCGCGGCAAGCGTGTCACCGGCCACCGCCGGTGGCTGTAGAGGCTCCTTCCTCACCTCGTTGGAGGACTTAACCCACCCTCCAATCACGATTGTCTGTCCAACCAACCCAGTCCCACCCTCCAACACGGTTTTCAAGATTACCCTTTTGGAGTATTTTGAATGGGGGGCTAGGGTTCCGGTAGCAGCTTGTTGGGAGGCCATTTTTTGAGTAAAAAGAGAAGAAGTGGAGGTGGGGATTGATCGGTTTGTGGTGAGAGGGTTAGGGTTAGGGTTTTTATTGGGGGAGACATTAGAAGAATGCCTTGCTTGGGGATTAGTGAGATGGAGGGGAGGAAGATGAGAGAAGAGGGTGTGGGTAAGTTTGGGGGTGAAGGAAAGGGATTGTTTTGGGGTCTTGAGATATGGATTTGGAGAAAGAAACAGAGATTTGGACAGAGAGAGAGGGAGAGGAGTTAGGGTTTGGTATTCTTGAAGGTTGGGGATTCGCGGCAGTTTTCACACCCTATAACGGTTTTCCAAATTATGGTCGTTCATTGTGGTTAAGGTTTTTTTTTTTTTTTCCCCAAGCAAGTTATGAGTAATTAGTAAGTTAATTCACATGGGATTGAAGGTTGTCCATAATTCTGAACCAAAAACGCCCCTGGTGGAGCTCAAACCATAGCCTCAGAAAATATCATTGGACTACAAGTCCTTTGACATTTACTTTCAAATTTTTGGTTAAGTTTGGGAGGCACTACCTTCGTCTCAAAATTATAATCTAGATATAACAATATGTAATGTTATAGAGTATAGTATCAAAAAATATAGTAACTCGGGTATAATTTTTTTTTTAATTTCACCAATTTAAATATGTAAGATTAGATTTTTTAAAGTGATGCGAAGAAATTTTTTTTTTAAAACTGTATTGGCTATGGTTTTATTTCGAGAAACAGTAGTAGTACAACAAAGAATTTGTTTGATTAATCATTTTAACTTCAAAAATGATAGGATCCACGAAATTCGAAACATGAAAGTTTCATTGAAAGTAAAAGAGCGCTTTCATGGTCCGGATGTCATGAATTCTACCAATCCTCTTTTGACTTAGGTAGTTCTCTAAGTGGTGATTTAATTTGTGTGGATTTCAAAAAGATTTGACTATTCAATCTTAATATTAATTGCCTAAATGGATATGAAATAAGAATTTAACGTCCTATTTGAAACTTGAGGAAAAGAAAAAGAAAAAGAAAAACTAAAATTAAAACTGTGCTAATTCTTTGCTTTGTTATTTTCTTCTCTGTTTCCTCTCAAATCAAATAAGGAAAAAATTATTTTTCTTCTAGGTTCCAAAAATTATTTTTCCTTTCTTTTCTTTAGGTTCAAAACAAATATCCTCCCATAAGTAGTGGTTCGCAATCAAAGAAAATTATCGAGATTGATACAATACATGAAACTGTAAATCTGAACCATTTATTTCTGTTTTATGTATCTTAACATTTTCAAAAAATTATTGAACGGAGAAGGATTAGCAGAAGCTAAGGCTGCGTTCTCTTGAACTTAACTTAAATCTGAAAATTTTGTCCTTATTTAAATTTTTTTCGCATTTGTTAGTTTTGCGCCAAATTTTTGTGGGTTATCGATTTGTCTGGACAAGAGGATTGGAAAAGTAAAAAAAAATTACTTTTACCTAACTATTTTGATAAATAACCATTTTTTAGCAAAAAATGTCATTCATTTTTTTTTTTTGCTAAAACTTGGTTATTTTTCAAAATACTTGGATAAAAGTAAAAAAAAATTATTTTTCCGATTTCTCTCATTGAGACGAATCAACAATCCACAATATTTTGTCTCAAAATTAACAAATATAAAAAATTTCAAATAAGAACAAAACTCGCAGATTTAAGTTAAATTCAAAAGAAGGCAGCCTAACTTTTGTACATCACTGTTCAATCCCTGAAACACAGAACAAGTACACAGGCCAGAGCTGATGATGTCCTGTTAACCACGGATTCCGTATATTGGCTTGGTGTTCAAAGTCTCCGAGGCTTGTAAGGATTTACTTTATATTAAAATTTTAGATT
This sequence comes from Rhododendron mucronatum var. ripense, assembly GCA_019656295.1. Classification (NCBI taxonomy): domain Eukaryota; kingdom Viridiplantae; phylum Streptophyta; class Magnoliopsida; order Ericales; family Ericaceae; genus Rhododendron; species Rhododendron mucronatum. The sequence goes on along the minus strand of BPLT01000069.1, from coordinate 1,331,267 downwards.
CAAAATTTTTCAGGTGCTAAACTGCCGTGGGCCTTGTTACATGATAAAAAAAAGGTGTTTAACTCATTCAGGGCCATTGCCTACGGAACAATTGCTTCAGCTTTAACAGGTGAGTGGTGGGATAGGACCTCCAAAATTAATTGAGATGCGCGTAAATTAATCTGGCCACTTTAGTCATCAAAAACTACGGACTACTGTATAAGAATTTGGATCCTCCTCTTTCCCCTAGTGATGGACAAAGAAGACAACTGGTCTTTGTAGACAAGCAAAAAGCAAACAACAACAAATAAGCAAAAGATTGTCTCTTTTTTGAGAACGAAGCAAAAGATAGTCTAAACTCTAACCAGAGAAAACTCAACAACCAGTCGTGATTTGGTTTTTAGCTTCAAATAGGCTAAACAAAACCAACTTGCTCAAGATTTTTTTCTTTCTTTTTGCTACTTCTACATTGTCAGAAAACGACAAGGAAAAATGAGAAATTTTTCGGTACCATGTGGCGGTGCCCACGTGATACCCGAGCAGCCCATCCGAGCCATTCAAAAGTGTGTTTGATGGTCCAAATTGAAATTCTCTCTCTACTCTCACCCCAGTACCACTCTCTCTCTCTCTCTCTCTCTCTTTCTCTCTCCAAATCTGAAATGAACGACCCGAATGTGCCAAGAGAGCACCACATTGGACCCACACGGCACTGAAAAATCTCTCAGGAAAAATGCCCCCCAAGCATTTATTGAAGGTTTGTTTTGGGAGCAAAATGCCCAATGTCCTTTCTGAGCAAAAACACTCGTGGTCTGAGCAAAACGATACGGAGTACTATTACACCCGAGACTTTTGCCCTTTTTTCCCCCCTCTTCTGTTGGTTGAATTGGTAGAAAGAATAGGGAGAAGAAGACGCATTTCGCAACAGTATCGCAGTTTTGCGACAACAGTACCTCAACCCGGTCACTTCTTTTTTTTTTTTGATAACTTACTTTGATTAATTTTGAAGACCAACATCATTGGTCACGGGACAATTTCCGAATACAAGTAAATTTCTTGAGCGACTCTTGTTTTTAATTGTATGTTCAATACTTGAACTTGTAAGTTACAAATCTGCGTTTTACTGATTTGGACTGATTTCGCGGTTTGACGAATTTCTTCTCACCCCTAAGTTTGACAATTATTCATGTTTCCTAGGTATAGTCTTGGTTTCTTTATCATGCAGGATTCATATACTTCATCTGTCCCAATTTAAGTGTCTATTACGGTTCTGTGCTTCATCCAAAACCTAACCGTTGAAATGGGTCGTTTTACCCCCAGCGTAGGGCTAGGTCGTTGTCAGCATAAATACCGGAATGTCCGGGATCGTACCCACAGAGATAATTCCTCATAGCTTGCCAGGATTTTTAGTGAAAGGGTTACGGCGTTTAGACGGCCAACTTTTGGTTTACCTTTGAAAAGTGAGATTTGCTCGAATGAAAAGACTAGAAAATGAGTTTTTACTGGATTAAAACAAGCGGCAAGGCGTTGGAATGACTAACGTCCGAGACTTAAGCTATCCAACTTTCTCAAGGAAAACTCGGTTGAATCGCACGGCTTAGGCTATCAACCGGAAGATTTAGCGGTGAAAATAGTTAGACTTGAAGTGTGACATGGAAAATGAGTGAGTTCTTTCATTCTTTTGGCAAACACAAACCGAGACATCGCTCACGGAACCATGTGAGCGAGCACATGATCACCGGAGATTAACATCGGTTAGTTTTGTTACATAAAGGCCAAACAATGCTCATTTTCCTCATCAAACTTTAAGTCAAAAGTTGAGAAAGACAAGATAAACGTAAATCCCGGAGCGTGAATCACCCCGAAGCCAAGCCTAATCGACTACTCACCCATATTTGAAAGACTAGAAGACATGCTAAATTTAACCAACATTCTTAACCGATAAAAACGAGAATAAACCTGAGATTAATAAAGATCCCAACCACACGATCAACTTTAATAAACGAGAAAACAGAGAATACGAAGAACTTACTTGAGTTTAATGGAAATTACACTTGAAAAAACTTGAAAAGCTTTAATGGGGAAAAACCTAAGTACGTAATGGGCTAGATACAAAAGAGGGAAAGAGATGGCCCTATATATACACAATAGACTTTCTCTCTCCTCAAAAGTCAGGAAAAATCCCAAAAGTAGCCTATAAAAAGAAAGTTTTCATAAGTGGAAAGTCTGAAAAGCAAGAAAAATATCTTCCCGGACAAAACGTTATCGATAACATTGAAATTGTTATCCATAACATTGCTAAAATGGCCACCCAGGACAAAACGTTATCAATAACCTTGACAAAATGTTATTGCATGCTCTCCTTGTCTCTGGACAAATTCTGGCCAAAGATAGTGCAAGGGTATCGATTACTTCACTCAAGTTATCGATAACAAAAGGATTTCTGGTAGGCTTAAAGGAACGGAAGGAAAACGTTATCGATAACTTTCTCTGCAGAAATCATGAACCAACCTTCTAGGCTGCCTTGAATTCCTCGTCGCCTCTTGGACTTCAAGTAGCACTTCGTCTCATGGCTCTAGAACTTGACGGGGAATTCTCTCCATGAACCCGAGTGCCCCGTCGATCTCGATGATCATCGTTGAGCGTTTGGCTCGCTTGGCATGCTTTGGCTCAATTCTAGCCAACTCGACCACCAAGGGACTCAAGGTGATTTCATTCTTTGACTTCAAAGACCGTCCATCGTTGAAATGCGTGCCGGCGGACCTTGAGGTCTTGGATAGGTTCCGGCGTATCCGTTGGCGTACAAAACCGTCTTATTAGCAAGAATGACCTGAAACACTCGACAGAACACCTTACGTGCAATCATTTGAAATTGATGATCAAAAAGACATAGAAACGTCATACTTAGGAGGATTTAAGCACCAAACTTGTACAATCTTGGGCGCTTATCATTCTGCATGGTTTATATTTCTCAATATATATTATTTTTTATGTTTTTAAAATCGTTGTTTTATAGAAATTATTGAGATCTATCAAACAAGAACCATATTAAATATTTTTAGCAAAATGGCATGCAGAATCGTAATGAACACTTGGCTTAGTTTGAATAACCGGAATCTTCAGTAGGAATTGGAATGCGATTACTATGAATCAAATTCCTAAGAATTTTATTAAGTGAGAATTGGAATATGATTACTAGAAATGAAATTCCTAGGAATACAGTACTTGAAGTAATTTCATTACAGTGTTTAGATTAATTCAGTAATCTTATGTAGGATTTTACTTTTTTTTTATTGACTGAGCTAGAAATATGAGGTTCCCATGGGGTAAGGGAGAGATCAGATTCCCCCTCAATCTGGTACTGTGATTCCTGGTTGGTTGTGTTGTCAAGAATCACAATTTTATTCCTATCTCTCCCAAACATGGAAATCCTGAGAGTGTGACATCACATTCCAATTCTTGTTCCATTCAAACATCGGAATCATGGAACTATGGTGTCAAAATTGGGACGGATGGAGTAGTTGGTCAGGTTTCCTAGTCACCAATTCTTGTAGGCATGTTTTTTTTTTTTTTGCTCGGCATATTCATGCTGCGTTTGGTTTGTATTTTGAAAAGCTTTTTGAAAAATAGTAGGAGTAATAAGCGGAGAGAGATAGAGAGAGAAATGTTTAAAATATGAGAGATGTAGGGGGAATTTTTTGAAAAATTCTTTTTAAAAACCAAAGACAAGAAGGCATCAATCCCAGAAACACAGAACAAGTACACAGGACAGAGCTGATGATGTCCTGTTAACCACGGATTCCATATATTGGCTTGGTGTTCAAAGTCTCTGAGACTAAAGGATTTATTTTTCTTAAAATTTTATATTCAAAACTTTCCAGGTGCTTAACTCATTCAGCGCCATTGCATACGAAACAATTGCTTCAGCTTTAATACGACTCCTCGCAAGTGAGCGGTAGAATATAATCTCTAAAATTAATTAAGATGCGCGTAAGTTTACCTATTTGGATCCTCCTCTTTCCCCTAGTAATGGACAAAAAGGACAACTGGTCTTTATAGACAAGCAAAAAGCAAACAACAAAAAATAAGCAAAAGATGGTCTTTTTTTTAGAACGAAGCAAAAGATGGTCTAAACTCTAACCAGAGAAAACTCAACAACCATTCGTGATTTGGTTTTAGCTTCAAATAGGCTAAACAAAACCAACTTGCTCAAAAAATTTTCTTCCCTTTTGCTACTTCTACATTGTCAGAAAACGACGAGGAAAAATGAGAAATTTTTCAGTACCGGGTGGGTACCACGTGGCTGTGCCCATGTGGTGCCCGAGCAATCCATCCGGGCCATTCAAAAGTGTGCTTGACGGTTCAGATTGAAATTCTCTTTCTCCTCTCACCCCACCATTCTCTCTCCTCTCTCTCTCCAAATCCGAAATGAACGGTTGTGCCGAGCGGACACCACGTTGTACCCACCCGGCATTAAAAAATTTCTTAGGAAAAATGCCCCCCTAGCATTTATTGAAGGTTTGTTTTGGGAGCAAAATGCTCAATGTCCTTTCTGAGCAAAAACACTCGTGGTCTGAGAAAAACGATACGGAGTACTATTACACCCGAGACTTTTGCCCTTTTGTTTTTCTTCTTCTGTTTGTTGAATTGGTAGAAATAATAGGGAGAAGGAAGACGCATTTCGCAACAGTATCGCAGTTTTGCGATAACAGTACCTCAACGCGGTCACTTGTTTTTTTTTTGATAACTTATCTCGATTAATCTTGGGGACCAACATCATTGGTCACGGGACAATTTCTGAATACAAGTAAATTTCTCGAGCGACTCTTGTTTCTAATTGTATGTTCAATACTTGAACTCGTAAGTTACGAATCTGCATTTTACTGAAACTGCATGTACCACTGTAGTATAATGCAATGTATAAACGTTTTCCACATTCTTCTAGGAATTAGCAGAAAGAGATTACGCTAGGCATGTTCCTATGCCTGGAAAGCTCTAAATGCTGCTTGTTGGTGTGTGAGATATCCCCTACCCAAACAAGAGGAATATAAAATGATTCTCACCCTTAGAATCCCTATTCTAACCCTTGAAAATCTCACACTAAACCCTTGCTGATTTGTAATATGGCAGAAAACCATTTGGTGTTTTGGTAAATGCAGGTCACAATCCAATAAATTAGCCCAAGACCAAGAGTTGGACAGATTGGAAAGTTGGCCTGTTGGGGACCTCTGTTGTGTTTATTCTCAGCTCTGCGTGTTCGGCCAGTCTATCTCTTTTCTCTTATGGTCATTATTTGACCTCTCTCTCTCTCTCTCTCTCTCTCTCTCTCTCTCTCTCCATATCCTTTCAATACCATTGGCCTGCAATTCAGCTCACCTTCAAACTTATCCCAATACAAAGAAGAAGAATGGCAAACAGTAGACAGACCAAATTACTCCTGCTGTACTTCACCATAATTTGTGCTGCACGTTTAACTCAAGGTCAGGTTCTCTCCTCCTAATTCCACATTTTTTTTCCCATAAATTTTCCTCTGGGAATCTGATTTCCTTCCTTTGCTTCATGGTCACTGTTCTGTTTCTTGTGGGCTTATTCCCAAAACAATTGTTTTTCTCTGTATCGTTCCAATTTTATCGTTTTTTTATAATGTTCTTCTCTTAATCTTATACTTGTTGGATGTAAGAGAAACTCTTTGCCCTTTTAGAATGTAATATCAAGTTCTCATCTTAATACTTGCATTTCGATATGCGCAGGTTATAGAAAACAAGATGGAGTTCCCTTTACTCATAGGGTCATTCATTTTCCACCCTCGGAAAGGGAATTCCCTCTGCAGGTAAGAAAGAAAGAACAAACATTTCCTTGGAAACCTTTTCTCATGAATTCTTCTTTCCAAATGTACATGCTAACAAATGCGGGAAAAGCATATGAAATGGTTGCCAAAGGGGTCTTTGGCCTAACGGCATTCAGGGTTGCACTTAGGAGTTCCAACTCCTTCTCCAATGCGTTGATCTAACTACTCTAATTATACTGACTTCCGCCGATCAAAATTCTTTTAGGGATGCAAGTACGGGCTCCCATCATTCTGTTGGGAGATTATACCTGAAATTCTTTTTTGGACAATTCTTCTCTATATGATTATCTTTAATGTATGTTTTCAACCTTGTTGGAGCTTGTAGGGTTTTGGGGAACAGTGGAAGAACAAGAACTCAAGAAGAATGATGATTGGATCAACTGCACCAACCTGCACTTACAATGAATGCAGGGGATGCAAGTACAAGTGCAGAGCAGAACAAGTTCCAGTGGAGGGGAATGACCCAATCAACAGTGCATACCACTACAGATGTGTCTGCCGTAGGTAATAAATTCACAGCAGAGAGAGCTACTACTATTAGAAACTGAGCTAAGAGAAATTGTGCAGGAAAATTGCATGGACTTTTTCAAGTCACCTCTATTTGCTGCACTGTTTTGTTAGTAAAACTAGTTATATGAGTGTCCAATTAGCTGTTATAGGATTCTTTCCAGATTCGGGATGTTGGCTCTCATGTTGCCTTATTAAGTTGCAGAGATTAGTTTTGTCGTCGGTTGCATATAGTGAAAAAAGAGTATTACCTTGGGTTATATCCACGGAATCCGCACTTTATATTGTAATGTTTTCGGGCTATGCTTGATCCTGAATTTGATAACCAATCCAAGCTGAGCCTTAAGTCCCAATCACTTGGGGTCTGCTACATGAATCCGTTTCCTCCATTGATAGAGGCGGCTGTACATGGACCCTTCCATGGTCACATGAACACCCAAAATTATTTGTTTTGCTTAGAATAGATGCAAAAATTATGGGCTAGTCTTGTTTTGAACACCCAATTCAAATATCAATGAACACCCAATTCAATAATCTTGAACATCTACCTCAAAAATAATTGAACACCCAACAACCAATTGAACACTCAATCACAACCCAATTATAGCCCACAAATCTAGGCAATTCATTCTTGAACACTTAACACATTACCTCAAACAAAACTCACAATCCTAATGGAAAAAAAAATTATGGTAGTAAAAAAATAAAGAGAAAAAAGAAGAATCTAGAGGTTTAAGTATTATGATCTGCATTCTCTATCCTATCTCCATTGTCAATGGTCTAAATGTGTTAGTTCCGCATTCGTGACAATAACTACTTTATTATTATTTTTTATCTAGCTAGCTTGTAGAATTACAGGCAAAGCTTTAAAAAAATTCAACTACATTGCAAAGCCCCGTTAACTTGAATGATATTCCTTCAACTTTAAGGTTGCGATAGAAAATCTCATCATATCATCCAAACAAACAACATATTTTCAAAAAGGTCGGCTGAAAATTTTAAAAAAAATTTTAAATTTTTTTAAAATAATATTTTTAAGTTCTCATTTTGCCTCGTAATTAATTGTTTTAGAATAAAGGTTACGGTTTTTTGTCTGCACTATTTATACTAATATACGAGGTTTTGCACATCTATTATTGGTCAATACACTAGCTAGTAGCTAGTAGAGTTAAGGTAATTTATGAACACCCTATTACAAATTCCTGGAGCCGCCACTGTCCATTGAGCTCTATTAAGGATCACTTGTTCACATAAACCCATTATACTCATATCTTTGCGTACTACAACATTTAATGTCAATTTAAGTCTATCCCTTCCCGTGACATTGCTACCTAGAGCTATCATATCCGTTCTCTTAACTACTACATCTTCTGGTCTACAGTAGACATACCCAAACACCTTAGCCTATTTTTCTTCAATTTCTCCTCTATAGGTGCTACACCTACCATCTTACGAACTGTTTCATTTCTAATCTTGTCTCGTCTAGTATTACCACACATCCATCTCAACATTCTCATTTCCGCTACATTCATCTGGCTCACATGTTGTTTCTTAATAGGCCAACATTCTGTCCCATATAGTATCGCTAGTCTTATAGCAGTTCCATAGAATTTTCCTTTCAATTTTGTAGGTACCCTCTTGTCACACAGTACACCAATAGCGCTTCTCCACTTGAGTCACCCCACTTGGATCCTATGAGTCACATCATCAGCAATCTCTTCATCTCTACTAATAATTGAGCCTAAATACCTAAAATGATCACTCTTTGGTATCTCCTGGTCTTAGATCATCACTCTTTCTTCATGCGCATTACTGGTATCATTAAACTTGCACACTATATACTCAATTTTACTCCTACTTATCCGAAAACCCTTTGACTCTAATATTTCCCTCTAAATTTCTAATTTCGTATTAACTAAAAATTTGAAGGAAAGCATTAGAGTCAAAGAGTTTTCGGATAAATAAAAGTAAAACTGAATTTGATGACTCTTTGAAAAACGTTCGAAGCCCATTCTTGTTTTAAATAAGGGAGTGGTGCTGATGTCGAGTTGCTTTTTTTCCTTTTTCCTCGAAAAGTTCTAGGTGGTAACATAACACATAGTCCCAATGCCTTGACATACGTGTGTACCGTTCGGGCAATGAGCTCACTATGTGGTAACATAACACATAGTCCCCAAGGCCCCGTTTTGCTAACTCAAATGAGTATAAGTATTTATTTTTTGAATTAAAGGTAATGTATTGTGAGAGAATAACATATTTTTAAAGCGAAAAATAAGTAATTAAAAAATAATAATCTTAACAAAACGGGGCGTTTAAACATGACGGGATGATAAGTGTTATTTCCCCTAAGCATCATGGGTTTAGGTTTTGATGCACGTAAAGCCTTAAGGGCATTTGAGTGTGAACTGTGTTTGAGCTAATATATTATGCATTTAACTATGAGTTAATTACCGGCTGGAACGATGATGGTTCCTAATGTAGCGAACCCCATGGTCGTAAAACAACCTTACATAATGTTATTAGTAGTAAATTTTAAGAAGAAAAATATTTAGGGTGTTTAGCCACACACTTGTCCTTGTCGTGCAGGCACCACTGAATTATTGTGGGGTGTTCCATTATTTTTGGGCCGAGTGTTCAATAATTTTTCAATTGGGTGTTTAAAAAAATGATTTAAACCAAATTTACTACCTGTATTTTAAAATATATATATATATATATATATATATATATATATATATATTTTTAAGGTGTTCAACTGACAACCCTTCAATCAATGTAGAGCCGCCTACCTCGTGTAGGTTCATCATCCACATCCTTTTTGTCTTGCGTGTTCAACAGTCTCATTTACTCTAACTAACATACGACCCGTTCTAGTAATACACAATGGCTATTATCCCACCATCCCCCTTCGTCTTCCGCCCCAGCTCTGTCCTCCTCTCCGCCCCACACACCACCCCCACTCTCTGCCACCACCTCTAGACTCTGTCCTTCCTTCGTACCCAATGTTTTCTCATTTTCTCTGTTGAGAGTCAACACTCACTCTCCATAGTTCAAGAATTTATAGGGAGTTCTTGAAGATTTTGGAAAAGTTCAAAGGAATCCGGAAGAATCTAGAATATTCTAAAACATTTCAGAAAGTTGTGGAGAGTTATATGACAAAAGCCTGAGGAAGCTAGAAGACTCCGGAAAGTTCAAGAAGACTATAAATATGTGTGAAGTCTTATCGAACACGATGGTTGGGAATGAATCTAAAATATTCTAGAATGTAGAAAAAGTAGTGCACACGTATATAAGGGATGAAAAGCCTCATTTTGTGGATGTGGTATGGAAGTATCACCAATGTGGTAATGGTGGTGACAAAATCTCCCTTCGGTGAGGTAGGGACCGTAGGGAGATGCCAAGGTGGGGGAGTATCATTCAGGTGTTAAAGTTTGTGTTCCTTCCGCTGCGTGTGTGCTCAATATTCTTTGGTTCGGTGAATAATACAGTATTGACCCGTTTGCCGACAGGATACAAGAGGCGGATATGTCATCAACCCGATAGTCTCTCTCTCCCCTCTCCGCCCCAACTCTTCGTCAAACCCTCTCCCTCTCCTCCCCCTCCGTCCCCAATCTTGTTCCAAGATTCTTGCTCCTTCCTTATTTCTCCAGTAATTACGATATAAAAAGTTCCAAGCCGAACTCTCAAAGGGCCAACCTTGGTAATCTTAACCGCCATCTACATCTACATTTGCAAATTGTGTTCCCGTTACCTCAGACTGAAAGGAACATAGCCATCACCTAATAGGATGGTTGTCGTTGACTTCTTTTACCCTAGTTCCAAGGGTCAAAACTGGCCATCGTTCTTCTTTCACGGATTTTTACATTGGATGTAACGCCCATCCTTCCATTCATTGTGCATTATCTCTGTTCTTTTCCGCCGCAGACTTTAGCCCCAACCCTTCCCAAACCCACAAGTACATCCCCTCTCTTTACCTTCTGTACCCCAACCCCTACACCTCTTTTCCGCCGCAAACCCACCACCCCCTTTCTCCCTACCTACACTCTCTCCGAACCCGCCTGTTCTCCAAGCCAAAACCCTCCAAACCCTACTCTATCCCCATTCATCGCCACAACTCTCTCTCGCCATTATTACCGTCTGTGCCATTGCAATCCCATTGTACGAGGTTCTTGTTTCTCGATCATTTGATAGAGGAACTCTTCCGGATTCTAACGGGGAACAAAGCCATTTTCGCTCGACGCATTCTACGCGGGTACGGGGAACGGAGACCGGAGGTCTATGCACACATTGGTTGGTGCGGGAGTGGCTAGTTTGATACAGATGTATGCTTGGGTTTTAGTCAGGTAAGAGAATAATTGTATAGATATATATTAAAAAAAACAAGCCAAGGCTTTAGGCAGAAACCAGAAGAGTCACCTTTTTCACTTGAATCCTAATGAAGGCAATCATTGAGCCTAATTTCTCACATCAAGAATGGCAAAACAGCAACGGACTGCTTCAAAAAGAACCCATAAAATTCAGAAATACAAACCCAAAATGAGATACATGGCAAACAAGAAACACAAGTTAGTGTCAATAAGAGGTTATGGTAAGAAAAGTCATGGAACTGCAAGTGGCACATGGGAAGTGGTCCCAATATGGTACATTTTATGCCAGTAATTGGCTGAGTCACATGGGGGGCAACTTGTTTGAATCCCATTCAATTTCCCTTGCACCAAATGGCAAATTGAATTCCATTTTTAATCCAAAATAAGAAGTTCCATTGCACTTCAACTTCCTACCTCAAGCTTTAGTATAGTAGAAATAGTATGAAGTCATTTCCTCGAATTTATGAGTTAGATACTTATGTTTGATACATTTACTCTATTCTTTCATCTAGGCTATCCACTTAGGCGCTCATCGAAATTGGTCCTTTTGTGATGGTTCTTCATTCACTCTAAGTCTCACTCCTTTACAAAAAAGATGTACAAGATTTTGAGAAAAGTGAATCGTAAGGGTCATCATCAGGTCGGGCCGGGCAAGCCCAGCCTATCAAGTCACTATCCAAGCCCGCCCATGGGCATGGCCAACCGGGTTTTTACTTTTTTGCGGGCCGGGCTACCTACCATAAATTGAAGCCCCCTAGCCCGGCCCACGGGCTAGCCCAATTGATGGGTTAGCGGGCCAAAAACTGGGTAGGCTAATGAGTAGGCCAAAAGTCGGGCGGGCTTAAATTCCTTGGGCGAGGGAAAAAAGAAAGAATTTTGTAGGATTTTGGGCTAATGGGTGGGCCTGTGGGCGGGTACCACGGGCGGGCCGAGTAAAAATTCATAGGCCCGAGCCCACCCATTATAAACTATGGGCCGGGTAAAAGTCCGATGGGACGGGCGGGCCGCGGGCCTTCGGGCTTAGTAAAGAGTATGGATTTGAAAATCCATATGGGAACGAATTTTTAAGTTGTGTAGATTTGAGAGACCATTTGAAAACAACTATTTTTTTTACCACATGCACAGATCCATATATATATCCATCCCGGGCACCCACATTTTGTAAGTGAGGTGTGTCACATGTTGTGTCAAGTAAATGTGTACCTATCATCTTTTTGTTTCAATTTTTTTTTGTCTGGCAAATTAAGTAATTTTATCTTTCACCAAAAGGTAGAATTTAGATGATCTTTGAACATCACCCTGCTTCACTGAATCATCATCGGCTATGTATGCTATAAGCACACTCAAATCACACACTCATTTACACACCCATAAGCGTGTGGGCTCCACCATTTGTAGAGCAATTTAGGCTCCATTTATCTATCCGTTAATTACCTCCATATGAAAATAGATGATCTTTGAACATTACCCTGCTTCACTGAATCATCATCGGTTATGTATATGCTATAAGCACACCCAAATCACACACTCATTTACACACCCATAAGCGTGTGGGCTCCACCATTTGTAGAGCAATTTAGGCTCCATTTATCTATCCGTTAATTACCTCCATATGATATGATAAAGTTTTTGGTATTTGGTTACACAACTTTTTGGAGTAATAAACTTTTCCGAGTCAAATCATTACAAGAAGTTGAAGGAAATTGAACTGCACCTTCACTTACAAGTTTTTTTTTTTAAAAAAATTACTCTCCACACGTTTTTCAATAAATTTCTCTATTTCACTCTCTCCACTCATTACATCAAAAAAATTCTCAAAACCAAACAAAGTAAAAATGCTTCCCAGTTTTGCAAATTGATGAAAGCCCGTACCAATGGCATGGGCCTTGTGGCTGGCTTGGTGGGTAATAGGTTAATCATCTCTAGTCACAAACTAATGAGCCAGATTTTGTAATTGGGCTACCACACAAGTTCCTAATAAAGGCTAGGTTATTCTTCAAAACGCGCGTAAAACAAGCTCAATAACATAATCGTAGATGATGCCAAACATTCCAAATCTTAGAACCATTGAGAGTTATGCTCGGTCATTACCTTCAGGGCCCTAGAATTAGTTGAGGTGCGCATAAGCTAACCCGGATATCCGGTTTATCAAAAAAAAACATAATTGTAGATGGAGCCCAAATTAACTGCACACAAAAGTTGGGAAGTAGAGGCCGGGGCGGCTTATTCGTTTTGGGTCTTGAAATCTCTACGCACAGTCTCCGGTAAATTTTTTCTTTACCATCCTCCTCTCTCCGACAAGATTAAAATTCTATAGGTCTTGGATTTCGATCATATATGTAGGTCTTGGATTTCAATCGCGTTCTCGGTTGGACCGTCTTCCCCAACAAGGAAGTGTAAAAGTTTGGACACCACTTCTAGCAAATGCAATTTCCATCGTAATGTTCAAGAAATTAAAGAACTTCGTGCACGAGGTTCATAGCCACACATGCCCACCAAAATGACCACTTCAAAGCTTCATTTCGGCTTCAAAATGATTCATACCGGTTTCTAATTCTAAGGCACCCTTTGGGCAAACTCTTCAGAGTTTTTTTTTTTTTTTTGGACTTTTTGAACAAGCGAAAGAACGATAAGTTCAGATTTAGAGATTTGATGCCGTCATATAAGCCAAAGGATCCTAAAAAAAAATTGTCCAAAAAACGCCCTAGGCCAGTAGAGTGTGTGTGTGTATATATATATATATATATATATATATATATATATATACACAAAACTTTAGGATAATATTGTGATGCAGACTGGTGACTCGAAATCTATTAGTGGATTAATACCTTTCTTCAAAACCGAGACTAGTGTGGAAGGATGAAGGGATTAATTAATTATTGATCTCCAAAGTGCATTATGGAGCATGCGCAACATTATTTAAGTAAATACAGTATATTCGAAATGCTTGCTTTTGAATGATTAAAATGCTTTTAATTTACTGCATTTTGTTGCGCCCAATTACAAAGATTAAAAAAACTAATTAAATCATATTTTTCCGATATCCGAATGTCAAGGCTTGCAGAGACCTTGACTAATCATTTTAAAGTTAACAACCCGAAAAAAATATTCTTACTAGTTTTATTATTCTATAAGCCTATTAAGGAATGAAACTGATTTTCATGCTCCATTTTTTACTGATGGCGTTTCAATTTTAACATAAAGTTACAATGAATAAAATATAGCGCCATCAGTAAAATGTGGATTACGAATATCAATTTCTTTAAAATAAAAAAAAGGGAGTAAATCACGGGACTCTAGAAGGGAAGAATATTCTAGAGCTGGTGACTCAGCAGTGGTCTCAAACGGGACCAATAAGAAGGGCAATTGGACTTTACTACTACCACCTTTTAGCGAAAGGAACATTTGAAAAAGACATGTCCAATTATATCAATATCAATTGGTTGGAAACTTTTAAGGGAAATAATTTTACTACTTTTTTTTTTTTTTTTTTAAGGTTAACGTCACTTTCTTATAAGTGTATTTTTGGTGCAAAATGCACCTGTAGGAAAGTGCCTGACGCGGCGGAATTCACGAGAGACTAGTTAGCGTACTAATCCAAACGAGATAAGCAACTCGTTGCAACGAGCAATTCTTGCGTACAAGAATGAAAGAGAAAATCTCTGCAATATTATTAATCAAAAAGCTGCATATAACCTTAAGTTACAAACCTTTGTATAGGCTGAAAACCTAGAAACCCTAAAAATAAACTTAGAAAATAAAAAGTCCCATAATTTGGGATTTTTCCTAAAATTGAAAACGGAAAAGAAAAACAAGACTTTTCCAAAAAGAATCAACTTAAAAGGAATTACGGATTAAGAGTTATTAACGAATCAAATCTTTCCTTAAACGGCAAAATAATGCAATTGAAAGCCTAAACGAAGGAATTAGGCCGAAAAGCACCATTCATCATCAACCTTAAGGTTGATGAGTATGGACCGGAGCGCGAAATTAAGCCAGCCCACCAAGTTTGGGCCTATTCCGAGCTCGTCCGAATTTAGCCAATTCGGGTAATCTGAAATTAAACATCGTTTAGACTTCCGGGGTTTGACTCGGTCCAACTGATCATGAAATTGGGCTTCCACGTGTTCTACTTCAGTGTCGTTAAAAAAAAATGAAGTAATAAAATCAGCAGCCAACTTTGAATTCAGACTTTTCATGGTTTTTCTTGATTATATACTAGGAGTCTAGGAGGTCTAGAGAGAGAGAGAATTGGCAGGGATTAAAGTGTTGATACCCGTTAATCAGCAGCCCAATTTCAAGGATTAATGGAGTCTTTTTTTCCCCTGGCGGATTGGATAATTAAGATGGGGTTTTTCACTAAACTAAAAGGAGAGGAAGAGTAGTTGCCGTTAATTATATGTAGTCAAGTTGTTTCTACCTTTTGAGTTAAAAAGAGTGACAGCATCTTGAGTTAAAGAAGTTTCGTTGAAACAACTTTGCTAAAGGCAACAATTGTAGAGAAAAAAGTACGACGCGTAAAATAATAATAAATGCATACCTACCAAGGATTAATGGAAGATTTTTACATCATCTTAGACTAAAATCCATAACCTAATCATCAATAATCTACCTTCCTCCCATCTCATTAATAATTAAAGCTGTGAAATTTCCGTTTGACCGAAAATATAATTAAAGTTATGTCCGCCTTCTTGTTTTGTCCCACCTAACTCTGAAACAAAGGATTGGCTGCAAATATACCACAAAGTGGTTGATTCAATGGGTAAATAATTACAGTTTCTTCTTATAGTGGTGTGATGGAATTACCGGTAAATAATTTTGTTTAGACAATATTTCTCACCCAATATACTTAGACCCTGTTCTGCTAAGGTCTTCGTTTTTTAAATGCTTATTTTTTACTTTACGAGATAAGTAATTCTCTCACAATACATCACATTTAATTCAAAAAATAAGTAATAGTACTAGTTACCCTTAGCGGAACGGGGCCTTGACCTCAAATAGGATTCATAACCCTTAGCGGAACGGGGCCTTAACCTAAAATAGGATTGGAGCGAAAGTCCACGCCCGGTGGAGACATGGCCTGGTGGGCTCACGGGGATAGGGGAAAGCGATTGCTGGTGGTTTGGGCCGAACCCACGTCCCATTTACTGTAAAGTTCCCGCTTTGGCTTACACGTGGCTAAATATGTTTGGCTTGGTTTAACAAAGTTTTTTTTTTTTTTTTCCCTTCTTTTTTCTCTAATGAAATTCAATCTACATAAGCCAAAGTTGGATGTATTTCTTGATTTTTAATTTTCCAAACTTTACTGGAATTTGGATATAATTACTGCAACAAGTGAAATCGAAAAATTACAAGAATATAGTCTAAAATAGAAAATCAAAAAGATACTGAAAGACTGTGTTTTTGACACAGTCTTTTAGTGTCTCTTCAGTCATCTTTAATAATAATAAAAAATCAATTTTCAGCTATAATTTTTTATACATTTTTTAATCTTTCTTGTCGAGCTAAGGCATGATATAAAAATGAAAAGAAAACAAATCAAAAAACCGTAACATCAAGTAAAAGTCAGGTAGGTAAGTTTAAGTTAACACGTTTCCAAAATGCGGAATTATACAATAGTTTAGGAGTACCGTCACGTCGGACTCCGGATCACTATATAACTACATATTCTTGTAAGGCCATATACATAAGAACAGACCCCACAAAAATGTGTAATTGTAAAGTGGTTTAAAGCAACGGCACTCTCAAATCTATTGAATAATTACTCCTTGAAAACAAAAGATGCTAATCAAGATTGCCCACTAGGCCAATGTGAACACATCTCATTTTCCACCCGCAAGCGTAAAAAACCATCCTTCCAAGTTCCAACCCGAATCCCGCTGAAGTCTTCAGGAACACTGTCACATGCAAAGAGTCTCTCTCTTCAGGAACACTGTCACATGCAGACTCTTCTTTTGCTACTAACTTTTTCCCTTGCGCAAAGAATTCGGACACAACTTTTTTGTTAGGTCTAAAGAGTCCGCTCATCTCTCTAGCACAATATTCTTGTGTTTTGGGTCAAGTGAGAGAGAGAGAGAGAGAGATGAATGGTGGGGAAAGAGGTGGAGATGGTGTAAGCCTAGACCTTCTCAAGAAGAAAATGGAGGAGTTTGCGAAGGAAAGAAACTGGGACCGATTTCACAGCCCCAGAAACCTCCTCTTGGCTCTTGTATGTATGCCCCTCTCTCTCTCTCTCTCTCTCTCTCTCCACAAACACATATCGGTTTGAAGGTTTCTACACCTGCAGCTACGTTATGTTGACCAACTGTTTTGATCATTTTTGTATCAGCGGTGCTATATCCACCGCTCAGTATTTCACAGTCTGTATCGACAATCCAGGTTTTAGAGAAGAGTTTTTTAAAATTCGGAGCATCTAAAACACTTTTAAGAACGGTGGAGGGAAAGCAGTGTGCGTAGACTTCGTGTTTTCGAATAGCCGATATTCAAAGTTATTGCATCCATCGGGTAGCTAGAGCTAGCCGTAGGTCAGGTCAAACGTATTTCACTTCTTTCTCTTTACGATGCTATGTCCGTCTGAACGACATCTCTTCCAGAATTCCATTTCATGAAATCATTGGAAGTTGCTTAATAGTAATGATTAAGCACAACCTGTTCGATATTATCCCTGATTAATTTGACCTAATGAATCACAGTAATTTAATGCGATGTGGAGAAGAAAAATAATGTTGCAAGGCTTTATCTTTTTTTTTTTTTTTTTTTTGCCAAATGATATACATTAGGTGGGTTAGCGAAGTGTTAGTATGTTAGTCAACGGGAGTTGAGAGGCTATTCATAGCCCTGAACCACAAACCTGCTTTCCGTCGGACTCGAACCTTGGTCACCATTAAAGAGAGAAGTGAACATTCCACCTGTGCTAGCGTGGAAGTTCAAGGCTTTATCCCTAATTGCTCCATTTTTGGAGCATTTTCCTTGTACTTCGGAAACGTGTCCTGCTGTCCAGATCCAAAACTCACCAACAATGTAAACGGGTCCGATTTCCTCTGTTCCGAAAGCCTCTGAGCCTCCGTATTTTCCGGCCGTTGAATTGTGTGATTTTTTTAACATTGTAAATCCAATGGTTAGAAAACCCCTTGGCACAGAGGCACAAGGGTTTTTTGGCACACGGCACAGAGGATCCTGCCTCAAACCCAAACAGGCCCATCTTTAAACTTTTGCATGCATTTAGCTTTTATGTCACACCCAGGAAAAGGAATCTAATGAAACCAAACGCCTTTGGTCATTTTCTGCCTTGCTTTTGATATACACAGGTGGGAGAAGTGGGGGAGCTTTCTGAAATATTCCAATGGAAAGGGGAGGTACCAAGGGGACTACCTGACTGGAAAGAAGAAGAGAAAGTGCATCTGGGTGAAGAGCTCTCTGATGTTCTGCTATACCTTGTCAGACTCTCTGACATATGTGGAGTTGATCTTGGTAACGCTGCCCTGAGGAAGCTTCAACTTAATGCCATCAAATATCCAATTGACCCCTCCACAAATTCCTCAAATGAGCACAGCACCAGCAGCAATGGCTCTGATAGTGCTTGATCTTCAATGTTTTTATGTGTTAAGGACTGAAAAGCCCTCACCTTTTGGTGACTTGTTTGGCTCTTTCTTTTGGATGTGACATGTTTATGGGTAAATTAGGCTTATCTAGCTAAGAAATGTTTTGGTTGGTTTCACAGTTTGGACAACTTGTACAAATCCATCTTCAATTCTAATGTTACAGTTATGAGAATTTCTCTAGTACCAATTAAGGTTTGAAATCATAAACCGTGCCTACCCGTTGGTCCGACCTCTAGTGTTGGGCCCGTTTGTTGTAGTGCTGCGATCTGCGGAGAGGCTCCTGGGCCTGCGTCAGTTGGGCTAGCTCCTACATCGAGAGTTTGGGTTTGGGTGTATGTGTTTAAAGGGTTCATTGAGTCTCTCCCTAGTCAGCAATTGCCTAGATGAGTTAGTAAGTGAAATTATCCACTTGACCTTCAAAAAAAAAAATCATAAACCAGAACTATGATAAATGGTCATGGATGGAGTATGAAAGCCCATTTGTATCAACATATACATAAACATTGAACAATGAAGTTAGGCTGAGAAAGAATAACTTGGTCTTTTAGTGCGCCGCTGCAATTTGCCTCAAGTCGCAACATTCTTCTTTTCTTCATGTCATGACATAACCGTGGCATGTACCGGTTTCATCAGACTCAGGATTCTTGCGAGGACTTTTGTTTCACAATTGGGATAAAACCTCATGAGTTGGTTAACCCCGTAGCCCACATGATGCTCTCTCTATGTGATCGCGTCCCATATTCCTTGTCGTATAGAACTACCCGTTGTTGATTGGACCGATACTCAGAAGAAACGGTTGCTTTCATTACAGTACCCGTAGTGGAATCTATAGTTATCATTGTCTGCAAACCAGTATGCCTTGCGAAGTCCAGAAATCCTTCGTGCCGATTGCTCTGGGTTTGGACCCACTTCCATTTGGGTTTTAAGAATTCTAAGTCGAAAATATGTTTTCAATAGCACAAAAACAATGAAAAGAAACATGTTGCCAAACCATAGAAGAGGACCACGGACTCAAAAGATTCCTATGGCCGAAACCACCAAAAGATAAAATTAAACATTAAAAACGATCTGAATGGCTTCTTTTTTTAATCGTCATCCTGGAATCTGGAATAAATGATAGAAAACACTTTGTCGTGTATCTAAAGGGGTAGTTGCCTCTAACTGACGTCCTATCACTTCCGTAGGGGATAGGTTTGCTTAAAAGAGATTACAAAAGGAGGCGAGAAAACCAAAAAAAAAAAAAAAAAAGTGATCACGTTTAGTGGAAAGCTTAGCCGGATAAAGCAAACGGAGTATAGAAAACACCATCATCAATTGTAAACTAAGCAAAGCACATCCCGTGTAATGATGAAACCCACTACCCTAAAGATAGAATTAGGCATGAAGATTCGTAATTAATAACATTACTTTACTTAGTTTTGTATAAGGATTAGAGGGCCTAACTATCATCATTAGTGTTATGATGAGCGCAATAATTAATGAACCTCATCATTGGCTAAAGTTGCACAGTGGCGCACTATATAACAAGCAAAAGAACGAAAACAGACCACAGAACACTCATCAGTTCAAGTAGAGTAGAACTTTTGCAATGCTGAAGAGAGGTGCTATTACGATATCCCCCTTTGCCAGCTCCACCACGGTGGTAGGGTGGTGCCGGCGGAAGCGACGGCGGCTGCCGAGGCGGCAGAAAGGCGGCACCATACGGTTGGGGAACAAGAAGCGCAGGAGATTCTATCTCCGTTGCCGCCCGGCGGTGAACTGGGGGATTCTGGTGTGCCCTTTTCAGATGTTGAAGAAGATGATTATGGACATGACTTCGAATGGAAAATTGATGGAGAACTGCGATTGGGCTTTACCCATTTTTCGACCCCAGCTGTTTCCCCTGTGTTAGATAATAGTATTGCTACAACGAGCAACTCCTTGTTGTTTTTCCTACTTCTTTTTCTTTCTTGTAAATGTCATAAGGGGCTTGCAATAAGGTGGAAAAACATGTGAGTTTCTTGCAGATGCAATTTTGTCTTTTACCGTGCATACGTTAATTTTTATTTTTTTGATAATCGTATGCGTGTTTGTTTGAGAATTAACTCGCGAATTGCAACGCGACATCAGCATTCAAAACTTGGCAGTGAGCTTGGCTAACTTTGACACCACTTATGTTGCTAATATTGCACATACCTGCATGCAGGCACTCTGTGGGCGTAGTTCCATGCTTCTTGGATTGTTGAGACATTTATTAGAGGCTCTGTCATGCAATTCACTTAATTTTTGTTAGCTATTTATGTCCATCTGTGTGGCTGTTCGTGTGTTTCCCCATCAAACGATGCAGACCCTAGTAGGGGTTTTAGTATTGATGTTTGCCGACGGGTGGTGACAGGAGTTTTGTGACTTTGATTTGCCAAGTACATGTTGAGTTGGCATAGCTGATGAAGCATCGGGTGTACTTTGTTATGCTATTCTTCCTACTTCGTTGATGCTATCAATTTTAGTTCGATGTGGAGATTGGCAGCTCCTTCCTGGAAGAAAGAGATGGAACAGGGCAACTTTTAGATCAGTTGATCCTTCACTTCTGATTAGGCAGTGCGGCTGCTTATGCGTGATCCAGATACAGACTTAACTTTTGTGTATTTATCATTGCACTTGGTCGTCTGACGACAAAGAGAGAGATTTCAAAGAAAATTAAAAGACACTGACTTCAAATATCCAAGAAAAACGAACAAGAGATTTCCATCAATTATGCCAGAATAACACCTCTTTCCACGGTTACGTTGTGATAACAGTCACTGAAATTTCCCTATTCATCTAGGCTTCGTACAAAATATGGAGGAGTACACAAGCTTAAGAACAACAAACAACAGGGTACACATGTTCTTCAAATCTCTATATACAGGCATTTGATTAGCACAAGCAGGTGGAACATACAAAATAAGAAGTGCTACTATCTTTTTCCAAAAAAGGACAACAGCGTAGGTTGGTTATTATCTGCAGGACCAACGTTTTTCTTCTTCCTTGCTGGACTTGTTTGAGGCTTTTCACCTTTGCCACAAGCTGGCTTTGCGTTGGCTGAAAGTTCCTCGTAGTCTCGCTTGATGGGGAGTTTTCCAGCTCCTTCGTTTGTAAGTGTCGAAATACTAGGCTTTGATTCATCATTGCCTTCATCGGTAACAGAAGGATGATCCAAAATACTAGGCTTTGATTCATCATTACCTTCATCGGTAACAGAAGGATGATCCAGGCTGCCTTGGGCCTGAGGTTCCTCTTTCAAGCTTTTAGGCTGATTGTTTTCAATGAGACCTCCCTGCATGCTCCCAAGGTTTGACGCTTGTTCACTATTGACTCCCTTCTTTGAAAAAAACTGTGAGATTGGCTTTGTCTCTTCTGTCTTCAATTTTATCTGCAGAACGCATTACAGAAATGGCAAATTAGGAATGATAAAATGGTGCAATACTTCCAGCAATTTATAGTTCTTCAACATGATCAGAATTTAATGGCAGCACATGCTACAAGAAACTGAATGCTGTTGAAATCCAACAGCTAAGCTGAAAACTTAGACCAGGCAATAATCCCTTTTATTGTCTGCACTTTTCAGAGTCAATCCACTATACCGCATCCAAAATGTTATTGTCACCAGTCTTCAAAGCCCTACTCATACATGGGAGATTGATAGGAAACTAAAGGTCAGTGGGGGACTTTAGGTTTCCAGTCACGTATTCAATTTTGTGCAACCATCCATCTTTTTTTTTTTGGATAATCAAAAATCCCCTCGGAGCTTACACAAAAAGGAGGGAATCTCTAGCTAGAACAGAGGAAACAAAATTTGGGAGAAACACCACCCAATCTCTAGGGAGCAGACCCTTCAAAGCCTTCTTAGCCACCACATGAGCGAGCCTGTTAGCCGTCCTCTTTACCCATCAAAATCTGATGTTCAAATCCTCTCTCATCCTCCTAATGTCCCAAACCACTGCAGAAACTTCCCAAGGAGGGACCAATTCGGAGACACTCAACTTGATGGGTACCACAGAGTCCGATTCAACCAGCGTATTTTGATATCCCAAATCTGAAATCATGCCACACGCTTAACGAATAGCCACCAATTCCCCTTGAAGGGGCGACGAAACGTGAGTCAAACCAGTTGAACCATTCACTAGGATGCCCTTGCTGTCCCTGATTACAACTGCTGCACTCACATCCTCTCCATTCTTTCCCACTGCTGCATCACCATTTAGCTTAAAACACCCATTTTCTGGAGCCCTTCATTGGGAAAGAAAGTCCTCAACAGTTGGGTTATCCATGTGGAAACGGGAAGGCACCACTACATCTGAAAATTCACGGAAAGCCTCAAGGGCTCTCCTCATAGTCCACTCTGGATTAGGAAGACCCAAGTTGAAAACTACCTCATTTCACGCCTTCCAAATGTACCATGCAATATAGACTACCCGTTCAAATAATTCATCGCTTCCACCTTAAACTGATCAATTACTTGGGAAGTCCACCCGATCACCAACGTCGGGTGCCCCTGCCCACATTCAACTGAACATTTCTCCCAAACCAAACAGTCCAAACTGCACGAGCCGAATGACAATCAAAGAGCATATGTTCAACTATCTCGTCAAGTTGGTTACAAATGGGGCACACCTGAGATTGTCCACACCTTCTCTTGAGCAGATTTTCTTCGGTGGCTAAACTGTTACTGCAAGCTCTCCACCAGAAGCCTAATTTTGTGGGGCACCTTCAACTTCCAAATGATAGCCTATAAATTTGTATTGATCACCAACAAGGTAAAGGGTTTCTCCCCTTTGTCAAGACAATTTTGCTAAAGACCTACTCACTCTGTTCCATATTGAGAGTCCACCACGAAAAGTCGTGTCATTTTTTAAATCAAAAGTCAACTACTTTTTTTGATTTTTTTTCGCACCAAATTAAAGTATTAATCGAGATCTTTAATACGGTGCGAAAAAATTCAAAAAATTATTCACGGAAGTAATTGATTTTTTAATTTGAAAAATGGCAAGAGAGAGAGAGAGAGAGAGAGAGTGGGACTCTCACTATGGAACGGAGGAAGTAATTATTTATTGTTTAACCTGACCCAGGGGTCTTCATCATCTCATGAAAGCATAAATTATGTCAAAATTGGAAAGCGAAGCCAAGTATTCGAACCTCCATAACACATTCTGGTCCATCGAAAGAAGGTTTACCCATTGCAGATGTCACAGGGTACCATACCTGGAAATAATTAAAGTTTTAGGACGGAAGAAAACTATGTTCAGAGTTTGTAAGCTACCTGGTTTAATAAGCAGATCTACGAGTAATTCCTGTTTTTTTTATTTCATATCAGCACTTACCAAATCTGGCCCATCATATGGTTTGAATACTGTCTCAAATTTGGAAGACGGCGAACCAAATAGCCATGTATCCATTGATTCCTTGTCACCTAAAATAACAGGCATCCTATCTGTAACAAAAAATTCAGAAGGACATCAGTACGAACTGTTCAAATGTGCCACCAGGTAGATAATGGCATGTCTCAGTATCATGAAAATTGCGGAAATGCTCATAAACTAAACTGCAGATTCACAATGGATAATGCAACCATCAAATTTAAGCAACATTTTTTTTTTTTTTGGGGTAAATTCAAAGCAACATCTTGAACCACTATCAGGCCAACATGATGAACCATTTAGTTATATATCTAAGGGTTGTTTTGAACATGTGTTCAGAAATTACTTAATCCCACATGTAGTCTGTTATTCTTTCCAATTTTTGGATTGACGCAACTGCAACCACTCTAGGATAGCAGTGGAAAATGACTAACCATGCAGCCACCCGAAAGTTGATGATGACGAAGTTGTCAAGATAGTGAATGTATAATGAATCTCTCCTGCAGATAAGAGAAAGTGAATACTTAGTCCAAAGTGCACAAAACAAGCATCATCGGTTTAAATACCAGTACGAATTGAAGCATGTTACATTACCAGCTGTCCAATATGATGCCAAAATAATGGGAATGGACAGCTGCAGAAAGAAGCCAATCTAGAAATACCACCACCAAAAGACTAAACCCTCATATAAACCACTAACATTGTGGGGCACAATCAATATGCCTATACAGCAGCATATACAATAATCTGTAGCAACAGAGATGTTAGCTCAAAACTTGAATGCTACAATGGTAATTCACCTTCAGAGTTCTTCCAAGTATCATAAAGAGCGGCAAACACAAGGGGCCGGCCATCCTCAAGGTGAATATAGTAAGGTTGCTTTTTGGAACCATCTTTTTTCCACTCGTAGAATCTGAATAGTTATGACATTCCCATTGCAGCATGAATATTAGAAGCAGCCATTAATGACTGAACAGGATACAAAATACACATGTAGAAGAGTCGTCGAAACAAGTTCACCTTTGTAGCAATTAATAACTGTATGTACTTTGGGTGTACATATAGTCAAGCTGGATACACAAACAATGAGACAAACAAAAATGTAACCGGCCAAATGTCAATGGAAGCAGAATAATCATGAAATGTGGATACAGGACAAATGTGATCAAAAGAAGAATAGAGGGCTGTTGATGCATGAATGTGCCCAAGCCCCAGGCATCGAAAAAAAATTCGGGAGGAAAATTCATCAAATTTTTATTACAGATAATCCCATTAGATTGCCAATCAGACTGAACAAGCACCAGTAACAGAACTGCGACAGAAATGAAACGGAAAGCCCATAGAGACTGCTGTACAAAATAACCAGTAGTTGAACTGTATATTTAGGTCTTCTCTTCTAATTGCTGCAGAACGGATGGCGATTGAATTTTGTCAACTCGGAAAGAAAATAGGGGAGGGAATGAATTATTTCCTTATCCTTGATGAACATGCTTAGTGGAAAAAAGAGAACATAAAAAAATCATAAATGAACCTTTGAACAGAGATGAAGACAACACATACCCCTCCACGGCCACCACACATCTATTGTTGGGGACAAGACGGCGAAAAGAAGCTTTTTCACGTATTGACTCAGCGCGAGCATTGAACTGTGATACACAATATAGGACAATCATAGTAAAAATACCAACTGTAAAATCTGCACAACATCACACTCATCGTACGGTAAACCATGCCATCATTTTATAGCCACCAGTGTCGGATACTTTGGTATATCTTCCCCAAACAGTTTGATCTTTTGGATCAATAGGTGGTCTAACATGGTAATTAGAGCTTTCGTATTTGGGATGTGTTGGGTTCGGGTCTCTAAAGTTTGCATGTGTTTGGTGTTTGCATTCTACTTCTCTCTATGCCTATATCATGTAGTTCAAGCTGTATGTTTGCAACACTACGTGCAAGACGAGGTTGCACGTAAGAGTGGGTATTGGAGAGCTTGATATGCAGTGTAGGAGAGTTAATCTTTAGACAATAACCCATCTAGATGTCCAAGCTTCAATGCGGACAAGAATGCCACTTTGAGCCAGTACATCCTCGCGCTTATGGCAACGAGACATAAATGAGAATGGGGTAACAATGTAGTTTACTAAATATTAAGATGATTCCATTGTCTAACAGCAGCTAGGCTCACAAGAAGGACTCAAGTACACTACTTCCTGACCATGAATGTCACAAAAGACCACATCGGAGTAATCACCACAAGTGGGGTAAAACAAAGAAGTCAACATATAGCACAAGTAGAAACATCACTGGTAGCAAGGTACAGAATACAACATACTCAATATGCTTCCACAAAATCTAGTTTAGAATCTTTAGATTAATTAAAAATCCTACTTAGACACGTGGAAAACAAACAATAAGCAAAAACCACAGTAGGCACGAAGAAATTTTCCAGATGAAGTGGCCTAGAAATGAAGATGTCTTCAAATCAAGACTAAGCTTAAGTAGATGATGCTACCATCTTGTAGTGATCAGGTTTCTCATCTTTCTTTGTGAAACTGGGGATGAGTCCCCACTTCATGCACTGAAGAACCACGCCGTCACCGTCGGAACCGTCTTCTCTCCGAATCACAGGTATATCCCTTCCCGGAGAAACATTATACGATGGCCGGTACCTGAAATTATGCTTGAAGTTCCAATCAACAAAGTTCAGTCCAAATATGAAAGAAATCAGTGACCGGTGCCGAAGCAACCCATGGCCTACAGTGGGCACGGCCCCCACTGCAATTTTTTCCCGTTTTCGTTTTAGGTTTTCTTTTCAAAAAAAAATTGGTAGTTTTAGTTCTACTTGAATCAAACAATTATTGTCTATATAGTTGAGCCAACTAGCTCACACAAGAAAGCGCATATCAAAGATACTACGTTCAATAACTGAAAGTCTGAAACTAGGTCCCATTTCAATATTCAAAGCCATTTTTTAACGTTTTAAACCTTTAATCATTTCTGTAAAAACATACTATCTCAATTAGACATCCATAAGTGCTTAAGCACACTATCTAATTTTTTGTTGCAAGACCATGATATTCAATCAAATACTCATCCAAATAAGAATGGACTTACTTGAATTGTTACAAAAACAAACCTCACAAAATGATTATTTCTCATCATCAAAGTAAAAATCCGCATGAACATTACGAAAAGTGAATAATTTTCACCAGTGTGAATAGTGAGTAATGCTCACCTATTAATTATGTGGGTGAATAAAATAGTCCTCCTAAACTTGAAAACTCTACTTTGTTTATCATGATGTAACAACTAACACGCAAGTCACTATCGCATCGCCAAAAACCATCAAAATCGTGGGTCAGATGTTGTCAGAGGTTGGCTGTCACAGGAGTTTTTGTTTTTGTTTTCATAGTGCCCTAGTTTTTGTTTTGTAGTAAATGTTTGTTGTATTGATGATGGAGGTGAAGGGGATTACCGGTCGGTGTTGATAGAACGGATGGGGCGACCGTTGAGGCGGCAAGCCCTGGGTATATCGTCGGCCCTCAGAGTACATCGAGCTCTCCCGCACATCGCGCTCTCTCCCTCTCCCTCTCCCTCCCTCTCTCTCTCTCTCTCTCTCTCTCCCCTCTGGTTTGTTTCTCTCTCTCTATATTGTCAAGTGAAGAAGAAGCGGGAAGGAAGCAATGGTGAGTGCTCTTGTTCCGATGCTGCCGACGGAGCGGCGTTGGAAGTTGGGAACGTTTCACGACCGTCGGATTTGTGAGCGTCTGGAGATTGGAAACTAAACCACATCAGGGTAAATTTCGCTGACAACACCTCTATTAGTTCAAAATTACACAATACGCACAATATTCTTCGAAATCACAAAATGTAACTCCTCTATTCAGAGCATCTATATTTTAAGGGGAGATTTTGAAATTCATCACCTATTTATTTCAAATTTTTATATTTTATAGGAGAATTTTGGAGGAACCATCGTCCTTGATAAAAATTTGATCTCAAAATTTACTTTTGAGTCTCTAAAAATAGAAATTTAATTTTGTTCACCCGAGGTGAATACCGCTCCTCTTAAACCGTATCACAAAAAAATAAGGCAAGCCACAGGAACAAGATCGCTCAAGAACATGTGAAAATTGAGTCTATTGGCTAGTTGTGTCAAGTTAAATACAACAACAAGTATTTTCAGTGGTGGTTTTCAGGAGTTTACATGAGTGTGTTCAAATATTATTTAATTTTACTAGCTTTGTTACCCAATTAGTTTTGACAACATCTCATATATCATTGTGTTTGGTGCGATTGAAAAATAAAATAGATTTAGAATTGTTATCACGAGTTCTCAAATGTTCAACTACATCATCAGACTTAAATGATTTTTGTTATTGTAGTCAAGAATCCAAATGAAAAATTGTTCAAGTCAACAAAGATTCGCTTATAAAATCCGCGAGGGTTACTATCAGTAAAAAATTTCTTAGAAGATGAAATTGTATGACTTTTCATACAATGTAGTTCAATTATTTTAAAAGACTTTTGTAACTATTTTCATAGACTAAACAAAGCCAAACCAATACATTAATGTTGTCGGCAATGTATATTGTGTCGATTGTCAATTGAGAGAGAAGACATAGTACGATATCGATATTAATAGTTCCTTCTTCTTCTCAATTTCTCTCTCTCAAAATGTTTATCATTGTGAGTGTGAACTGTGTTTGAGTTAATGTATTACTTGTTCAACTATGAGTTAATTACCAGCTGGAACGATGATTGTTCATAATGTAGCGAACACTATGCTCGGAAAAGAACCATTCATAATATTATTAGTAGTATATTTCAAAAACAAATGTTGTTTAGGGTGTTTAGCAACACACTTGTCCTTGTCGTGTAGCCGCCAGTCCCACCACTGAATTAGATTGTGGGATGTTCCATTATTTTTGGGCAGAGATTTCAATAATTTTTCAATTGGGTGTTTGAAAAAATGACACTACCAAATTTACTAGTACATGTATGATGTATTCTAAAAATAATAATTTATTTTTAAGGTTGTTCAACTGACAACCCTTCAACCAATGTAGAGCCACCTACCTCGTCTAGGTTCATCATCCCCATCCTTTTTGTCTTGACTGTTTAACAGTCAGTCTCATGATGGCTATTAATTATTCTAAGTCTCATGATGACCAGTACTAGTAATACGGATTGAGGGGAGCTGCTGTCCCTTGTGCTATTATCCAGCTCATTCGTTTCCAAGTGCGGAGATATTAGGCTTTTATTCGCCATTGCCTTCATCAGTAACAGAAGGATGATCCGGGCTGTCTTGGGTCTGAGGTTCCTCTTTCAAGCCTGATTGGTTTTTATGAGATCTCCCTTTCATGCTCCCAAGTTTTGACCCTTGTTCACTATTGATGCCCTTCTTTGAGAAAACTGTGAGATTGGCTTCCCCTATTCCGTCTTCTATTTCATCTGCAGAAAGTATTTACAGAAATGACAAATTATGTTTGAAGGATAATAAAATGCTGCAATACTTCAAGCAAAGCCAAGTATTTGAACCTCCATAACGCATTCTCGTCCATCCAAAGAAGGCTTACCCATTGTAGATGTCACAGGAGTTGAGTTTTGTTCACCCTCCTCGACCATAGTTGAAGATTACCTTCCTTCCTATTGGTTAAAAGGTTGTGGATCCCACTCATAGTTTTAAATATTGGCCGGTACGAACCGTATCGGCCGGTTCGTATCGGGATTTGAGGGTTCCGGTTCAGATATAGGCCAAAAATCAGAAAGTTATCGAAGAAGGCCAAAAATCAGAAAGGAAACATGATCATCTTGCACTCGGTTTACGAAAGTTGCATGGTGAACTCATAGCCAATGTTTTCAAAGGCGTTTTCTAGACTCGCCTTGGGCCGTTAGGGCGGTGAGGCACTACCAAAACGCCTTAGGGCTTAAAAATTTGGGTGGTGAACCACAAAGACAGTCGCCTAATTTCCTTACGCGCGCTAAGGCGTACGCCTCAGTCGCCTTTTACGCCCCGATAGGTGAGGCGTAAGTCTTAGGAGAGTAATTTTCCTAATCTAATTTTGGTAATTTCCTAATTCAAACCCCCTCGCTCTCTGTTGCCTTGTTGAAGTTGATCATCATCTACAATCGGGCTCTGTTTTTCTTTAAACAGTTGTACTTTGTTTTCTTTTACTAAATGACAAATTGATTTATTCTGTTAATAGCTAATAAAGTGATAAGTTAATAAGATAAAAAGTTAACAACTAATAAAGTGATGTTATAGGGTTTCTCAATTAGTTATTAGTTATTAACTAATAAGACAATAATAAGTCATTAATTGATATTCTACTTTATGCTATCTTTTGGATTAATCTATCTTATATGAACTACACATTTTTTTTTGTATTTTTAAGTTATTTTATTAATTAATTATTTAAAAAATAGAAAATCAAAAGGCTTAGGTCTCAATGCCTCGGGGCATACGCCTCACCCCATAGAGGGTCAAACGCCTCGCCTTACGCTTTCGCCTTTAAAAACTTTGCTCATAGCCATGGATAGGGCTGTAAGTGAGCCGAGCTACTCGCGAGCTCGGCTCGGCTCGGCTCGTTAAAGCTCGGCTCGGCTCGTTTACTAAACGAGCCGAGCTCGAGCTCGAGTATTCGACTCGTTTACTAAACAAGATGAGTAGAGCTCGGCTCGTTCGACAAAAGCTTGGCTCGTTAAGCTCGTTTCGGCTCGATTAAGAGAGGCTCGTTTAATAAATGGCTAAGCTCGGCTCGATAAGGGCTCGGCTCGATAAGGGCTCGGCTCGTTAAGGCTCGAGCCGAGCTCGAGCTCGAGTTTTGAGCTCGTTAAGGAAACGAGCCGAGCTCGAGCTCGCCGAAGCTCGGCTCGGCTCGTATACACCCCTATGATGACGGGAGTGATAACATCGGTAATGATAGTGGTTTCACTCATTTGGAAAGTACAGAAAGTCTTGGCGGTGAGAGTCAAGTTTTATCCAATATAGAATTCACTTTGCATGACCCACTAAAATATTTCTTCAAGAGGACGACCTAAATCACTTAGACAAAAATATTCAAAAGAGAATACCTCGGGAACAAAACGAAAATGTGGTATTTGTCGACAACCAGGGCATATATTGATCAAGTTGTCCTCTTCTGAAGCAACCAAGGTGAAGTATATTGTTGTTCTTATGCAGGCAGCAGTTATGTTTAGCAATGCAACCCAATGATTTTTTTTTTTTTTTTCCCCCTCAGGGATTCATTCAATAGAAGTGCCCCTAACAATGAAAATTTGCATGTGGTATATTTACTGCTGCATTTCTTCTGTGTATGATTAGTTTCGCAATCTTGTGCTATGTGACGATTTTTTTTTTCTTTTACATATTTTAGTTTTTACTTAATTTTTTGAGGATTATTGTTTCATCATAATGAAATAAATCTAAAAAGTAAAAAATTCAAATCAGAATTCAAATTTTTTGAATAAAGACAAAAAAAAATTAGCTTATTTTTATCAACTCAATCCGCTATTGTAATTCCACTGTCTAACGGCACCTAGCTAGGCCAACAAGACGGAGTCAAAGTACAACTACTTCTTGACCATGAATGTTAGTACTATGTCACAAGACCATATGGGAGTAATTAATCACCACAATTGGGGTAAAACAAACTAGTCAACATATAGCATAAGTGGAAACATCACTTCTAGCTAGCAAGATACAGAATATAATATACTCCCTCCGTCCCTTATTTAGAATCCAATATTTCATTTTGGGTTATCCCTTAATAAGTGGCCATTTTGTAAAGTTAGTGGGTAAAAGTTGGTGCATTGTCTATTTTGTCCCTAAAAGTAGATTCCATTTTGAAAAGTTTGTGAGTAAAAGTGCAATGATGATGGTTAAGTAGGAAAAATGGAGGAAAAAGTTGATGTGAAAGGTGTAATGATGATACTTTTTTAATAAGTTGGAGTTACGAAGCGAGACACTAAAAAAGGGACGGAGGAAATACTAGATATGCTTCCACAAAATCTAGTTTATTTAGATTAACAATTAAAAATCCTACTTAGACACGTGGAAAACAAACAACAAGCAAAAACCACGGTAGGCATGAAGAAATTTTCCAGTTGAAGTTGCCTAGAAATTGAAGATGTCTTCAAATCAAGACTTATGTAGATAATGCTACCATCTTGTATTGATCAAGTTTCTCATTTTTCTTTGTGAAACTGGGGATGAGTCCCCACTTCATGCACCGAAGAACCATGTCGTCGCCATCAAAACCATCTTCTCTCCGGCCGAATCACAAGTATACCCCTTCCCGCAGAAACTTATACGATGGCCGGTACGTGAAATATAATTATACTTGAAGTTCCAATCAACAAAGTCCGTCCAAATATGAAAGCAATTATTGTTTTTATATAATTGAGCCAACTAGCTCACACAGCTAGGAATGGCAATGGAGAGGGTCGGGGGTGGATACCACTATCCCCGCCCCCAATCCTTGAATCCAAATCCCTCCCCATTCTCCCCCCGATCCCTGCCGGGGATTTATTTTTACCATTCATCTCCGCCCCAAACGGGGAACGGGGATTCCCGCGGGGAATTAGGGATCCAAAGATTGCAAAACTTTAAAAAAAAAAAAAAGAGTCACCTACCATTAGAAAATACAAAACATGAAACTAAATTAAAAAAAAAATTCTAGACTGCCATTACAAACCAAATGTCAAGGAAAACAGCCACAATTGGTGGTCGCATTTCATTCGATTCCAATTGAGTTGACACCGAGCGAGTTTTCCGAAGTGGTAGACTGTGTTCAAAATGAAAAAACGCATTAAAAAAAGGTGAAACAAAAATACACAGAAAAAGAAAAAAAGTGAAACAAAATACACATAATATGCTCAAATTCGAAAAGAAAACCTCGAACCTTCCTTCAATATCAACCACATTCGTCAGAAATAACATCAGACTACAAGACGACATACATTACATTCAGATCCACGCCCAATACTCGTTCTCTAATCCATCTCACATCAGTTCAAAAATTATATCTAACACCATGCCATAACTTCTCACAATTCTCCACAACCATCTCACTCACTGTCCACTATCCACAAAGAGTAAATTTAAGAAGTTAATGTGCCTTGTTGGTTGTAATTAATAGTATGAAAGAAGATAAATTTATGTTCTTTCCATCACTTCCAGTTACCATCAAAATTCAAACTACAGGGAAAAACAAACTGAGCATTTTACATAAAGCAGAATAACAAGTGGGTAAACCCTCACTTATGTATATATCTCTATCTCTATTATAAAGCAGAAGGGTGTGGGGACAAATTGTTAGAACGGCTTAGATTCATTTGATCTAAAGGCTGTAATGCATCCTTCCACTTCCAGGTTAAGTGCCCATGGTTTTCACCTAAATTACACAACTGTCATCTCTTTCCAACAGGGATACGCAGTGCCGTAGACACGGGTTACCACTAGTAATTATATATAGTAGGCTAGTGGGGCGGATACTAACTCATATCCACCCCCTACCCGTTCCTCACTTTTTTTTAAAAAATTATCCTCATACTCTATCCGATCTCCAAATAATCTCCGAATCCCTTACCCATTTGGGATGAGGAACGGATTGGATTGGGTCGGATTGACCAAAATTGCCATCCCTACACACAGCTAAGCGCATACAAAAGATACAAATGGTTTTAATATAGTTGTTAGTTTGACGCAAAAATTACAATGCGAAAAATTTTAGAAAAAAAAACTAAAAAACCCATTCAGCTAAACTCCTTAATTTTTGTTTTACAAAATAAGTCATTTCTCACAATATATTACCTCTAATTCAAAAGGCTGCCTCTAATGCCACGAGCACTTATTGTTTTGGTGTGTAAAATGACTATTGTCCTCTTGTGGTAAAAAGCTATCAGCCCCATTAGATTTGTTATCCAAACTAATTCTTTTGTGAATGAACAACCCTAGTGTTACCCTTACATTCGGCTTCTAATTTCCCGTGTTTTTCAACTGCAACTTTTCATCACCATTTTTGTTTTAGGTTTTGTCTCTTCCCCATTTTACTTCTCAATTGAGAAAAGCACAATTTTTGTTTTATTTTTTTCAATTAAAAAAGAGAGATGCTGTATAAATATATTACACCAAAACACTACACTATCCATTATATTTTTTTGGGGGCCCACTCCGTTCCCAAAAAAATATTCATAAAATAAAATTAATATTTTATGGGGCCTTGTAAAAATTCTGCTCTAACGGAATATTTGCAAGTATTATTTCTGAATTTGTAATGGCGAAACTGCTCAACTGAGCAGTTTTGCCCATATGAATCCAAAAATAATATCTACCGACATCCGTTGAAGTTTATTTTTTACAGAGTTCCATAAAATATATCATATTAGAGTCCGTTCCAGAACCGGAATAAGAACTTATTTTTTGTCTAATAAAAAGGTGTGTTCCACAAAAGGATGAATAAGTACTTATTTTTTAAAAAGGTAATTTCAAGCTCAAAAATCATGTATTTACGCAAATAATTTTCTTATCACTATGGATCTTGTTTGATAGATCTCATTGAAATCTTTAATACGGTGCAAAAAAAATTGAAAAATTATTTTTCATTTATATTATTTTTGAGTTTGAAAATGTGAAAATGAGCTGCTTGTTTGGGTCTTGTGGAATAAAACTCCAAAATAAGTACTTATAAAATAAGAAGGTTTCTGGAACGGGCCCTAAAATTTATGGGTATTTTTTTTGTATTTTTGAGGGACCTAGAGTGAGACCCACAAAAGATGTAATGGATGTAGTAGTGGTTTGATATAGCGTACCTAAATTTTTTTATTAAGAAATTGAATTTGCTCACTATCACACAAAATAGGAATTCTACACAAAATAGGCAGTTGAAAAGCACGAGAAAAAAAAAGAAGAAGAAGAGAAAAGCACGCGAAATCAGAAGCGTAATAATAAGGGTATCATAATTCAATTACGGTTGTTCATTAAGGAAGGATAGTTTGGGTAACAACATTTGACCCCAAGAGGACAAGAGAGTCATTTTACACACCAAAACAATAAATGCTCGTGGCATTAGACAAAATACTCGTGGCTTTAGAATTTTCCATTCAAAAAATATGGGATATACTTATCTGAATTAATGGTACCGTTTTGCAAGTTAACCAACTTACTTGCTCAAACCGTCGTGGGCCCACCTTAACTCTCTCTCCCTCTCTCCCTCTCTCTGCAATTCAAGAAAAGATGTTGAAGCTCTGGAACCCCTCTCTTTCTACCCTCCATGCCTCCACTCTCCGCCGCCCCAAGATCCTATCCTATTCAAAAGCTAAACCTATCTTGGCCGGCAAACCCACTTATATCCCTGTCTGCACTATCTCTGAACCAGCCCCTTCTCCGACCTAGATTAACCCTCAAAATCCACCCCCATTCACAGGCCAGACTCTCGCCATCCTTACCGTTTGTGCGATTGCAATACCACTGTCCAGGGTTCTTCTCTCCCAATTTCATGTGCTTTCCCTCAAATGCAGTGGAACCCTGCCGGATGCAATTGATGATGGGATTGGATTGATAGAAGAAATTGGTAATGAAAAGGAATTGGTAATGATAAGGGGTTGGGTTTGGATTATGAATACCAAGTCCCACGGAGTATTGCTAATACCCCTAAAACCCGGATTGGACATCCCAACGGACTACGAATCCGAACCAATTTTGGAAACCAAACGCAATATTGTTAATACCTTCGGCTTAGTAATCCAATCCCATCTCCTAAGAGCTTTATCAAACGGGGCCTTAGAGTTTTATTTTTTGGATTGTAATATTTGAACCATGTGTGCACCTATGCTACAAACTATTCAGTTGACTATTTATAATATATTTCGAAGTACCCAAAAAAACCTATTTCACTAATATCTTTCTACAATATTCTAGAAAGTTGTGGAGAGTTATTGAAGGATCTAGTTGTGGAGAGTTACATGACAAGAGCCTTGAGGAAGTTAGAAGACTAGATATGTGTGAAGTCTTCTAGAACATGATGGAAGGGAATGAATTTAAAATATTCTAGAAAGTGGAAGAGAGTAGTAACAACCCAAGAACAACCCTAGCAAACAGAACCCAACTATATAGGGTCAGCAAGATATATGGCCAGTTCTGATGTAACAACCCGTTCCAGCTGACTTGTTAACCATTTGCCTAACCACGTGGCTCAAAAGGTTAACCTTAAGTTATACAGGAGCTGGTCGGTATTCATTTATATACCATTTCTGCCTTTAATTTCCCACCAATATGGGACTTTGGGTGGGATCTCACAATCTCTCCACCTTGGCTGCAACGTTCCCGTTGTTTTGGCCCAGCAATCTTCATCTGGTGGCCATAGTGTGGCACTTCGGTCTATACAGCACAATTAGTGTGCTTGTACCAGATTCGAGAGGTGGCCCCCACCATGTAGACCATGGTTGTGCTCTAATACCAACTATAACAACCCCACCTCAGCTGAACTGCTAACCATTCGCCTAACTATGTGGCTCGAAAGGTTAACCTTAAGTTATACAGTAGCTAGTCAGTATCCATTTAGGAAAAAGCTATGGTACACAGGGTATACCGTATATCTAAATTACGACAATTTGTGATTTTCATTACACCGATTTTTGGTTTTCTAATGCATATTTATGGTGCTAGCTACGACTTGTACTTTAAAATTTATCTGTTAAACAGGTCATTAGCATATTATCCATAATTAAAAATTATTGTTATTATGTAACCATAATTATTCATACCAAAATCCATAATACTTGTATCTCAACCAAATATATGCATACAATATCAAAAATTAAATAATGCTACCCATAAATGTTATAACAACACCATAAATTGGCATTATCTTACCACAATGAGTCGTACCAAAAATTCTTTGACCTGTATGATATTTTGTAACAAAATAAAAAATTGTCGTACTAGAATCAATAATTGTTATACCCAAGTCAAAAATATTTGTAAAATACCACAAATTTTATAAAATAACCACAATTGTTATGACAACACCTAAAAATGTCATATTCTTACCACAACATGTATCAAAAGAAAATATATGTAAATACCACAAATTATGTAACAAACCACAATTGTTATGACAATATCATAAATTGACATTTTCTTACCACAATGTGTCGTATCAAAGGAAAT
This sequence comes from Rhododendron mucronatum var. ripense, assembly GCA_019656295.1. Taxonomy (NCBI): domain Eukaryota; kingdom Viridiplantae; phylum Streptophyta; class Magnoliopsida; order Ericales; family Ericaceae; genus Rhododendron; species Rhododendron mucronatum. The sequence goes on along the minus strand of BPLT01000069.1, from coordinate 1,294,416 downwards.
TGATTAAAATATTTCATAATAAGTCATGTCTAAAATACCACAATTTTAATAATATAACCAAATTTATTATAACAACACCATAAATTGACGTTTTCATACCCACAACGTATCGTATAAAAAAAATTTAATTAGCTTGTTTAGTTAACGATAGTTATAACGGCAAAATACCATACCATAATTAAATAATATAACCACAATTGTTACAATAAAATCATAAAGTGGCGTTACCTTACCACAACCTGTTGTAAATTTTTTTTTGTGATGATGTATTCCATAACATAGGTGGGATAACATTTTACCTAAAAAAAATGAATGTTATGGGATGGTAGAATAAAGAGTGCGAAAATCAACTCTTTTTGGGCACATCTTGTATGTTTCATTTTCAAAACTGCCAAAATTGCAAGTTATTTTTTGGCCAACTCTTTAAAGAAGAGCAAGGCATGAGTTAAATTAAGTTCTAAACCAAGAGCATAATGTTGGTAGTAAATCAAGTTCTGAACCTAGAGCATAATATTGGCACGTTCCTCTTGTGGATCTAACTTAGAAGCAATTTTTTGGCTTTAAGGCTAGTATTCTTCTTTTTTTTAAGCTTCTAAATTTCAATCCACTCTTGGCATCTTTACATTTAGCACAAAAGTTGGATACGCAGAAGCAAGTCAGATGTTCAGCTTAATATATAGAAGGAACCACAGTGCATTGAAGGCTTTAAAAATCTAAAAGCATGCAGGAAATGATAATTGATAGTATAAGTTTTTATACCTAGCTTGAATGCTGGAAGGAGTGAATGGCAAACCAGTGGACTGCATGATTTTTTCGTTGGATTTGGAAATTGTTTGCGATATTGAGAGAGATTGTTCTGAAGGTGTAATATTTGAGAACATCGAAAGATTTTCCAAATTCAGTCATCAAAACATATTAGAAAGTAGCATTCATATGAAGCAGCTCAATTGACCTGTCTATTTGAATCAGAAAACCAGTACTGAGGACACAGAAATTGGTCCTTATCACGTGATCACAAAAGCTTGACTTCATAAAACCTGGGTTACGCTAACTACACTTTTTTCTCAAACAGGCTGCATGTCTGAAGTGCACAAACTGTTTTACCATTCCTAGGAGTAGTAGTAGCACCAGAAATCCCACAGAATTTGCATGTACAGTTCGGACGGTGCCAATGACCATGGGGAAGCATCTGAAGAAAGGAGAAAAAAGTGAATAAGCCAAATCCTAACAAAGCACAAATATCCAACAAGGACAACATATGCTTAATCTATTTGATTTCGAAATTTTCACTCAGTGTCCAACTTTGCTGCCCACGACTTTGATAGCAAGAAACAATGTGGTCATCTTATTTTGATGCTTAGGTGATCCACCCTTTTTTGTTTTTTTTTGACATTTCCCCTTTTCTGTCCTCTCCAATGTAGTACTACAATAACTATCTAATCTTAGCAACATGAAACTTTTCTGCCTTCTACGCTCCATAAGATAGCAACACGAGCCGATAAACATGGAGCTAATGCATCATCACGATTTCATAAAGCTAATGCAATTTTAGCATCACCCACGCATTGACGCAGAGGAATTCACAAGAGATTAGTTAGCGTACTAATCCAAACGAGATAAACAACCCGTCGCAACGAGCAATTCTTGCGCACAAGAATGAAAGAGAAATTCTCTGCAATATTATTAATTAAAAAGTTGAAAAGTTTAAATAATAATCAGGTTACAATCCCTTATATAGGCCGAAACCCTAGAAACCCTAAAGATAAACTTGGAAAATAAAAAGTCCCATAATTTGGGGCTTTTCCTAAAATTGAAAACGGGAAAGAAAAATAAGAGTTTCCCAAAAAGAATCAACTGAAAAGGAATTACGGACTAAAAGTTATTAACGAATCAAATCTTTCCTAAAAAGGCAAAATAACGCAATTGAAAGCCTAAACGAAGGAATTAGGCCGAAAAACACCATTCATCATCAACCTTTAGGGTTGATGAGTATGGACCGGAACCCGAAATTAAGTCAGCCCACCAAGTTTGGGCCGATTCCGAGCTCGTCCGAATTTAGCCAAATTGGGTAATCCGAAATTAAACATCGTTTGGACTTTCGGGACTTGGCTCGGTCCAACTGATCATGAAATTGGGCCTCCACGTGTTCTACATCACGCATAAACTCAAAGCGGAAAGAGTTTTACAAGGTTTTTACTTTCCTTCATTCTGTAGAAACACGGACCTCTGTAATAATGAGAGGTAATCCTCCCTTGTCGTCTTATGCGCCACAAACGGGTTGTGCACATTTTCCCTTTTACACTTAAGTTATGGACTAAACTACTAAGTTTTTAAAATACGGAGAATTTTTCATAAGTCCACTATAACACTTTTCAAACCCATCTAGTCCATTTCTAAATTTCATAACCTCCTTAGTCCACCAACCTATTAGTAGAAATAGAATGACCCTATCGGACTAAAATACCCTTTTTTTTAAAAAGAAAAGAAAGGAGCAGTACATTTATTCCCCCATTTGGGGCGTCACCATTCAGAAGCAGCGAGAGAAGAGAACAGCGTGAAAACCCTAGACCCACGTTCAACATCGGCTGCCCTTCATACCGTTGTCCACCACTCGCTTCCCGTCGTCACACCGTCACCGTCGTGGACCCACTAGTCGTCGTTGTTGGACATCGTCTTCGCCGTCGTTTTCCATGGTCGTGGACCCAACAGTCGCCGCTGGTACGATCCTTGATTTCTCTCCACATCCTCCATTGCCGACACATCTTCCGTCGCCAACGATTACATCAGTATGTTTCTTATCCAACTTTCTGTCAATATTTAGGGTTATATGTCGATATTTAGTTATATGTCAATATTTGTGGTTTATATGTCAATATTTGGTTCACATTGGTTGGCGTTTTGTTATATGTCAATATTTATGGTTCATATTGTTTAGGGTTTGGTTATATGTCAATATTTAGGGTTCATATTGGTTAGGGTTATGTTTGTTTGCGAATATATGGTTATATGAGGACTGTCCACACTTTACGGTTATATGGTTATATATTCTTGACTGTATTCAATTGCTTATATGAGGATATTTGGTTATATGTCAATTGGTGGTGTTTATAGTTGTTAGTATTTGGTTAGTTTAGAGTTTTGTTTGTGAAATATGAGGATATAGTGGTTATATGTGGACTGTCAACACATTGTTCTAGAATGTAACACACATGGTTAGGGTTTGTTCTGGTTTTCATTTTGTTCTATATATATGGTTATATATTCAGTTCTATTAGTTCGCCACGCGGACCAATTCAATAATATAAATTTATTAGTTTTGGTTAGGGACTTAAGCTTGGACTCATAGAAGCTGGAGAGTACGGAAAGAGTATGCATGAATTGTCACTTCAGCAATTGGTCGTTTGCATCCACTGAGCTCCCACTTCAACATGTTATTCTTCCTCCAGTATGGTCGGCCATTTTTACGTTTTGATTGGGATACAGATACATGCACTTTTGACGTTTAGCTATTCAGCAGGAAAAGAGAACTACGAACTCACTTTTACTACAATAACTTGAGCCTTGTTCTGTTAATATTATCACTCAGCTGTTCTTTTCTGGATATGGTGTTAAACTGCAGTTAAAAGATACTAATGCCAGGCTAGAGAGGATTGAACCAAAAGTTCACTCTTCAGATGGACGTGTGAGTAGTTACATTGCTGTTGAGATTAAACCTGCCAGCCTAAATCCTAAAAGGAGTAGCTCAAAGGCCAAGAGTTCCACACGTGAGTTGTCTCTCTTTGGAGGTTTGTGTGTTTATCCATAGCTTTGTAGATATTTTCATGGTAGTTTGAAGCACACTTGTTCAAAAGATTTTTCCCGGCATTACCTGGAATTGGACATTAATTGCTGACTCCATGGCAACCCATGGTGATTTTGAAACATTTACCTTTGTTTGGATATTAAGTATCTCTCTACTGAAAAAAGATTGGTGTATAATGAGGTGATGATTGGTGGTGCTGGACAGTACTCGGGTTCACTTTGGCTCGTTCCATGTCATGCGCAGGCGATAGCGATATCACTAATAGTGATATCACTGAAAAAACAGCTGACCCTGTTCTCTGTATATGAGATATATATGGTTATATATCCAAATTTGTATCCTGTATCATGCCATTATTTTTATATGTGATTTTCTGTTATAGTGTATACATATAACGTTTAGGTTTTCATTTGACAGTTGATACCATGAAACATATATGGTAATATATGAATTCTTGAATCCTTTTTTTAACTCATAAAACTATCTGTTTCCATCTATTTAACTTTTTTATTATATGTGCAGAAATAACAAATTCAAAAAAATCAGCTGTTGAGATCGTTTAACTTTCCGCCCTCCCTGAACCATCCAGTGTTGTGGTAGTGGTACACGTGGGATGTTGGTTTCGCTGTTTCGAGGGATATGAGGTACGTGATGGGGACCGCCGACGGAGTTGAATGTATAATACTCCAACAAATTACTTCGTATCTTTTACTCCGATGGGTCTTGTCGTCCTTTCCAACCGTCCGCTTTGTTCCCACCATTGCTATCGTTTTCAACACAAACAAGTAAGCCGAGTTTAATTTAAGATTGAATATATACTGCTATTTGTTACTATTTGTGCAAATCTGGGTTGGTTAGAATTTTGGATGAACTTATGGAATTATATGGTCATATGTGATTATTTGTGCATATTTGATTTGGTTAGAGTTTCGATTGTTTAACATATATGGTTATCTATCCGTGTATATGTACTCGATTAACTTTGATTACTTAACATATAAGGTTATATGTGTGCATCTATTCTGTGTAACTCAATATATATATATATATATATATATATATATATAACGTTATATATGAGCTTTTGAAATCTTTTTTTTTATTACAGTGGAAGAACATATGATGCTATATGCTATATGTTTACTTCTGATAACATATAATGCTATATATGTACTCCATTAATTTTGATTCGTTAACATATACGGTTATTTATCCATCATAATATTTGATGAAATTTGTGTGTTTGAGTGACATATATGGTTATATGTGAGCGTCTGTGTTATGGAATTTCACAAAAAGAGAACATATAACGTCGAATAATGTTCTATTCTCTTTTTTATATGTTCCCTTTTTTTCTTTTGGGGGGTTATACATGACAGAAGCTCGTATATAATGTTATATGTTTTCTTTTTTGGGAATTACATTGTACTGAAGCTCTTCTATATTTTTGGAGTTACATAGTACAGAAACTTGCATATAATATTATATATTCTCGTTTATTTGCAGGTTTATTCCCTCTAGCGTATGCAATTTTTATCAAGGCAATAAAATGTCAGAGGTGCCACAATGCTTCAAAGCACAACTGAAGGATATGCGAAGATCCACGTGATGGACAATTGGATTTCTTTTTTTGTTATTGGTTCTTGAATAGTACATTATTTTTGTTGGAACAATGATAAAAAAAAAGAGATTTTTTTCGTGGACATGAGTTTGTGTACAATGAACAAATTTTGTTATATGTACAATATGTGTATTTTGACCTCTGCAGTTGTCTTCCTGTATCGTTGTTTGTTGGCTTTAGAATTACAAGTGTTGCGTCACTGGATGAGGTGCTCCGTTACAAAGTAGTTTCATTAGTTAAGAGAGCAGAGGTGCAACAACCCACAAACATTCCCTTTCCCGCAATTGATCCAATAGACCATGTTCTTCCAATTATTAAAAAGAAAATCGCAAAAGGAAATAGAAATATAGCATACAGTTGTTTCATAATCTAATTTATACAGGATTATCAATCAATAATCTATTTGTCACGACCGATTTTTAAAAAAGCAACATATAAGTAGTAAGTGAACAAAAAAACATATAATGTTATATGTGTAGTGGGTGAGATCTGGAATGTAGAGAGAGAAAATAGTCAAAACCGAAAAAAAAAAGGGAAAAAATCTGCAAGGGCATTTTTGTCTTGTATTTTTTTTTTTGGCTTGGCAAGGGCCCAGTTTGGCTAACACAAAAAATGAAAAAGAATAAAAATATATTTTTTTGTCTTAGCCAAACAAGGCCCTTGTCTGAGTGGACTTAGTGGGTTACAAAATTGGGAGGTGGACTTGATGGGTTACAAACATGCTATAATGGACTTTAGGCCAATTTTTTATTTAAAATATTAGATCCAATTCTAAACACATACATTTTCTAGACAACTACAAGTCGATCCACATCCTCCTTTCTCTAGAATCTTGTAACTTTATCGATCCAATCATCTTCCATGCGTGATTACACTAATCAAAATTTTCTCTCCTCCCAAGCCTAAACTATGTGCACCACCACCACGACGCCAACATATAACATTATATGTGTAATGATCGATGCCTTCTTCAGGGGTTGAGAGTGTAGAGTGAATGATGCATTAGCTCGCAAAAAAGGGATATGTCTCAGGAGCAGCGAAAAGGGATATGTCTCAGATGTATCAATCAAAGATGCAAGGGAGGAATACTTTCTAGCTGATGGTTATCAAGATGGAGCAATTAAGGCGGAGCCGTGGGTTTTTGTAACTGTTGGTGCTTGGAAAAAGAATCTGTCGCATGCAGGGTGCTTCGGCATGCATGGATCAGAAAGGATGATAATGAGCGGAAACAGAGGAGCAGGCCAGGTCATGTGGTGCAATCGTACGTCTTCGGCTGCAGAAGTGGAAGTCCGGCCAAGCCGGAGTTAGCGTTCTCGAATGGGCCAAGGAAAGAAGTGTTGAGGCAGTGTGTATCCTTTCTGATTGTCTTCCTTTTGAGAAAGGGTTGCATGCTCTGGACAAAGCCAATGTCTGCTATTTGGAGTATTCGGTCCCGCTAATAAGTGTCCGTGAGGCTTTAGTTTAACCCCTAATAAATGCAACAATTTTATATTTACAATAGTCCACATTAATTGTTTTGTAATCAACAACAACCATTAGTTTAGGGGAGCTAAACAACATGAATTGCATCGGTGATCGAACATAATATTTTTCAATAGTACCCTCTATTCAGATGCAATTAATTGACTATTTGATATATATTATCCAATAGTATCCTCTACTCAAACGAAATTTACGTTCTTACATTATTTTAAAATAAAAAACGATACATAAATAGGAAATAATAAAAGCTCTAGTCACAAAGAATGAGATGAGAACTACCCATATCCTCCTCCTCAACCTTGCTAAAACTTAATGAGGTCGACCATTAAACCTCATAAAAAAACAATTCTTTCGCACAATTGGCTGTCTATTAATATTCTAGCCTCTTGTTCTTTGTCATTCTTCCTAAAATTTTGAATAGGTATTTTTTTAGTATTTTAATTTTATAAAAAAATTATTTAGTTTTTTATCTTAATTTGTGTGATTAATCATTCGTCTCAACATGGAATAAAATAAAGTATAAAAATATAGATAAAAGTTAATGTAAGACAATACATAAACAAAACTATCAGATGCTAGTATTTTGTTCATCTTCAGTGAACTTTTTTTATTTTTAATAACCTTTAATTTTTTAGATTTCTCTAATTGAAACGGATGATTAGTCCAAAAAAAACATGAAAGTAATAAATATTCAAAAAAAAACCCAAAAAAAATATTAAAAAGGTACCAAAAACTCAGGAATTTGACATGATAAATATATTATTATATCTCATGCAAAGTAATAAAGCTAACATAAACCTTGACTTTAATTTTTAAAACCAAAAAACAACTAATAAAAAACAAGGGTAAATTTGGCATAATAAACATAAACCTTGACTTTAATTTTTGAGTAAATTACACTAAGCCCCCCTCAACTAACCCTTATTTTCACTTAATCCCCTCAGACTACAAAACTTGACATTGTGCACCCTCTAACTATCCAGAGTTGACACTTAACACCCTTTTGTTAGGTCTTCGTAGGAAAAATGCACCGATGGCCATCTCCGGCCACCGGACGGCCGATCCGAGCCGTCCAAAAAATTTATAAAAAAAAACCGAGTGGCCAGCATAGGAATCAACGGCATCCGACATGCGTAGGTGCTCTATCCAAACACCCCATTTAAAGGGGTGTTTGGATAGAGCACCTACGCATGTCGGATGCCGTTGATTCCCACACTAGCCCACTTGGTTTTTTTTTATAAAATTTTTGGACGGCTTGGATCGGCCGTCCGGTGGCCGGAAATGGCCGTTGGTGCATTTTTTCTACGGAGACCTAACAAAAGGGTGTTAAGTGTCAACTCTGGATAGTTAGAGGATGCACAATGTCGAATTTTGTAGTCTGAGGGGATTAAGTGAAAATGAGGGTTAGTTGAGGGGGGCTTAGTGTAATTTACTCTTAATTTTTAAAACCAAAAAATAACTAATAAAAAACAAGGGTAAATTTGGCATAATAAATATTTGGTGCTACTATAGTTAGTACTAATAGTTAAGACTCCTCATTTACCGAATCTATAGTACATTAATTAACCTTGGAAATAAAAGGTTTTTTGCTATTTTTATAACAATTAATGCACTATATCTTATAACAATTAATGCACTATAACTTGTGCTCCAGGGGTATCAATTAGCATTTGTCTAAGAATATTCGTTTCTTTTACTATCCTTTACGTGAGTTCGCGCTGTACTTTTTTTTGTCATTATTTTTTTCTACTAAATTCATTCGTATTTATTGGTAAGTTTTTTGTCGTAATTTTTTTTTTTTGTTAATATCAATTTAAAGGAAGCACGAACAGGCCATTCGAAAACTCAAAATTGTCAGTCCTACGCGGCAGTGCCGCAGTGGTCCATTGGACAAGTATGTCATGTACAACATAGTCGATCCTACGGTGCCATCACCCAATCACTCCCCCAAATACCCGGCCGGCGCCAAAACCACCCCTCGATCTCTCTCTCTCTCTCTTCCCTTTTTTCAATTCCAGAGAAAGCAATGTTGCTTGCTACCAAAGAGACTTCAAATCCCGTCTCCGATTGCTCTCCGATCTGAGAGTTCACGTCCTCGAATTTTGAAAAGACAATGAGCGGAGCGAGACTGTGTGCACTGCTGGGTGAGCTGGGCTACGAAGGGCACGGCGCATTGGACCCAGACAGCTTCGAATGGCCCTTCCAGTACGACGACGACCGCCCCATACTCGACTGGATATGCCACAGCCTCCGCCCCTCCAACGTCCTCTCCACTTCCGAGGTTTCTCAGTTACGTCTCCACTCCCCTCGATTAATTCCCGTCTGATTAAAAGGGTTTTATTCCGTTGATCTTCTCTCAATGTTTCAAACGTGTTTTCAAGTGTGATTCTAGGGGTCAGTGATGAATGTTGGGCGGGGGTTTTAGGTTTTTATTAGGTCTTATTGTGGTTTTAATTTGGAGGGCTTGTCATGTTTATTGCTGTTTTAAGCTTGGAAACTATGTTGAGTACATTTGAAGGAGCGTAAGATTGTTCACTGCCCACCACTTTAATTGGCCTTTTTCGTAGCGAAAATGACCAATTTGAGTAATGGGTAACGTTTAGGTGAACATAATTGCGCTCCAATTGAAGTGGGGGTGTTGGTAAAACCATTACCGGTCCTGTGTTGTATTCAGGAATTTCAGTGGCTGCCTATGCTCTCTTTGTGTTTGTGATTTTTCTTTTGTTTTCCTCACTAGTATTGGTTTTTTGTTGATTCTAGCTATTGGTTTACTAGAATGATTTTTGTTTGCAAATGGGGACAAATTTCACTGTTTGGTTAGAGGGGGAAGGAAATAGGGGAGGAAAATATGGTGTGGAATTAGAAGGAAGCTAAAGCTATATATTTAGATTTACACCGATCTAGTCATGTTGTAGCTGGCACCAATTGAATGGGAAACACTGATCTTAAACCATCTCATTGAGTAGGGACCGCAGATCATGCAATAAAGACGAACTCATTCATCATTCTTCTTTAGAGAATTTTGGGATTCGTTACAGTGGAAATATTGAAGTTAAAAAGGAAAGGAAATTGCCAAACATAATTAAGGCAGGGAACATATCATTTGATCCATTGGTCAATGTCTACTATATTTCACTTGACACAGTTGTTGTTTCCATTGTTAAATTACTATCCTGTATTTGCTGTCCAGGTATGAGCAATTTATTCAAGAAGGAAAGCTATTGGAGGTATCGTTATCATGCTTGTCACTCCAAAGAGTGTTTTATCATTCGATGTATTGCTGAATTCTTTTAAGTTCTTGCTTGCTTTTTTCACATAGTTCTATTGCTCAATGTAGACCTTTATCAACAAAGTCTTGGGGCCTCTGAAAATTTGCGTTGTTGAGGACAATAGAATTGGACTATTCTTCTTCTTTCTATTTGGTCTTGTTGTTTCACTTAAAGTGGAGAAATAAGAAGGCGAACTCACATCCTAACCCCTGTTTACCTTGGTTTGCTGTGAAAATGCTCACACTAACTCATAGCTTATGATTGGTTTTCTTGTTGGATTGTGCACAGTTAGTCATTGTAGCAAGGATGGTGGTTTGAGCAGTTTAATGATTAAGATTGAAGATATTTGAAATTTGGAACTCGTTTTATGGAAGACTAGAGTGTCAGGGCTTAGATTTTTACTTCTACAATGATCTAAGTCAAGGATGGATGTTAAATAGGTTCCCAGAACTCGTTGATTCTAACCTCCGGTGTTATATGGCTTTCTGAACTTCTGTACATACTATTGTGCACTTGACTGGCCTTTCGTAATTCCGACAAATAAGCCGTAAAATACTATGTATGTGAATATTTGCAGTGCATATACTATTGTTGTGAGAATGACTGCATTTTCTTCACTTATATGGGATCGTATGTGCTCATTTTTTGTACATTTGACATGATTACTTATCAGGGGGAAGACTTGGATTTTGCTTATGATAGTATATCTGCATTTTCAACTAGGAGAGACAACCAAGAGGCAGTTTTTGGTGCTGAAGAAGGATTGAAAGACATACGGTAAAGCTTTTCATGCACATATTTGGGATATCAACTCCTTTTTTTCAATTATCTTTTAAGGGCTTTTTGTATCATTAGCAAATGGTGATTAGTTAATTACTTATATTTATTCTACAGCTTTAGGTTGGTCACAATGCTTTAGTATCTGTCCTTGGTGCCATATAATTTCTTTTTCTCTTCTGTGTTTTAAAGGTTGGGTATGTTCGGAACTAAGTTCCATAATGTCACACTCTAAGCAACTATTTGTGGCATATAATCCATTCAACATTCCACTCTACATCTGAATGTCGCCCTTGGGAGTAAATGTTTTGTTTGGATGGGTTCAGTTCTGCTCTATGATACGAAATATATGCTTTTCAGGTTCACTATGATATTGGATTTTTTCTTACCAGTTACATGTTCTAGCCTCTGTAAAATTCCTTCTGAATGCAGAAATGATTTCTTTCTAGTGCCTGTAAATTTCCTTCTGTGTGTGGAAGTGTTTTCATTTTGCTTTCTTGTACCTTATATTTTGCAAGCTGTAAGTGAGCCAGAGGCATAGTTGTTGACTTCTACTGTTTGGTCAACTAACTTTGATCTCCAGAGATGCTACTTTAGCATATAAAGCTGAGGCTTTGGAATTACAGAGGCAACTTAGGCAACTGCAGAATCAGTATGATATGCTCACGAGCCAGGCTTCATCCTTGATCCAAGGAAGAAGGGCACGAGTTGCAGCAACTTCTAATGTCAATGGGCAACTTTCTACAATAGATGATAGTCTTTCGGCGAGAAATTTGGAGGTGTGTAGAATGAACCAATGTTCTTATTCTTATCCGTAGTAGTTGGATACATTATGCTTTTTAATGGATCGCCATGTGACCCAATTATGCTTTAATTGTATAGATCAGTTGCCAAAGTGACCCAGTTACAAGTTCAATGAGATTTTAGATATATATTATTATTATCATTTCAGATTGGTTGATAGCTCGTAGTATGTATGACCACGGGCGGTTAGCTTGAGTGTCATAACTTTCCATCTCTCATAAAGGGTGGAATGTTCGAGTCACATTTGGTATATCTGTTTATGTGTCCAGTAAAGCATCTCATAGGGACAATGCATGTTAGTGGCATTCATGATTTGATCTCTTCACATATTGCCGTACCGCTGATTCACCTTTTGATAAGTGGATTATTGGGCAGAATTAGTCTTGACTCAACTTCCAAGTTTCCAATGTCTCCATCATATTTTAACAAAAGACAGAAGTTCATGGGGACGAGAGGGTGGAAGCTGATATCTAGCGGATGTGCTTGCTTAGCTGATTCATGGTGCTTTGTATTCATTTGAATCGTGCACAAGAAAGTTCTCATTTTTTTTTTGTTTTGGGTTTGATGCACTCATTTCTTTTTTAGAGAACATAAATGCACTTAACATATGGTGCTTGATTTGGGTCTTTTATTTTGCCTTAGATGAATGCAGTTCTGGGAAGGATTTCCTCTACGGCTCAAGAGTTGGCTGATTATCACTCAGGGGATGGTAATGTTCCTCTTGCCTGCACATTTGTCATTTTTGCACCATTTGGTTATTTCTGCTGGCAAACTTTGAAATTTTACGACGTTAGTTGTAGTGTTTCACATACTACAATCGCTTCCATCTTTTAGTTTGAAACTTTTCATTTTGGAGGCAGTTACCTGTATATTATCTTAATATTCATGGATTGGTGTTTGAACTGGCCACTTGGTTTCAAATAGGAAGTTGCGACCAGTTTCATCAGTAATGTGACTCATCAGAGGAATTAGTTGTCGGTTAAACTTTCTAGTTGGGTTTTGGTTGTGGACCTTCTCACCTTGAGGTTTTTGATGCAGTCCATTGTTCTACATCAGTTTTTTACCTAACTATTGTTGAGCCTGTCTAGGCTTGCTTTTTTTGGGCCCTAGCAAAATGCTGCTAAAGTTACTCATTGTCATCTGCACCAAACTAATCTTGGTCATGTTTCTGATACCTGTACTTGATACTCTTATAGTTAAGCAGATTTGGGTACACTCGAAATGAAAGAGAAAAGTAAAGGAAATGCACAACATGATTTTATTATACTGTTATGAAGAAAACCTTTCTAATGAACTTTTTGGTTAATATTACTTGCAGAGGATGGCATCTACCTAGCTTATTCTGACTTCCATCCATACCTGATCGTGGATGCTTCTTGTATGAAGGAACTGAATCAATGGTTTGTTAAACAACTGGATACGGTATACGATCACAGTACTGTTAGTTTCAGTTTGCTTTATCTCCAGATTATGTTTTTCGGCATTATTTCTAGAAGAAATAGAGGAATGTGGCCTGATCCTTCATAAAATAGGTAGTCGATAGACCAGTCACTTTGCAAAAGTATTGGGATCACTAGTGTTTTCAAGATCCATGTCCCAGCTCTCTTAGACATTAAGACGTATGAGAACAAGGTTCGCCATCGTGGGTGAACCCTTTGGCTCGTACAATAGAGTTGTTAATTGATTATCTGTTTGATCCTTGATATGTATGGTTGGGATAGTGACATGGGGTTGCTTTGGTGCCAATCATCCCACCTAACAGAGAAAATTTCGAAGAAAAGCTGCTTATTTGATATTCTTTCTCTGGTTAACCTGAACTCTTATGATACTTTTTCAGTTTTCTAAAGACAAGTTAGCTAATAGTCCTACCTATCTTGTTCTTTTTCGATTTGGGGTGGAAACTATTGAACAAAGGGGTGAAAGAAAGAACATAGCAGACTAAGAGAATAAAGGAAGAAGATAGGAGAAAGAGTGCATGCATCTTCCAAGCTCTCATCACCAGAAAAGCACAGGAACATTATCGAGTTGTGCAGGGGATTGATTTGGTTCCTCTTTTGGATCTCTGGTTCAGATTTTAATGGATCTGGACCTTCCTCTTTGAGATCAACCTAGCTTGCAAGAACAGACACCAATTTGTGTATAACCGGATGGACTCAGCCGAAAGGCACCCGGATGCCTAAGTCAATCTCAACTCAAGAGAAGGAAAGTATAGAGCTCTTTAGTGAACAGTAATGGTGTACCTTGCTAGGGTTTAGTTTGTACTTCATATGAAGAAACTTGACCTAGGCACCAAGAATGCTTGTGCCCCTCATGACGTCAGAGATACCCACCTCTCGGTTGATGTCATGCATGACTCACCGAGTGCTGTATGGATGGGCTCTACATGACTGAGCTGCTCCTTCCGGTATCTACGCTGATCCTCCGTCTTCACCCTGGTCGGACTTATTCGGCCTGGTCCAGCCTAGACCTAGCTCCACAATACCGCTGTCTTGGGTCTATGTGCCGCAGATCACACGCCCCCCCCCCTAGCATGCCGGACTCAGTGCGCTTTTGTTTGGCCAAAACGTTCTGTGCTTTGGGCTGCCTGCTTGCTAGGCCCGATAGGTGTTTTGGTTCGGCTCACTACAAGTAGGGAAGAAAAGAAAAGGGTAGAGGCAAAGATGGCAACATTATATACAAGGATAAGAGCTGAAAGAGAAATATGTATGATGTTATGTAACTGTCGTTAACAGATTTTGGTTGGATATATACTTCTTCATGTTAAACCATCAAACCGAAAAACAGTTGGCGAAGAGGGAAGAGGCCCTCAAGTCTCATATCCCATGGGAGATGTTATTCCCCACTTGTATGGGGAGAGGTAAATGAAGGATCCAGAACTTTGGGACCACAGTGGAACAAGGTGCACTTATGTCACAAACAAAGAGAGAACGACCTATCAAATCACCGAGTTGAAACAGATCTTGTCCAAAATATCTTAAACCCTAGCTTCAATTACAAGTTAAAACAGTCAACTAAAACCCATTGGCAGTGAGGAGAAATCTACAAGGCTCATATGCTAACTTGGGATGCGTTATTTACTTACCGTGGGCCACTTGCGTTTGTGCATAGTTTGGGTACTATTTTGTGACTCAGTGGCATACAAAACAGTTGTCTGGTTTTGCTTATCCATTACCGACCTATTCTGTTCCTTAATGAAAACTGTAAAAGCATTTTTTGGACCTTTCAGTATAATGAAATTGTTGTCTACTGAGGGTAAATTCTTGGATATCTTCTTCTCATGGAATTGTATGTTGGTTTTAATGGGCTTACCTTAATATCATTCAGGGTCCTTACCGACTAGTTGCAGAGGAGGGAAAAGCTAAATGCTCGTGGGTGAATCTTGATGACATGTCAAATATTCTAGTACGAGGTAGTCTTCTTTCTACTTATTGAAATACCTTCTGAGGATCGTTAAGGATATTTTAAGGCTATAAGTGACATGTTAGTGACCATATGTTATTTAGGAACCCTTGTCATTAAGATCACATGCACATCCTAGATACCATTTGAGAATTCTATATCCATATCTGCAATTTGCATTGGCACCCACTCACCCATATCTCCATCTCCCAGGCAATTTGAATATGTATAGCACCTAAAATCATCAAGCCTAACTAACTGCCATTGATTTAATGAAAAGTCAGATGATTTGACTTATCATTCTCCCTTTGCCAATGCAAGCAGATTTGGAGAAGTCGCATCATCAACGTGTATCTGAATTGCAACGGCTTCGCTCTATGTATGCACTTTTACTTCTGCAACTTTTGGTGGTTTTTAGGTTTTTTATGTTCTCTGTCAATGTTTATGGACTTTGAAGGATTTTATAATCTCTCTGAAGATGAGTTTCAAAGATGTAGTAGGTCGAACATATAAATTAGATTACCTGTTTTGCAAGATCTTAACATGATACGCGATCAGGTTCAATAACCATTTTGTCACACGTTGTTTCTTGTTACACAACACAGCTACTTGTTTTTGGCATACTTCTTTAATCCTGTGTCTTTTGGAAGAGTGTTCTCCCGACATAGTTTGTAGTCTTCCAATGCATGTCAAAGGATAGAAATTTTAGTTCTTTAATGCCGTGACAGATTTGGAACGAGTGAAAGACAGTGGGTAGAAGCTCAAGTGGAGAATGCTAAGCAGCAAGCTATTCTCATGGCACTTAAAGCTCAAGTAACATCTGATGAAGCTCATATTCATCTTGATCTTCATTCCCTTCGGTAGAGCATCTTTTTTATCTTGATTTTCATTTGCTGGCATGTGGTACATGATCTCTATTTACTTGCACATGATCTCTATTTACTTGCTTTCCCTGAAACAATTATAATTAACATCCAATGAATGCCAGATTTGACTTAAATAAGTGCGCTTACGGTGTGATTTTTGGCAATGAATGATCTTTTTCTCGCTCTCAATGCAAAAGGAAATCTTGTTATAAATCTCCATGAAAGTTCAAACATTCTATTTTTCATAGCTAAAGCTATTCAGTTTTTAAATAATTACTTTGCTTGGGATAAAAAAGAAGCCATTAGCAAGTCTTTACCTGAAAAATGTCTTCATAATAGGTCTTACATAGTTATATATCCTTGTAATTAAATTTGAGTACTTCATAAAATGTCAAGCACCCGTTGTTTGGGAATTAGAATCTTGGACAGGAGGGCTTTCATGTCTGGAGGTTTTCTGCATATATGTTCTGATGGTGTTATAAAAGTTTCTGTGAATGTTTTGTAATTTCCGATATGTACGGATCTTTGAAGTTTCAAATATATCTAAATCTAATTGGTTTTGTGAAGCTCAAAAAGTTGGATAATGTTGTGGTAGTCTTTCTGTTAGGTAGAGGTAGTCTATTTTTGTTAATTACTAGCAAACAGAACATATTTTTGTTAATAACTAGCAAACAGAACATATGTGGTGTTTAATTTATCACCATACGATTACATGAATGTTTCTCTCACCCAAAGACATGTATGCCATTTTGGCCTGGTAGTCTTTCCTACAGAAGATTAGCTCTATTGGTAATAAATGCACACATTTGTATTGCCTAATTTGTAGGAGAAAACATGCTGAACTGGTGGGTGAACTTTCAAATCTTTATCACAAAGAAGAAAAGTTGTTATCTGAGGTATGAACCTTCAGCTAGTATCTGATTTTTAATCTGCTGCTTGTTATGTAAAATCTCTCAGTTATTTCTTTTGCTCAAAAACCTTTGGTGGTTGAAACTTGTAACCAGAACTTTCTTGTTTAAGATGTGGTTTCATATATGTGTCAGAACTTATTGGCATGTTCAAGATGGAATGCTTGATTCTCCATCTGCCGTGATGTATCCTGGGAGTTGATTCTATTTTCAGCTATCAGTTTTTTTGTTTTTTTTTTTTTGAAGTTCCTAGAGGAGATGGAAACTCGTAGAGCCTCTTTATGCATTCTATTCTAAAAGTTAGTCATATACCTAATCTACCCCTCTGAGGCACCGATTAATGGGGTAAATTGGGTGTACTTTTCTTGAGGCATAAATTAGGAAGGCCCTAGCAGCTGCTCGTTATCTTTTGTGGAAATACATGTCGTAGTTCGTGATTCTTTGGAAACCTCTATAAGAGCTGTTCTTGACTAAATTGTGTTTACCCTCAATTTGGAATGAATTTCATGCTATCATTGTTTGCTACCTCCAAATATATTTAAGGTGTCATAGAATCAGGAAAAAGAGCATTGCTAATGTAAATTTCCTCATCCTCAACTTTGTAAATTTTCCTTTAAACAGGCATGAGACATGGTGCAAAATATGCTGTGCCACTGAAAATAGGAGCCGCCATGGGTTTTCTCACATTTTGGGAGGTTGTGTGATTTGTGTTATAGAAAGATTTTGGGATTTATAATGGAGAAAACATTGTTGAACATTTGAAGTACCTCCAGTGGGAAGTCCATCTTGTAGCCAAGGAAAATTTTCTTTAGCTTTGAGAACAGTTGATTATCCATATCAAGAATGCGATTACTCGAGCATGATCTAACAACCTTACCAAAAGGACTAATATGATACCAAGGCTAGATAAGGTATTGTCACCAAAGGTATTTGCATGCCATTAAGCTACATCCGTTGTTTTAACATTCAAATGGCCTCAGCATGTTATTTGCTATTATATTGGCGACAGATGACGGTCATGGAATGCATTACTATGCTTGTTGAGGATTCAAAAAACTGTGATGTTGATACCTACCTTGACCAGGTTGAAAAAGCCATGGATGCTTATAATGCTATTTGATGTAGTTTGTAATATTTGTTTGTGTTGTCACAACTTTTCTCTCCTAAATAAGTCCCTGATTTCTGTATTTGCAAAAAAGAAACTCTTCCCTAGCTTTTGTCTGGTTGTTGAGTGGGGATAATTTCTGTAAATCTCAATTATCAGTGTGGCTTTTATTTATTTGTAGAATATCCCTGATCTTTGTTGGGAGCTGGCTCAACTTCAAGACACATACATTCTGCAAGGTATTGGAAATAATTTTTTTAAGTTGAAGACTAAAATACTTCATATCCCACATTTCTACTTATCTTTTTGAAACTACAATTTCATTCTTGATTATGCAGGTGATTATGATTTGAAGGTGATGCGCCAAGAATACTATATTAGCAGGCAAAAAGCGGTATGATTTGCTACATCGAACTGTATTTGGATTTTGGAACAATGTAATCATGAAAGCGAAGGACAAGAATGGTGTTTTTTTTGGGTGCTTTTCTAGAGATGCAAACCTTTTTGTTCTTAACATGGATGCAGTTTGGAATTGGAAAAAGACAAAAAGAAAATAAAAACTCGGTATGGGGAATTATATCATGTTGGCCTAATTAGGTGCTCGAAACTTAGTGGTGTGACCAAGCTACTCAAATTTGAAATTTATGCTTTTTGCATTATAGTTTCTTTCGTTAAGATACAGAAATTTTGATGTAATTTTTTTTTGTTGGATGAACAATCGTGTGAGGTATGGTTATATGATTATGAGGTTAGATGAAAAAACTAGTTTGGCCATTTGATGTATGTGCAGTGAGTTCCATTATGTAGCACTAGCAACTGCTGCTGCATAGATGTTTTTGTGGTGTATGGCGTTAGTTCACATCTTTTTCCAGCTTCTAATTATTTGTCATGTTCGCAGTTCATAAATCATCTGATTAATCAGCTTGCAAGGCATCAGTTGTTGAAGATAGCCTGTCAGCTGGAAAAGAAGACTATGCTTGGAGCTTATGCGTTGCTTAAAGTTATTGAGTCAGAGCTGCAGGGATATCTGTCAGCAACAAAAGGTCGAGTGGTATGTGGACACCTCGTTAAGGATGTGTTTGGAACGTGGGGAAAGAAAAAAAGGAAAGGGAATAATACTTTTCCTCCCTATGTATGGTTCCTAATTTGAGCTGAAGAGAACTAAAGTTCAAAGGGAATCAAGTAAATAAGTTTCGTTTTCTACACTCTTTCCATAAAATTTATGTTTCGTTAGTTTGCTTTCATCTTCCCTGTCAAACCAAACAAGGAAAAGTCATTTTCTTGCCTTATACCCCCCTAAAGAGAGGTAGATAACCAACTCTCTAGAACTTCTTTCTTAATACATTCCCTTCTTTTTTCTTTCTTTACACAAAGTTCCAAAGACTTTAAAGGCTCCTCGAAATCACTTATAATCGAGATAAACATGAACATTAAGTAGAATTACTTTTGTAATTTTAGTCGTTTTCTTTGCATTATTATCTGTCTTCATTCAACGTCTTCTACTCCTAGAGTCGTTGCCTAGCATTGATTCAAGCTGCATCTGATGTACAAGAACAAGGTGCAGTGGATGATCGAGATACTTTTCTTCATGGTGTTAGAGACCTCTTGAGTATTCATTCAAGTAATAACAGTACATTTGCTTTTCCTTCTCCCTTGCTCTATCTACTTTTCTCAGAAATTGAAATTTGCTTGGTCTTCTTTCCTTTTGGTTAGATGCTCAAGCTGGTTTGTCTACATACGTATCAGCACCAGGAATTGTTCAACAGATTTCTGGCCTACAGTCAGACTTGATGAGCCTTCAGTCTGACCTAGAGCATGCCCTTCCAGAGGACAGAAATAGATGCATCAATGAGCTGTGAGTGTTGTCCTTCCTCAGCTAGATTAGATTGATACTTATTTGCTAGACATTTTTCCAAGCGTCCTAAATTGCTGCCTCTTGCCATATTCATGACAAAGTTGTCCCTCAGTCCAACCAAATTGGCACTTTTTTTCTTCAACTTTTTTTCTGTGAGAGCGACGTGAAAGTCATGCCTTACTAACAAAATAATAACCAATTACTTTATGATGTGTTCTCATTTTATCGATTCACAAATCAAATAGTGAATCAATGACACTGTATGGAACTTTGAATTAACAGCTAGCACTTATCTCTTGTGTTTTGTGTATACATTAGGTGCACTTTTATTCAAAGTTTGCAGCAACTACTTTTTTCATCGTCAACAACTGCACAACCAATCCTGACACCTCGGGTATGCATCTCATAAACTGGCCATTACACTCTGTTAACCTTGCTTTTGTGTACGTAGTTGTTTCACATTTTGTTCAGTCTGTTTATTACGCTCTACCTTTACTATTGTCAGCATGCTGAAGTAAAATGAAACCTTGTAGAATCATTTCCTCTTTGTATATGACTGAAACTGTATGTTTAATGAGTAACTCCTCCATTGGTTTCAGTATAATTCACTTTGAGCAATACTATGTGTCATTTGTTATTCCTGATCCTGAAAGATTTGGTTCTTTATAGTCACTAATGAAAGAGCTGGATGAGATGGAAAAGATCAATGCAAAACTGTCTGCTGCAGTTGAAGAAGTGACACTTGAGCATTGCAAGAAGAATGAGGTAATTCCAACCTAGTACACTGTTTCTTGTTTTGGATCACTTCAAAGTACGTAATCAACTTCAATTATTGATGTGGGTAATTCATACTTAATAATTTTTTGGACAAAGTGATTTTGGAAAGTGCTGACTCCTTGATCGAGCAATCTGATCCATATTCTATAGAGTGACTGTTGAATGTTGTAGAAAGAGCAAATTTTGTAAAACGAATAGTGATACTATGGTCATTGATGTTGTAGTTATCAACCTACTTTCTTAGTAAGTTATCAAACTCAATCCTGACACCAATGATCAACAAGTATTTGTGTCCACGAACTCATCCTCCTGGCTTTGGCATCGCAGATTGTGAAACATCATTCGCAAGAGGTGGGCCTTCAGAGGCGGGTTTTTGTCGACTTCTTCTGCAATCCTGAGCGTTTGCGGAATCAAGTTGGAGAACTGACAGATCGAGTCAGGGCTTTGCATAGTTCATCAGAACGTAATTGACTTGTATTCGGTGGGTCCATCAATCCCTTTTAATGAACCGAGGTTTGTAAGTTTCATGTCTGTCACCTTCAGTTGTCTATGGATGCCGAATGACATTTTATAGGGATGTGATCACAATCTTATTTGTTTTTGTACCAATATTGTGCAGTTTCACTTTTATTTGTCTATATAGTGTTTCCAATTCATTTTCTTGTGGAGAACCGTGTGGAATTGGAAATGGGAATTTCTGAAGTCATTTTCTTTTTCTTTTTTTCAGCTTTCCTTTATCCATTTGGAAGCCATTTTTCCACCTTATGTTTTGATTATTGATGGATGTATTAGCTTGTGGATGTGGCTCCTAAATTGAACCATTGCCTATTTCCTTCGAAGTTATTGAAGGTGATAATCGTCCCGATAGTTGATATTCCGTCCCCTTTTTGGGTATAATACACCATGGAAATGCGAGTAGGGATACCGGTTTGTATCTCGGTGGGGTAGGAATATCAGTTGTTATCTTTGTCGTTGTTAAGATTACTTCAGAAAGTTACTCGTATATAGTATCATCCTGCTCTGCTGGGAAATTCCCTGGGTGCATGAATAGGAGTTCTGGACTAGTTGTGTACCAGGAAGACTGTTGGAAAGAACTTACAAGATTCTTCACACGTACTACTGCACTACTGCTGTAACCTTTGTACCATTGTGAAAGGAACTTAACGAAGATAGGAAATAGAAAGAAGAGAAAGTTTTACAGATGGTTCAGAACAAGAATTCTGCAGAGCTATGTAGTTACATCCATGTAGTATGTGTGTAATCCATGTAGTTGGAGAGAGAGAGAGAGAGAGAGAGAGAGAAAGAAAGAGAGAGATGACTGAAGATGATGCATGTTTCACTGGTTGGACGTAATTTGGCGGATTCTGATATAGATTCCAAAAGGTAAAGGATTGCATGAAATGAGGATATAAATGTTCTGTAAGAGATCCCAACGGCTAGCTCCAGTGAGAACAGTCATAAGCTGTAAACCCACATATGTTGAATTCGAAACATGAAAATCGCTTGGGGCCAGGCCGCAAGAGAGCAATATCTTGTGAATTCCTTAATTCCAACGTGAATGGCCTACCTTTAACCGGACGGGGATAGTAGAAGTGTGCGTAAGTTGGGCCGAGTACCCGACTGTCAAACCAAAGAAAAGGGAGAAAAACAAATCATTGTTAATGGCCCCTGGTTTTTATACTATACTTTTGTCATTGTTGACTTACCGTCATGATCTAAGTTGGAATGTTAACAAATAACATAAGGTATGCTTGTCAAACTATATTACTGCTCTCAATTTTTTCCCTTGCAAATTTTAATACCGTTTTCAAAAAGACACTTTTCCACTTGCGCAGAGCATAACTTGCGGTAGAAGCGGTGTCTCATCACTCTCTTTGTCTAATGAACCCTCTTTAGCCGTTCGTTTTGCTTTCATATTTTTCTTATGATCTCTTTTTCCTCTCTAGCCTCTATTGCCTTGAAAAAACTAAAAAAAAAACCAAATCTCATCTGTATATAAGCCCGCAACTCGCAAACCGAAGACTTCTATGAGCCTAGAAAGATTTCGCTTTTCGTCGACAACGAACTCAAGTTTTCCATGCTTGCGACCAATGCAAGAGGAAAGTACCAATACAAGAGGAAACTTATTTTCTTGACCGTTTGGTTACTGAATATATAAGAAAAGAAAAGAAAAGAAAAGAAAAAAGTAGAATGGATGAATTTAGTATATTCACTTGGCAGTTCCTTCTTTAGCTCATCTGCTTTCACATTGTTTGATAAAGTCCACTTCCTTCTAGCAAGTAGGGCACTCCCACCCACCACATTGCTTTTCAACTACATGGCCCACCTTGCGGGGTCAGATCATTATGTCTCACAAAAAATCCATGTACCTATGTGTCGTGCGATTTTTAGGACGCCGAATTGCAATTTTTAGGACGCCGAATTATGTAATTTCTTTTATGTTTTAAAGTAGCGACGAAAAAACGTCTCGGCACAGATATTTTCGGCACGAAACATCCTGTCCCCCACCTTGCTGTGGGGGGAAAACGAACGGAAAAGCAGGAGTTTTCGAAAGCATCAATTAGATGCAGGTGCTGCCGGGGAGACCTGACCCCGGTCCCAGTTACCACGTGCGATGTCTCATTCCAATGAAATTAAATTCTACTCGCTGCACTTTCAGTCATTTATGGATAAGTTGTACGTGTGTATATATACATCTCTTCTTGTATAAATTTTGGAAATTGATTTTTGGGTTCTATTTTTTTTTTATTGATGGTGCTCCAATTTTAGCGTGGAGGTACTTGTAACTTCATAAACAAAGTGGAAAACCATAAAAAAAAAATAGAGCGCGAATATCAATTTCCTAAACTTTTTATCCTTATCCTTTTTCTTCTTTCTCCTTTCCCCCTTTTTTTTTTGGAGCGGCATCACAAGGGGACAATATGTACGCCATTACATTTCTTTAGAGCAAAGTCCAGTGGTTTTGCTTAATCCATTCTCAAAAAATGGCCACACATAGCGACATTTGGTGAATTGGCATTTGCAATGCCATTTTTTTTGGGAATGACTCAAAACCATTTTACCATCATTGAACTTGCTCCTTTACTAGAAGTATTGTTTATCTTCATTATTTCGGTTTTATTTTGGTAGCATGCTTAAATGCCGAGTCGCCGACAACAAATTCACATTGAAATTCATGCATATTTCACAGCGAAAAAAAAAAAACTGAAGTAGACTGACGATATATATATATATATATATATATATATATATATATATATATATATATAGATAGATAGATAACAGACGGACACACTAAGACCGACATGAAAAGGAAACTTGATCTATTCCCAAGCTTTTGGTTTAGCTCAAATTCCAACAATAACTCCTCCAAAAGCATAAGATTGTCAACAGAAAACCCTAAAAAGGTTGCCCAAAAAAAAGTTAAACCGCGGTTAGCAAGAAGACGAGGGCTTCTTGCCTAATACTCCTTCTCCTACTCCATCTTCTTTGGCTTTTTAAGCTGATGAGTTTCACTGAACACAAAAGTACATAGACTGATCACCATATATAGATACCTAATTCTACTTTAAAAAGTAGTTCTCTTTTCCATATATGTACTCGCGCAGCATTAAACTATCTATCTAGATAGATAGATAGATAGATAGATAGATAGATAATCTCCACCAAGATTCATGAAGCACAGGTTGGCAACCAGCAGCTTGAAAAGAAGCCCAGTACTCTCTTCTGCCGAAACCATAAATATGAAATCAGGCAAAGTCAATTTGCTTTTTTTTTTTTTTTAATCCTCAACCCTACAAACTGTAAAAGAAAACAAAAAGAAATCCTGCAAGGGTGGCAGTGTCCGACACTCTTTTTCCACCACATTAATTATGTAGGGTCTATGTACTTAGCAAAAGACGCCGTAAAAATGTGTGTTGGATAATGTGTGTTGGATTTGGGTGTCGGATCAATGAAATAATTTTTCTATGCTCATAGCCATATGCCATAAATGTGATTTACAAAAGTTGTACTATTATCATTCATGTGATTTTTTCTGAAAAATTGTACGCGATGAGATGAATGTGAAAGCAACCAAAAAGGTACTGCAGGATATAATGTTTTGCTCCAACAGATAGCTGCTAATCAAAGATACTACAGTTTATATACCGGATCCCATCATATCTTGTTCTTCTACAAAACACATTCAGAAGCATACAGACACAAATCGATCCGAGGCCATCTGATGCACGTGGATTTTACAAAACGTACGTGGAACTCACACATATTAGACGCTTTCTGACCCGTCGCTATTGTATGTAGAATTTTTATCTAAAAATATTATATTAGTAATAAAAGAACAAACTCTGTACACGAGGCTCCTGGCTCCCGTTGGGGCCGGGGAAAGGTTGAACATTAGTACCAAATGATTTAAAATGGCTGTCTAAGGTAGGCCCCAATTTAATCAGGACCCACAACTTTTTTTTGTCAGTCTTTTATTCATTTCTTGTACTAATTCAATTTTATTTAACCAAAAAAACTTGCGACTAAATTTTGAAATGGAGTAGCTAGAAAGGTGGGGTAAAAGAATTCGTACCCTTTTGGGTTTGGCGTAGAGCAGCTCCGGGGAGATCTTGTAGAGGTCTTCATCCACTGCTTTCGGAGCTTTCCGCGGCGGCGGTAGTGGCAGCGAAACAGGGCTAGGTGGTTCCTTCACCACCCATTCCTCCTTTTTTGCTTCTTTCACATGTGGGTAGCGTGCTTTTGCCTGCGTTAATCAATCAAACATGTACTAAAAACAAATGGACAGCTTTCAGATTTTTCTCATTTCCAAAGAAAGGACTGTTTTCCTAGCTAGATTTTGAAAATCAGAAAATACATCAGCAAAATCTTGTGGTTTGACGACAGGAAACTTTATGGTACCAGAGTGGGTAGAAAATAAGGGGCACCACACATTAGATGCAGAGAGATGTCAATCACATTTCTCATGCCAAGTGCTGAGATGTTGTACCAAAACTCAAGTACTATTCACGGTGCCCACAGTCGGTCGGCCTTGACTTTTCAGAAGCTTAAAGCGAAAATAGAAGATAAGACGCTCTTGTCAAATTATTATTAAGAGATAAAAAAATATGATGGGTTATTGAAATTTAAAATTTTTTAGAGACCTAAAGCGGCCGCAACTTATCACGCCACACCCAATATCGCTGTAATTACTCCCTCCGTTCCAAAATGAGAGTCCCTCTTTGGAACTCCAACTTTTTTAGGGGATATATAATCATTACACCTACTTTCCACCATTACCCCTATATTTCACCTATTTTCTACAATTTGTATTCAAATAATGGGGACACTTTTGGAATTTTATCAAATTTCCACTTCTATTTTTTGAATGGGACAATCATTTTGGAACATTCCAAAATGGAATAACGGACTCTCATTTTGGAACGGAGGGAGTACTATATTTATGAGTTCTTTCAACTCATTATCATAAAAAAAAAAAAAAAAAGAGTTACTATAATTTTTCATGGTGGAAATGTACTACTCCCTCCATGCCACTTTAAATGTTTCATTCGTACATTTTTCGAACCCAAAAAACATACTATTTCTACATATTACATGTTTCATTTGTACATTTTCGAACCCACAAAACTTATTTCTACATATTACGGAGTATTATTTTTATTTTCTTACGCAAAATTAAAGTGCTCAAAACATTTAAAAGTGGGACGAAAGGAGTACTACATTTGGTTTGAGTTCCTACACCGGACAAACTTTTTGGTACGAAAGGAGTAATATATTGAGTCACGAACTCAATTACCCTGCGGCGAGGAACAACGATCATGGCCGGAGTGACGACGTCATTCTGGTACAAATCGCCGGCGACGTACAGGTCGCGACCCTCGGAGTAAGTGTAGCGAAGCAACCCGCCGGCTTGCCTCGCCGATTCGAAACACTGAGTGAAAGGGAGCCCGTACTCGTCGTTGCAATCCCAGCTCCCGAAAGCCGGTATGTGCCCTCTCCAAAACTCCTGCAAAACCGATCATTTAACACCATAATTAACGAAATAAACACCCCCTCAAACGAAGCTTAACTAACAAGAACGAAGGAGGAAAAATGGAAGAAATACTAGTGCATGCTTACATCCATTGGCAGGGAGGGAATTTGGTGGGTCTGAAGAATCTTGGAGAGATATAGACTTCTCAGATAAGATATGGAATTTCAAAGGTTGTGTTCTTCTTCTTTGAATTAATGATTCTTGTGCTTTCTCTTATAGGGGGTGTGGAAAGGTGGAAAGGCAGAAGGAGAAAGTGACAGATCGAGGGGGGGTGGTGTGGTGTGGGGTTGGAGTGGTGTTTTTAATGGGTTCGGTTTTCTTTTGTGGCTTTCTTTTCGGGTGTCGGTGTGTATTTAAAAGAAAAAATGAATCACCCCAAAAAGGAGAGAGAGAGAGAGAGAGAGAGAGAGAGAGAGAGAGGGCATAGGTTCTGTGGCCCATGGGGATGAGGAATTTTTTCAGTGTCGGGTGGGTAATATGTGGTGTCAGCTTGATACATTTGAATTATTCGATACTATTTTAGACGGTTAAGATTTAGAGAGAGAAAGATAAAGGGGGAGAGGAGGGATAAAGTTTTAATCTAAACCGTCCAAAAATATATTAGACGGCTCGAAAGTGTCAAACAGACATCACGTAGAATATACCCGCTCGATACCGAAAAATTTCTCCATGGAGATCCGGGGGGTAATTTTGAGGCAAGCGCTGTGCACACTATGCAGCTACTATTATGGGTCCAATGGCGTCGGCTCCTGTCCGGTCTCACTCTCTATTCGGACCACCTTGTAGACCCTTTCGGGTCTCAACCACAACAAGCGAAATTATTCATATTTTAGAGCTCATTGAAAATATTGACCACGTTAATAATGACATCGATCAAATATCGTTTGATATAATATTGAAATGTATTTATATTAACATAATTGTGTCAAATGAATTACAATCTAGTATTTCATACATTTTTTCCTTACAAACTAGCATTTCGAAATCATATCGAACGATATCCGATTAATGTGATTTTTGGCGTGGTCGATATTCGCAACAAGCTCTGAAGAGTAAACAGTTCTAATCATTTTTGTGAGTCCAGAAAAGGACCACAAATGGTCCCAAACTGAACCGGACTGGATGAAAGGAAGCAACCGGAAAGCAAGGGCCATAGCCTGATGTACTTAATCAATTTTATGATCTTTTATTTATTGAGTTAATTGTTTTAAATAAAAATTACTCCATTCGTCCCATAAAGTTTGGCATTTTCAGGAATGCGTATTATTTTTAAATTTCATATATCTTCCAATTCATAATGTTTTCGACAATTTTTTGAATTTTGTTTAATAAAACAAATTAAAATCTATTAAACAAAATTCATATCTATCTATCTAATAAAACACAATGGTATGGACCTCCACACAAGACAAGTTGATCCAATGGTTGAGATTGATTTGATCCAAGGGCTGATGTGTGCTCTCTAACTCTCTTAAAAAAACACTCATATTCTCACAAATATATTATAAAAATGCCATCAAATTGTGGGTAGTGCCTATGGCACGGACAAACACTAGTCTACCTAATAAAACACAAAAGCATGGGTCTCCATACAAACACAAGTTGTAACCATGATTGAGATTTATTTGATTCAAGAGTTGAGAGGCATTCTATTCATTTGATTAAAGTGCCCACATTCCTTACATGAATTACAACATTGCCATCAGATCCAACGGTCTAACCCACTCCATCCCTACCGTCCATTCAAAAATCAAACTTACTCCACCTTCTCACTCTCTCCACCCTCTTCTCTCGATCTCGATCTCGACCCCCTCTCTCTCTCTCAAACACCCACAACACCCATCCCCACCCCAAACGACGCACACGCCCACAACACCAGCGCCGTTCCAACCGCTACCGTTGCCACACCCACCCACCAAAAATCACACGTCATCATATCACGGAAGCTCGGACTCAAAAGATCAGAATTCATACCCTAAAGTGTAGGGCATTGGGGCGTGGTACAGGGCCTAAGGTCTATTCCCTATCCACCACAAAGGAGGAGATAATTAAATTCTCTCGAGGGAAGAAGAAAAAGGACGCAACCCCAGATATGAAAAGCTTCCCAGGTACAGTATTAATGCTTGCTAACAGACAGAAAGACAAAGAAGTAAGGTTGGAGAGAGAATCTGCAAAAAGGCTAGAGAGAGAGAGAGAGTGACAAGAGAAGACCCGATACTACTCTTTCTTTTTTTTTTCTTTGAATACCTTTTCTTTTTCTATATCAGCGCGGAGGGGTCAATTGCTTTTTCCTGGTTTGTCGCTGATCAATATATTGTAGTAGTATATTCCAATGAAAGATGAAGGGGAAGGTAAGAGGATTCGATATATACTCCCGATCTCAAATGCAGAACTTTGGAAATGTGTTTTTTTTTTTCCTCCGACGATCAAAGATGTCAGTGTCAATTTACGCGCACCAACTGATTTTATCTTCAGTCCGGTTAAAGAATTTGAAAATTTAAGTGTGTGAGAGATAAATCCACCAACCAACCGGACTATTTTGAGCTGAAAACGGATTTTTGAACCTCCAAACACGCGCTTGATGTGGTAAAGAGCCCCGGTGCTCTGGGCCAAAGACCAGAATTTAGCCTCTCCCTCGCTAAATTTATAAGAGAATCTCTAGCAGTCCCTAGCCATTTTATGCTTAGGAAAAATATCAATTTCTATAATACATGGCCGCAAAATTTAGAAAAGCCCCAATAGTGTAGGTATTGTTAAAAATTAGGGTTTACAAACAAAATCCCCCAAATCAAAATTAGGGTTCTAAGAACCAAAATCCACTATTCTCTCCTACGAAATCCGAACCCAAATCTACGAAGGTGGGAAATTCTTCATGCGAAGATGAATACGTAACAGAGAGAGTAGAGGAAGAGTTGTTCACTAACAAAGAGAGTATATGACAAATGGCGATGTTGATGACGCAAATGATGTAAATGCCGGTGATGGCGCTGACGAGGTAAATTTGCAGAAAACGTCAAGTGTTTGGGAGAGAGAATGAATATGAGAGAGAGAGAGAGAGAGAGAGAAGAGGGAAGATAAATGGTCTGCCGATGCTATAGTAACTCGCCAACAATTGACGATTTGTCGAAACTCCTATTGAGATTATTGGGTCTGCGATTTGGCCTAGGACTATCCATTTTGTCCTAGAATAGAGGTTTGCTTAGGCTATTGGAGATGCTCTAAGAAAACTATAACTATAAGTAATGGTGTATCTATAATTTTGTTGCAAGGAAAATAAACTCAATATTGAGTTCTCTCACATTTAAGCATATTTTCAGTTCAAAAAAATACTTTCAAATTAAGAGTTACAAATTGAGGTTTGATTTTGTGTTAACACGTATCGTTTAACTTACATAATATTGACCAGAAACTAATTTCATACTAAAGGTGAAAATAAATGCTGAAAACATATGATCCCAAAACATGGGGTGACATGGTTATAGCCGAGATTTATAAAATAAAATAAAAAAATGGGGTGACAATCGAAAAATTTTTTGGTGCCGGGTGGGTACCACGTAGTATCCGCTCAGCGTATTCAAGCCGTCCATTATGTTTTTCGACAGCTCGGATTTGGAGAGAAAAAAAGTAGAGAGAAAGTGTTGGGATGAGGGAAAGAAAATGTTTCAATCCGAGCCATCCAATAATGTATTAGACGGCCTGAATATACTGAACGGATATCACGTGGAATATATCCATCCGGCACAAAAAAAAAAAAATTTATCGGCGACAATGACATGGTTTTTGCCAGGTTAGAAAGGGTACGATGAGTGTAAAGAGTTGCACAGTCTTTAATAAAACCAAAAATTACAACGAGATTGCAGACTACAGAAAGATCCAAGGGAATTCAGAAGTAGTACTATTCCTATAGAAATAATGAACAAAAAGAATTGAATTTGGATCAGGATTTCATTCATCTATGGAGGGGGGGGCCCTCCAACTCCAAGGACATGCACATTGTGCAGTGTGAGTGTAGGGTAGCTTTGAATTGCTCTGAGAGTCTGAGCGCTATTGGTGAGTGAGGGACAGGGGCTCTCTTGTCTTGTGAACTGTTTAATATTCTCTGTCCCGATTTATTTGTCTAATTTTGAATTTTTAACTTATTAAAGGAATCAAATATAAACCATTGATTTGAAAATTTACATAATCTCATCAATTGATTTTGAAATTGGACAGTTAATTTAAGACATGTACAAATTAAAAAAAGGAACGAACAAATCGAAACGAAGTGAGCATCAAGTGAATTTCATTTTCAAGATACTGGAGTAGACAAAAAGTCATCACTAGCCCATGATTTTTGAAGGCAGGGTGGTTTCAGAGTTGAAGTTAAGAATTTCGCAAGAAAAGCCACTAAAAAGATTCGACTACCATTAATTTTGTTGTTTAATTACTTTGTTTTCTTTTACCTAATAATGACAAGTGTTTGTCAAAGATTCTTGGGGCATGTTCTGTGTTTCTCTGCTTGACTTCTCTTGCCACAATTATTTATGTTTAGTGCATTTTAGGGTCAAAATTTCTTTCTGAAAAAAAGTTGATTTTGATTAGCTAACCTTTTTTTCTATTGGCGAATTTTAGTACTTTTTTGAAAATTTAGATTAGTTCAACTCCTAAACTCCTTTCTCCTGACACCTCAATAAATGACGGTGCTCCTAGAGTCGTATGTGATGGTGTTCAAAGGGCCTTCGAACCAACATAAGTGTGAGGGCTCAGAGAACACACAAAAAAGACTTGAAAAGTTTAAACTAGGAAAGGCTACAATCATGCGTGATGGTGAAGATTATGAGACACCAAATTTGTCCGTTGATTTATTTGCTTTTAGTTTTGACATTAACATTTTACAACCGCTACATTTGGGATGACGTTTTCATTTATGAATTATGTGAAGAATCAATGACGAAACCGAATGGCTGAGTGATAATATGAATGCATCTTGGACATATTTACATAAACACGTGTTTAAATGTATTTACAATAAAATTATAATGCAAAGCTTTCAATTTCACAATATGAAAAACTTGTCGTGGTCTATTGCATGTAAAGCCTTACTTAAGTAACTTCTGTTCATGACTATCGTTACATTTTACTAGTGTTTTCAATGAAGAAAGTATATATGGTTGTATCATTTGTCACAAAAAATTTCCCTCAATCTAAGCATTCATGGTGCCCCCATTACTCGTTATTTCTTGCTACGCCACTGTGGGGGTTAGGCCCCGTTCCCAAAAGAGAAATAAGTACTTATTTTTTAAGAAAGCAATTTCAAGCTCAAAAATCATTTGAAATCATGTACTTACGCAAATAATTTTTCTATCAATATGGATCTTGTTTGATAGATCTCATTGAGATATTTTATATGGTGTAAACAAAATTGAAAATTTATTTTTCATTTACATTATTTTTCATTTTGAAAATGTGAAATAAGTACTTATTTTTTAAGAAGATGCTTTGAAACGGGGCCTTACACACTTGGTGGTAGAACCCGTGCAAATATGTGATGAAAAAGTCCCTTGAGCATCACGTGGTGGTGCTACAAAATCAGTAATATATGTACCATAGGCAAGTCGAGTCCGAAACGGAGATGGGCCTTTTACGTGGTCTCATCTCATTGAGAAATGGGCTGTGATTTTCGTAGACTTTCAAGTCCGTAGGTACCTCTAACCCGCTAATAGAAAGGGTTTCGAATCCACCATATCTTCTTAACCCAATGGTTCAATAACATAAAAACCAACATATCAAACTATTTTTTGTGTGTGTGCGCGCGCGTGTGTGTGAACGTGGCTACTGAAGATTTGTCGGGTTGTTAACTTAAAGTTCCCAGATTTAATTGAGTTATAATGTTGTGGGTAGAACAAACAAAACTCAATAATGGCTTAGAGAAATGGTGTCAAAAATATCTTAAAGCACATATACAAGAATGACACATATAGTATCAAAATAATGTCACAAAGAAACATGTGCCAGACCCATGCTCTATTGACCCTGGCTCCTAAGATAAAGATTTCATGCGCTTGTCAGTCACAGCCTCAAACCGCTTGCTGCAGTCAAGAGATTGCCGAAACAGAATGAAGCTTTTGGGAAACAACTAAAGAATATATGAGTTCAATATATTAAAAGACTTGCTTGGCCAACGGTTACCTGAAAGTGTATAATCGTGATATTAAACTTACAAGTGAATCTCTAGCAATTCCCAGCCATTTTACTTAGGAAAAATGTCAATTTCTATGATACATAGCCACAAAATTTAGAAAAGCCCCAATAGTCTAGGTATTTAAAAAAATGACCCCGTTCGTTTTGGGATTTTGAATTTGGATTTATAGATAATGAGTGTACAGAAAAATAGAGTAATTATTTGAATCCAAAATTCAAAACCCTGAAACGAACGGAAAGGGTTTACAAACAAAATCTCCCAAATCAAAATTAGAGTTCTGAGAACCAAAATTCCTAATTCTCTCCTGTGAAATCCAAATCCAAATCTACGAAGGTGGGAAATTCATGCTACGAAGATGAATACGTAACAGAGAGAGTAGAGGTAGAATTGTTCACTAACAAAGAGAGTAGATGATGATGACGATGTTGATGATGCCAATGATGTGCCGGTGATGGTGCCGACGAGTTAGATTTGTAGAACACGTTGAGTGTTTGGGAGAGAGGGGGGAAGAGAATTGGTTTGTCGATGCTACAGTAACTTGCCAACAAATGACAAAATTGCCGAGACTCCTATTGAGACTATTGGGTCTGCGATTTAGGCCTTGGGCTAGCCATTTTGCCCAAGAATAGAAGTTTGCTTAGGCTGTTAAAGATGCTCTAAGAAAACTATAAGTAATGGTGCATCCATAGTTTTGTTGCAAGTAAAATAAACCCGATATTGAGTTCTCTCATATTTAAGCGTATTTTCAGTTCAAAAAACATACTCCACTTTCAAATCAAGAGTTACAGATATTGAGGTTCGAATTTGTGTTAAAGACATGTCGTTTCACTGACATAATATTCACCAGAAACTTAATTTCATACTTAAAAGGTGAAAATAAATGATGAAAAAAATATATGATCCCAAATCATGTGGTGACATGGCTATGGCCTAGATTTAAAAAAAAAAAAAAAACATGGTTGTGGCCAGGTTTGAAAGGGTACGATGAGTCTAAGAGTTGCACAGTCTTTAACAAAACGAAAAAACAAAATATCACAGCGAGTGCAGACTACAGGGAGAGATCCTGGGAATTCAGAAGTAGTACTGTACTAAACAAAAAGAATTGAATTTTCGAACTGAATTTCAATATTTCATTGATATTGGGGGGGGGGGTCCAAGGACATGCACGTTGTGCAGTGTGAGTGTAGGGTAGCTTTGAATTGCTCGCTCTGAGCTAGGGCTATTGGTGAGAGGGACTGGGGGGCTCTCTTTTGAACTGTTTTATCATGTGGTTTTAGAGACTTTCCTTTCCTTCCTAGGTAGGTAACAAAAAGTCATCACTAGCCCATGATTTTTCAAGGTGGTTTTCAGAGTAGAAAGGCAAGATTTTGGCAAGAAAAGCCAAGAAAATCAACAACTATTCATTAATTACGTACAAAAGAAAAAGAAGAAAAAAAAAGAATTCCTTAGTGGCACGTTTGGGACGTCTTGAAAACTTTGAAATCGGTTATTCGCTTGACTGGATTTTCTGATTTTCTGGTCACACCAATGTGTGATAGGGAAGGGTCTTGAAGCACCACGTGGCGATACTTTAATAACACCGAATAAACCTCTCGAATAATTGGCTGTGTTTTCCCTTTAGTGAAAAAAATGAACCTTTTTTCTCACGTGTCTTTCAGTTTTATTATTACTTTTCCCGAGGATCAAAATATCTGAAAATATGGAATACAAGATGGGGAAAAGTGTGGAGATGAAAAGAAATTTATCTCAGTTTAATTGTGGCTGGAGCTCTTGGGAAGTAGGCCCATTAATCTGGGCCGGCCGGTAAATGGCCCAAAAGAAATTCCTTTACAGCCCCTTTGGATGAACCGATGAAGTGATTTCAAGAGAAAAGAAAATAAAGGGTTTTGATTTCTAGTCAAATCACTCATTTGGATTGACTATTTTGGTGAGAAATTGAGAGAAAAGTACAAAATAAAATGTTTTGATTGGCTTCTCCCCTTTCTCATCCAATCTCACAAAAAATGGTGAGATTTTGTAAGAAAGAGCTCCCCTTTTTTATTTCACCCTTTCTCACCATTCAAAGGGGCTGTTACAGCGGCTTGCTTTCTCTCTCGAACCCTCGGGCCGTGGCCATTTACGGCTTTAGCAGTCACTCTCATATCTGGCCCATATAATCTTGGGCCTTGAAACTTGGGCTGTTCCTAAGGTTAAAACAACAATGACGAACTTAACGAAAGCAAGCAATTCGGGAAAATCACGGCTCAGGACGTGTTTTGATAATTAATATCCGTCAAGGACAAGCTAAGAACATTTGTTAATGCTGAAAATGTCCTTGGCGGGTATTAATTATCAAAACACGTCATTGGCCGTCATTTTCCCAAACAATTAGCCTTGATCGGAAGTTTTTTTTTTTTTTTTTCAATTCGTTAATCCTAATTTACTCTACCTTAGGGGGCTTAAGGAAGGGGATGGATGCTTATGGAAATTATACCCCACGTGTATGGGAACATAAGGGAGGCACCAACTGCACTTCCCTCCACTTGCAGTGTTACTAAAGTATCGCAGCATATTGCCAATTATTATTGGCTCTACTTGAGGAAGTTATATTTGTTTATTAAGGAAGTTAGACTAATACAGTAAATAAATAGGACTCGGCGATACTTTAGGAAGTTAGATTTGTATACAATGTAATAATAAGACTCTCACAAAGTATATACTTACATGGGCTGAATCTATACACAAGTAAAGTAAGAAGCCCCATTTTCGATGCAAGTGGAATGATACGAAGAGGCAGGTACCCTGTACTTCTATGCATTTGACATGGGTCCCTTAACTACAAAACTAACAAGGCTGACTTTCTTTTGCCCCTAAAAAGAGGCCTATTTTGATTCGAGGGTTTCGGCCTCAAATCAATACTACAGCACAAGCTGCACAACATTACCAAAGTAGTAATTCTTACAGCTAAGTTTTGGCATTTGGAACAGAATCATTGTGGTGTAGTAATTTACATGGATACTTTTTCTTGGAGTAAAATTATCGAGAGTAATGCTGAATGTGTGCCAATATGTACTGAATTCTGATGAAGAGATTCTTCCTATTGCCACCTATACTAAAATTTCCCAAAGTTTTTAACTTGTACTAGTAGTTTTTATATGCAATATAGATTTTGTTTATAGGTCTCACACAAACAAAAAATTTAATCACTAGAAAGATTAAAATTTACTAATTTTGAAAATTTTAATGAATGAAAATGACCTGTATCATAATACGGGTGCGGACCCTTAGATGTTGTTTGGCCTAATAAGCAAAATGGCTTATTTTTTTGTCCTTGTTCAAAAAAAATCCTATTCTTTAGTTTTTTTTGTCAATTTTTTGAGAATTATTGTTTTATCATGACCAGAGAAATCTAAAAAATTAGGATCGAAACCCAATTTTTTTAATAAAGACAAAATAAACTAATAAGCCAATTTTTTGTCTTTATTAAAAAAAGGGGTTTCGATCATAATTTCCTACTTTCAAAATTTTTCTCGTTATGACGAAGCAATAGTCCATAAAAAAATTCACAAAAAATTGAATAAGGACAAAAAAAGAAGTCCAAACAATCCCTTAGTAGTCCTTTTGGGAAGGCCAACCAAACATGAAAGATTATGGTCCACACTATATTTTGGCACTTCCCAAATTGATAACCACACTTTCAGAGAGTGTCAAAATTAATTCAGAAAATGTCAAAATCAATCCCTATATGAAATTCATTTTGACATTTCCCTAGGGAGTGATTATAAATTTGGGGAGTGACAAAATCAACTCCTATGTATTTTTGCTGAAACATTTTACCGGAAGAAAAGACAAATTTGTCAAAACGGTGGCGTAATTTCCATTTTCAGCATAAAAAATACTCCTTCCATTAGAATTTAAGTAGTTATTTTTGGAAGTTCGTATCACATTTCAATAGATTATATCTTGTAATTTGTAATATTTTATGTAATTTTGAAAATATTCTCTTATAGAACTAATTGAGATTTATCAAATAAAATTCATATTAAATATAAAATTCATTACTAATTTAAAGTTATAAGTCATTTTTTTTATCGGTTAGTATTGAATTAGGAACCATTAAATACGGACGGATGGAATAATCAAGTACAATTCAATTTCGTTGAAAACAGTAGAAATGAAAAACGTTTTTCTAGTTGGGAGTAATAAATTAATGAAAAGCTGCAAAATCTGGCCCCGTCCGTAACCAGTAGGCAGGCTTCTTCACTCACGAGAAACCCTATGCCTGCCATAGGAGGCATAGAGCGTCCCAATCAAACCCACGCGCATACTGTACTGGATTCCACATATACATACACTTGCTAATACTACTACCGCACCCACACGTGTCGCTAGCCTATTCGCTGTTATCCATCCAACCATTAATAAGCTTTAAACCAAACCAAGACTTTGTTCCTTCTCTACGGTAATCTATCTATCCCTAAAAAGGACTCAACTACTCCGGAGATAATTGATTAGGAAAATTCTAATACAACGCCCATTTACACATATTCACACACTCGCAATAAGAGTGAGACTCACACACAAAGTGTATAATGTATGCGGATTCTATCTTTGTCGTGAGATAAGTATGTGATTGGATATTCGAATAGGAATGGTGGCAAAATGATTGATTCAATTAACCCTAATTTTCTTTATCAAAGTACGATATTCTCGACTAACGAGGGGAGACAATAAACCGTCACCGCCACCAAGAACAACCTATATAACTACTACTAGGACTACTATCCTATGGGCTTCTGAAATGACCAAACTACCACTTGATCCTATTAGGAAATCTAATTTCTCTCTCATCAACCGGCCTTTTTTTGATAAATTAAAGTCAGCTTTCTCACAATTGACTAATCTTAAAATATCAATCTCACTGCTGCCTTGTTTGATCCTGAAGACGACCAATCTTACCAACCGCTCACAAGAATCCCAATTAAACACAAAGCAAGCTCCATACATGGACAAACCAACGCAGAATTGTAGATGCAAACACGAGCCAACATGAACGTTGGCGTGCTACAACTCTGACTCCTTCAAAGCTATTCTGGTTCTAGCTTGGCCTGAACTCTTACTTGTACTTGTTTATAATACAGGTACTCGTGTCCTATTTTTTGTTAACTATGTCTCTACAAAAAACATGCCAAACTTTACTAATCCGAGTTAAGTTACAATAATAAACTCGAGCTCGACTGGTTAACTAAAAAAGTTTTAAACTCACGAGCTTATTTATTTACGATCAGCCATGTTTGCCGGTTACCACCATAGAGATTAGATTACATCGAACAGATCACAAACTAATTAACGAAACTTCTGAAAGTAATTTCATTACTACTAGTCAACGACTGAAAGCTGCTGGTTAAGATCATCCCCGTTTCATTTCAAAATCAACCAAAAGCACGACTGTAATCGAGACACTACCAACAACACAGCCGATTCAACAACTACTTGCTACTACCACTGTCATAATAAGGCGGTCAGATAAGATGAACACAAAAAACAGGGGAAAACAGTAGAACAGAAACGATTCAGATCGCCACAGGCATAGCTCTAGCCTCCACGTCGGCGCATTTCTCGGCCGGGGAACAGATCATCCAGACGAAGCCATAGGGGTCCTTCACTTTCCCCACGCGCCCACCGCAGCACGCGCCGTCTCCTTCCGCCACTTCTCCCTCTGAGACAGCACCGGCGCTCACGGCCTTGGACACGGCATCTTCCACGTCATCGGTCTCCAAGCAGATGACGAATCCCGTTCCCGAAGTCTTGACTCTGGTCAAACATCAAAGGCCGTTAGGAAAGCTTTGGGAAACGCAATACTAAGTTCTAAGCAGCAGAGAACAGGCAAACATAATAAACTTAACTAAACCATCGCATAACGCAGATAATACGTACGGCTTCTATTTCTACGTAGATCAGAGCGAGAGAACGTAGAAACACGGAAATATCGAGGGGGGGAAATGCTTACGGAGTAGAGGAGTCGTTGGCGAGGTCGGAGACGAGGAAGGAATAGGAGCCGAGGTGGAGTTCGGCGGAGAGGATGAGAGGGAGCTCCTGGTCCGCCTTCCTCTTGGGATGCACGGAACGGCTCACCTCCTCGGCTCCGAAAGCAGCCTTGTAGAACTGCACGGCGTCGTTGGCCTTCCCGGCTTCCACGAACAGCTGAGGCTTCACGGCCGAGAAGACCACGGCCTTGGACCCTCCGTTATCGGCGCCGCCTCCGTTCTGAAGTTCAAGAGCCATTGCTGCCGGTTGCGGAGAGGGGGAAAGAGAGAGGATGCGGAGAGAGAATTGAAAACCCTAGGAGAGATGGGAAAATGCAGGAGGAGTGGATAAATGGAGATGTTGTGACGGCAGGCAAGGGATATTTATAGCGGCGAAGAAGCGGAACAGTTGGCTCTGCCTGGGGAAAAGTGGGGTTATACGACTCTGAGCTAGGCCCTTGGTTTTGCTTTTATTTACGGATGTACCAAACTTCAATGCTTTATAACGGTCGAATAATCTGGAATTATTGTTGAGACCCCGATTCCAACTTCCAACCTTTTTTTAGTTTGTCTTTATTTAAAAAAAAAAATTTGTGCTTTTAAATATTGTTACAAATTTTTGTGGATTATTTGTTTTAATATGAAGATTTAGAAAAGTAAAAAAATTACTTTTTGCAAAAATAACCGCATTTTAGCAAAAAAAATGATTATCTTTCTAATAAATAATTATTTCACAAAATATTTTCGTAAAAGTATAATTTCTTTACTTTTTCTATTCATCTCAATATAATTCACAAAAAATTGGTACAAAACTAATAAATACTAAAAATAATAATAATTAGCGGAACGGGGTCCGAATAAGTTATGGAGTAGTAGTACTAGGATAAAGTTTTGTAAACAACTATATTATTAATCACCGTAATGCTGCTGCAGGTACAAAGCTTTCTGCACATACAGTGCGTACAGTGAGCGTTTGGGCCCGTCTCGGGTCCAACAAAGATAATCGGAGCCGCTCATTTTGTTCAATATATGTTTCTTAAGGTCCCTGCAAAAAATCAGCTCCATCCGACATCGATAAGAGCGTTTGCAAAGCATCCAAAATTGGTTTAGAAATTTTTCAAAGCAATTTTGGACGCTTCGCAAACGCTTTTATCGATGTCGGATGAAGCTGATTTTTTCCAAGGACCTTAAGCAAAATATATTGAATAAAATGAGCGACTCCGATTATCTTTGTTAGACCCGAGACGGGCCGAAATGGACGCCGTACTCGCTATCTGTGCAGAAAGCTGCTGTACCAGCAGCATTATGGTAATCACCGAGCCAATTGACTTAAAATAACGACAGAAATATAACTTTTTGACGGAAGTTGATTAATCCATATACTCGTTACTAGTATAGATGCCAATGCCTAAGATTCGTCAATGGTCAAGATAGAGTCAGGTGTAGTCAAACAATCAAAAGGGATTTGTTTAACATAAAATTTGGCATTTTTCTAGAGTCGAGTACGGAATGACGACAGAGTATTGTGGACAGTTTTTTAACCTTGGGGGATGAACTATATATGTGAACTAACCAGGCCTATTTTGGCCAAATATTTTTTTTTTTTTTTGTTTTTTGTTCAAAACTATTGGAGTTTTGATTTTTGATTTTTTGTTATATGACGAAACAATAAGCTATGAAATAATTAAAGCAAAACTAAACGCAATTTTTTTTTTTGGAATAATAACAAAATAATACTCCAATACATTTGGATTATTTGTCCAAAATAGGCCTCATCTTGTTACAATTTGAGGCATGATTTTAATAAGGGAATTAATCATTAACTTCTCCAATTTGCTACACCTGCTTGCCGTGTTGTTTGTTGGCTTGGTTATCTTAACCTATTTTTGCTGTTGTTTTTGGGAATACGATCAAAGCAACTAACATTCGACGTACATGGATTAAGTAACAATGAGAAGAAGAAAAAAATACAACGCATACGCAGTTTTCAAATTATGTAATTGAGTACATTAATGACTCACTAGTTTTATTACGTATTTCAGATGAAGAGAGTACATGTTATATCGATTGTAGATACTATTTTATAAGATAGGGTTTATATTACAAACTACCGAACCCCGAGCCTTCAACGAAGCGCAACCCAAATCGCATTATGTTTCACGTGCTGAGCCCAAGAGTTGCGGTGGCTTTTGCTGCTCTATAGTTTCCTCTATAAAAATATTTAGATTACTAACTCAAATTTTATTTTAATGGTGAAGAATATTTTCCTGTCATCCGTAATAGAAATTTGGACAAATAAACGAAATTCTTACCTATCTCTCTTTACTTATTACTTTTAAAAAACCTCTCTCAAAAATTCAAAACAAACAGGGTCTAAATGACCATAAAGTAAGGGGGCCGAGGTTGAACAACCATTGGCATTCCCAACAAGGGAGAGATTTTTGGAGAATCAAACTTCTTAGGCCTTGTCGTTTCTAAGTTTAGAAAAGTTTTTGTTTTGTTTTGTAATCATTATTCTATTTCTTCAACTATTACTTTCATTTCTATCTTTATCTTTTTTCACTCATTACCTCTCTCTTCAATTATTACCATGTTTTTCTCTCTACCTACTATCAAAATTAAAATACTCAAAACTACCAAACGAACAAAGCCAAATCATTTTTCTTTTGCAATCTGTATTGTTGGGGTTCCTAAATGAGTCTTACTTGGGGGATTTAAGCATTTTCATTTGAATGTTAATAAAAATACAAGTTTGATTGAATGTCAAGAAGGGCTTCATTCAAACACATTTGTATGGGTCATTGTCTAATTTTTCTCGACCATGGGTTGATTTACTTTGCTGGTTTAAGCATTTTCACTTAATGTTTGCTGAAGTTGTTTTCCTGTGTGCCTAATTAATACTACTAACTTGAAGATGCATATATCATGATTGCAAGACAAGACTCAAGTCTATTGCAAGTAAGGCTGTAACACAACTAAGCTGTTGGCGAGCAGTTCGAAGCTCGACTTGGGTCGTGCGCTAAACGAATGAGCTTGAGTCTACTGAAACTCTGCAAGATTTTAGGGTCATACTAAGTGGGGCATCGTTTTTAGTACAATCCGCAAAATCAATGGATAAAATGGTTGACAATGCAGAATTGCAGAGAGCTTAACTCATCAATCACGAACATATATAGGGCGTGTTTGATAACCCTCTTGGAGGGAGAGATTGGAATTGGGAAGGTGATAGGACTGTTAATCCTTTGTTTGGTTGGCATTTGTGGAGGGGGATTAGTTATCCCATGGGATTGTTAATCCCCAAAAATGGGGGTATTAGCAATACAGTGTGTGTGTGTGTGTGTGTGTGTGTGTGTGTGTGGGGGGGGGGGGGGGGGGGGGGGGTTACTGCGAATCCCATCCCCGTGAGATTGAACAAGACCAGTTTAAAAAACCCACCTCAATCCCAATTCTAATCCTAGCCAAAACCGTGACACCTTACTTTCCGATGGCCGACGGTACTGCAAGATGACAGACTTCGTCAAAACGGGAGGGGGGTAAGTCATGGTTTATAAGAAAAAAATCTCTCCTACTTGTACAAGGCATTTTAAAGTCGTGAGGGCGGGCCAAAGCGCATAGGAACTTCGCAGTTAAGCGTGCTCATTCTGGAGCAATCCAGGGATGGATGATCTCATTGGGAACTCTAAGGGCTTTGGGCTTCCAAAGCGGGCAATATTGTACAAAGATGGAGCGGGTTGTTACAGATGGTATTCGAGCACAACTCTGGTCTACATGGTGGAGGCCACCTTCAGAATCTGGTACGAGCACATTGATTGTGTTGTACAGAACTGAGTGCCACACCATAGCCACCAGGGAAAGGTTGCTGGCCCTGTGCAACGAGGACGTTGCATCCCTAAAGGGGGGTAGAATTGTGACACCTTACTTTCCAGTTGGGGGGGGGGGGGGGGGGGGGGGGGTTAGAATTATGACACCCTATTTTCCAGTGGCCGGTGGTACTGCAGGATGGCAGGCTCCGTCCGGATGGGAGGGGATAAGTCATGGTTTATAAGAAAAGATCTCTCCTATTTGTACAAGGCCTTTTAAAGCCGTGAGGGCGGGTCAAAGTGCATAGGAACTTCGCAGTTAAGCATGCTCCTCCTGGAGCAATCTAGGAATGAGTGACCTCACTGGGAAATCTATGAGCTTTGGGCGTCCAAAGCGGACAATATTGTACAAAGATAGAGCGGGGCGTTACAAAAACAAATATGTTATTTACAATCTCACCTCATTCTCAATCCCAATCCTGTGCAAAACAAACTTGAATAAATGATTCATCCCCTTATTAATAATCACACCTCATTCTTAATCCAAATCCTAATCCCACCTCATTATGAATCTCCTCAAAACGAAATCTGTAATCTAACACGCCTACAGATGTGTTTGAAAGTTTAAATGATAAGTTGACCAATGGACATTATTTAACATATTAGTATTAAAATAAAGATGCATCACATGTG
Organism: Rhododendron mucronatum var. ripense; assembly: GCA_019656295.1. Taxonomy (NCBI): domain Eukaryota; kingdom Viridiplantae; phylum Streptophyta; class Magnoliopsida; order Ericales; family Ericaceae; genus Rhododendron; species Rhododendron mucronatum. The sequence continues at coordinate 1,251,038 of BPLT01000069.1, read as the reverse complement.
CATCGAAGCCGTCTTAGCTCAGCCGGTAGAGCGCGTGGCTTTTAACCACGTGGTCGTGGGTTCGATTCCCACAGACGGCGATTCTCTAAAACCTTCTTTTTTCTCTCTCTCTCTCTCTCTCTCTCTATCTCTATACCCAGGGAGAAAACATTTTGCAGAGGCGTCATCTCTCTCTCATCTTCCATCCCCATCCTTCTTCCATGGCCGCCCCTCCTAACACCAACAATACCCACTTCCAATCTTCGCTCTTTCCCACCATTTTACTTCATCACATCGCCACAACCCTCTTCTCCTACTAACCATCACCACCACCAGTGGCAACTCAGGCAATTCAAGAAACAAAAACTGCTGGCCCTATGTACCAGCTACGAGGTCGGCGGAGGCTACTCAGATGAAGAACTCAAGTCACGAGGTAAAAGCGTGAGGACGAGGCAAGAACCGGAGCTCCCAAAATGGGCCCCTTCCCAGTACGAAGCTATCATCAAAGGCGGCGAACAGGTCGTCTCTGTTCTTCAAGAGGTCGCCAAGCTTGTAAGTTTTTCCACTCTTCAATTATCGTGGTGTTGTTCTTAGGCGGGTATTATTGCAGTTTGACCTTAAACCCTAAACCCTTCGCTCCTTATCTTTGATACCCTTATGTAGAAGCCGCATCGTCTTGTCTCGGTTGACACTTTTGCTATCACTTATCCAAATGTATTGGATTAATTATCAAGTTGCCACATGCCTGTTTCAGCCTTCCTGGATTTTTTTTGATTGGACATCTTGGTAATCACTAGTTAGTAATCACTATGGTAAATCTAGATATTCAAATAGGTAAGCGATTACCTCGATTATTTGCCCTTTATCGGTATCAATTCACTGAATTTATTTGTTCCGGAATGTTTTGTGCTTTTATCTGGAGATAGTTGAATACGAAATATATAGGGTGCCACTGTTCCAGTGGTATTCTCGGAGGAGCCACTTTGTGCATATATTGCCAAAGGTTAGGTCTGTCTCCAATCCTCCTCCGCCCATACTCCCAGTGATTGGGGACTAGATGGATTCTGTTATTGTTGTTGTACTTGAATACGAAATATGATTGACTGTTCAAATTGTGCATGTGTACCGATGAAAGTTCTAAACCGCATGTTATGAATCTTCAAGGCGTTATAGTTCATCCCTCAATTGTTTCTCTCCCCCTTATTTCAGGCTATTTGTTTGTCTTTATGGTATCTCAACCTTATAGGATGTGAACGCCGGCAGAACGACAAGTGTCTGCAAGTCTCGCACAGGTGTGGTCTTACCGGTGTTAGTGTGGTTCGCTCGTCGGTGATTGTCTGTCGGTGTGCCTCGTGATATGGGTGTGCCGGCGTTGAGACCCGCCTGGATTTCATCTTGTGCTGATTGTGGGTTTGAGTTGGGTGTCTTTGTTGATACTCTACTGTCTAGGGCTGGTTCTTATGTCTCGATGGAATCGTCGGCCTGCTTCCGCAGTAGGTGCCTTGGTTTAAGTTTAGGTAGTTTTGGTTCACTTGTGTATGTCGTGATGAAATCTGTATTGCCTTTGGGCTTTCCATGTTAAATCGATTAAAAAAAAAAAAAAGCCTATAGGATGAGTCTGCAATGCTTTGACCATTTGCCCAGTTATTATTATTTTTTTCCGCTAAGCCCCATTTATGTAATAGTGCCATTAAAACCAACCAACAAGCGGATTTTCGGTTGTCATGGTGAGATGCCTTGTCATCCTGTAGGACGTAGAGGTTAGATATTTTCCTGTAACATCCTCAGGTTAATAGTTATCAAGTACGCCAGAATTTGCTTGTTTTTTCCAATTTGATGTTCCCCTTGGTTTCCCTCGTCTCTTGTATGCTAATACAGACCCAGTTGAATTTGCCATTGTGGTACAATTTCAGAATACAATCCCTGCACCATTACCATTGCCTATTTGGGTTGTCTTTCCAACTATTTGGATGTTGCTATGTTGTTCCTTTTGCTTCGTGATTATGATGCTGGAATCCAGTTAGGAATGATAAATTGCCTTATGCTTGTCCAAATTATGATCCAACCCTCCCCTCCCACGTTGACGGTTAATAGCTAAGAGGCAAAAGAACATGGCATAGAAACTCCAAGGAATGCGACCGAGCAATGCCCTAGCTTTACCTCCACGCTTGCACCGATGTCTTGGTGTCCACAACTGCCTATTGTGAACATGTATGTATAGGAATCCATAATTGATGCGAGATGTAACCAACTCACGAGTGTGGCAGACCTTCTACAATACAATTCAAAACATGTTCTTAATCTTGGAAAATTTCTATGAGGGCAAAGTGGATATTGATTTCCCAAATACAAAGACAGGTGTTATCCTTTCATCAGGACAAGACATTTAAGGCATCAATGATAGATCTTCCTCAAATCTCCACACATTGCAACTGTGAGAAGTGAGAACCCTCATTCTTGAGGTTACTTGCCGAGATTGATTTCAAATATGGTCATAGTTTTCTCTTCTTTGCTTTTGACTCGAGCCTGAGTAATACCATATCGCATGTTCTCAAGTTCAAGTATTTAACGCTATTTTACCCTGGTAAACTATGTACAACTGTGAAAAAAAGCTTGTTGAGTTGAATCAATCATGAGCGGATCAGGCTCTTGACTTAGAAACTGAGCTACATAGTAGTAGTGCCATTTACTCTACATTCTACAAACACACACAATAGGTTGCAAATTTTGTACTTAATACTCTATGCTCTTCACAAGCCTATTCTCGGTTTCAGACAAATGATTTAGTAACCTTGCTTCAACATTTTCTGACTTGTTTCTAGTGACACGAAGGTCCATAGATTTTGTTGATCACATTACCTAATGTTTACACATGGATGCAGTTGGAAGATATGAACATGGATGAAGCATCTGAAAAAGTGGCAGTGGAGTTGGCTGCACATGGAGTTATTGGGAAGAGAGTTGATGAGATGGAATCAGGGTTTATGATGGCCCTGGATTACATGATTGAACTCGCGGAGAATGACGAAGATGATAAAGTACATATTTCAACCTTTGTTCTTGCTTTCATATTGCGGAGAACCATCAGTTGGTATTATGCATAGATATTCTAGTTATTTGGATTGTTGAACTAAGCGTCAGGTATCTTGTTATTACACTTGATGTTGTTGTTTTATTATTGTTGATGTTTTGTCAAACTCAAATACTTTCATCGGGGCATATCCAAATTTTGAGTTCAATGGGATTACATTTGATTGGAATTACAGCTCTAAGCTCTTTGTGGCTGGCCATGCACTATTCATTATGCTACTGTAGGAAATACTTCCTAAACCTAACCGATGACTGATAGGTCGGCTTAGGGTAATACCAAAAGAATTCATCTTTGGTACAGCATAGGCACGTTAAGGGTCAGCGGGCATGACTGCATTTATTCCACATTACAGGATCGACCATTCTTGATGGACCTTGATGCCTTTCTATTGGATATTTTTTCTTGCTTTTCTTTGGATTTTTTTATTGTTGGCTTTAGAGATTGTTTTTAACATGTTTCCATTGATTCCCTGCAGCGCAAGTCACTTTTGGTTGTTATCAAGGAGACAGTTTTATCCCACCTGACAAAAAAGTGCCCTCCACATGTGAGGATGCTTCTGTACTCAAATACATGATATACTAGATTTAGTGATACGGGGTTTTGCATTTTGTTAAATATATACATTTTTCCTTGTGATATGTCTCCTAGGTTCAAGTGGTTGGCCTTCTCTGTAGAACTCCCCAGAAAGACAGCAGGCATGAATTACTTCGGCGAGTTGCTGCAGGTGGTGGTGTATTCCAAGGTGAGAATGGCACGAAGGTTCATCTTCCAGGAGCAAATTTAAATGATATAGCCAACCAGGCTGATGATATATTGGAGGTAATTATACGAAAGCTGCCTAAATGGGTTGCTGTACAATTTTTTGATTTGATGAAGCATCTGGACGTATAATCTCTGTTTGAAAATCTCTCTTATTTTGGAAAGTTTTTCTTCATTGTTAAGAAAACCCTCAGTTTCAAATGCGAAGGCTAAATATTCACAAAAAATGCAACATATATTATGATAGGATTGAAGAAGCTTCTCATTGTCTTTATTAGGAAGTACAAGGGATTGTTGGGTTTGAGTAACGATAATCCTCACATGGATTCATAGGATGTATTTCTCAAGTTTTTGAAAAAACCCAAGTTTGGGTTGGGACTTCACAATTCCGTGATAGGTGTATTGCACAATTGCAAAGTAAATGTCGCAAACATTTTAAGGCATCTATAATCATTTTCCTCTAGTCATATTTCTTATTAGAGGAAAATTATGCACTCACAGCACTCCAGTTTCTGCACTGTTGAAAGGGGCTGCACAGTTTTTATTCAACTGTTTTGCTTAAAATGTATTCCTTGGTTGCCAGTTGCAGCATTAAAGCCATTTCGGGGGAGATTTATTACAGAATCTAGTTAGTCTATAGAAGACAGAACAGAACTCACCTTTTTGTTGTAGTCAAGAAGACAACTTGTATTTGTGTGTGTAGTTGGCAAAGTGATCAATATTGAAGCAGGGTTTTCAAATGGTTTGAGATTACCTCAAGGTCTCTTCTATGTGGAAGGAAGCTGAAGACACTTCTATAAGAGTTCCTTGTTTGCCACATTAGACCTACTCTCAACCCAAATGGAACACGACACTCATTCTCAATAGGACAAAAAGCTGGCTGAGCAAAAAAAAATTGGAAAAAAAGCTGAGAGTATCCAAGATATTAACTCCATGACCAATGCTGATGTTGTTGAACTGCAGCTAACTATATCAGTATTTTGTCCCAATAACCGTTCATATTTGTATTTTGTATGCTAGAAGGATATTTTTCTTTTTCTTTTTTGGTTTATAGTGTAACAAGGAATCAACTGAAACTGAATAGTGCAGTTTTGCGTCATTTCAGTAATATAGCTTTCCGCTTAGAAAACAGTGTGGGACCTAATTTCCTGACTTGATCTTCGTTATGGACCAGTAGTTTTTAGTTATATGATTCTGGGTGTACCTCAAAGTCCGAAAACTTAAATAACTTGGTTCCCAACTGGCATTCCATTTTTGCTCATATTGACCAAGAATCGGGCAATTCTTCATGAAGCTTATTCTGATTTAACTAACCCTCTACGACTATTCTTGTTTTTTATCTTATGATTCGCATCAGTGATATACCAGTGGTTCTAATGAGTTGTGTATTGTAAATAACAGTCCATAATGATTTTGCCTTAAATTATTGTGGATTCATAATCCTTTTCAGACTATGGAATCTCGGCCTGTGGTCCCTGATAGAAAGCTACTCGCAAGGCTTGTTTTAACCAGAGAGGAGGCTAGGAATATGATGGGAGGTGGAATGCTAGATGAAAGAAATGACCGTGGTTTAACTACGCTTCCTGAATCAGAGGTCAGTACATGTCTGGAGATTTGAAATCATGAATCAGAAGGAAAATTCCAGGCTAATTGTTGGCCTAAATAAGTTATTTCTCTTATTGTCATACTAAAAACCGCCCCACCATATACCAGTGAATGGTGCTTTCCATTTTCCTCCAAGGACAAGCATGCTTGCTACTGCAACTAAGTCATTAATCCGTTAGTAATTTTGATCGATGCAGGTTAACTTTTTGACCAAGCTTGTGGCTCTGAAGCCAGGGAAAACTGTAGAGGAGATGATAAAGAATGTGATGCAAGGAAAAGACGAAGGTGCAGACAATTCCAGCACTGACAAGGAAAATGCTGCTGATTTTTCAAGCGGAATTGCAGGAAGGGTGAGTTCGATTACCTTGGACAGAAGCCTTTTTTTTTTTTTTTTGGGTGGGGGGGGGGGGGGGGGGGGGGGGCCTTAAAAACGCTATGCACAAAAAAAAAAAACAAAAAAACAATGCAAGCTAGATGAATGAGAGTAATGGCTGGTGTTGTTATGTTGACTCTATAGTTGTGATTCTCAGGGTAGTGTTAGTGGGCGTAAACCATTACCTGTGCGGCCTGGCATGTTTCTCGAGACTGTTTCTAAGGTACTAATCGCTTTCAAGTATGCTCACAGCTAGCAATTATTGTTTGTGAAAGGATGCAAATTTGAAAAGTGTTGACTTCCTTGAATTTAATCGAAAAATCACGGATGCCCTTGTTCTTGTGTGTGCATTGTGGTGATCATCTCACTAGCATCCTGTAAAAATCTCTTTCTACTGAAGAAGACGAATATGATTGAGTTAGTCACTCTCTGAGATGTATACCTTTGTCTGTGTGTGGGGAATTATCAGGTCTTAGGCGGCATATATGCAGGAAATATCTCTGGCATCACAGCACAGCATCTTGAATGGGTAATTTCTAGCCCTCTCTGTCGCTCTCTATTGGGTGTTTGTTTTGGGTAACGTTCTATGAATGCAAAATGATTCAAAAGAAGCAGGTCTTATTTTTTTTGATAACTTAGGTGTCCGGGGCCAGCTTTTGCGCACCTTGACTAGTCCTGGGGGCTCAATCCCACCTCCCACTTGCGGAGAGACCAAAGCAAAGCTCCGTATGGAATTGCCCCAAAGGAGTTGATAGCACCTGAGAGATTTCGAACCTGAGATCTTAGGAAGGAGCAAACCCCTAAGTCCCAAGTCTAGACCACTAGGCCAAGTTAAGAAGCAGGTCTTATAACTTCATTAGAAAGTTTTCTGGTCGCTTCTCTTGCAATGGAAGTATTCATGGTTCAAGTGAAAATGCTCATTGGTTTTGGAACCTAGAGTTCTCGTTGCAATAACTTTAATTGTTTTGAATCTTTTGTTGATCTTTTGGTCCAGGTTCATCGGAAGACGCTTCAAATTCTTCAAGAGATAGCATTCTAGTTATCCTGCGGTGGGCGCTGAATGCTGCAGTAAGTTCACACACCCAATTTTGCTTGTGATTCGAGGGCGATGATTCTTTTGGTATTTCCATGTTTCGGAATGTCATTACCCTTCCCATCAATTGTTACCTGTATAGAATTTTATTTGTAGTCTTGTGCATGACAAAGCAAATTCCTATGCCAAAGAAAAAGAGAAAGGTTTGTGATCATGAATTCGGATTTGGTCTGGGTTGTAGTTTTGGAAGTCGTGTGGATTTACTTGTGATGCATATAGGGAAAATTTCAAAAAAATCTCTGAATTATCACTCCAATGTCCCATAGACCTCCAAACTTCAATAAATATTAATTACACCTTTGAACTATACCAGATTATTGATTACACCCGTGCCGTCTAACTCCGTTAACTAGTAAACGGAGGATGCTTACGCGTTTGTCTTTCACCCCCTCTCACCCAGGAAAAATTGTTTTGTATAACCAGAACATATGGTGCTCTCTCTCTCTCTCTCTCTCTCTCTCTCTCTCGTAGCCATCTCGTAGCCACCGCCACATCGTCATTGTCAACAGAACCACCACCTGCTAACATTATGGCCAACAATGAAGGTGTGGTTCTCTCTTCAGAATTTCTTGCCCCCCATCTCATCATCGTGAAAATTAGGGATATCAAATCCGAAATAAGGGAAATTTTTGTGATCGAATCCAGTGGGTGGCCTCTGCTCCTCGTCTCTCTTTTCTGTCCCAAAATTGATAAATCAAACACACTGAAATTTTGTGGGTATGGTTAAAGATCCATTTTCCCCCCCCTTCCGTAGGTAATTTGAGGTTTATGCACTCGTTTTAGTGTTCAATCTTGTATACTCCAATCAATTAGACTCCAATTGCTATTTTGTGGTGCACTGAATAGCAATTATTGTGGTGGTTTGGTAGGAATTGGGCGGAGAAGATGAGTAAAAGAGAGAGAAGTCAGAGTTGTAGGGTTTTGGACATGTGTCATTCCATGCGGGAGTGAAAGACAAACACGTTAGCATCCTCCGTTTACAACTTAAGAGAATTAGACGGCGTGGGTGTAATTGATCATATCTTGTAAAAGTTCAAAGGTATAATTAATATTTATTAAAATTTGGAGGTTTATGGGACATTGAAGGTGATAGTTCAGAGATGTTTTTTTTTTGAAATTTTCCCATGAATAAAACTTTTAATGATAAAGCAAATCAAACCCAAATGTGCATCAAATTATTTACTTTTGCCATGTCCAATCACTAGCAATGATGATGAGCATATTGGAGGTCAAGTTACAAGCCAGCCCATGTGTTGGCCGGGCCTACTTTTTATCCCTGCAATGTGCTCTCACACCACGGTTGTAGACATCAGAGGACCCAACGGCTAATGAGGTTGGTGCTGGGACATGAATGAATTCATTCTGCAGTAAAACGGCGAGGGCTCACCAAATTATTAGTCACCATGCCTTTCTCCTCGCGTAAACTTCTAACCTAATATAGTTATATAGTTCTGACGGGATCCGGTGCATTATTGGTTGTATGACCGCACCCGTAATATAGTCGTAGTTAGCTCC